>JAWNNP010000387.1:195000-1395000 GCA_035044805.1 Leucophenga maculata
ATACATATACAAATAGATACACACAAAGTAGATATATGTGCGTGAATCTATAATATATATTGTTATTTTTTTTTTTTATTGTTTAGAATAATCTTGCGCTTGATAATGAAAATAGGTCAAATTTTAAAAATACACAAACACACGCACTAACACAACAACAACAACAACAACAGCATTGAACGATGAACGACATCGACGGCAATAAGAACCGTAGAACCATAGAAACAGTAAAAACAAAAAAAAAAACAAAAAAATAACAAAAACCACAACAACAACAACAGCAATAGCCACACATAGCACGCGCGCTGCAGAAGAGTCATCAACATGCGAACCGAACCGAACCAACCGAACCGAGCCGAACGAACTAACAAGCTACCGAACGAACGAACGAACGAACGAATGCTGCACATAATCGCGAGAGCACGATTAGTCATTAAAACATTTATTGTTGTAAATTAGCAGAGTCAATCCCGGCGTTGCCCGGCAAAGAATATTAAAAATAGCGTTTGATGACGTTGGAATGAAAGAAAGAAAGAAAGAAAGAAAGCTTAAATACTTCGTTTGCACGTGCGCTTGGCTTGGAATTGTTTACTTGGCAGAGTTACATATGAAAGACTGTTGCGCTAGCTAGGCTTCCATTATTGAAACTTAATATTAAAAACCTAATTGAATACATGAGTTTAGTGAGCCAAATTTTTCAAAAGAATTAATACAAAATGGTTGATTTGCTTTAATTTAATTAATTTGATTTATTAATTTAAATTGTTTTTTTTTGGTATTGGAATGGTAATCCTTAACGCACACCAGATGTGTGTTATGGACGCTACATATCTACTTTTGAAGCAATATATCACCGACAGATTGTTAGATATGACAACACAGCTTGTTATACTGATCAGAAATATATATTAAATACTTTGTGAGATGTCCGTTGCCTACTTTAAGACTTCTTATAGTACGAGAGGTGCTACATATATTTCTAGCGGTAATTTTTGAGAAAAAATGAGCTTTATTGTTTATCAAAATATTCACCATTAAGAACGAAACACTTTTGCATTCGCCCAAACCATTTTGTGAAGCAGTTTTGCCACTCCAACAGAGTTGCACCTCCAAAATATGGGTTTTGAAGGCATCAACAGCTTCTTCGGGAGTTAAAAACTGCTGTTCGCGCAGTTTATTTTTGATGTGAGTTAACAGGAAGAAGTCATTTGGTGCCAAGTCAGGGCTGTACGCCGAATGAAACATCAATTCGAAGTGTGAGAGCTCGCAATATCGTGATGACGTATGATTCGTCTTCGTCGGTTGGTTGGTTTTCCTCAGTTCATCAAACACTTTAGGCAAACAAATGGTTGTATACCATTCAGCATTGACCGTCCTTCTTTTCTCAAGCGGCTCGGTCGCAACATGTCCGAATTTCGAGAAGAAACATAGGAACTTTTATTGAATTTTGCTCGTCTTGAAAGACCCAGACAGACGGTCGACTGCTGTTTTAATTCGGGCTCATACGCATACATCCACGTTTCGTCACCTGTCACGATTGTGTAGACGGCTCTTGACGCACCTCGCATGGATTACTTCTTCAGCATTTACTTGCACCAATCGACACGAGTTTTCTTTTGAGCGATTGTCAAATTATGCGGTATCTAGCGTGAACAAAACTTTCTGACGACCAAATGTTCATGTAATATTGTACGAGTATGTATGCTGGTCATACTAATGCCCAGGGATGCCTCAATCTCACGGTATGTCACATGACGTTCTTGCTTTATCAGTTCACACACAGCATCGATGTTTTCTGGCACAATGACTGATTTTGAAGGACCTTCACGAAATTCGTCGGTGGTCTGTTAGCTGTTACATACATTTCCACAAAACCAATGGGCTCTTATACCTTCGGTACAGGGCCTAAAAACTTTGTGAACTTACTTTCTTACTTAAATGGCCGTCAACCGTCTTTCGGTCATGGCCGCATTTAGGAAGGCGCGCCAGCTTCCATAGTCTTATGTGCGCTGGCGCCAGTCGTTTTGAATGCCAAATACGGAGAGATCTCTCCATACCAGGCCATTCCAAAGCGTGCCCGATCGTCCTCTATTTCGGCGTCCTTCAATTAAGTTGGGGCCCTCCATGTAAACCATGCATGCTGGAGTTCATTCAACTATTTGAATGAGGTGAGCAGTGGACTATGTCAACCTCACACAGCTCGCGGTTCATATTGGACCTAAACTTTTCGCGCGACTCTAATAGGACCGAAAATCCTGCTAAGAATCTTTCTCTCGAAGACTTCCAACGCTGTTTCATCTGACTCAATCACGATCCATGCCTCTGCGCCATACAATAGGAGTATCAGCGTCCTTTAGGTGTTTATTTTCGTCTTTCGAGTAAGGGTTTTACTTCTCATTTGCTTGCTTAGCCTAAAAAAAACATCTGTTTGCAAGCGTGATTATTCGCCTAAACTTCAGGCTGACGTTGTTGTTGATGGTTATATCGGATCCAAGTAGACGAAGTTTTCTAAAACACTCAAGTTGAAATTCTCCATCGTCACTGACCACCCAAGACGCGATGACGGAGTGCGAGAAGACACCAAGTACTTCGTCTTGTACTCATTCACCGCTAGAACCATGAGCCGAGACTGTTTTTCAATCTCTAAGAACGTCTTGCTGACTCGCCATTCCTGCGTACCGATGATGATATCGATGTCATCGGCGTAAGCGAGCAGCTTTACTTTCTTTTGGAAGATCGAGCCCGACATGCTCTGTTTTGTACGGATATTGGCGTAGGATGTATTCCATCAGAAGATTGAAAAAATCGCTCGTCAGAGTATCGCCCCGCCTGAACCTTGTCTTGGTATCAAAGGAGAACTGAGATTCTAGTCATTGATTCCTGTTCATCTGTAACCAGATTTCCATTTTCATTCTTACAGAAAGTTACTCCGGGCTTAAAACCTTCAATCAGACGCTTGACCTTTTGATAAAATTTTCGAGCTTTATTTCTGTCACATAACATCTCAACATCCTCAGACTTCCGCCTTTCAATATGTATATATACTAGCCGTACCCGGCACGCTTTGCTACATCCAGTAAAAAGTATGACTATAATTATGGTCTACATATAATCAATCAATCAATTTATATATATATATATATGTATATATATATGCCATATATATATATATAGATTAACCGTTAATGTTTGCACAATGTTCAATTTAGAACTCTTCAGTTAAACTCAAAATCAAGTTCGGTTCATTGCTAAACAAATCTAAGGATACAGTTTGGCTGTTAGTGGTTGATCTCTCTTGACTCAATTGTTTTATCTTATAACGGTAAACTACAGTTTTTTTTTATAACTTTTAGGCACTTGAATGTCATATCGTATGAACTGAAGTATATATGTACAACTTATATGATTTAATCTATGTACAAAACAGTCCAACCTTATAAGTGCGGAGCCATCGCACGTTTCCTGTTGGTTACAGTAAAGCGAGAGAGTACAAGGAGGTATTCTAATGTTCAGTGTGCCTCCATTCCTGCAATGCCACCACCAGCACACCCGACTTCCACTTCGTTGTGAACCATCTCTAAAGCCAAATATCCATCCACCACCAATTTCGCACTGTGTCGCGCATACTGCCTGCCGCAAGTTGAAAGTGCTTTCAACTCGCTGGCGCTGAGCACATTGTGCTACATTTCTACTTTGTGGCGCACAGAGTTGTCGTTTCAGTGCTTCCGCATACTCCTCGTACATATTCAAAGACACACACACACACACACACAAACACACACAAACAACCACATTCAGCATTGCACTTGCCTCACAGAAAATATTATACTTTAGTACGAGCTATGCAGAACATTTAAATGCATTCTGCTGCCTCGCCAATCTACATTTTCATTCTTACTTGCCACCCAACAACCCAGCAACCCAACAACCCATCAACCAACTCCCATGCTACGTCGTTCACCTTTTTGGTCGATCAATGAACTATACACATAACCCAATTTTTTGGTTTGGTATGTTTCAAGCCAGCCAGCCCCAGCCTCCCCTGTTTACAGTGTGGAGCTGGTTGAACAATGGAGTTAGACATTCAAGTGTGAACTGGTATCATTTAAAATATTATATTTGAGAGGCGGTGCTTAATTATCGAAGAGAGTTGACCGATTTTTAAGGAAACATTTTACTGATTTTCATTCATGACGTCATAATAGGGATGACCCGAATTGCTAGCAAATTAAATTGAAATTTTAGTCTTCTATTGGATTTATTTTTAATGGCTTTGGTTTGCTTTGGTTTACCATTCACCATTAATAGCCAAGTTTTTGTTTATAAAGTTCCGTTTTCTGTCCATCTTTCTGCATTTCATGTGCATACATCAAGTACTTCTGCGACTATCCTTCTACCTGTTTATTTTACTTCACTACTACGTTTATACAAGTTTTGTCTATTTAAAACAAATTCATAAAAAATCAAACATATTGCATACTCGTAGAATAGATGAAGACCTTGACAATGAATTAATTCGGTTTTAACATTTCGCTTTGTTAATTTTGTTTCCTCCTTTTCCATTCATGTGCTTTGATAATCTTCTGCGGCATGTTTTAATTAAGATATAAAACACTGGAGACGATATATCCCTATTACTTATAATGAATGAGGACCCATATAGACGACTATCTACGAAATTGCGTACCAATGCAACTTTAATCCAAGCGATTGATCGATCATTAGTCATATTATCGAATCGAATCGAATCGGATCGGTTGCGTTCGTCTACATCAAGAATAATCAAGAGTACCACTGTACGACAGTAAACCAGTTTCTCTTCCAATTTGGGGAAGTAAATGCAAATTTTTGCGCTATGTCGCGATTTTTTTCGCCCCTCTTTGCATTTTGGATATTTTGTTTCGACGTATTTCTCTTTGTTGCTAATTTGTTTTATTTTAATCTTTTGTTTTCGAAAAATTACTTCCGCAAAATAAAATAAAAAAATATTTTATAGTATATATCCCAGACAGACAGACAGACGGACGGACGGACATTGCACTTGTGGTATACTACGAGTATTCATAAGTATTCATACACACACACACACACACACATACATACATACATACATACACATAAAGTCGTTTGAATCGCTTCGTTGCGGTATTTTAAAGTGACATTAAATGCTTTTGCGAAGACAGGTTTTTATCGATCGTAGACTACGTATACCGTTAGATGTGATCAACTCTGGTAATTTTTTTTCGACTTAATTAAATAAATTACAATAATTTATATGTATGCACGATATTTGATATGATATTCGATATGGTAGGCGTATGAGGTTTGTTTTATTTACAACTCTACAAAGGTGAATCACTCGAATCATTCGAAACCTGACTTAGCTTAGGTTACATGTTAGCAGGAACAATTAGCCGGATAGTCAGATGGGCATGTCTAGATAGACTCGCAGAATTGACCGAGAATATATTTAAATACTTAATCGGAATGGAATCGATTCGGCATCGTTTCATGGAGTCGTAAAAGAATCATTCTGAGGGGCTGCTTCCAGCAAATTGGCCCCGTAGTATAATTTTTTTTTTTCGGCTTTGGTATGAACAAAATGCAACCAAATATGAAGCGAATCGAAGAGGATTAGTAGATCATCCATGCATTATATTATAATCTGTTATATATGAATTTTTGGTTCCACGAAGCATTTGTCTGGTTAAGTATAAGCTCAGTGGGGGAACTGAGCAGTTTAAATGCATAATATACATCTGCAACAATTAATGACTTTCATATGAACATCATTTACTAATGACTTGCCATTATTTTCGAATTTCTCTCCTCTCTTGGCAATGCAGGAATTATGACACTGAGCCGTGGCCCGTACAGCGAGCTCGATAAAATGAGCCTATTTCAAGACCTTAAATTGAAACGGCGAAAAATTGATTCAAGATGCAGCAGTGACGGCGAATCAGTAGCAGATACTTCGACTTCGTCGCCAGATCTCCTCGCACCAATGTCACCAAAGATGTGCGACAGTGGCACGACTGCCGTGGCAGCAGTTGCGTCAGCAGCGACGATTGCGGTGCCATCGACGACGACATCACTGCCGCTTTTGGCATTGAGCGCGAATTCATCATCGCACGGCAATGTAACAGTAGCAACATCGTCCACATCGGTTGCGACATCGTCAACAATCATTGCTGCCGGAAACAGCAATATTGCTGCTACCGCGACAATAACTACCAGCAGCAGCAGCAGCAGCACATCAATAACCGTTAAGAGCGGCGAGGCGAAGTTGCAGCAGAAACAGCTGCAGCAACAGCAACAGCAGACTGAAATCCATTCGTCAAGTGGTGCCGTTACAGCTCCGGCCGCATCATCTGTGATGTCACCACCAGTTAGCACATTAGATGTGCTCACAACGCCGCCAATACCACCAGATGGAGTTGGCGGAGGCAACGGTGGGATCTCGACGCGCGCAACACCAACACCGCCGCATAATAATGGCACAGCGAGCAGCAGTTCCGTCACAAGTAATGGCGGTGGCAGTAGCCGTGCCTCACCCGACTCACTTGAAGCGGAAAAGCCATCAACAACAACTGCCACTTCATGTGGTTCGTCAACAAATGGCATACACACTAGCAGCAATAGTAGTGGCAGTGGTATGGGCAGCGGCAGCGGTTTAAGCGTTATACGCTCGGTCAAGGAGGAGCGCATACTGGCCTCACCCACAAAAATGCATGCTTACCATCACCTGCAGCAGCAACATCAACAACATCAACAACATCAACAACATCAACAACATCAACAACATCAACAACAGCAACAACAGCAGCTGCAGCAACAGCAGCAGCAAATGCAGTCCAAAGCTGCTACACAGTCGCAGTCGCAACAGCATGTAACTGTACTAGTGACACCGTCACGTATTAAGTCTGAGCCACCTCCACCAGCATCGCCCTCTTCCTCTTCTTCGTCAGCGCTGACAGTCTCGACGGCAGCTTCCACATCCACTTCAGTCTCCTTTTACGGCACCAGCAGTACCAGCAACGCTCCATCTTCGACATCAATGTGCTCTTCGTCATCGGCATCGATAACATCATCACAGCACATTGGTAGTTCGCCCTCGCCGCAGCTGACAACTTCCGCGCCCCATCATCCTCCACCGCCGACACCCATCGTACAAACGCATCATCTACACGCTCAGCTGACACAGCCTCAACTACGGAAGAACAGCCCACCCACAGAGCTGCATCTATCACATCTGGCGGCACACAGTCCACAGCACTTACTCAGCCAATCTATGCAGCATCTAACACAACAGCAACAGCTACATCTGTTGCAACAGGCCATGTCGCGTCCGGGTGCACAACTGTCACCAAACGCCGTGATGTCACCAACTTCACGTCACTCTTCGCCGCAGCATCATCTACTTGGCCAGCAAGCGCCGCTGCAACATTCACAACAGCAACAAGCAACATCGTCGTCGCTGATGCAGCAATCGTCGCATATTCGTGTCAAGAAGGAACCAGCCGCTGCTGCCGCTGCCGCACAATTGCTTAATCATGCCATGGGCCTGGTTGGAAATGGCAATAATAATGGCAGCGGTAGCGCCGTACAGCGGCATCTCTCGCCGCATCATCATTCGCCACAACAACAACAACAACAGCCGCAATTGCATCAATCGCCTTCGCAGCAGCATCAGCAGAGCACACCGCCACAGCTTGCCCCGCAGGCGCTTGGCAACATGGTGCAGGCGCTCATGCATCCTGCTTCGCTCCAGTCGCTACGCAATCCCAATCGAGATGCAGCGATACAGTTTCGTGTAAAGAGTGAAGTGCAGCAGCAGGTGGCAGCCGTAGCCGCTTCAGGGTTACCGCAGTTAATGCAGCCTGGCGCTGCAGCGGCCGCTGCTGCAGCACAGCGCATGGTTTGGGTATCCAATGCCCGCATTAATGGCGTAAAACCGGAGGTAATCGGTGGACCACTTGGTAATTTGCGTCCAGGCGGTGCTGGCCAATCACCCTCGCCACATCACTCTTCCTCGTCATCATCGTCGCAGCTATCGCCACAAACACCATCACAGACACCGCCGCGTGGCACACCCACTGTCATAATGGGTGAAAGCTGCGGCGTACGCACCATGGTCTGGGGCTATGAGCCGCCACCGCCATCGTCCTCTGGGCCATCCGGTGGCATGTCCAGTGGTAGTGGCTGTGGAGCTGGAGGTGTGCTACACCCTTCACAATCGCAACAACAATCACCGTTGATGCAATCACAAGCGCATCACTCTTCTCAATCGTCACTTCAGTCGGCTTCATCGCCGTCGGCTGGCTCTATTACGCCAACACACACACCTGGCCCTTCACCGCAAAACAACGAGGAGGCAGCACAGCTACTGCTCTCTCTTGGCCAGACACGCATTCAGGACATGCGTCCGCGACCGCACCAGTTCCGTACGCCACATGCGCTAAATATGGAACGACTCTGGGCGGGCGACTACTCACAGTTGCCGCCAGGACAGTTGCAAGCGCTCAATCTAAGCGCGCAGCAGCAGTGGGGCAACACGAACTCAGCGGGTGGCGGCAACGGCGGTAATCGATCGCTTGATGCACCGCACGAACCAACGGACGAGGACGATCAGCCACTGGTCTGCATGATATGTGAAGACAAGGCCACCGGACTCCACTATGGCATCATTACTTGTGAGGGGTAAGTGAAATGAAGAATTCCTACTTCAAATAAAAATAAAATATTTTTCAATTTCAATTATTTTATAGGTGCAAGGGGTTCTTCAAGCGCACCGTGCAGAATCGGCGAGTCTACACTTGCGTTGCAGATGGTACCTGCGAGATAACCAAAGCACAGCGTAACCGTTGTCAGTATTGTCGATTTAAGAAGTGCATCGAGCAGGGCATGGTGCTACAAGGTAAGCGATCGGCGCTTAAATACGCTGAGGATAATCTAATGAAAATTTCTCTCTCTTCTTCTCGGATAATATTTGTTTCCTGGTAGCCGTGCGCGAGGACCGTATGCCTGGTGGCCGCAACAGCGGCGCCGTTTACAATCTATACAAAGTCAAGTACAAGAAACACAAGAAGACGAACCAAAAACAACAGCAACAACAGCAGCAGCAGGCGCAACAACAACAACAGCAGCAGCAGCAGCAGCAACAAATGCATTCGCAACATCATCATCACCATCATCAGACGCCACCAGGACATCACGCAGCGCAGTTGTCACCACATCATCTACTCTCGCCGCAACATCTGCAACAGCAACAACAACTGGCTGCCGCAGTTGCCGCTGCTGCACAGCATCAGCAATCGAAGCTTCTGGGTGCACAAGCAGCACTTGGTGGCGGCGGTCTGGGACAAAACGATTTGAAGCCAATGTTCTTAGGACCAGTACTAAAGCAGGAACATCATATGGCGGCACAAGCACAGCAGATGCACTCGCCGTTGCATGCAGCTTCAGTGGCTGCACAACAGCAGCCTATCCACTCACCACATCATACGATGCATGGCTCCCCGCATAGCATTGGACCCGGGATGAGTGGCAACGGTGGCAATGGTAGTGGAGCTGGTTCAGTTAGTATGCATCTGCAGACGCACCTATCGCAACAACAGCATCACAACCATCATCACCACCATCATCACAGCGGAGCCGGCAGCGGTGGCAGCAATACCGGCCAACAGCAACAGCAACAATCGTCAGCAGCAGCAGCATCAGCAGCGGCAGCAGTTTCATCACAAGAAGTCACTGCCATCAAACTACCCTCGCATTTGGTTAACGGTACAATACTTAAGACTGCACTCACGAATCCCAGCGAAATCGTACATTTACGCCATCGACTCGACTCGGCTGTCAGCTCGTCCAAAGATCGTCAGATCTCATATGACCATGCGCTATCTATGATACAGACTCTCATTGATTGCGATGCCATGGAAGATATTGCGACGTTACCGCACTTTTCTGAATTTCTCGAAGACAAGTCAGAGATTAGCGAGAAACTCTGCAATATTGGTGACTCCATTGTGCACAAACTTGTCTCTTGGACAAAGAAACTGCCTTTCTATCTGGAAATACCCGTGGAGATACATACCAAGTTATTAACAGACAAATGGCACGAGATACTCATATTAACGACAGCGGCATACCAGGCGTTGCACGGCAAGCGTACTCATGTGGCTGCATCCGGCGGTAACGGCGGCAGCGGTGCCAGTTCGACTACAACAACAACATCGACGGGTACCTCAACTGCACCGGGCACAACAACAGCAACACCAACAACACCCGGCGGTGGGCGTATATTGCAACAATCTTCAAATCACCACCAGCAGCATCATCACAACCATGGCCACGGACATTCCGCGTCGCCATCGCCAACGCCCACATCACCGTCGCCCAATCATCATCTACACCACCTCCAGCAGCACCATCACCATCATCACCAGCAGCAGCATCAGCAGTTGCAATATGCACACGCACAGCCGCTGCACAAAGACGATCCCGAGTTCGTTGCCGAAGTGAATGCGCATCTGAGCACCTTGCAGACCTGCCTGACAACGCTTATGGGTCAGCCCATTGCCATGGAACAGCTAAAGCTCGATGTGGGACATATGGTGGATAAAATGACACAAATAACAATAATGTTCCGGCGCATCAAACTTAAAATGGAGGAATATGTCTGCCTAAAAGTATACATTTTGCTAAACAAAGGTAAGTGGAATGAAGCGCACAGTTGACTAAGCGCCGGCGTCATTAAAATATATATATTGCTTTCTCTTTCTCTTTCAGCAGAGGTGGAACTGGAGAGCATACAGGAGCGGTATATACAAGTGTTACGCACCTATCTGCAGAACTCATCGCCGCAGAATCCACAGGCGCGTCTTAGTGAGCTGCTATCGCATATACCAGAAGTAATTCATTCATTTATATTGTTTTTGTGGCATTTAATACTCATATCTGCACTCCTCACACTCTTACAGATACAAGCTGCTGCTAGTCTACTACTTGAAAGCAAAATGTTCTACGTTCCCTTCGTACTCAACTCAGCGAGCATAAGGTAGCAAATGCTTGAAAGCGGATTGCTACCAGCAACAATCGAGCAGGATAGCATGGGTGTTGAGTGCGTAGACAACGTTGTTGCGCGGACTGAGTTAAGCTGTATACAACAGCAGCGTCAGCTGCCGCAACAACAGAAAATTGAACATCCCCTGCAATGCGCTGGCAGTAGTGGCAACACGATTAACAATAAAGCAACATTTGTGCCTACAACAATTAGTGTCAGTGCTGGAACTGAGTCGCAGCAATGCGCTGTGCTGCCTATACTTGAGTTACCGAAGATCAAAATAGAAGCTATTGAGAGCCCACTGTATAGCGAGCAGCAGCAGCAGCCGCAGCAGCAGCATGTGATCCAAACGAATCCTGCAGCAAGAACAGCAACAACAGCTACTCCATCTATATTAAAGACTTCACTGCTAACAGGTGCTGCAGCAACATTGGCCACACTTACAGCAGCTGCAGATCAGATAGCGCGCAATGCAGCGGCAGCGGCAGCAGCCGTAAAAATGACAAATACTACCAAAATCCCAACAACAACAACAACAACAAAAACAAGCACTGCCAAAATGTTAAATGCAACAACAGTATATGCAAATGTAACTTCAACAACAACTACTATGAACACTGCCACAACAATGACGACTGCAACAACATTAACACAACATGCAACAGTAATAAATGCAGCAACAATAGTTAATACTACCGAAGAGAATAAAAGACTTGCACAGCAACCACAACAGCAACAACAACATCAACCACAACAACAACAACAACAACAATATACTTCAATATTGCAAACGGCGTTAATGTCACAGCAACGTCCATTTACATCATCAACAACAACAACAACATCAACAACAACAGCAACAACTGCAGCAATATTGTCAGCAGCAGCATCGCCGCCACCAGCACATGTACTAAAGACGGCGGTAACATTGGCAAATTTAAGTGAAATAGCAACAGCTAGGCAGCAGCAGCAGCAGCAGCAACAGCAACAACAACAGCAACAAAAACAGCAGCAGCAACAATTCCTTTTGTTGCAAGAGCAGCCACAACAAATGAAGCTGCCAATCAAAGTTATTAATTTAGCTAATGCTACAACAATAAGACCAAAAGCAACAACAACAACCACAGACAACACTGCCACAGTGACTATGTATAAAAACAATAACAGTAGCAGCAACAACAATTGCAGTAGTAGTAGTAGCAGTAGCAGTAGTACTAGTAGTAGTAGTAGAACTAATAGTGGTAGACTCCACAAACAACCCATTAGCTGTAAGCAGCTACAACAGAATTATTACAACAACACCAACAATAAAACCATTAACATTAACGGCACTAACAGTAATAGCAATAGCAATAACAGATGTAGCAACAACAGCAGCAGCAACAGCAGCAGCACCGACAGTAACAGCAATAGCAACAGCAACTGTTGTCTGAACAGTTGCCAAGCAACACAGACACAAAATATTAACTTAACAGCGACAATGCAGCAACAACATGTTAAAACGGCAACAGTGACAACGCAAACTGACGAAACACCAGCTGCAGAAGCTGCTAGCTATTGGACCAATCAGAAACAAAATGAATTGGAAACAACAACAACAACAGACAGAGCAACAGCAGCAGCAACACAAACAGTTGCTGCAGATATGACAACTGCTGCTGCTGCTGCTGCTAATACTGCTGCTGCTGCTGCTGCTGCTGCTGCAACCGCTGCTTCTGTTACTGTTGTTGTCTTTAAAACAATGTTACCTGATGACTGAATTAATTAATTAATTAATAAATACAAATAATTTTTTTTTTTTTTTTTTTTTATTTCTTAATGTTAGAAATTATTGTTTTTTTGTTTCTAAATATTATTATTATGTAATTATTTTTAATGGTTGTTGTTTCTTTTCATTTGTAGTATTAAAAAAAAATAATAATGTTAGACATATATTTAATATATATATATATATGGATATATGGATATATACAGTGAAGTCGGAGTCAAGTTGCAATTAAAATTTTAAAAATAAAAAGCTGCAATCTTAAGAGTTGATTTGAAGTAGCAACTAATTAGGCAATATAAAGCTGTTCAAATTTTGGAAATTAACTTAAAATAATTTTAATTGTTAAATTAAGCCTTTTGGCAATTTTTAGCTAAAAAAAAAGTAAGCATTTTTCTAGTTTAACATGTTTAATAAAGCGCACTTGAAACCGACTTCACTCTGTATCTATATATATATATATATATCTATAGCTATTGCCAGTTGCTAAAAAAAAATATACCATACACACATACACATGCATCAACGCCCATGGCACGTCCAATTTCACTCACACTGCGCAACGACATTTTATTTATTAATGTACGTGTTTTTTTTTTATATAAATTTATTTCTTTTTATGGTTCAAAAAATAACATTTAATCCTATTTTTAATTTATAAGCAACAGCGTTTTATTTTTTAAGTTTGCAAAAGCAAAAGAAAGCATGGACTATTACCAATTTTAGCTTAAAAATAATTATGACACACTGTATACATAATAAAGAAATTTGTGCATTATATACAAATGCAAACATATACAACAAACATATATATGTAGATTTATATATATAAAACTTTTTTTTTTTTTTTTTGTTAATATATTTGTAAATTCTAAAAAGCAAGCAAACGTGTAGAAAAATCAAGAGAGTCCAAAAAAAAAAAAAAACAAAAACAAAAAGTAAATCAACAAATAATATATAAAATAATTATTCAAAGATTAAATACGTTAAAATTAGAAATATATAACTTAAGTAAAAAAAAAACAACAAAAAATATGTATGTCTCCATACAAAACAAATAATTTTAAATTTAACAAATATGAGGGAAAAAAAAATAAGAAAAAATGTGTTTAACAATGTTTTTTTTTTTTATTAGTAATTAAGCGCATTATTACTAGGCAAGTTTTTTTTTATTAATTAATTATTACATATAAATTAAATTAATTATGCAAATGTATAAAAATATACACACACACACACACAACAACACAACACACAACAATTTCCTAAATAAAAAAAAATTGGAAATTTCACACACCATAAAAAAAAAAATTACAAAGCAAAAGAAAAGAAAAGAAATGAAAAAAAACTAAAAATAATTAGGCAATAATTAAAATAAGTTATTGATTAGTGTATGTAATGAATGATGTTTTTTAATTAGTATTAAATGTGTTTTTTTTTTCTAGTAACTAAGCTCAAAACAACAACAACAAACAATGTGTACTAACGAAAAAAAAAAAAAAGGAAAAACTTTTAGCGGCATTTAAAAACTATTATTTGAAAATTTAAAAAAGTGACACACACACACACATATGTATTTTTTTTTCTTTTTTTTTTTGTTCTTTTATACTCCTGAACTGAACACAAACTGTTCTAAACATATAAACATTTATATATATATATACAAAAAAAAAAAAAAACAAAAACAAAACAGAAATATATATGCAAGTTGCACGCATATATACACATAAATATATACAAGCATATACATTTAATATATATATATATATATATATATATATATATATATAATACATAATAAATATAATTTCTATTCTATTGTGTCGTAAAACACTAAAAGAAACAACAAAAAACCGAAGAACGTACTTTAAAAAAATTACACTATGAAAAATTATGTTGCAAATAAATAAAAAATAAAACAAAAAAAACAAAAAAAAACTATAATAAAACAAAATTAAACAAAAACGAAAATCAAATAATTTTCATACAAAAACTTATGTAAACCGAAGATCTAAACAAACAAACAAACAAACAAACTTACTACATACAAACATACATGCATACACTATAAACCAATACACACACATACGTACATACATACATAGGTACAGGCTACAAAGACGTACGTACGTACATACATACATACTTGAAGAGAGCGCCAGCGTGACAGTGTGACAGAGAAGTAGCGGTTTTATTGTAGTTGAACTAACTAAAATAGTTGTTGCTGCTGTTTTTTTTTTTTTTTTTTGTTGTTATTTTATTTTTGCCTACAAAGACTCTTTAAAGTTGCAAGAGTGCAGCAGTACAGTAGGACTGTTATTGCTTTTGCTTAACAGCAACAGTAACTCTGTTAGTAACATTTTTCGATTGCTTTTACATAAACTGTTTAGCTTTTCAGTTGTGAGACTATGTTAAACTAATTAATTTCCCGCAAATTTAAACTTTTTTAATTATTTTTTTTTTTTAGTTGCAAGACAAGTTGCATATAAAAAACTGCATACACAACTATTTATTTCATTAAACTGCTTTTATGTTTTGATTTAAACTGTAAAAAATTGCATAAATTTTTAGTTAAATTATTTAAAAACGATTTCTTTTGCTCTCATTCATTAAAAAGCTACATTGTTACAGTGTTTCGAATTCAATTCACTATAATAACAAGTAATTTAAAATAGCAAAGATCTTTCGCAAAATCTTCATACGTAAGCATAAGCCAGAACTGTGCCGTATGGAAATATTTCGAAATTTTTTTTTATAGAAAACTTGCTTATGTGAGTGTAGCTTCTTCATGAAGTTTAAATTTCTAAGCAAACATTATTTGTTACCCTACACTCTTGCTTGCTCGCCTGCTCTACTTTCATTCATCAGCATCAGCATAACTGTAAATATTTCGATTGTTGGGCATTTTCTGTACGAACTATTTTGTGTTAAAGAATTAAAGAAAAATAATACAAAAATGGAGAGAAAGCTAAACGAAACGAAAATGCATACTACACACATTAAAAAAAAAAAAAAAAAAAGAACAATAGTAAAAGAAAAAAAAAAGAAGTAAATAAATGAAATATATATACACACATACATACATACATATACTATATTGCATAATAACTATTGTATAATTCGTGTCGTCGTTTTGTTTTTTGAATAAATTAATAAATAATTTTAATTTGTATAACATATGAAATATAATAAATATGTATATATATATATATATGTATATATATATATATATAAATAATATATATATATATATGTATATACATAAATTAACACACACGCATGCCCAATATCCCATATCGAATACATAAACAAACAAACAAACACACTCACACACACACATACATACATACATACACCAATATGTATCATCGACTATATTTCGTAAATTAATTTTTGTTGATTTTTTTTCTCTGTGTAATTTTTTCACTTTTTTTTAAACATTCTTAATAAATGTAATTTTTACAGATACTTTTTGTTGTTGTTTAATTTATTCATTTCTTGTTAGTGCTTTTCTATTCTATACTATAGAAGTTTGTTTTTTTTTTTTTTTTTTGTTTGATTTTGTGTAGTTTAAAAAAAAAAAAGCTTTCTCTCAATTTTGTTAAAAAAAAAAAATAAATTCTTTTTCAACAACTCAGTTCGATTGACCCTCGTATTTTTATAAGACTCTGTAACGAAGCTACAAGCGACTATTGTATGTAACAGTTAGAAATGATGTTTGCAGAACTCCCCAAAATTAGGCCGATTATGATCAAAAGTGATATAGAGAAGTCGATATAGCTATGTCCGTCTGTCCGTCTGTCCGTCCGTCGTTCATATCGACGTGAACGCTTGCATACGACTAGAACTTCGTCGGAATTTTACGAGTTTATTTTAAAATTTAACATTTTTTCCCAAAAAACCGCCCTCAAGGGTAAAAATTTCTGCGGCACAAAAAAAAATTAAGTATGCCAGTATAGAGTTAATGTCTCGCTAAGCCAAAATCCAAAAACTTCATTAAAAACGATTAATAAATGACGATTTTATAAGCAATTGAATATTGAGAAGTGGGAGGAGCAAAATACTTTTTTCTTATTAATTTACTACTTTTTTGCTTTGCACTACTTGGTCATAAGCTAGGCAAACATTTAATATGTTTGTTAGGTGAGCTGTACTGGTCTACAGGGCCTCTGACAGTCGGTTATGGCCGACTGTAGTTTTCTTACTTGTTTTAAATTAATCTTTTTTCACAATACACACAAACTGCTTTGATTTGAGCTTGAAATAAAAAAGTTTTCAATATTAAAAGACATTAGTCAGTGGGTGGATGGTTTCACTGGGTTTGATGGGCTTAAAATCTAAAACACAAATTGTAGAAGAACAGCTGAACGCTTAGACTGGCATAGTTAAATCGACTCGTATATCAAGAATATATTATATTATATATACTTTATAAGATCTACGCATTTAAGTAGTTGCGACCAACTAAAAATACTACTTCATACAATATATTACTACGTTTATACGACACATTTCATGAAATTGTTTACTTCGCTGTTTATACGAGCTGGCAACATGTAACAGTAAAAATAAATAGCAAAAATATTTGCATTAATTTATAATTAAATATGAAATACTATTATTTAAGGCAGACAAGTCAAAAAAAAAAAAAAAAAGGCTCGGTCCTTGGAAACTGTAAACAAAACAAAGTTTTCTACAATTTTAATTTGGCGCCTATAGAAAGTTTCATATCATAGCATATCTCAATATGTTGGCAACGTTCGCAGAAATACATGAAATATAAACTTAAGCATTGTTCGAGACTTCAAATATGTCCAAATTTTAACTAAATGTGACAGCAAACTTAACGAAAATAATTATAACTGTCAGATAACTAGCACTGTGTAAACTCAGCTAAATACACGAAATGTTTTTAATGATAAACTGCGTTTATACGCACTTTTTTTTTTTTAACTTTTCATGAAATGTTTTCATGTATAAACGTACCAAATGATTGATATAAATGTTTTAATGATAAACTGTGTTTATACGCATTTTTTTTTTTGACTTTTTATAGTATAAACGTACTATGTACATGATTGATATAAAAAGATTGTGCGAAACATTTGTATCCACAGTTTTTCGTAAGCTAAGCATCGAACTTTAAATGATTTACTTAGCATGAGTCCGTCTATTCGTCCATTTATCCAACTGTCCGTGTATGTATGTACTTAACTGTGGCAGCTCAAGTTTAGACATTTTTTTCGATTTCGAATGAGACTCCTTTTTTTGGTAT
The DNA here is from genome assembly GCA_035044805.1 of Leucophenga maculata. NCBI lineage: Eukaryota > Metazoa > Arthropoda > Insecta > Diptera > Drosophilidae > Leucophenga > Leucophenga maculata. Next base: position 213,103 of record JAWNNP010000387.1, read on the forward strand.
TTGAAACATTTAAAAATCATCTTTTTTTTTGCGCATCTCTCGTAAAAATTTTCGATCGCAGTAGAAGGTGCTTGTCGATTGCAGTTAGAAATGCAGTTTGCCTACATTAGCAACTGCATTATCTAACGGCAGCAGAGAGTTTGGCTGCTGCTGCTTGCGCTTTATTTATTTGAATTTTGCTAGCAGAGTATTAAAGACTGAAAGAGAGAGAGAGAGAGAGTACGGTATATGAGTATGTTCGTACAGTGGTTAGCAGCATTCTTAGTTGTTTGCTTTCTTTTAAGCTTAAATTTTTTTTTGTTTGACAAATTAAAAACAAAAACAAAAAAAAGTTGTTGCTTTTTTTTATATATGTTATTATTAATTTTGTTTAGAGTTTGCAGCATCTACATAAGTCAGTGCATTATTCTTATATATTTTTGTTTGTGTTACGTATTCTTGTAGTCATACGATTTCTTGCTTAAACTCAGCTCAGTTAGCTAAGAAAGCTTAGAAAGCTATCAATTACTTATAATAGAATAAGCTTACAGGACAATTCTTACAACCAATAGACATACATAAATGGCACTAAATACCAAAATATTTTCACAAATACGAGTATAAACCATAAAAAAAAAAAATGCTATCGATAACACTTAATTCTTTACATTAAAAGTGTGTATATATACATATATATATATTGCAATATATATATATATATATGTATATATACGCACAACATATTTACACTTAAAAAAACAAAAAAAAAAAAAAATAATCGTAAATGCGATAAAACTTTTCGAAGTACATAATTAAAAGAAAATAAGTGAACTATAATAAAGAAACGCGTGTTAAAGCAAGAGTCTGACATAAAAATGCCTTCAAGTTGTTTTTTGTTTTTTCTGTAGATTTTTTTACAGGTAAAAAAAAAAAAAAAAACACATAAAAACCAAATAACAAACAATAAAATAAACGTAAAGAAAATACAAATACAAAGTAAATAAATAAAAACAACATTTTAAGAAGTTTGTAACAATTAATGAAAAAAAAACAAAAAAAAATAGAAAAATAAAAATAAAAACAAAATATATATATATTGTATTTGAATTTGTGTAGCAAAAGAAAATAAAAAATTTAAAACCATTGAAGGAGACAAAAAAAAAACAAAAAGAAGATGAAGTGCTAAAAAATGGCATTTAAATTATTTTAGGAAACAAAAAAAAAACAAAAATATATGAAAATCAAATATTTTTGCACAGTGTAGTATAGAGTGTAGTAGTTTATGTACTTGGTACGAAACGTTCTTCAAGCAAAACACAGCCAGACACAGCTAAAAATTAATAATTCTAAAAGTTGCTCATGTACATGAACCACAAACGTATTTAATTTGTTTCTCCAAAATGCAAAAAAAAAGAAAAAAACAAAAAAAAAAAAGAAAAACCTTATAGAGACACAACTAAGAAACTTACTCACACCAGCCACCATGAACTTATATACAGGCATAATATTAGCTGCCTTTCTTACACATAGCCATTGCACACACACACACACACACACACACAACTGTAAATAAAAAACATCGAAGACATTTTCAAACTTCATAATACATATATATACATATATACTATATAGTATATAATATATATATATAAAAATGAGTACATAGCAAATTATTTGTTAGTTAGCCAATTTTAATTTAAGCCAATAAAAGGAGTAAAGAAGAAAAGCATAAACAAACCCCATTAAAAAAAGTCAATATACTCGATAAAAATAAATAAAAAAAAAAAATAATTAAATTTTCACAGGTAAAAGAAAAAAGAAAAAATTAAAAATAATTACATATATAATATATATACATATATATATATATATATATATAAATGGTGCTTTAAACGATTATTCAAGTGTAAAGCCGTATATCTGAAACGCAATGGGACTGACTGACTTTAATACATTTATTCAAGAAGAAACAACATAAATAATACGAATATAGCGAAAGTAAATAAACCAAAACAACAACAACAACAACAACAAAGAAGAAAAAAAAAAAAAAAAAGAATATTGAAAATAAAAAACATTCCAATTTGATTCGACTTTTAAAACAATTACAAAGTTAGCCAAGAGTTAGGACTGTCAAAATCTGATTTAAATTTTTTTTGGAAATAAACAAAAATGCATTTTCTCTTTTTTAAAAATAGGGCATTTATATAGCGCAGACCCAGACCCAGACCCAAGTCCAAAGTGCTGCAATACAACTCATACAAATAATTATATGTGCAAGGTTTAAAAGTTGATTTTTAAGAGAAGAAACTTAATACTCATTGATAGATGAAAAAAAAAAAAAAAATATGAAGTGAAAATCTGCTTAGTAGTAAATATTTATATGTGCATAGTCTATTTTTTTGGTTTATCATGAAAAAAATGCTTTTCTTTTTGAATTTTAAGCTGTTCAAAGCAACAAGGCAACGAGTCCACCAAGAATAGCATCCCTGCACTCCTGCACTATAAACAATCTCAAGACTTTTTTGCGGTCTCAAATTGCCTGCCATTTTTGAAAACTCTTGCAGCGAGTATTCACCAGAGGTTCTCCATTAAGTTAGGGTATATATAACGGTATATTCTCGACGCAAAAAACTCTTTAGTAAGCTTTGCGCTATGTATCGGCGCATTAGCATACTGAAAGTTCGTATTATAGCCATAAAGTTCTCCAACAAATTCTACTAATTTATCATCCCATAAGATGACATAAATTTCCGCATTCATTTGTGTAGAAATGAAACACATCGGGGTCCTCCTTCATAACAGAATGCAGCCCAAACCATGACCAATCACACACCAAGAACACGATGGTGGCATGTACGGCTAATTTGACACCAATACTTCTAGAAGCATTTTGGACCGTTCTAATAGAACTTATTTTCGTCGCTGAGTACTACGTACCGCCACTCTTCATCCCGAAATTGGTATTTGTCTGCGAACACCAAAGCCAAAAGCTGTGGTAGAGCTGCCATGCATGTGTATTGAACTTCCAGATTTTCATTTATAATTTGCACGTTTCTATTTCTGATCACTTCTAGACCCTAACGATGCCTAATTTGTCCACTACTCATGCTCTCTTACACTGTTAGGCGTTTAATGTGCCGTTTACCATGAGCATCAATGGTTGGAATCCATAATTAGGGCATCTTTTAGTAAATTACGAATTGTATTTCTGTAGCGATTAAATGATTGAGCTATTTCTGCGATTTGCGATGCTTTTTCGGGCAATCCAAGTAATTTTTCACCTGTTCATAATCTTCCTCCACTTTCTTCATAATTTCTGACTTACAAATAATTTCAGAAATTATTTTTTACAACAACACAGCTTAAAAAGTATCTCCAATAGCGTTCAATCAACTAATGGCAACATGCACATATAATTATTTACTATGAAGCCTCGTAAGTATGCTTGCACTTTGCAAAAAACCGTACATAGAATGAAGCAATAATGAGAAACTGTTGTATTAGCAAATAACAACAACAAAGTATAACAACAGGACAAAGAAGAATTAAAGAAAAATTAAAATTATGCACATATAATTATTTGTATGAGGTATTTTTGCAGCGGCTGAGAGAGTATTTGAGTTACAACGATGAAATTTGTTATACTCATAGGTCGGAAGCATAAAGATCCATTGAACAATGGTGTACAATTTGGTTTTACTGGGAAGGGGCTTCAGCTAGTAACGATCTATTTTATCAGTACTGCGCATATAAGAGGTAAAGACTACATAATGCTTTCTGGGCGTAACATCCGAAATTCTCCTTTTCAACTTAACTTGATCGAACTTGGTCGAACTTTATGTTCCTCAGCAGCGGCGTATATGAAGTTATTTCTTACCATTTAAAGTCAACAAAAATATATATTTTAGTATTTTTTTTTTTGTTGTCTTTTTTTGGATTAACAACCACAAAACATAATCAAAAAACTTTCAAACTAAATAATACCAAAAAAGCACACACAGTTCCCGAACAAGTTCCCAGAATTAAAAAACAACAACAATTATAAACCTAAGAAATTGAAAAAAAAAAAAAAAATAAAGGCCAGAATAAAAAAAAAGAAAAGAAAAGAAAATCAGTTTAGTTACGAGTTCATAAACCATTTAATATTTCTTAAGTTACTGAATTTTAGAAGTAAAACTTTTTTATTTGCCGAAGTTTTTTTTTTTTTGGTGACTGGTTGGATTATAGCAGTCAAACTGCTGCACCCAGTATTATATAAGAATTTCGGCTAAAAAATTCTACTCATACTTTTTAACTTCTCCAAAAAATTGGTTGTTTTTTTTTTTTTTTTGTAAAACATAAATAAGTGCTTTAACAAATTTCAAGACACTGGTTTGATTGGGACCTTTCCACTTTTTTTTTCTTGCTTTTAAATATTTTTTTTAAAATTAATTAAAAAATAAATAATTGGAATAGAAGGGCTACCAAACAGTTTATATATAATAAAAAATATACATATATATATATATATGTACTTTATGTACACACTTATGTACATGGAGCTAAGTATATATGTACATATATGTATATACAAACATATGTACATACATATACATATATGTATATGTATGTGTTTGTTTCTATACATATATATATTATATTAAAAAATATTATAGATATATAAAAATGCGTTGAAACTAAGTTTTATTGTAATTGTTAATTTTTGATTGTGTATATCCTAAAAACAAAGAAAAAAAAAACAAAAACAAAAAAAAAACAAATTAAACCCTACGAAACAAATAAATGATTTACATAGAAAAACGCTTTTCTTTAAAATTAAAAAATACAACAAAAATTGTGTACGTTTGTCCTTAAAAAATGTTACATAGACATACATGAATGAATATATTTATTAAACGTTTCAATTAAAAAATATTTTTTTTTTTTAATAATGAATTTAAAAGTCGAAGTTGACATAAGTTAAAAAAAAATTTAATGCAAAATTTTAATGCAAAAGAAAAATAAAAAAACATAAATAAATAAAAATATTTTAAGTAAAAATATGAATTATAAAACTTAGTAAGTGAAATTAGCAAAAATGAAAAGCAGCTGCGAAGCGAAAGAAATCATACACACGCATGCATTGAAAGACACAAAGAAATGCATTGATTACATTAGAGAAAGCATAAAACAAAACAAAACGAAACGAAAAAACAAAAAAAAAACAAAATATATATAATATATATAAAAATATATATTTACTAAATTTAACTATATACACATGTATTAACAATACAGCAAAAGGATAAATAAAAAGGATAACAAGAAAAAAATATGTATTTACGATTAAATTATTATCACAATGAGAAAACGTAATAAATATTTAATAAAAAAACAAAAAAAAAACAAAAACAAAAACAAAAATATATATAAATATATATAAATGTATGAGTATATATAATAGCTGGAAATTATTCACTTTTAAAGACGATTTATTGAAATGCGAAACAAACAAAAGAAATCGAAAACCGAATTTGAAATCGATTCGTATTTGCAAACGTGTTTCAGTTTTCAAACCGAATCGAAATAGAAAATATAGAAAATGCAAAAAAAGTGGCGCTGTAACTTAGCTAAGGGTCGTTCTTCAAATCATAGAACTACATTTATGCCATATGACGATCTTAGCACAGGTGATGAGAGAATATGTGAGTCTAAGAAACATACAGACGACAATTTCTGATATTTTATATGCTATCGGTCCGTTCGATAATCGAACTATAATCAAATTTAAATTACATTAAATTTTAAAATTCTAAAAACAACAACTGAAAGTAGTTTAGACAATTCAGAAATTGCGAGAGGAGGGCAAATCGATAGAATGAAGTCGCTTTAAACGGCGTCAAGAAGGTTGGCAGCTAAGATATTTGGATGACAGTTGAGTCTTTCTAAGTACTTGGTGCTCTCTTTTTTTATTTCATCTAATATCGTTGGTTGGTATTTCTAAATCTTTGTCGATCTTCATAGAGCTTCGGTGATTTTTCTCTGCGTGAGATTTTGATGGCACACAACTGTATGCCATACATAAGTCCAGACTGGTTTTAATATCGCTTTGTACAGCAGAACTTTGTTTTCTAGACTTAGTCTGGATCTATGAACTAAAAGCCAGTCCATTCGGGCAGCTTCCGCTTTGCTGAAATATGGGCTTTCCAAGTCAGCCTTTGCCTAAATACATAACTGTACATAGCTTAGGTATAATTTAGCCATTAAAACTAACTCGATCTTCCGAGTCTTTGCAGAGGTTGAATAATATATTATGTTCCATTTGTTCAACCAATCTTGAAGTTTGAACATGTATTCTGCACTCGCAGAAGAATCTTTTGAAGTAATTGCAATTGTAACTCCTTCACAGTTTGGCTTAGACATATCTGAAGTGTTTGGAGTGTAGAGTAATGGACCAAACACCTTCTTCCTTCCTTCCTCCAGACTTTATGTTTTTTAAAGACAAATGGGTACCGCTCCTGTAAAAACGATCTGAAAAATAAATATTGTGTTGCAGCTAAAAGTTTCTTTATTTTATGGAGAAGACCTCCTTTATGCCATAAGCGATCGAAGGCCTGTTTCACATCGAGAAATGCCTTCAATTATTTCTTTCACAACTCTGTGAATCTGTTTCGGAGTCTCATGTCTACGTCGAAACCCAAATTCATGTTGGGAAGGTATATTTCGATCGATTTGTGGAAGCACTCTTTGAAGAAAGAGTGTAGTCAACAAACTGATGGAGCTACGATACGAAGACATTTCATTTTCTATTTTACCAGGCTTTGGGGATAAGAATTATCTCCATTGATTTGAAAAATGGCGAAGCCTGAAGCAGGTATTAAAAAGGAGACCAAGCAGTAGTAGGCATTTTTGTGGAAGTGATTAAATAGTTGCTGCATCAATTCCATCATACCCAGACGACTCCATTATAGCCAGACGAGTCCATCATACGCAGACGACTCCATTATACCCAGACGACTCCATTATACCCAGACGACTCCATCATACCCAGACGACTCCATCATACCCAGACGAGTCCATCGTACCCAGCCGACTCCATCGTACCCAGCCGACTTCATCATACTCAAACGACTCCATCATACCCAGACGACTGAGAGAAGAGGGCTGTGTGTACTCAGTTCACAATCTATAATTGATTCTTCAGAGAAAAAGGTGTGAATTGCTTTTGAAGGTGAATAGCGAAGGATTCTGCTTTTTCTTCATTGCTGTGACACCAACTTCCGTTTGAATTTTTAATAGGAACTATAAGCCGAGCAGGACGTTTTAAATATTTTGTAGCTTTCTAAGGTTGTGTTCAGGTCGGTCCATGAGGTTCAACATTTTGAAGGAAATCTTCAATTGCATCATTTTTAAGATCTATGAGCCTTTATTTGAGTTTCTTCGCAACTCTGTTTAGGGCATTTTGTATCATCGGAATGTCGCAGCCTTCTTTTTACTTCGATTTCCAGGTCCTTTATCTCTCTTTGGAGTACAACGAATAGTTTCGGTATGTTCTGAAGTTATTTGTTCTCGTCAAAGGTGTAGCAATGTCAGATGCTTCGTGAATTTTTTTATTAAACCATTCTATTGAGTCGTCAGTCAACATCCTTTCCACTATTTAGTTCTGAAAATATTGATCTACGTATTTGTGTTTAATTTCGTGTGCTTGTGTACATTGAAAATATGTTATTACAAAAGGCTTTTGGTGAATCTTTACTACCCGAGAGATTTAAATAATTTCATAAACAATACGCATACTTTCTTGACAGGCTGTATGTCAATGTACGCCACGAATGATTCTTAGCTACAACAGTTATGCGTCGATGTCTGCTAATTAAAATGCCACAATTAATAATTAAACGTCGTCGTGTTGCACTTCACTTCCTCTAAATAATATTTAAAAAAAGTATCTACGTACAGCACGCCGCAGAACCATAAAGAAGTGAATGACTTTATAAGATATATATTGACGTAGGTATTCAACATATCCAATTAGTCAGGCGGAGCGTGATTCAAAAACAAGTTTCGCAGCGTACACACGTACAGCAAATCATTTTTGCATCATATTCATATGTACTCACTTTTTTTTTTTTTTTTGGAAGCTCAAGATTTTCGAGTTAATAAAAAATTAAAATTGAATTACGAAAACAAGATCATGGAGTAAATCGGAAGAACTGAACTGCTGGTAAGTCAATGAACATATCAAGTCGCCGCATAGTGGTCCCAAATTCTAAAAAAAAATGCTAAAAAGTTCAACATTTAAATTTAGAATTTTTCATTGGTTTGTATTCCTTTAAAAAAAAGTCCGCTTTAACGCACGGTCAAATGCAACTCTGAGTTTTTATGTACTGCATCGATCAGTGCCATCTGAGCATCTGTTATTAAGTATCCAAATAAACACTGTACGCCTACTTTAAGGGGTAGCCCCAGGAAACTTATTCTAGATAATACCAAATTGAAATTTGGTACAGCTTATTTAGAGAGGATGCTTAACATGTATGGAGGCTACCACTTAGAGCGGAGATAACATATTTTTTTTTAAATACTAATCGAATGAGCTAATAGAAGAGTCTAAATATGCACACTTGGAAGGAACTATTTTTTGTCGCTTTTTTGCAAATGGCAACCACTGTGCGCCGGTCTCGAATTCTCGAATTCTCGAATCAAGAAACCGGTAACCCGAAAAGCAATAAACACAACAATTGCAATTAAAAGAATGAAATTATTTAAAATATTAATAAATTATTTTTAATTAATTTAAACATGCCCGAACTGTTTAGATTGTTGTTATAGGTCGCTGCCAGCTTGCCTTCTATACATGCCTCACACAGGTCGACGTCTGACCATTCGACTGTTCAATGATGAATCAATGCAATGACTTGCTGCAAGCTCAGCGCGAATCAACCGCAGTCTTTCGCTGAATTCAATGGAGAACAGCGACGACGACAACAAGCAGTCGTTGTGCTCCTATAAAAGCATTTGCGCACAGCCTGGAAGAGCATCATTCACCACACAGCATCAAAATGAAATACTTCGCAGTCTTCGCCATGATTTTGGTTGCCGGAGTAGCAGTCGGCATTGAGGCTGCCATAGCACGTGCAAACTTTGCCAATTCGTGTAAGTATGGAGAAGAAGAGAAGAAAACATTTTCTACAAAGTAAGACACTAATCTTCCTGTTCATGTCACAGCATATCCTGGCAAGTGTGTGCTTGATTACAACACCATTATGTCGCCTGGTCAGACTGGCAAGGCACCAAATCATCCTTGCGCCGGTGTCACCTGCATGGAAGGCGGTCATGTCGAGTTCCGCACTTGCCCTGCAGTGGCGCCACCCAAAGGCTGCAAGCAACGAGACTTTGCGAACACAAATCGCGCTTATCCGAGCTGCTGTGAACGACTCTACGACTGCAGCGCACACATCTAAATTAATTATTATTGATGATATTTTTTTTGTTTTTTTATTGTTATTTTTTTTTATAATTATGTAAGTGAATTGTTTTTTTTTTTAATATTAAATCGAATTGTAGTAATATCTCAAAATACTAAAATAGATTAGTTTTTATTAACTAAATAAAGGGCACCGGGCTCCGGGAAACTTCTTGGTCTTCTTAAGATATATGTCAGCAGTGGAAACATATCACCCGCGGCATGGATAGGGTTGTCAAGCATGTCATTGGTTATACAAAACCTGTGAATAATTCGATAGAAACGGAGAGAGGAGAAACGCCTTGCCAGACGTCTTTTCAGGAGCAAAAAAGGCGGCAGTTTGAGGATGTTGAGATGTTATGTGACAGAAATGAAGCTCGAATATTTTATTAAAAGATCAAGCGTCTGACTGAAGGTTTTAAGCCCGGAATAACTTTCTGTAAGGATGAAAATGGAAATCTGGTTACAGATGAACAGGAATCACTGAGATTATGGAGGAGTAATTTTTCTAACCTACTCGGAGGCGATGAAGCGCACAACTCCGCCGAAAGAGAAATGACACCGGAACCACCAGTTAATGATGGCACTTGTGTAGAGCCACCGGAATTGGTTAGGAGTATGCACCAACTTTTATGCAAGATATATTCCGATGAACGCATACCCTCTCCGACTGGAATCTCAGTGTTCTCTGGTTGACATAGTCCAGCATATAAAATTCCAGCGGCTGCACTCGGCTGGTCACATCATTCGAATTGATGAAAGAGCTACAGCACGCATAGTTTACATGGGGGGCCCAAACTTGATTGGAGGACGAACGGGCACGCATTGGAATGACCAGGTATGGAGAGATCTCCCCGTACGCTGAATTTGTTATACTTTGCGTGAATCCTTATAAAATATTCAATCGCAACACTAAAAGAAGCGGCACCCTACAAAAAGTCAAGTTGTTATAGACATGTCCGTCTGTCAGGCTGTTAACAACAAAAACTTGGAAACTATAAGAGACATAGCAGAAAAGAAAAAAGAACACAGACGAACATACCCCCCTCCTTCTTTTTGAAGTCGGTTAAAAAATAATAACCAATCAAATAATTTAATAAATAAAATGCATTTTGCCTTTTTTTTTTTAGCTCGAAATTCAGTTTGAATTTTTTTCAAGTGCAAAGTTCATATGGATGTGTGTTATCGAATAAAATGTTATCGAATAAAATGCACAAAAAAAAAAAACAAATAATTAAAATCGGAGCCGAAGAAACTGCAGTCAGTGTAAGAGCGAGCAACTAGTCGTTCTCTTTTCTGGTGACTTAAATTTTAGTTCACACGAGATAGCCGGAGGGGAAGGTCGCCTCCACGCTTGCATTTTTTCGCAAGTCTTTGTTGGTCTCTCTTTTGCTGTTTTCGCGCCGGCTACCGTTATATGTAAGTATTTCAGGTGCGGTAGAGTGTGTCTCGCAAGTGTAAAGCGGAAAAATAAATAAAATTGCGTTTAATTGTGAAAATTTTTGGCAAAGCTAATTGCAAAGTGTTGTGTTGTGTTGTGTTTTATTTGAAAGCTTTTAATCAAAAAGAAAAATCAATCAAATGATGCGATAAAGAAAATTTTGCAAGTGTTTTTTTTTTTTTAGTTCGAAATTTGTCAAGTGCAAAGTTTACAGTTATGTGAGCACATACATGTAAGATGATCGAATAAAATGCAATAAAAAAAATTGAAATGGAGCCGAAAAGCGCAGCTGCTTTCCTGCTCTCGCTAAATGGGATGAGGTGAGTTTGAATTCTTTGTTTTATAACTGTTTATTTTCAAACTTTTCATACGATTTTTATTTTTTTAAATTCTCGTTGAAATTTAGTCATGTTTATACGAGGGTGGATCATGTAGTTTGAGTTTCTCTTTAAATTTAATTAATTGAAATGAATTTAATAATAATTAATTTAATTAAATTGATATGAGGTTAGATTATGAAAGTTTTTGTAAATTCTCATCTTAGTAGACTACTGTCTTCTATACATGTTCACACATATAAATTGTTACTACTTAAGTTTGTAGCGCCGAAAAATTAATAACTTTCAAAGAACACCACTAATCTATACGAAAGCAGTTTTTAAAAGTGAAATAAATAAATTTTGTTTTTAAAATAGAAGTTGTTGCAACGGTTTCGGACAAATGCAAAACGGGTAAACCGAGTAAAATGAACCGACCGACCGGTCTGGACTGTTGCCAACTGAACAAAGCCTGGAAAAATTTGTGCAGCATACTTTCAGGCTTGCCGGTTTGTATGCTGGTCATTGGTTTGGGGATAGCTTAGCCTTACCTTCCCATCGAGCAAATAGCGTTAATAGTTAATTTTTTTTTTACTACTTTCCTAGGATTATATTTTTGAAGATAGTCGAAAATTGTTGACATATTTTTTAGCAAACAGCATTTAGCATAGAAACACAGTTTGGAAACAAAACAAAGTCTTCTCAGCGTTTTGATTTTCTGTGTGCGGTGGTCAGCCCGTTTTAGGGGTCATTTGAACCACAATATTAGTTTCTCAGCTAGTTTGTAACATTTAAAAGGAGACATTGCGGTCCATATAAAGTATTTATGTTCTTGATCATCTCGACGAGTTGAGTTAATCCGTCTGTCGCATGGGTGTAAACCGCTTTATTTTGCGGTAGACCCCACATATTAAACAATTGTCATCGTATTATCGGGTGGGGTATTTCTATTTAAACCTCCGCAATATTCCACAGATATTCCTATTTACTAGTACCTATACCTGCTACCTACCTATATACTAATTCAAATAGGAAGTATTATTCTTAAACAAATTCATTAAAAAACTTGAATTCCGTTTCAAACTTTGGTTATATTTTATTTCTTGTTCATGTTCTGCTATTCATTCACATAGCTTTCTTACGTGCGTGGTCACTTAGAATTAATATTTGATTAAAATGATCTTTAATATTATAATTTTTTTTATTACATATAATTCAATAATTTATATATTATGTATATATATACTTTTAGATATACTTCTTTTTATATAAGCTTTTAAATAATACATTTAGAACAAAGACAATAAAAAAAAGGGTGGTTGCAAAAAAAAAAATATCTTAAAATTATGCAATATAAATAGATACATAGATGCATTTCATTGTATACGCACACACATTTATGCAGGACACATTCAAATTCAAAACATATAAATTGTGTTTTTTAAAAATCAATGCGCTTCCTTTTTTAATTTTTATTTTATTCTGTAAAATTAATTTGAGTTGCGTTATCGCGCACCCACAAAAAAAAAAAAAAAAAAACGCCGCTGTCCTTGTGTTTTTGCTTCCGGTATGGACATCGTTGCCGCTTATTGCGCCTTTGGATTCTTTGGTGCTTGTTGTTGCTGCTGTTGCTGTGTTTCGTAACGCTGACGCAGTGCGGTTAAAGCATTCAGCAGACGACTATTGGCCGCATCAAGCGCTGCTATCTGCTGGCCCTGTTCCTCAATGACGCGCTGTTTATGTGACAGCGCCAACGACATTTTCAGCTGTTCGCGACGCAGTTCTTCCTCCATCGTAATTAATCTGCTTAAAAGTTGAAAATTTTTTTATAATTAATTTCATTTGCGACATTAATGCTGCAACAAATATGAATTGTCGCTCACCCGCCTACACACCTGTCTATAATGCTGCGCATGGTTGATTCCGATTGAAGGCTCAGATTATTAGCGCCATTACTGCCGCCGGCGCTACCAGCTGGGCTCCGATTGAACGCAAACAGCTCGTCACTAGAGTCGCGCAACTCAGCCTCGTCGCGATCAAGTGTGTGGCGCAGAGTATCGAGTGTCTCCTGAAGCAGCTGAATCTCACCGTTCTGATCATAGCTATTTCCAATAGATGCCACCGCTTGGCTGGTTGCCTCATGATGACTACCGCTCTTATTATTCGCCGGTAAATTATTAATGTGCACACCGCCGCTGCTGTTGTTCCGTGGATGACGTCGCCGTTTGCCCTCCTGCGCCTGGCAGTGACCTGACAAAAGCAAATAATTTATGGTTACAATTTAAAAACAAGCCGCTTTACTACTTACCTTCTGTATCCGTAGAGCTGTCCGATAACGTACGTGCCGAATCCAAACTTAGACGTCGCTGATAGCGTCCTCCAGCGCCAGCAATACCACCGGCAGCGTTCGCATTTAGACCCACAGCAGCTGCCGTGCTGCCGCTCGATTTAGCAAACTGTGGCGTGGCGCCGGCTTTATATGCTTTGTGTTCTTGCTGTTGACTACCCCCGCTGGTGTTATGCATGTCCACTTGTTGCTGGTTTTGATGCTGCTGCTGCTGTTGCTGCATGTTGTAATAGGCGCTGTTGTTCATATTGTTTTGTCCAACACCACCATAAACATCCTCACGCTTATATGGTACATTTCCATATGGCAGATGCGCATTACTTGCAGTCACCGCCAGCACTCCGCCACCATTCTTGCTAGATGATGCTGATGAACTGCTGCCGCCACTCAATGAGCGATGTGCTTCATGATGTTTATCCGATGGAGAGCGTAATGGTTTCGACATAACAGCGTAGCCACCGCCACCACCATGGTAGTTGTCACTTGACAGACGCTCATCTGATGAAGATGGTGTTAACGTTGCATCAATAATGCCACCGCTGTTGAGGAATGCTGCTCGCGCAGCTACAATACCGACGGCAAGAGGCTTATTACGATTGCCAACATAGTGCTGCGCTGGTTGATACATTCCATTACCGCTATTGCTCGAGTTGTAGTTGCCGCGTTGCGTCATTTGTTGTTGCGCGTGCTGTCCCTGCAATTGGTACGTGGGATTCTTAAACGCAAGTGGTGCGGCGGCGACCATTTTTGCATGCTGACCGCTCTCCACTGGACTCGATGACTGTGACGGTGAGGGATTCGTCGAAATACTCTGGTAGCCTGAGCTGCAATGGCTATTTTTGGCAGACAGCTGTTCTTTGTTGTGATGGTGTACAGCATCAGCTTTACCGACCGGGTCTCCGCCCTCCACTGCGTGTTCTTCGGCATATTTAAAGAGATCCGCCAGATCTTCTAGATTCATAGGCATATTAGAGTTCGGATTAATGTCACGCGGCATAACTACTGTGTGGGTTGGACGATGGTACATTGCACCACCGCCAACGTTGCCACTATGAATTTTGTGCACTGACTGATTCGAGTGATCGGGGATGCCAAGATTAAGCTTGCTGGGCGTCGCATGTGCTTCACTTAATGGTAGACTAACGTTTGAGCTATTCAGCTGTTTGCAACGTGTACCAGGAGCTCCGAAACCGCTGGACTTTAGCATCGGCGTTGGCGATTTCCGTACAAAGGCGCTATTCGTATCTAGGCCAGATATTTGTATGAAGTCGCCGTTCAGATCGTCGTACGTATTATTGTTGCCGCGGGGCAGCGTACGCGAACGCGTTGAATCGCTGTAATCGCCGCCTCCAGCGCTTCCGGTAGTGGTGGAGTTGCCATTGTTACTGAGACTACTCGATGTGAGGGATACATTCATACTGCCGCCACCATATGAATTTACATATGTCGATGGACCCATACGTTCCATCGTATTCACCGCGCTTGTCTGTGGTGCAGGAGGACAGTGGTGTTGTATATTGGTCGAGACCAACAAATTGTTGCTGCTGCCATTTAGCGAAGATGATGCCATCGAACTCTGTGACTGTGCATGCTGCAAAGCCGGTGTATTGCTCACGTATTGCGAGCTCAAAATAGAACTTTGAGAATTCGAGTGGCGTCGATCCAGATGAGCATGCGCCACCAATTGCTGCGCTGCCTGCTGCTGCTGTTGCTGCTGCTGCAGTATAACATTTACTGTCGGATCGTTATAGCGAAATATATTCTTTTCCAGTGAACTAGGCGTCAGCACGCCGCGCATTATGCCGCGTTCTGCCGGCACTGGTTTTGTCACAACTGCGTGCTGTGGCTGTGCCTGTTGTTGTTGTAACATAGCTGCTGATGTCAAAGGTCCCATCTGTTGTTGATTGGCTTCCGGATTACGATTCTCCTGATTCTCGCACACCAAGTGTGACTGCGATGTTGCTGCTGATTGTGATAAGTGTTCTTGTTGTTGTAGCAGGTAACTATTGTGTTCTTTGGCCTTGGTTATCTCGTCGAGTATATTCTGTAACGGATCGAGCTCGTGCTGCCTTGCCTCCGGCAGCTTTGTTATGCTCTCACTAAGTAGTGTGTGTAATATCGAAAGTTGCTTGCCCTGGTCGATGTAACCTGCCCAATCGAGTATCGATTCAGGTGAAGTATGCTCTGGCCGAGTTGAGATACACTCTAAAAATTGCTGCATACGTGCGGCTTCCTGTTCAAGAAAGTCATTAAGGAATTCCATAAAGTTCTCCTTGCCCTGGAAACGCGTAAAGTTGGCCAGGGTCTGTAGCGTCTTGGCGACCAGTGTCAGATTACGTGTGGCTCGCGACGACGGCAACTCGTTGGTAATGTTGAACAAAGAGGGCGAGAGGATTGCTGGACAGAGGAAGCGCAAGAATATCGAAGCCGATATAAGATTGTCGGCCATGTCCTGACGTCCAATCTGCTGCAGTCGTTCGCGGAAAGTGGCAAAGCAGGCACGCAACTGCGGTGGAAAATGCTTATGCGACTCGTAAATGCATTGCCAAGCATTGCGCACTGCAGTGCGCAGCGATGCCTGTTGGCGCTGCAACGAACCAGTAGCCTTCGTTGGATCCACCTCACAGTCTCGATCAGATTGTATGATATCATTAATTGGACCAGAGAGTGTGTCCTGCAAATACTGTTCGCCTGTAAGTTTAAGAAAAGCCTCCATGCTTTTTGTCGCTAACGAATTACCACGGAATGTGAGCCGTTGATCACCAACGCGCAACAAATCGAGCGCGACGACATCCGTAAGGAAAGCGCCCGCCAAACTCTGTGCGTGCATTAATAGAACCAGTGCCTGACCGATGTCCTCCTTCGCCTTAACACCAATGACCGGCTCTAAAGTTTCGCAGACGCGCTTATAATTATCCTTTAT
Source organism: Leucophenga maculata (assembly GCA_035044805.1). Taxonomy (NCBI): domain Eukaryota; kingdom Metazoa; phylum Arthropoda; class Insecta; order Diptera; family Drosophilidae; genus Leucophenga; species Leucophenga maculata. The sequence continues at coordinate 229,558 of JAWNNP010000387.1, forward strand.
ATAAGTAAGAAAGTTTGCATACACATTAATCGGCAGTATGTCCGTACTTTGAAAGCGACACTTTATGCGCAACGTTGGATTAATATCCTTGCCGTTGCGATTCAAACTATCTGTCTTCTCGCTCAGTATAGGATACCAATCCTCGCAAAACAGACGCGACGTCACCTCGTGTATTGGTATTTTAACGGAACCAACGAACTGGTACTTGTCGCGCTTCTTTTTCTTTTCGACTTCGCGAAATACATTTACGGTGATCACATTTATATCGGGTATGTCGGGGAAATCAAAATATTCACCCCAGAATAGCAGATCTGTCTGCAGCTTGACACTCGTACGGCCATAGAGCGTCTTATCGAGATGGAGCTCACAAAAATATTTCTTCTTTGGCGGCAAATTTTTCGCCTCATAGACCCACATTTTAAGCGAGTTGTCTGTGCGTCGTGTGTGTTCGGCATTCGGGGCTATAGATTTGCGCAGCGAATAGATCCATAGATCACGTTCCTGTCGCGAACCGCAAGAATAGTAACGTTCCCCTCGTGGACCACCACGTACCTGGAAACAATGACGCCGGCCTAGCACCGACTGATGCACTGGAGCAACGCCAACGGCTCCGGTGCAGGAGAGATCTGTGTAGGACAATGAGAGAACAGAATTTAACAAATGAATAAAATAATTGTAAGGCCCACTACTTACCTATTGTCGACATGACTGCATGACTGGATAGCAGACTTTCGTGTGAGCGCGAACCACGCAGACCACCTGAACCTCTTTTGGTTCGCTCCAGTTTAGTGACAGATTTAGTGCGTTTGAGGGGATTCGATCTTAATACACAAAAAAAAAAAAAATCAATCAATAAATATTTTTGTTTTTGCATTTTCTATCGATCTGTAACTCACCTTTTTGAAAAGAAATTTGTAAACCGCGATGTTGCGTTGTGCTCCGGCTGATGCTGTTTTTGGCCTAGGATAGGTGTCGTTGGCGCAGAACCACGTCGGCATGCCTTCTCATATGAAGTATCTGCAGGAAGTAAATAAAGATAAAAAAAAATAATAAATAAATAAGGCTGTATTTTACAAATAAATTCTTTATATTCGCAAACAAATAAACCTAACACATAACACATAACACATATAGTAGGATCAATTTTACAAACTTTTAGATCAAACAAATTTCTAAGAGAGAGAATTTTCATCGCCAATATATAATATTTTTTTGTTTACCACGATATATTATTTATATATAACAAAAATACTCTACCTCTGCTATATTCAAGACTATAACAGTTTTGCTCATCGTCCCAGAATTCGAAAAACATGGGGTCTAGCTCTCTTAATATAATATATTCCAGTTTATGTTAGATTGTAGCACAAATTAGGCGATATATCAAATACGTTTACACATAATTCTAAAATATCGATGATAAAAATATTTTTTTTTTCAAAAATCCTTCTCCGCTCACTTGTTGTACCACCGTCAAACTTAAACCACCTGCACTACGAGAACTGAATGAGTAAACTAACGCAAATTTAGGTAAAACCTTTGACACTAATCCAAAGAGACATAAAATAGGTAGCTACGAAAGAGATAGTTGCAAGCATTTTTAGAATGATTTGAAGAGCTCCGTATCACTTGCAACTAACAATAAACAAACGAACATACGAGTGAGTGAGATAGTAGATGCTTCCCTCAAAAGTGTAACACAGTAAACAGGTAGAAATCTGCATGATTCATGTTTCCTAGAGGAACCAACAACAGCATCCACTTTAGCAGCGCAGACAAAAGCGGACGGACAGACTAACAGACAGACAGACAAAACTGTAAGATTCCAGGCAACAGCCATGACCATTTTGTTTTCATTTGTTTTTTCATTATCAGGATGCGAGAGAAGTTAAACAAATTCGCGACAACTTAACCAAGTAACCAAACAAAAATATGATTTTAAAATGCTTTCCCCCGGTAATTCATATTATATCAATTGTGATCTCCGGTTTATGTTGTTTAAAATCTTCCGAGCATCATCCAAAGCCAGGCTGATTACCATAGGAAACTTGTAACAGTGAGACACATAGAGGGTCCACATTCTCAAGTTTAGTTTTTAGAACTTTTCTTTCACATAGTAAGATCAACTCGACTCATCGTTCTAATCCCGTATATGTATACTCCGATGGCCATTTCAACAGGACATACATACATATGCGGCATCATCTCTTAGTTTCTTAAAACTTAATAATCTTCTCTTGTACGAGTATGAACACATTTTCTACGCTGTTGTCCACTTCAGCTGTTCGTTGTTGTCCGTTCGTCCCTCCGTCCGTCCATATGTTGTTCTCTCTTGTCGATCCTCACGCAACTTGTCTTTGTATTTTTCTTTTCAAATGAAACAGGTCCAGACAAGTTGAATTTCCGCATTGCTTATATATTATTTTTATCTCATCGCTTGCTGTGGTGGTTTTTGTTCCCTATGTTCCTCGTGTTCAAGTACGTGTATCGATCGATTGTTGGCTGGGGGGTGGTTATTATAGAAACTCAGTTGTTGTTGCTCTTCTTTTAGTTGAACCGAATATACTTAAGAGTGACCTTGATGGCTCATTGAATTTCACTTTATGGTTCATTTTCTGTGTATATCTAAATGTGTGGGTGCATTCTGAGATATAATATTATCTGATGTGTTCGGTAAAATGAGTAGAATGAGTCTTCCGAAGCTGATAGAGAGCAATATCGAGAGAAATGGAGAGGGGAGAAATGCCTTATTAGATGCAAGAAAAAGAAGCAAGAAAGGCTCAAGTTGAGATGTTACGTGACAAAAATGAAGCTCGAATATTTTATTAAAAGATAAAGCGTCTGACTGAAGGTTTTAAGCCCGAAGTAACTTTCTGTAAGGATGAAAATGGAAATCTGGTTACGGATGAACAGGAATCACTGAGATTATGGAGGAGTAATTTTTCTAACCTACTCGGAGGCGATGAAGCGCACCATACCGCCGAAAGAGAAATGACACCGGAACCACCAGTTAATGATGGCACTTGTGTAGAGCCACCGGAATTGGTTAGGAGTATGCACCAACTTTTATGCAAGATATGGTCCGATGAACGCATACTCAATGACTGGAATCTCAGTGTTCTCTGTTCTATCTTTAAGAAAGGAGACCCCATTCTTTACGCCAACTACCGCGAAATAAGTCTTCTTTCCATTGGATATAAGATCCTGTCGCGCGTATTATGTAATAGACTGAAGCCATATACGGATTCACTGATAGGACAATATCAGTGTGGCTTCAGACCAAAAAGGTCGATCAGCGACCAAATACGATCGAAGTTTTCGACGCCCTGTCTGCAGTAGATATCTCGGCAAGGATCGTCCGCCTTTGCATGACGACGCTATCTCACACACAAAGCGTTGTCAGGATGGGGATAACCCTCTTCAACGTTGGAAGTCTTTTTGAGGAACATTCTTCGCAGGATTTTCGCTCCTATTAGATTCGGCGACGAGTTTAGGTCCCGTATGAACCGCGAGCTGTACGAGCTATTCGATGAGGTTGATATAGACCAGCACATAACACCCGGCTGGTTATTTTATTAGAATGGGCGAAAGAGCACCAGCACGCATGGTTTAAATGGGGAGCCCAAACTTGATTGGAGGACGCCGAAATAGAGGCGTTGAATGACCAGGTATGGAGTGATCTCTCCGTACTGGGCATTCAAAACGACTGGCACAAGTTTCTGGAGGTTGGCGCGCTTTCCTAAATGTATCTTACTTACATTTGTACAAAATTAATATATCCTCTTCCTTATTTCTACCCTGCTACCCAACACAAAGAGATATAAAAAAAATAGAAAAAGCTGCTTAGTTTATTTAGAAAGGAGAGACATTGCTTTTAATGAAAATAATATATTTATGCTGAGCAGATAAAAATAACTAACCCAGTTTTCTCGCAGAGCTCAACTTGTGTACGACTACTTTATACCCTGCACTAAAACAAATTTCAAAGTATCTTTATTTAGTATCAATGAAACGAATGCAAGTTAAAAAATTTTAAGCTTAACCTTCAACAGTGTGACACAAAAGTTTTCGCTAAATCTGAGAATTTTTTAAACACAAACATATACAGACAGATAGACGGACGGACGGACGGATGGACGGATATGCGTAAGTCGACTCGTCTGATCATTAATATACACTTTAGGGGGCTCCGATTTCTCCTTCGCCATGTTACATCCATTTTACATACATCATACCACGCTACACAACTTTCTTGTATAGGATGGATAAAATAAAAAGCAGATACAAAGAAAACAAAGACTTGATCGCTGCTGTGAGCGAGCGTGTACGAGCGTGTAGTATCGTATTTTTGCAGTTGTTAATTTTTAGCTGTTTGTGGAAATCTGCTCCGGCTGCGTCTGTTCGCTTTGGCGTATTATTTTCATGAAAATGCGCGAATAAATGAGAAGTCAGCGATGCATTATATTGTATTTCTGTTTAGATAGAAGACACTTGTGTGCTTTTTTCTTCTTCTTCTTATTCTTCTTCTTCTTTGCAACAGATTAGCATTTTATTATATTATTTGCACTTGACTATATAATATATATATCTTTGAAAAAAGGCATACACACACACACACACACACACACAGCGCATGAATGCGTTATTGTTAAAAGTCACGTCGTCTTATATTTAGATACATTTTGTTTCTTTATGTCATCTGAATTATTTCATTTTTATCACAGTTTATACTTTTAATATACATTATTTATTTTAGATATTTAATTCTTCAAATTAATACTGGTCGGAATTGATTATTGATTATTTAACGAAAAAATTAAATGAACATTTTCTTAGTAGTAAATATTTATAAAGGCGTTGTAGGTATTTCGGTTTATTTTGTTTTATCGTGAACAAAAAGCATCCTTAATATTTAATATGCTTTCCTTTTTAAAAATTAAACCTGATAAAGGCGAAATGGCATCGAATCCACCAAGGATACCATCCCAATCTTGCACTATAGCCAATCTTGACTCCTTTGCGGTCTCAAATTGCCTCCCATTTTTCAAAACTCTTGCAGAGAGTATTCACCAGAGGTTCTCCATTAAGTTAGGGTATATATAACGGTATATTCTCGACGCAAAAAACTCTTTAGTAAGCTTTGCGCTATGTATCGGCGCATTAGCATACTGAAAGTTCGTATTATAGCCATAAAGTTCTCCAACAAATTCTACTAATTTATCAACCCATAAGATGACATAAATTTCCGCATTCATTTGTATAGAAATGAAACACATCGGGGTCCTCCTTCATAACAGAATGCAGCCCAAACCATGACCAATCACACACCAAGAACACGATGTTGGCATGTACGGCTAATTTGACACCAATACTTCTTGAAGCATTTTGGACCGTTCTAATAGAACTTATTTTCGTCGCTGAAAACTACGTGCTGCCACTCTTCATCCCCAAATTGGTATTTGTCTGCGAACACCAAAGCCAAAAGCTGTGGTAGAGCTGCCATGCATGTGTATTGAACTTCCAGATTTTCATTTATAATTTGCACGTTTCTATTTCTGATCACTTCTAGACCCTAACGATGCCTAATTTGTCCACTACTCATGCTCTCCTACACTGTTAGGCGTTTAATGTGCCGTTTACCATGAGCATCAATGGTTGGAATCCATAATTAGGACATCTTTTAGTAAATTACGAATTGTATTTCTGTAGCGATTAAATGATTGAGCTATTTCTGCGATTTGCGATGCTTTTTCGGGCAATCCAAGTAATTTTTCACCTGTTCATATTCCAAAAGGCATTCCTTCTCCACTTTCTTCATAATTTTTTACTAACAAATAATTTCAGAAATTATTTTTTACAACAACACAGCTTAAAAAGTATCTCCAACAGCGTTCAATCAACTAATGGCAACATGCACATATAATTATTTACTATGAAGCCTCGTAAGTATGCTTGCACTTTGCAAAAAACCGTACATAGAATGAAGCAATAATGAGAAACTGTTGTATTAGCAAATAACAACAACAAAGTTTAACAAGAAGACAAAGAAGAATTAAAGAAAAATAATTTTATGCACATATAAATATTTGTATGCGGTACAATGCAGTGGAAAAGGGGTATAATTTGCTGCAATTTGGTTATTTCTGTCTTTATTAATTGTTAAAAACATTCTTTATCAAATATTTCTTTATTTTTGATGGAGTTTATTCAGAAAAACTTCAAAAGTACTCGTAGTAACCTGTTGGAACTCCTTGGTATTGTCATGTAAAGTAATCAAAATTCTATGAATAATTTTTCTTATTAGGTTATTGGGTGTTCATCTGAGTAATGTCGTAAATTATATTAAGTCGACATTGACTTCTAAAACAAGTTTCAGTTAGACACAATAGCAAGTCAGCTCATCTCCACCCACCGTTTCTAATAATGTTTTGTCTTAGAAAAGATCATCAAATACGATACTTTTCGATACGATATGACGATATGATCAGATCGCAGACCAACTGGCATGAACAAGTTGTTGTCTTGATAAACATCTAAAATGAAAATAGACTCTCGTACTCGTACCTTATATACACACAATTCTATATATTGTACGAGTAGCAGAGGGTAAGAAACATTCGGCGTCGCTAATGTCAGATTGAAATCGAAACGTGTTGTGAGTAACAACCAGAAACAGGTTTTAATTTTGACTGGAAACAATACTCGCTCAAGAAAAACAGAAAAAACAAACAATTCAGCAATGTTTCGGTTCGGTTAAATCGATTTAATTCTGGAATGCAGATGGCTTGAATGTTGGTGATTCATTCATGATTAAAATACTTGATTGGATTGCATTTTGGGATTCTCTACACTTTTTTTTTTGAATACATATTTAAGGTTGAAGGTATTGTCTAACGCAATGGAGTATGTTTCGAAAAGTTAGAAACATGTTGGAGATATAAGCACAAATGCTACTTGATACATTCGAAAAGAGGAGTGAATCTAGCCTTGCCTACCTTTTGTGTACAAGAATAAGAGGACTATCTATAGGTATAGATATTCGATTTTTAATGGTGTTGAAGAATATATAATACATATATATTGACTCGGCTTAAGTTGCTGACCGAGATTATCTTTACTTCAAAGGGTCTGCCATACCGCCGCCTTGTGACTGCTACATACGAATTTATACAAATTTAGTACACCCTCTGCCCTAAGGACAGAGTATAAATAAAAAAAAAAAAAAAAAGCCTATGAAATGGAAAAATTTTTATAGATAAAGGAATTCAAAAGCAGCAAAGTCTATGAATGCATAGAACGGAGAGCTGAACTGCAGCTAATCTAAAATTTATGAATAAAAATTGTGACAGATTTTCTACTTTTTTTTTTTTTTTGCTTCATGAATACCTCTACGTTTCCTGTACTTAAGTCTTTACTGCGAGTATTTCAAAGCATAAACCTTGCAGTCTTTTGTTGCAAGTAACAACAAACAAAAAAGGCATTGAAGCACTTTTTTTAATATCAAACACGAGTACGAGATATCATACTCAAAAGAAGTAGTTATAGGAAAATATGAATGAAACGGTGTCATATTTGCGCTGTGCCAAGTTGATATACTTTGAGATACATTTGATGCTGAGGATTATTTCTAAGCAAGGCATTTCAACATATTTTTTTCTTTTTTTTTTTTGTCATTTGATATAAATCGAAAATATTTACAATACAGAATTTCAAATAGACTCGAACAGCAGTGCGTGGTGGTGCTTAGCTGATCTGAAGATTTAAAAATGGTTGTTTGAACCGAACCACCTACGTTCTTTACTACGAAGCAGTCATCATTAGCTGCTGCTGTTGTCGAGTTTGCAAATTTGTATTTTTTTTTACGCTTTATGCATAAATAATTACAAGAAATCGAAATATATATATATATATATACATATATATGTATTTTTTTTTATTTTGCTTTTTATGTAATTACTTCCAATTTTTGTATCTTTTTTCGTAGCCTGGCTTAGGGCATTTGTCGTCTTCAGCTGTGTGTCAGCCTATATTTGGTGGCAGGTGCTGGATGATCTAAGCAAGCAATTTTTTTTTTTTTTGAATGATGCCCGTAAACGAAAAACTGTTTTAGGAAAAAAATAATTTTGTGCCCAATTAGTTGCGGTTGTGTGGAATTGCTTTGATGCTGCTTTGGGTTAAATTGACGAAAATTGCTTCGGTCAAAAGTTTCGCGAAAGTCGCTGTGTATATGATGTATCACATATATACGACGCTCTATATATACTACATAACACAGCTACATAGACCTGACTGATTCATAATGGACATATTTGTCTGGTCATACGGACTTCGTTGGTTGTCCGTATGACCAGACAAATATGACTTAGAGCCGTTCTCCGATCTTCATATTTTAGCCTATATCGAGATCCACCTAGATTTGCAATTTCATGCTTGAGGCAATGTATAAACACACTCTCCCGACTGCTCCAGGAAACCTATCCATCATCTCAAGATATATGTGAGCAGTGGAAACATATCACCCGCTCCATGGATAGGGCTGCCAAGGATGTCATTGGTTATACAAAATAATTCTTGGTGCGACGAGGAATGTCGCAATGCTACTGCAGAGAAGAACGCTTTCTATCAGCAAACTCTGAAGTCAGGAGCAACACGAGCTGTTAGAGAGCGATATCAAGAGAAATGGAGAGAGGAGAAACGCCTTTTTAGACACAAGAAAGGCGGGATTTGTTGAGAATGTTGAGTTGTTACGTGACAGAAATGAAGCTCGAAAATTTTATCAAATGAGGTCAAGCGTCTGACTGAAGGTTTTGCACCCGAAGTAACTTTCTGTAACGATGAAAATGGAAATCTGTTTACGTATGAACAGGAATCACAGAGATTATGGAGGAGTCATTTTTCTAATCTACTCGGAGGCAATGAAGCGCACAATTTCGCCCAAAAGAGAAATGATACCGGAACCACCAGTTAATGATGGAACTATTGTAGACCCACCGGACTATAACGAGGTCGATTCAGTTATTATTCAGCAGGCTCTAATGGGCTGCCAGCTGAGTTATTTAAGATCGGCGGCGAATAGTTGGTTAGGAGTACGCACCAACTTTTATGCAAGATATGGTCCGATGAACGCATACCCAATGAATGACTGGAATCTAAGTGTTCTCTGTCCTATCTTTAAGAAAGGAGACTCCGCTGGTTGCGTCTTCTTTCCATCGGATATAAGATTCTGTCGCGCGTGTTGTGTAACAGGCTGAAGCCATATATGGATTCACGGATTGGACCATATCAGTGTGGCTTCAGACCAAAAAGGTCGACCAGTGACCAAATACCACCTATTTATCGACTAGAAAGCCGCTTTCGACACGCCGATACGATCGACGTTTTTCAACGCCCTGTCTGCACTAGGTAACCCGGCAAAGATCGTCCGTCTTTGCATGACTACGCTATCTCACACACAAAGCGTTGTCAGGGTGGAGAAAAACCTCTTTGATACCTCTTTGATACACAGAGAGGTGTCTTCCCGCACTTTGTCATCGCGTCTTGGACGGTCAGTGACGACGGAGAGTTACTTCAGTGTTGTAAAAAACTTCGTCTATTTTGGATCCGGGATAACCAGCAACAACAACGACAGCCTGGAGATCATGCGAAGAATCACGCTTGCATGCAGATGCTTTTTTGGGCTGGGCAAGCAAATGAGAAGTAAAACCCTTTCGCGAAAGAAAAAAATAAAAATAAAAAAATAAAACGCTGATACTCCCGATCCTATTGGATCGTGATTAAGTCAAATAAAACAGCGTTGGAAGTCTTTGAGAGGAAGATTCTTTGCAGGATTTTCGCTCCTATTAGAGTCGGCGACGAGTTTAGGTCCCGTATGAAACGCGAGCTGTTCGAGCTATTCGATGAGCTTGACATAGTTCAGAGCATAAGATTCCAGCGGCTGCACTGGGCTGGTCATCTCATTCGAATGAGTGAAAGAGCTTCAGCACGCATGGTTTACATGGAGGACGCCGAAATAGAGGACGACCGGGCTTTATTTACTATTCTTCAGCGTACAAAATCGATTTTTATTTTATGTTTATTTGCGATTTGCTTAATGCAGCTATCATCTAGTAAACCCCCTACATAAGAATACAATAGCGTGAGTGTGTAGCGTGCATAGCAAAAGTTTTTCTTTTTTTTTTTGCTGTGTCTTAAGTCGAGTCGTGACTAATTCAAAATAATAATGACGACGATTATCATTCTGAACGAACGTAAAGGCAAACCAAGCAACCCATGCACGTCAATTTATTTCAATTTTGTTTTTGTTTGCGTTCTAAAGTAAACGAAGAGAGGTGAGAGGTAGCTGGAGCACGAAACAGAGTAACTGGCTTATCTTATCAAGAATTCGTCGTATGTTTCATTGTTTTATACAAAAAGAGGGAAAATCTAGTCACAAATTTTAAAACCGATATCTATCAAGGCATAACAAACGATAGTACTTACTTATGGTGAAACATATTTTCAACTATTATACAACTGGTATAATAGTTACATGTACATACGTATTTATATGTGTTATACAAAATAAGGGCAAGCAGTTGGTTAGGTATTTTGTAATATTTTTTAAAAAATTTAATAGAAATGGTTACATGTGCGTTTGTTTTTGTTATTTCACCCTTTTATTATCGCTTATTTTTTTTTTTTTAATACATAGCATATATATAATATATATATATAGTTATTTATATTCAGATATATATGTAAATATGTAACATATAACATAACAAAGCGCTTTGCAAGCATGACGGAATAAACAGGGAAGTTTTTTTACACACAACAAAATGCGATAAAAGGAAGTATTTATAAGGTATTCAGGCTTATACGAATGCGTACATATATGCATACATACACTCATACATAATACATACTCTTACATACATGCTTACATTCAACTTCATTCTTCTGAAGGGAGCGGAGCGCACAAATAAATGTGAGGAACTATAATTAGCGTTGAACATCGACGAAAATGTAAAATATCTCATTTTTGAAGGCTATTTTATTTTATTTTTATCGAAATAAATCTTGTAATTCTTGAACATATTTTCAAAACAAGATATTGATCAATAATGCAATAATACAATATCCAGATGATCATACGAATGAAGATTATTATTAAGAAATATCTCTTTCAGTGCAAAAGTAATCACATTCTCAAGTTTTTTTTATCGCTTCGATGTTATCACAATGAAAGCATGTTATCGATCGATGCTCATCACGAACAAGCAAACACACAATGAATGAACCCAACTTCTTTTATACAACAGTTTCTTTGTTTATCACACACACTCTTACTATTAAAAGAAAAAAAAAAAAAAAGAGAAGAATTGTGGCATCATAACAAACCAAGTGACGTCGTAAAACAAACAATTTCCTACTTGAGTACCTACTAACACGAACTCTTTTATTTAATAAACCAAACACATACCCGAATGATGTCCTGCATCATCGTCTTCCTCTTCATCATGTTGTATGGTACTAGCACCGGCATTAACACGATCCTCGCCGCTGCCACTATGCTCGACACATGTCGTCGTCGTTGAGTTGAGCGAAATATCAAAGACTTTAAAACGCTCACAAATTAATTCCGAACAACGCTCTGCCGCTTGAAAGTATGCATCCAGCTCGTCCAGCGTCAATGGACATACATCATACTGACTATAGAAATCCTTGCACCAGCTGCTGCTGCCGCCGCAATACTCGGCAGCGTTGTACATTGTGGCGCCGCTAACATTAAATAAAGCGGCAGAGGCATGTACACCTCCTCTGCTGCTGTTAGCGTGCAGTTGTTGATGATAATTTGTTTGTTGTTGCTGTTGATTGTGTATATTGTGTTGGTGTTGCGTGGCAATCGATTTCAGTAACGAATTACTGCGCGATAGTTTGGTCGAGTGCGCGCGACGTATAAAACTGAGCGATTTTTTAGCGGGTGACGTTACAAACTGCTGTGGCTGAGAACCAACGATCGAAGACGACGCTGTCGCAGTCGTTGCTGACATTGAATGTTGTAGTGGATAGCCCGCCGCCGCCGCCGTCACCGCTCCAGCTGCTACTGCTGATGACGACGATAATTTTTTTGAAGGCGGCGTTAATTGCAAAGACGTATCGAAGTTGTGGTAATGCGTTTCAGCTGTTTGTTTCTTCTGAACATTTACATTGTTGTTGTTGTTGTTGTTTGTGCCGCTCAAGCGTGGCGTTGACTTAAGCAAGAAAAGGTTTTTCGGCGGAAAAGTGTGCGTTATAATTGACGCAGTTGAAACGCTGCTCTGTAGTTTAATCATGCCAGCAGCAGCAGCAGCAGCAGCGTTTGAAGATTTTTGTTTGGAAGCGTGTTTATCATGCACGGCGGAGGAGCTGTTGCCCGCCGCTGTTAACTCTGTCACTGTGCTGCCGCCAAAGCGTTGCTGTGCATGTTGAGTTTTTAGTTCAGCCTGATCCTGCATAGCGGCGCCTTGCCGCAGTATCAAAGCGGGCGATAAATTCTGCGGCAGCGTTTTCGATTTGGCACGTAGCGTGATTGTTGCTATTGTACTACTGACATTGCCCGAGCTATTGCAGTTACTCATGCCGGAGCTGTTATTTGCGTTTGACTTTGACTTTGCCGTTGCGACAGCATTAAGAAGACTGCGTTCAATTGCTGTAGACTTCGACTTCGTCGTCGTCGTCGTGGTTACCGACGATACCGATGACGATGACGACGACGACTGCTGCGACGCTATTGGAGGCGATGGCACAGAGAGTATATTTGTGCGAGAGCGCGACTTCATCATTTTAATCGGCGTCGATGTATTCGTTTGCATACGACTTATCTCTGAATCATCATCATCACAGACGCCTGAATAAGCGATACTGCCACTGCCAGTGCCACCAGTGGCTTCAGTTGTTGATGACGCCATTGTTGGATGCTCACCGGGTTTAGCCATAACAATGTCGTTATCTTCATTGAAATGTGTGCGTGGTGCTATGGCGCTCAAGACCAAGCCCCCAAGACCCACATGTGTCATTTGAGACGACGATGAAGATGTTGTTGCAGGTGGCAACGTTTCACTGTCATCACTAGCATGTTGCAAGACAATGCCATAGCGCTTCATTTTCGTAGCATTAATGGATTGATGCTCATTGTTGCTACCGCTACTGTGGCTCGAACGCAAACTGCTCTGTGCCGTGCTCTGTGTTGAAAGCGAAGGCGGCTTATTTGTTACTAATGCTGCCGCGGCAGCCTTTTTACTGTACATATCCGACGCGTAAGCCATACGTTCATCGTCATCCGTATCGGAATTTTCCGTAGCATGCGAATCGCTTATTATGCTCCAATTAAAACCGCAAGGTGGTGACATCTTAGCGCTTGTTGTTGCTGTTGCTGTCGATTTCTTGTTGTTATTATTCCTACTCGATCTTTCGCTGTCAAATCCTAGTGTGCTGTGCGTGCGCTCGAATAGCAGCGCGGTTACTTTGCTGCTGCCACTGCTGGTAGGCTTTAAATTTGAAATATGATTATTGTTGTTGTTGTTGTTAATACTAATTGGAGCTTTGCTCTTATTGTCAACGTTTTTCGCTGTCTTCGTTGTCGTTGCTGTTGTGCATTCGCTTGCGGCGCCGTCACTATTAACTCGCAGCAGTAACAGCTGTTCTTTTTCCGACTTTTTCTTGTTGTTGTTGCTGGCACAAGCCGTTGATGCTGATGATTTCTGTACTTTTTGTTGTGTTGGTGTACACGGCAGACTACTGTCCGTACTTAGACTTAAGCTGCTAATGCTGCCGCTAGAGTCGTTGTTGTTGTGCTCCGTTTCGCCTTCAATAACTAATGGCACATAGAATGTTGAGCGTCTTCGTTGTGTTTTCTCCTCTGACGTTGCGGCGGCGGTGGCAGCACCAGGTGATTCTCCGTTACTCCGCTTATTGGCCTCATACATGTGTGCTGTTTCAGCTGTTTGCAACATTTTATGAACTAAACATACATAAAAACTAGAGACACACTTGGGTCCCGTTTTATACAACGGCGGAGTAGGAGGCGGAGGCTGTTCAAACTTTTCTAATACTTTTCTCAATATTGCCACATCAAATCATATTGCTACACGCTCGTCAACCAGTAGCCACATTCCAAGGCACAATGTACAATTTTTGGGTTGCTTGCTGCGCGTTTATTTTTAATTAAAATTTGCACTGATTTGATTTATTTTTAAAACCAAAAAAAAAAAAAACAGCAAGCATGCACTTCATCTGCTGCGTTTTTGACTTCTTATTTTACATGCACACACATTCACATATGAATACTCTTTCATTTGGTATAACGTTTTTTTTTTTACTCTACTCTCAGAACTATTGAGCGTCCAGGTAGGAGAGTAAGAAAAAACAAAAAAAAATATGTTTGCGAGGGAGAGCGCGCGAGCGTGTATACACTAGCCTATGTGTGTGTATGAGTGAAGGTATTTTCACACTTTTTGTTTCTTATGTATGCATATGTAGATAGCAGTAGAAGCGTCGCATCGCACTTCTATTTCTTATTTTCTTTCAACTTTATTACATATTTCTTGCACATACACTCAAAAAAAACAAAAAAATATATAATTATTAAAATTAAAACACGCGTGCGCAAAAGTATGCGTTCAAACGAATACGTATACACAAGCACACAATAACAACAACAATAGTTATTACAAAAATAAAATCTTAGGCTTAGAAGTATGTGGCCGTCGCGATCCTCATTGCCGTTTGCTTGTTTGTGTTCTGCACGCTTGCTCGGTTCAATTTCAAATGGCGCGCTCGCAAAGCAAAAGACAGACACTCGACACTCGAGAAATACCATAGCAGAGAGTCGAGCAGAGCAGAAAATGAGTTGAACTGAACAATAACCACAAAAACAACAACAACAACAACAAAATAAAGTGAATGTGTGCGCTGTATTTGTGTTGTGTTGTTGTTGTTGCTGTTGTAATTGGTTTCTTGTTGCTACTTCACTCTTATTGCTCTCTTTTTTTTTAAGTAGCGTAGAGTTGCCAGATCGCGGATTTAGTGTAAGATATAAAGAATAATATTTAGAGAAAAGTGCAAATAAGAAATATTCCAATATATAAACAATGACAGACAAACATGTATATAAAAAAATATATATATGTACATACATATATAATAAAATATTTATATATAAAAAATTTACAACAAATCAATCTCCTTATCCTTATATGCAAATGGAGTCTTGAAATTAAGTAACTTATATCCTGCTTATTTGTATTTATTTGTTTATATTCAAAAAGTTTGCATTCCGCTTTAAACTTATTGTACAACTGATATGCAGGACATTGCCGTCTATCCTTCGAATTTTTTAAAGCTTTTTTCTTGAAATCTCAAACAAACTTCTTAAAAAAGTCATAACAAAAATTATGCCCCACATAATTTGAAGTACCTAAAGCAGCTTATTTGATTTTACGATTATTCATGTTCATTTTGAAGTGTATAGTCTGGCAACTCGAACGATAAATACTCTTATAACGCAGCAAAAGATTGAATTGGAAGTGTTGGGCCGCCTTTTTAAAAACGAGGGCCAATCTATATAAACACGCATAAAAGAAAAGCAATATTTTTATGGTTTGTTTGGCCTTTCTTTATGAGCGCGAAAAAAAAAAAAATAAAAAACTTAAATAAACAACAACAACGCCAGGTTAAACTTAAATATTCCCCGAATAACGCTATGAAATTAGACGTCCAAATGTGAGCGAGCACTGACTAATGGCCTGAGAGTAAAACCGGGTAGCGGACAAATGTTGGATGCGCTCCTAAATGTCGACAAATTTTATATGAAAGAACAGTAAATGAAACGAACTATTTACTATATATCTTTCGCTCTCACCGCTCTCATCGGTAACAGTAATTTATGTAGAAATGAAACCGAAAATTGTGGCATTACAGCCATTGTATAGTAATATGAGATGTACCAAGATGTATCTCTTTTGCTATTACATTTTCTTACTTATTGGCTGGCTACCTTTTATTGTTGTTGTACCATGATTACAATAACATTACAAGAAAACGAAGACTAAACGAAGAGATAACTATGGACAGGAAAGAGCATGCAGGCGGCACATAAACACGACAACTCGTACAACAACAACAACAACAATACAACTATTTCTTGTGTTTGTTTTGTGTCAGTTATTCGCTTCGCGCATGCGCAGAACCATAAAAAAATACGAGTCGATCAGAAACAGTTGGCATTACAACAATAAAAAACGAAAATATGCATAAAAAAAGGAATTCGAACGCATTGGAATTTTTTCGTATAATAAGAATTTTTGGTGTTAAATAATTTATTTTAGACGCTGCTAATTTTTTTGAGTGCAGCACATTTTTAAGGGTAGCCGTTTTTCTTTTTACCTTCACCGTTTTTCTTATATTTCTTTCAATTTTATATCTTTTAAATAGTAGCAGAATAAGAAGGAGACACACTATAGCTTGTTTAGGTATGTTCATATGTATATGCATGTAGGTAAGGTGAAGCGAGGTGTGCTCAACAGATGCGGGCGGCACGAATCGCATTTTTATGGATCTGCACATTCAACTGTGAAGAAAATAATATGTAATTAGAAGATTTCTACTTTGCTGTCCCTCACCGCCCGCCCCTATTAAGATACTCGTACAGCAGAGCAGCAGCTGCAGTGAGCAAGAAGCAAGAATTTATACGCAAAGCATACCAAGAGAGAGTAAATGATCGCCTGTACGAGTATGTGTTTGTGCGTGCATTCCTGTTGTCCACATGTAAATAAGCGAAAGAGAGCGGAGCGCAAGAAGAAATTGAAAGAAACATACATACATGCATGCATAACTATGTATTAGCTGTGTGTGTGTGTGTGTGTGTGAGTATCTGGTAATTGACCTAATTGAGTGCACTTATAACGAGTCAAAGGTTATATACAAACATATATACACATATATATATATATACATATATATATGTATGTATGTATGTATGTGTATCATTATGTAAGTACAGCAAAATATCTATTTTTTGTTGCAAAACGCATAATTGGCTTGGCTACATGTTAACAAAATATAAAAACAAATCAAAACAAAAACAAAAATTTAAACTGCAAAAAAATGATTCAGTCAATTGTTTGTCCGTCCGTCTGTCTAACAACTTAAAAAAAAAAAAGACCTGGAGTTGTTTCATGCCAAAAACTCGTTTTGTATCTTTAAAAAAAAAAAAAAAAAACAACAACAACAACAGCGCCATTGAGATTTGGGTTTAAAGAAAATAATGATGGTGCATGAGTAATGATAAAAATACCCAATACACAACAAATGCACACACGGATACGGAAAGAATGATCAAACCAGCGTACAAGAATGACATTCATAATAAGATACATAGATACAATAGCATAGATCTGTACGTACATAGATACAAATAGCAAGCAACATATTGTAACTAGATAAAGAGAGTGAAGAGAGATAGTTATTACGAAAAAAAAAAATAATGTTAAAGTTAATTGAAACAATTGTCAAACAAGTGCCACACCACATATTGTTTGGAACCATAAGTCTTTTCGTATTTTTGTCTTTATTTCAAATCTTTAGAAAATTGCGTACAATCATCGGCTTTAGTTCAAATAAGCGCCCTTCATTATGCCCCCCCGCTCATAGAAACTTTCTTTACTTTTGACAAAAAAGTGAGACAGTCGGTTTGGATGCATAAGAACCTTCCATCCGAACTGCCGGAGCTTCTGGCGCGTCACAATCGAAGTGTTTGGTCTGGCGTTGGCCTGATGGAACACAGTTTCTCTCCAAAGATTTCCGCTTTTGGGCGATTGCCTAATTGAGCGTTTAACCGTAGGAGAGCAGCTCATAGTAGATGATTCCCAGCCAATTCCACTAAACACACAGCAAAACCTTGCTTACCATCAATTCGGGCTTGGCAACCGTTTGAGCTGCTTCGCTAACCTTCACCCACAACCGTTAGAGCTTCACGTTGTCCTAAGTGATCCACTTTTCGTCGCCAGTCACCATTCGCTTTAGATGGTTTCGCAGATGGAAATGCGTTCCATGAGGACTCTATTATACGAGGGTTGCTACATATATTTCTAGCCTGAGCAACAAAACATGTTGCCAGATGCAATCTGACGACGTCTCCATCGTAAAGTCGGACATTTTTTTGGCCTAACTTACTGTGAACACTTTGACGTGCGAGCACAATTTGGTTGCTTTACAGGTAACTGAAAAATTCATCTTGGCAAAAAAATGGAATTAAACCGTTGAAACATTTTCGTGCGATGATTTATTACGATTTTCGGTGTGGATTATCAAGACAAGAGCTCACCAATCAACTCAAATCAACTTTTGGTGATAAAGCTCCATCTTTGGCCACCGACGAATTTCGTGAAGGTCCTTGAAAATCGGTCGTTGTGCCAGAAAACATCGATGCTGTGTGTGAACTGATAAAGCAAGAACGTCATGTGACATACCGTGAGATTGAGGCAGCCCTGGGCATTAGTATGACTAGCAAACAATCAATATTACATGAACATTTGGTCGTCAGAAAGTTTTGTTCACGCTAGATACCGCATAATTTGACAATCGCTCAAAAGAAAACTCGTGTCGATTGGTGCAAGTAAATGCTGAAGAAGTAATCCATGCGAGGTGCGTCAAGAGCCGTCTACACAATCGTGACAGGTGACGAAACGTGGATGTATGCGTATGAGCCCGATTTGCCACCAAATGACCCATTCATGTTCCCTCACATCAAAAAATAAACTGCGTGGACAGCGGTTTTCAACTCCCGAAAAAGCTGCTGATGCCTTCAAAATGCATATTTTGGAGGAATCTCTTTTGGAGTAGCAAAACTGCTTCAACAAATGGTTCGAGCGAATGCGAAAGTGTGTCGATCTTCTTATAAATTACCGATTTTTCATGGTTAGGCTAGAAATATATGTATAGCAGCCCTCGTATGACACTCTATTGGCACCACATTTGAATTTGAGCTGACTTTGACTACCAAATTGAGATGAATTGGACCTTTTTTGGTTTCTTCCGTATTAATATTTCATGTTTATAAGTCTGAAATTGTTTTCCTTGGATCTTCTAAAAACTCACGTTCTATGTCTTCACATCAAGCGTAATTTGACGGAGAAATCGGTGAACATATATAAAAGGCAAAAAAACCATAGAGACAGACGAACATATTTGAAGTCGGTTAAAAAATAATAACCAATCAAATAATTTGATAAATAAAATGCATTTTGCCTTTCTTTTTTTTTTAGCTTCAAATTCAGTTTGAATTTTTTTTAAGTGCAAAGTTCAAATGGAGCCGAAGAAGCGCTGCTGCTCTCCTGCTCTCGCTAAATGGGATGAGGTGAGTTTGAATTCTTTGTTTTATAACTGTTTATTTTGAAACTTTTCATACGAATTTTATTTTTTTTAAATTCTTGTTGAAATTTAGTCATGTTTATACGAGGGTGGATCATGAAGTTTGAGTTTTTCTTTAAATTTAATTAATTAAAATTAATTTAATAATAATTAATTTGATTAAGTTGATATGAGGTTAGATTATGAAAGTTTTTGAAATTCTCATCTTAGTAGACTACTGTCTTCTATACATGTTCACACATATAAATTGTTACTACTTAAGTTTGTAGCGCCGAAAAATTAATAACTTTCAAAGAACACCACTAATCTATACGAAAGCAGTTTTTAAAAGTGAAATAAATAAATTTTGTTTTTAAAATAGAAGTTGTTGCAACGGTTTCGGACAAATGCAAAACGGGTAAACCGAGTAAAATGAACCGACCGACCGGTCTGGACTGTTGCCAACTGAACAAAGCCTGGAAAAATTTGTGCAGCATACTTTCAGGCTTGCCGGTTTGTATGCTGGTCATTGGTTTGGGGATAGCTTAGCCTTACCTTTCCATCGAGCAAATAGCGTTAATAGTTAATTTTTTTTTGTTACTTTCCTAGGATTATATTTTTGGAAGATAGTCGAAAATTGTTGACATATTTTTAAGCAAACAGCATTTAGCATAGAAACACAGTTTGGCAACAAAACAAAGTCTTCTCAGCGTTTTGATTTTCTGTGTGCGGTGGTCAGCCCGTTTTAGGGGTCATTTGAACCACAGTTTATAGAAACAATAACTTTAAAAATGGCATTATTAGTTTCTCAGCTTGTTTGTAACATACAAAAGGAGACATTGCAGTCCATATAAAGTATTTATATTTTTTTATCATCTCAACGAGTTGAGTTAATCCGTCTGTCGCATGGGTGTAAACCGCTTTATTTTGCGGTAGACCCCACAATTAGTGTTTAGGTGATGCATAGTATTAGAGCTTTGGTGCAACCGAAACAAATGAATCAATTATAAGACTTTTAGCTTTACATTGCCTTTTGTACGTCTCATGATTAATTGATAAACTAGTCTCAACCTATGAATGTTAACTCCACGTTATATAATATTAAGCAATTAGTAAATTTAGTCTAACCTGTAAAATTTGGATCTATTGGATTATACATATATATTAAATTACACGAAATATCTGATTAATCTTTCCAATAACCCAATTATAAAAAGCAAGTCTTCTTATTTTTATCGTCAATAGTACTCCAAACTAAGTAAACAATTTTCTTTTCGTGTTTTATGTGTTTTAAGTTCAAGAGTCCGAGTGCTGAGATATGAATTAACAATTATTTAAATTATACTCGTACACACACGACATCAGATCAGGTTTATATAAATAAATATTTAGGTGCCCGCATTATGGCTGCTAACCATGTGAATATCGCTGATACTCGTAGAGCAGCAGAACCCGCTCAAAACAAACACAAAACAAATCTGCTTGCCTTTCGCATTTATTTAAATGGGCGTTTCTACCGACAAAAAAAAAAAAAAATAAAACTAAAAAAAAATAAACAACAATGAATCGTCGCATTATTGTCATACATTATTGTCTGCTGCTGGGTCTCACGAGAAAAATAAAGAAAAGTGCTAAAATTTTTAGCGTATAATAATGGAGACTAGATTTGCTACGGCAATCTCCACCATTCGACTTCTCCATCACTATATAATATAGTAAAATCTGAATTCTCTGCTATGAGCAGCAAGTTTCGCACGTAATGAGGTCATTAACAGAACATTGGCTGTTTAGATACTCCACTCGTTTATTATTTATTTATAATTCAGTGATGGTCACCACTCGCAGCAATGAAAATAAAAAGAACCTTCTCAACTACTCGTAATATTTTTTTTTGGTTTTCAGTTTCTGCACATTCGAGTATTCTTCTATGTAAGTGTTGTCCCCTACATATTTACCTTCATTAAGTGATGTATCATTGGCAGGCGTTTCAAAGTGTATGCGTGGCAGAGTTTTTGATTTGTACTCACCTAAAAAGATATAAAACAGAAAATAAAATTATTAACGAAAACTTGATAGAGGTTACAAAAAAAAAAACATAATATATTCTATTTTAGGCTAATATATCATATATGATATATGGTACATGTTCGCGCAAACTAATGCGGAATAAGTCTTCTTTCCAACGGATATATGATTCTAGGATAATATCAGTGTGGCTTCAGACCAAAAAGGTCGACCAGTGACCAAATATTCACATCACGCCAAATCTTGGAAAAGACCCATGAGTTTAACAAGGACACACACCACCTATTTTTCAATACGATCTAAGTTTATCGACGCCCTTTCTGTGCTAGGTAACCCGGCAAAGATAGTCCATCTGTGCATGACGACTCTATCTCACACACAAAGCGTTGTCAGGGTAGGGAAAAACTTATCCGACTCCTCTCATACCAAGAGAGGTTTCAGACAGGACGATGCTCTGTTGTGCGTTTTTTTTTTTTTTATCAATCTTCTGATGGAATACAATCTATGCCAGTGCCCCTACATGCAGAGTATGTCGAGCTATGATGCTGCTCGCTTATGCCGATGACATCGTGCAAGGCGTTCTCAGAGATTGAAAAGCAGTCTCGGCTCATGGGTCTAGCGGTGAATGAGGACAAGACGAAGTACTTGGTGTCTTCTCGCACTCCGTCATCGCGTCTTGTAGTCTTCTCGCACTCTGTCGTCGTGTCTTGAACGGTCACTGACGATGGAGAATTTGAACCTGTGTTGTAGAAAACTTCGTCCACGTGGATCCGAGATAACCAGCAACAACAACGTCAGCCTGGAGATCAGGCGAAGAATAACGCTTGCAAACAGATGCTTTTACGGGCAGAGCAAGCAAATAAGAAGTAAAGCCCTCTCTCGAAAGACTAAAATCAAGATCTATAAGACGCTGATACTCCCGGTCCAAAGTGTATGGCGCAGAGGCATAAACCGTGACTGAGTTTTGTTTGAAGGAAGTCTTTAAAAGAAAGATTCTCCGCAGGATGTTTGCTTTTGCGGCAACGAGTTTTGATGCCGTATGAACTGCGAGCTGTTCGAGCTATTCGATGAGGTTGACATAGCTCAGTGCATAAAATGCAGTGGCTGCACTGGGCTGTTCACCTCATTCGAATGGATGAAAGAGCTTCAGCACGCATGGCTTACATGGGGAATCTAAAATTGATTGGAGGACTTCGAAATAGAAGACGATTAGGCATGCGTTGGAATGAGCAGGTATGGAGAGATCTCTCTTTAATTGACATTCAAAACGACTGATGCAAGCGCGCACAACATTATGGAGGCTAGCACGCCTTGCTTAATGCGGGCATGACCGGAAGACGGTTGATGGCCATTGAAGTATATTTATAAGAAGTAATCTTATTATGTTTGGGCAAAATCCGAAGTAATTCTAGACGGGAGATTTCTAGACAGAGAAATTCCAACACGTTGGATTCCGCTGACGGGAGATTACTCAGACGGAGTAGCCTACACAAAATATTCTTCAGACGGGAGAATCCTCAGATGGAGGAATTCTAAGAATGACCATTTCTCGAACGGAGGAATCCCTAGACAGTGTACTCCCTACACGGCGGAATCTCTGGACGTAGCTTCTTCCAAACAAACGAATCCCCAGAAGGGAAAGCTACATACGGCCACGATTGTAGTTTCGTTTAAATTAATTCGATTATATAAACTTTTGAGAATCGCTGTGGAGAGCGGTTCCAGTCAGGTCGAATGGGGTTCAGTGGACTTGATACCTTGGGAGATAATTGGACTTAGCCCCTTGGAGGGTTAAGGTTCAACTCCTAGGGGACTTGACTCTTTGGATGGTTAAGTCCATTCGACTTGATTTATTGTGGGGCATTGGATTTGATTCGTTAGACCCCTTAGGTGTTAATGTACTTAAGTCCTTGGGAGGTCAACGACTTGATTTCTTAGTCAGTCAACGGAAATGACCGCCTTAGGGAATCATGTCCCATCCGGTTATCTCACTTAACTCTGTTTAAACGACAGATTTTGATGAAAGTTGTGTGTGTGCTTGAGACGGTGCTTGGATGGTTTGGATTCATAATTGTAACCGGTAGCAGGCGCTGCGATCGGGTTCTACAATTTATTTTTAAATATTTTGAGAAACTTATTTTTATTTATTTCTTCCAATTAGATTTTGTTTAGGTTTTTCTTGTCAAGCAATCATCAAAACAATTTATTCGAGTAAACACTCGGCATTAATGTATAAAAGACTTTGTTGTGGATGGATACGAGTATCTAAATATGTATCTAATGAGTGCCAGAGTTTGTAAATTCATTCCAATTAATAAAATGACAACTGTGTATGCCAGCGAGATACTTTAAATAGAAACAAATTGAATATGTAGAACGAACGAACGAACTTATGAATATTTAATGCGCGAATTTAGCACAAAAGCTGGAAATCGAGCTTAGCTCTAACTACAGACGGACGGACGGACGGACGGACGGACGGACAACCAGACAGACAGCGAGTTGAGCTGCAGATACTCTTACAGACAGACAGACAGATACAGATAGATACGAGCCAATGTGTAGTTGTTGTACGAGTATTTGACGATTGTATCTATAGCACACTGTGCTCAATGAGCTCATGAACTGCGCGCGTTAATTGCCAACGACTGAGAGAAAAAAAAAAAATGTATCCATCAAAGTTTGTTTAGTATTTATTTATTTTATATGCAAAATGACGTAAGATCTCTTCCCAGACAACGAGAATGACATTTGATGATGTTGGATGGATTAACTAAAGCATCAAGCTGCTGCCTTATACAGCTTTACTACTCCTAGTGCTTATTTTGAACTCTGCTCGGGCGCCTGAAAGAAGGCCAACATCATTATGCAGCACAAAACTGGGAAGCCAGCAGATGTACTGAACTTGTAACATTCGATAAGCCTTCTACCAATATTTGGCTAATTTTCGGAGAGCTGCATTCTGAGAAGGATTCTTGAGACCAGGGCGGTTAAAAAGGCAATCTCAAGAGAGTCAGAGCTGGTATACCTCAGGGTAGCCTGTATACGCATGACATGTCCTCAGCTGACAACATACCAATCTCTCGAACCGAAGCTCTGTTCTTTTAGTTAAGAACGCATTCTCCATTGAGTTGAGTTCAATTTAGTAGTTCTTAATACTTTCTATTAGCATACTCGCATGACTCGGTCTCGTTTGCTTACACAGCTACACACAATAAATTTGCATATGTTGTGTATGTAGCTGCTGAATTTCTGAATTTATTTGATCTAATCTGATCTCATGATTCTATAATTTATGTATTCACGGCTCTGTTCATCGCATCGCTCTCGGTTTGCTCGGTCGTAGACAATGCGTATTCAAAATTAACTAATTCACGCATGAGCTACCGACAAACTGAACTGCACTGAATACTGAACTGAAATACTCGTACCCACTCCTCACTCACTCACTCACTCACTCACTTACTATCCATCCAATGCAATAATGGAGAGAGAAAAAAAAAATATTATAAACAATGTCTATAAGCAACAAAGCAGCATATTTCCATGCCATTTGATTACTTTCGCATGTGGCTTTCACAATTGTTTTATGAAATTTTGTTTATTTCATTTCTCTAAATCGGTTTTTTTTCTTCTTTTTTTATTTTTTTTTAGATGTAATTCAAACTTTCCGCCTTTTCCGAAAGTGTGAAACAATTGAGAGCGAGCTCCGTTGCAGTTTATCAACACATTTTGACTTGTCCCAGTTGGATTTTTTATACATTTTGTAGGGTTGATCAAAATACATTCATGAACGTGCGCCATTCTACTTAATGCATCAAAAGAGATTCTCCTCATATTTTAATGATAAAAATTTTAAGTTTAGTTATTCGATCTTTGACAGTTAGTTCGATTTGAATATCATTTGTTCTCTCTAACCGCAGTGACGTTTCGTTTTCGCTATGGAAGGCCACTTGGAGCATCAAAAGACAACCGATTCGGCACGAACCTATAATGGATGGGAAGATGGTGAACAAGCGAACGCCTTTTGCAAAGCATCTAGCTGAGCCATTCAGTTTGGCGACCAGCGAAGAAATGAGTGTACTTCACCATTGCAAATGGATCTGCCTATCGCACCCTTTACTTGAAGAAAAAAAAAAAACGACCATACAATGCCTAAACAAAAACAAAGCTCCTGGGCACTACGGAATTTGCAACGGAATGCTTAAAGTTCTACCGGAGCAAGCACTTCCCCTTTAAGTGATAGTCTGCAATGATTTTTTTCATGATCCACAAGCCTGGCAAGCCGGAAAATGACCTCCTGTCTTCCATTTCGAAGGTTTGGAAAAGACTGTTCGTCGCCCGGATTGCTGGTTTTGTAAATGCGCGGAATCGTATCCCGGACCAGCAATTCGCAATACACCGGAATAGACGTTCTTCAAGAATTCCTGCAGAGTTTTGAAGCTTGGACTAAAAGATGGAAAATCAAATTCAACTGCGAAAAGTGTAAAAATTTATGTTTACCCCCAAAGAGACGAACTACTGCGAAAATATTTTTCGACTGAAGGGTCGAAGGAAATCTTGATCGAAGGGTAACCCTTAAGGACCACTTAACAGCGGTGGTAGGTACCCGCCGCGCTTAACTAAAGAAGCTTTCCTGGCTACTCAACTTTCGCTGCAAGTATCCTTCTTCTCAATCAGATACAATGACCGTGCAGACCATTGACCACGCCATACCAACCAGTAGGTTACAACGTCGTCACCTTCTCATTTAGATTTAAGTTGCTATTGGAAAAAAATAAGGACTTCATATCATTTATAACTGTATAAGGTTGGTGACTGTGACATATATACCAGGCGTCTCATAGGGCAACATGTGCCCTGATTGTCGATTTTACTAATAAATAAAAAATAAAAACAAGTGGGTAAGGTGACTAAACCTAATTTTGGATGCTGTAGGACGTTGACAATTTATGAAATATTTCGGGATATAGATTTCAATAACCCTCGGTCCAAGTTTCACGTATATTACGTATCAAAAGTAGAAGCCTCAGTGATCTATATTCGTTTTTAAGAAGGCATCATTAACAACCTCAAATGCATAACTTAGAGCAAGAAAGCACGCTACAGTCGAGTGTGCTCTACTTCGAGCTTCGATATGCTCCGATATGGACCTATATGAAATATTTCATTAGAACTGAAGTATTGTACACCATTTTTGGCATTTCTACGAAAAATACTCGTAACAGCAATTTTTTCTTCCAAAAACTCCGAAAGAAGGGGCAGGTTTATATGAGTATTACCCCTTAGAGAGGGGTTAACACGTCCATTTTATGTATCTTAAATAACAATTGGGGACGGTAATAGAAAGGCAAACTTAATATTGAGACAACTTACTCCTGCCACTTGTTTCGGAAGTACCAACACCTGATGCTGATCCTGACCCAGGCGCAGTTACCGTACCGCTGCTGCTGCTGTTGCGCTTTTGCGCGTCAGGCGTCAGTGATAAAGTCTGCTGATGTTGTTGTTGTTGTTGTTGCTGCTGATGGAATTGTAGCATGAACTGTTGTTGTTGTTGCTGCTGCTGGTTGGCATGCGCCTGCTGCTGCTGCTGCTGTTGCAACTTCTGATTATGCTGTTGATGGTGTATCTGAAGTTGTTGCACCTCACAGTGTTCATGCACAGGTGTCGGTGCGTCATCACGCTCGCCGCGTAAGCATGACGCCAAGCCGCGTGGCATTGTACGTCGGTCGCTGCCACCGCTGCGAAGTGTTGAGGTTGAGGATGATTGCGGCGGCTCATGCTTTTCCAGTGTGCGGTTGTGTATGTTAACGTTGATGCCGCTGCCACCACCACTGTGTATATAGGTGGGCGTGGCACGTTGCAACGATGATGAAGCTGACGCAGACGTCGTTGAGGCACATTGCTCGCGTTCGTGTAATGTCGTTGACGATGCATTGAACGGTGGTGGTAGCAGGTGTAGGTGCTGCGTCGCGTGTGTGTGTGTGTGGTGCGGGTGTTGGTTCTTTTGATCCTCGCTCGTGTTCGGCAATGCGGCGCAATTCATTTCTGCAGTTGCCTTTCTTAGGTTGATTTGTTGCTTATTAATTATTAAATTTTTTTTTTATTTTTGGTAAAGTGTTTCCTTTTTTGTTGTATTTGGTTTCGTTTCGCTGATTATATTTTGTAGAATTTATGTTAATTTCTTCATTTATTTCTTTTTTTCTTTTTTGGTGTTTGTTTAGGGTGTTCACATAGTTGCACCAGTTATATACTTCATTTTCCTTATATATACGTAATATCACTGCTACAGAAAAATTTTGTTTTAGTTTTTCACTCAAGAAACGGAAAGAAGCCTCGGATAGAACCACAACAACCGTTCAACGATGACGACAATTCGCTTTAAACAACAAAATCGAATAGGAACATGGAATGTGCGCTCTCTCTCTCTGATCCTTCTAAGCTCGATCAATTATGCAGAAAGATGGAGCGCTACTAGATTCAAATTTACGGACTTTCTGAAACCAGATCACTTTTTCATCTACAGTGGCTACACTCAAAGACGAGCAAATGGTGTAGGCAAACCTATCACTGACCTCCTAATAACAGCTCGATTTAAAAGCAAGTTCCGCAACATAACCATTGTCCGGGTGCTATGCACCTACCGAATCAGACACAGATGATTCTAAGGACGAAAGAGTTTTATAACCTTCTCGACTTTACAATCAACTCTGCCCCTAGTGGCGATCTAACTGTTGCACGAGGTGACTTTAATGCAAAGATCGGCGGTAACAACACCAACGTCCATAGGTTCATGGGTCACCACGCGCTGGCGTCCTCAAGGACAACAACACTGGAGACCGGCTACTCGATCTTTGCGCCACTTATTAAATGTTTATTGGCAAATAACTACACCTGGGAGTCCCCCCATGGGCGCACTAAGAATCACATCGACCATGTGCTGATTAGAAGGCGATGTCACAACTGTCTGATGGACGTGCGTGCGTATAGAGAAGCTGACATGTACAGCGATGGTCTGGAAACAATAGCCATGCTCCAATGGTACCAAGAAGAACTATCCTCTGCCCTCTTGCGTCATAATTCTTTACCAACTTGGAAACAAATCCAAACAGCGTGTTCTTAAGCAGCGGAGAAAACGTTAGGCTTGCAGCACTTCAGACGGAAGCCGTAGATAAGTAACACCACCTGAACTCTGCTTGTGGAGCGCAGGCTATTGAAAGCAGCAACCTTCGTGGATCATATAACGAAGTGCAAAGGCGTATTAAAAATCAGTCCATAGCCAGTATGGCAGAACAGGTAGCGAACTTCAACCACTCAAAGGTCTACATAGAGGTAAAGGAACTAGGAAATGTTAAGCCACATATTCCACCTATCAAGGCTAGTGACGGGTCCAGTCTATCGTCAGTCGAAGACCAACTGACACGCTGGAAGGAGTTCTTTGAATTCGATGACACTGAGTCAAAAACTCCAGCAATTCCCAAAACCGAGTAGCGTCGTGCGGTATGGATATCTGCGACCATTCCAGATGACTGGAAGGAGGGGGTGATCGTCACTATCCCCAATAAGGGGGACCTAAGTCAGTGCAGGCATGGTGTAATGCTTTTAAACTTCACCCAAAAATTACTGGCCTTCATTATCTTAGCCAGAATCTCGCCAACTTTAAACACCCAATTACGGCGACAACAGAATGGGTTCCGACTAAATCGGTTTTGTGTAGACCACATTAATACACTACGCACCATTGTGGAACAATCGGTCGAGTGGAGGTCCCGTTATACCTACTTTTTGTGGACTTTAAACGGGCGTTTGACACCATCAATAGAAACGCGATATGGAAGTCACTGAGCAGCTGTGGGATGCCTGACAAAAATCATTGATCTCATAAAGGCTCTTCAATTTCATTATAAACAGAGGTGTCTGACAAGGTTGTGTACTCTCACCACTGCTTTTCATAGTGGTCCTCGACAGGGTACTAAAGCGTACAAACGCAGAGGTGCCAGAAGGCCTACAGTGGAGACTTAATCTGATGACATCTGCTGCATGACGCACACACAAAGTGGTGCTGCAGCGAAGCTACGCAGTCTGGAAGATCAAACACAAAGTTGTTGCGTCTGCAAACAACTTCAGAAGAGCCATTGGCGGCAACATTGCACGAGTATTACTGTACATTGTGACAGCGTGTCATCAAAATGAAGTAAAAAATTTCACTTACAACTGTTAATAATCGCAGAATAAATAGATTAAGGAATGCATCATTACAAGAAATTTTCCAGTGACGCCGTCTAGAACTGTGAGGAACTATTCGATCCAAAAAGAAACTCGAGAACGAACGAACGAACGAACGAACGGGTGCAAAATTGAAAGTGAGAAAGGGCGACGCTTCACTTGGCAATGCAACTCGTCTCCTATGGAACGGATCAGATCAGATCGTTTTGAATGGAGTAAAGTGTAAGGTGGAGAGGCACATGAAGTGCACGAGTACTACTGCTGGGCTGCATCGAATAGCGTCCGTCGAGTTGAGTGAGTCGTGTTGACTGGTTTCGCTTGCCTGCGCCTGCAATTAAGATTTATAGTTGCGTGTCACCCTCTGACTCAAAATCATACTAATTTTCCTGTCGCCCCATCTCTTTCGCTCGTTTACCAAGAACCAAGCAAATAAAACACAAAAGAATATGACCGAAAAAAAAGGAAATAATATAGCGAAATAATATGGCTACTCTATATGTATGTATGAACTATATAATACTATATAATAGGCACGCACAACAACTCCGGACGGTCGCCGTTCGTCGTCTGTCTGTCTGTCAGTCTGTCTGTCTGTCAGGCAGGCGGATGTATGATTCTGACTTCTACAATTTTACGCTTGCTGCACTTAAAACGAAAAATGTACTCACTCGCGTGTATGTTTAATAGGCGGGAAAAGAAATCGGGTGAGAATGGGAACGGTGAACTATGCTTTGAAGTTGATATGGCATGAGCGACTGAGTACAATTTGAGAGTAAAAATGGATACAAAACTCCAAAAGTATTTTAAATTGTTCATATACTCTTCAGACAGAGTGTGAATAGCAAATGAAATATATATATTCACAAAATTTTGCAAATGTGGCATCGATCAACCAATTAAGTATATATAATATATTCGAGATCAGTGTCACAAGCCCATGTCCGTCCGTCTGTCTGTCTGTCTGTGTATATGTATGCACCTTGCTCTCAAAATGTTTGAGAAATTGGTTTCGAAAGTTGGTTTGCTGACTTTTAAAACCAGAAGCGAGACACTAGTGAGTCAATGACCACAATTCTCAGAAACCCATCTTAATAAGCGATTCAAAACTCTTTACTCGCTACGCTTGGTGTAGTATTTCATAAAGGACAGACATTTTGGTGAAGAGAAGACTTAGGCGACCATACTGCCGCACCAGGAACCATAATATAAATCGAGTATACCGGAGAGTCGCCAATAGGATTAGAAAGCTTTTGACGCTGCAGTGGCGGACCATTTCCTACAAAATATTACCCCTGATGCGAGCTCAAGACACACATTGTGGACTCTGGCGAAGAGGTATAAGCTGCAAGTGTCCCCGAAATGCTCCATCAGAAGGCTGTTGATTCCACGGAACATATAGATGCATTCGCTGAGGATTTGGAGGCCCGCTTTCAGTCATTCGATTACAATTCTATCAGCAAAAAACACATCACATCAGTTGTGTCAGTAGCCCCCGTCACTGTTGAAGAAATTACAGCGCATCTAAACGACCTGAAGACAAGAAACGCCCAGTGCGAGGACGGGCTTGATAACATCGCGATGAAGGCTTTGTTTGTGAAGGCAGTACTGTTCCTGGCTCTCATATACAGTGCGGTGCTTAAAATAGAATATATTCCATCACAAATGTATGATCCATAAGGCTGGAAAAAGTCCTTCAGCATTGGACTCATACAGACCAATCAGTCTGTTATCAGTTGTAGCAAAGCTCTTCGAGAGGTGTCTCCTAACGTGGAATACTTCCAATTGAGAAAGTCAGAAAGAGGATGCCACGCTTTTTGTTTGGATTCCGTAAGTCCTATGGAATGTCGGAACATTTAAATAGGATGGTAAACTTATATACTTATTGGATATCAGTCTAAAGAGTACGTGAAGGCCTTCTTTACAAGCTGAAGAAGAGTTTACTGCCGCCTCAATGGTTCTTGCTAGTGAAGAGTTATTTGGCTGACAGAACCTTCTACGTTGTTTTAGATGGTGTGGAGTCAATAGCGAGAGAAATTATTGCTGGTTTACCACAAGGAAGCGTATTGGTGCCAACACTTTATTTGCTCTTCACCAGCGATATGCCTACAGATGAAGTGCACGACATCCTGGCAAGTGACACATGTGTCTACTGTACAACTGAAACACTCCTTTTTTATCTGCGAGAGTTTGAACAATGGGCAAAACGATGAAACATAGACATTAACCTGGACAAGTGCGTCAGCTTGACCCACTCTAATCACACTTTGCCAAGATCAGGGTACTCCAAGCGAAGATACTTCGCAGCTTCTCTGGCGCTTGCTGGTACATGAAGACGGCTAACCTTGGAAGGAACTTAAGTGTTCCCAAGATTGTTGATGTCCTCAACCAGTAAGCAGCGAAGTACATAGAACGTCTTAAAAGGCGCCTACTCAGGAGGCGCAAGAGATCTGGAGTAAGCATAAAGAGATGGCTCCGTAGAATTCACCCAATTGAACTGGCAAACAGAGAAAGCATTCTATTTTTTGCGAAGTTTTTGAAGTAATGAAGTTTCTATAGAATTGCTTGGTATATACATTTCTATATCCGTCATTGATTATATATAAATCTTGAATAAATAATTTAAAGACACGTATTATACCGTTGCAACCGTTGTTTTCTGTCTCTTTTACGAGTATTTGTTCCTTAGTTGCTCTCTTCTTGCCTTTGCACAATATTCGTCATTATTCGTTCGCAGAAGGTTTATTATTTTCAATTTCTCCCCATTATGATGGCTCGAAAATAAATTAATCATTCTTTTGTCACCTTTTCGTCTCTTTTCAGTTCATGCTTCCTTCCGTCTGTACATTTGATTGTCTTCTGCTGTTTTCTTCATTATTAAAAATGTCAGGTTTGCCGCCGACTCGACTCGACTCGACTCGACTGTTTCTCTGTCTGTCTGTCTCTCTGTCTGTCGATCTTCCACTTAAAAATTTCCCTGTCTATATTTATTTAATTTTAATTTGCATATATTTTCCATGTTTGGGCTGCCACATATCCGTTTGTGGCAAAAAGACAAGACTAGCCTATCCGACCCGACCGGACGGACGGTTTTAATTGGATGCGGCTGTGATTAGTAAGCGTTGAAGCGTGATTGTGAAAAAAAAAAAACAAAACATATTAACCGACAACGAATCGAAAATAAGTCAGGTAGTCTTAAACTCTCTATTTATGAGACATACATGGGTATAAATAGGGCATTGAGCTTTAAAATAAAGAATGTTCAAGTTTAATTGTTTGATTGAAGTGAATACGAAGATAAAATGTTATCATTTACATGAGCTAATAAATATAAAGCCTAACCAAAAAACATCACAAGACTATCTTTTTGAAATAAATTGAGTTGAATTGTATTCAAGAAGGCCATGGTAGTGTCTAAGTTCGCCAACCTCTTAGCACAATCTAAAGATTGCTTCAAGTGAGCT
Source organism: Leucophenga maculata (assembly GCA_035044805.1). Lineage (NCBI taxonomy): Eukaryota > Metazoa > Arthropoda > Insecta > Diptera > Drosophilidae > Leucophenga > Leucophenga maculata. The sequence continues at coordinate 262,638 of JAWNNP010000387.1, forward strand.
AAGCAAAACTCTTAAACTCGAGAAAAAGAACTCACGCAGCGACGATACATCGAACGTCTTTCTCCGACAAGCTCTAAGTTTTCCCTATGGAAAGCGCGAGCAGACATTAAACCACCCATAAGAGACCACACTGGAAAGTGGGCATGCACGGACATAGAAAAAGCAGAAGTTTTTGCAACCCATTTAAGAACTGTTCTTCAGGCAAATCCGTTTTTCGACTACGAACAACTCTGAACCCCTCAGAGTTCAAACCAACGAGGTTCACAAAGCGATAAAAGCTCAGCTCAAACCCAAGAAGGCTGATTTAATTTCACCAAAAATGCTCATGGAGCTTCCATCACAATATTGTTTAACGCGATTTTTAAATGCGGATACTTTCCAACTCAGTGGAAGCAATCGGTCATAGTCATGATCCCGAAACCTTTCATATAGACCCATAAGCTTACTATCCTGCCTATCCAAACTGTTTGAAAAGTTGATTCTTATTCCCACTCATCAATTTGGGTTACGTGAAAACCTTGGCACTATTGAACAGGTAAACCGATTAACCTCAGAGATTCGAAAAGCGAAGCGTTCAAGCTCCACGAATACTGTTTCGCAATCTTTCTCGATGTAACTCAAGCATTTGATGGACTTAAGCACAAAAGAAAAGTATTCCTTGCCCAAAATACACACAAAATTCTTGAATCATACCTCAGCAATAGAGCAGGAGTCTGAAATTTAAACTAGAGGACCCCAATGCAGCGTTCTCGATCCTATATTATATGTTCTATACACATCAGACATACCAACGGATCACAGACTCACTTAATCTTAAGTAGATCTCGATGCCCAATAAGAGCAATTAGACTACTAGTAGATTATTCTATGCTTCTCGAGAAGTGGCTAGTTAATGAGCAAAAAAACATACACGTCAAATTCACTTCAAAAAGAGGTGAGAAGTACATCGCTGACTCTAAACAACATTGTGATCCCACAGGCCGCCAATGACGTCGTGCAACTCGGCATTCATCTCGAAAGACACACATAAAGTTAAGAGCCCACTCCCTACACAGGCTTTTAAGTCCGCGATCCCTCTTAAGCTTGGACTACAAATTACTTCTTTACCACACCGAAATAAAGCCTATTTGGAAATACTTAGAACTCTCATCGGTGCACCCTGGTACATTCGCAATAATCTTAAGATCCTAACTGTGATAACTAAAATAGATCGTTTCAAGCAACTCTCATCCAAATCCACTCGTAAGTTCTCTTACCCTACACCATATTCAAACACGACTCAGCAGAAATGACCTCCCCGCACTGTGATGTGTTCTTAGGACCCTTCTAACTAGATGTGACTTATGTAACTGGGGGGGCTTAGTATAATACACAACTAGATATAAGATCTGATAAATTATTGTTAGTCTCTTATCCAGAGAAGATTCTATAAAAAAAAACCCTCTATTAAAAAAAAAAAGAAGAAGTTTCAGCTCATATCACAGCAAAAAACTTCTGGACTGTTCAACTGTACATGAATACAAAACAAAATTAAGTGAAAATATTTGTTTACTTGAGCTCACTTGCTCACTTTTCGCCGGATATATGCGGTCAACCAACCACAAGAAATATGAAGAAAAAAAGGTGAAAAGTTGAAAAAAAAAAATGCAAGAATTATTAATATAAACATTCACAAACATTCATTCACAATTACAAAGTGGCCAGACTCAGACCATTGGAGCTCAATTTAAATATTTATTTTTTTTTTGTCCGTCATGCATGAAGAGAAATTAATAAAAAATGATTATTAAATCAAAATTGTTCAACAACTGTGGCACGAAATCGATTTTATTCAATCAACTGATTGTCGATTGGATTAGATTTAATAAGTTTTATTATACCCTACACATATAACAAATCAGCGTGAGATGTTTGTCTGTAGTGTACAAAAACGTCGGCTTAGCTTAGCCCAATTAAATAAAGAAAAGTTTTCCTGTTTACTTAGTTGATAGATGTTAATATTAAATGTTTATCGCACCTTAAGTTCGTTTGAATACTTCGAATACTTGAAATCATTTCCAAAAATAAAATTTCCAAAGCAAATCAAAATAAATAAATTACAAAATGGAGAACAAACTAACAAAAGCAATGAGTTAAGTTGGAAATATACAAAATCTTCTTATATAAACAACGAAGAGGAGAGGCATGGGCAGAGATTTAATGTAATTAGAATTCGAATAGCTGTTGGGAATAAAAAAAAATCGAGCAGAAAAGCCTTGCGAAGCTATTTTCAAAACAATAGAAAAAAAAAATAAAAATAGAAGAAGAAATGCACGAAACGTTTTTTGTTTTTTTTTTTTTAATTTGTTCGCTTGTAACGAGTTCAAGATTTGCGCCAATTCCAACAACACGAAATAAGTGATTCGAATACGAGTATGGGAATGGGTATATTCTGCCACATACGAGTACTCGAAACCTTAATTGAATGTGAAAAGCAGAAGAAGAAAAATGTTTGATGATAGCTTACTTCTGATAGAGCTTAAGCTTGTTTAAATGTTTATAGACCTGCAAACAACGCTACATAATAATTAGTAGCGCTGATGATTGACTAAAATATTGTTTCAGAAAACTGGACTCAGTTATCGCCTTAATAGATCATTTGGGTATAGCCTCTTGAGACGCCTTCTGCTTTAATTGACAGACAGAGCTGTGGCAAACGGGCTTATGTGAGCACGGAGACGTTCATTGAACTATGACGGTTGATTTCATCCATAATGGTTGGGTAGGTCCAATTCACGTTGTATGATCGAGTTACGTATAAACCAAGAAGCATTACAGATCATACGTAGCGATTTATGCTGAAACCTTTGTAGACGTTGGATATTAGATTTAGCGGCAACGTCCCAAAGTTGCATCCCGTGCCGCCATGACGGCATAATCACCATTTTGTAGATTAAATAGGTGTATTGTCTAGAATAACCGAGGGACATCTTCGACTTCGACTCAACTTGAAGGTACAATGCGCTGACTTAGAACTGTTGATTGATTTTAATGTTCCACCGCGTAGCCCATTGATGAAAGAGGTCCAAATATTCTTAAAGAAATTTAGAAGCAGCATCAGGGCATACATAGCAGCATGTGTTCGCCAATTGGTTTTGGTATGTCCGCAGTGCACAAGGATTAGAGGGTTGGACTTAGTACACTGCTTTGGCGTACACCAGCAAGTATTGGTTGAACAGAAAACTTCTTTCGATTAAGAAAGATTTTTAGATACTGTAATAAGTCGTTGGTAGATTTGATTTGATTTTGAGCAACAATCCCTCAATCTAAACTCGTTCAAAAGCCCTTTGAACATCTAAAAAAACAGCAGAGCTGTATTGTTTCTCTTCAAAAGCATCAAAGGATGTGATGAACAATTCTGTGAAGTTGCTATGGAGTGCCGTGCAAACTGACAATCGGGAATGATGTTTCTTTCACTCCAAATTGGTAATAAACTGTCCAGAAATATTCTTTCGAATAACTTCGCGAATAATGGGAGTAAACTGATCGGTCTGTATGAGTCGAACTGTCCGTCGGGCTTTCCGGGTTTCAGTATCATCGTACCTTCAAGCTTGTAAAGATATGTTTTCGGTCCAAAAATGCATAAAACGTCGGAGGGTTTGTAAGGTGGTTCTCCAAAATTTAAGGAGACACGTCTATTAGTAAATGTATGTGAAACGGGCGTCCATAAAAAAAACACCAGATCGACTTTAATGCTGTTATTATTAATGCGAAAAAAGCAGAGATCTCTCCAAACCTTCATGTAAGACCGAATTTGGTCGCCAAAAAGAATCTCTCTTTCGAAGGCTCGCAATGCCTCTCCCTCTAATTTAGTTAGGGTCTTTGTTTCTGCATCATACAACAGATTATATTTTAATTTTCGTTATTCGAAGGAGGGTCTATTTTTTTTTCTTTACTGAGAAGGCTTCAGCGGTCTATAGTGGTCTCAATTTTCTGACGACTAGCTTTCGTTAAGTGTTGTCACGTGTGACATGCATCACGCTCAACCTAGTGTGTACTTTGGTCCGACAATAAAGTGGTCCGAGTCATATATCGATAGTGATTAAAAATACTGGTAGTACGTATATATATACCAGTTTTCAATAGTATTCCGTTTTAAATTCGGGACCATCTCTTTCATTTGAAAATTCTATGCACTTGCTGGGAATTCATGTTTGTCCAGTTTTATGTATGTCGACAATGAGTAATGCCGACAATGAATTTTAGATTCGTTGATAAAACTTTTGTGTAAGCTATTTAAGATACAATTGGCAGACGCTCTCAGAAACAGAGACATAGCTGATCTATGACACATCTGTCGAGTGATTTGGCGTCCATAAAAACGGCAGACTGCCTGCCAAATAGCTTCGTCGTGCAACAATTCATTCCAGCTAGTGAAACAACCCAACCCTCTGCGATTCATACCAACTCGATGTGATCCAAGATATGTACTTGTCCAACCCAACCGACCGTGTACTTCTGTATACATGTCGTATGTACACACACACAAACACACACACACACACACACACACACACACACACACACACACATACATGTGTATGTGTAATGTGTAACAGATGTGGGAGCTAAATGTTTTGTTTGTGATCTGTGATCTTGCTTGCAGTTAAAAGAGGAACAAAAAAATTATTTATTAAACTGCGCTCCATTTTTTTTTTTTTTATTATACTCGAACGCTTGCCAACAATGTATCTGCATCTTTGTATCTGCTTAACAACATACACTGCGAGTATTGCGAATGCGTATAGCAAATTGCATGCAAATTATTTATAGCGAATGTCGCGCACCATAGACAGGCAGCAAATGTTGATGAAACTATGCCTCGGCGATAGATGTATTGCTTTAGCCAGCTTGAAGACTTGGAGCGCAGCTTTAGATACTCGCAGATAGTCGACAGTTTACAACGATTATTCTGTTACATAACAATTTTAATATTTTTTTATATACATCTATGAAACACACGCTCCCGACTGCTCCGGCAAACCTCTACGTCCTCTCGTGATATATGTGAGTAGTGGAAACATATCACACGCTCCACGGAATTGGCTGCCAATGAGGTCATTGGTTATACAAAAGTTGTGAATATTTCGAGAAAAACGGAGAGTGGAGAAACGCCTTTTTAGACACAAGAAAATGCAGCAAAAAAGGCGGGAGTTTGAGGATGTTGAGATGTTACGTGACAAAAATGTAGCTCGAAAATTTTATCAAAAGAGGTCAAGCGTCTGACTGAAGATTTTAAGTCCGTAGTAACTTTCTGTGAGCATGAAAATGGAAATCTGGTTATGGATGAACAGGAATCACTGAGATTATGGAGAAGTCATTTTTCTAATCTACTCGGAGGCAATGAAGCGCACAATTTCGCCCAAAAGAAAAATGACACCGGAACCACCAGTTAATGATGGCACTACTGTAGAGCCAGAGGACTATAACGAAGTCGATTCAGTTATTAAAAAAGCTGAGAAATAAGAAAGCGACAGGCTCTGATGGGCTGCCAGCTGAGTTATTTAAGACCGGCGGTGAAGAATTGGATTAGGAGTATGCACCAACTTTTATGCAAAATATGGTCCGATGAACGCATACCCAATGACTAGAATCTCAGTGCTCTCTCTGTCCTAGCTTTAAAAATGGAGACCCCCTGCTGTTTGCGCCAACTACCGCGGAATAAGTCTTCTTCCCATCGGATATAAGATTCTGTCGCACGTATTGTGTAATAGGCTGAAGCCATATACGGATTCGCTGATAGGATCATATCAGTATGGCTTCAGACCAAAAAGGAGATCAGGCGTAGAAGCACGCTTGCAAACAAATGCTTTTTCGGGCTGATCAAGCAAATGAGAAGTAAGGCCCTCTCTCGAAAGACGAAAATAAAAATCTATAAGACGCTGATACTCTCGATCCTATTGTATGGCGCTGTGATTGAGTCAGATGAAACATCGTTGGAAGTCTTCGAGAGAAAGATTCTTCTCAGGATTCTCCGTCCTATTAGAGTCGGCGACGACTGTACGAGCTATTCGATGAGGTTTACATAGTCCAGGCTGGTCATCTCATTCCTATGGATGAAAGAGCTTCCCATTAATATCTTTGTAAGTATAGATATTAATGGGATCGGAATAAGTAATCATGTTAAGTTTGGTCAAAATTCAACATATCTTTGCATCCATTTGAGGTAGTCGGATGATACTTGGTATAGATTGAAAAATTGAATTGAAAAATTCGGAAGGTTTTAGCGGTCTATAAAGCACATATGAACCTTCAAGTGTATATAGACAATATTTATATCAAAGACTGCCCGGTACAGCTATATATGTATATATATTATGTATATATATAAACATAATCACATACACTTAAACATATATTTTACCTTCTTCTTCTTCTTTATTCTTTTATTCTCTGCGCCAACAGTTATTATGATTTTTAACTTTTTTTGCATCGGGCGTCTTATAATATAAGAAAAAAAAGAAAAAAAAAAACGAAGCATATTTCCCACGTAATGCGGAGTCGTTGACATTTGTCTCCGTGCACGAGTGCGAAAAGCCAACAATGAAACATAGAAATATGAAATAACAATCTTCAGATGTACGCGAAGCAAAAGCAATAAAAAAAAGTTTACTTCGGTTGCACCGAAGCGCTAATACTTTATTTTGTAAAGGTGGAGATATCGCCAAGAGGCAAATTTTTCAAGTCTAATTCTACAATTTTTAGTTGACTCAGTAAATGGTGCTGAAAAGGGCAATCGATCAAAAAAGGCTTTTACATAGAATTTTAAGTTGACTAAAAAGGGTCAGTGAGTTTGTATGGGTGTTCAAAAATGGGCGTGACATATTAATATTAAAGATATAACTGCTTGCGTCAAAAATAAATCTGTGAAGTGAAATGTAGACAGATATCCCAAGATCGATTCATCGAGTTGTTCAAGAATATATTATATATTCATTATGAAGTCTACTATATATCCTTCAATGCGTTACAAACTTATTCACAATTTGTTAATACCTTTCCATACCATTTGGAAATTTTATGAGAAAAGATGGGAAAAATGTACATTTAGTATCTCGTAGATACAACGCGCGGTTTTGTTGTTGTTGTTGTTGTTGTATTTTGTTTTCGACAATTTAAAACTGTTTTAGCTATTTTAAAAATAGCAAGTTTTTTCTGTATATCTAGCTGCTGTCTATATGTATCTACAAAAACAAGCCGCCGCGATTCGTATCTACGTTTGTATCTGCATTTGTATCTGCTACACTGTGTAAATTGTGCGTCTTAGTTGCAGCTTGAAGCGTTGCTGGCAGCGATAACGGTGTGACTGCTGCTGTTGCTGCTGCAAAGCTTCATCAGCATCAGCATCGGCATCGGCATCTTCATCTTCATGCGTCGTCATCTGTCGGTCATGGCCTTACAAACTAGTGCAGAACCAGATACACGCTGACTAACTGCGAAACGATGAGATATACTCGAACGCTTGTTGCATTATGCGAATGCGTATTCGCATGCGTTACATTAGCCCATATCGATGACACGCGCTAAAAGTGACACAATTCGAACGAACACAAATCGAATAGCACGATTTATTGGTTGTTGTTGTTGTTTACTTCTTCACTCTAGAGTCAGGACGTCAATTGTAAAAACAGTCTCCATCTACTTTTTTTCGTCCCGATGATCAAGACCATTGATGAAGCTAGCCAAGCAGCCATGACAAGCGCTTTTAACGAGGTTCCCGTTGAGTCTTTAGATGGGACGTGTCAGGCATGCAACACTCAGTGGAAAAAAATTGCAGAATGATGCATTTCAAAAGTCGAAAATCTCTTTCCGGGATGATATATTATTTTGATACATAATGCGCGGAGGGTCTGGCGTCAGCATTAGAATTAAAATTAAATTCGAACATTGCAGGCCTACTGTCGAGTCGTGGGCTCAAGTTTCTGCCATTGAACTAAGTACAGTCACTGGTAAACTTAAAATTGCACGGCATCAAGTCTCCAAAAATATGTTTGAGTCCATATTTAGTAGACTAGGCAAAAATTTACTCATTAGTGGGGCGCAAGAGCTGATAATCCTAAAGGAAAAGAATTGCTTAAATGTGTCTCCTCAAACAATTACTCAGTTCTTAAGACAGGAAACTTGGACTCGACCAAAGATGAGTAACAATCTCCAATCTACAAGACCTATATATGCTCAGACCACTCAGCTCTTCTCATCCATATTAAACATCCATCTAAACAGAGTAGCGAAGAAATTTAAATATAGGCTCAGATCTTAAAAATATGCAATTGGAGATTTGCTTCAAAATATTGAACATTATTGACCGACCGGAACGCAACCTATGGAAAGCTACAAAATATTCAAAACGTCCTGCTCGGCGTATAGTTCCGGAAGTTGGTGTCACATCAATGAAGAAGAAAAAGCAGAATCGTTTGCTATTCAGCTTCAGCAACAATTCACACCTTTTTCTCAGAAGAATCAATTAAAGATTGTGAACTGAATACACAAAATAGCAGCAGATGAAGTCGTCTGGGTATGATGAAGTCGTCTGGTAATGATGAAGTCGTCTGGTAATGATGGAGTCGTCTGGGTATGATGGAGTCGTCTGGGTATGATGGAGTCGTCTGGTAATGATGGAGTCGTCTGGGTATGATGGAGTCGTCTGGGTATGATGGAGTCGTCTGGGTATAATGGAGTCGTCTGGGTATAATGGAGTCGTCTGCGTATGATGGACTCGTCTGGTTATGATGGAGTCGTCTGGGTATGATGGAGTCGTCTGGGTATAATGGAGTCGTCTGGGTATGATGGAGTCGTCTGCGTATGATGGACTCGTCTGGCTATAATGGAGTCGTCTGGGTATGATGGAATTGATGCAGCAACTATTTAATCACTTCCACAAAAATGCCTACTACTGCTTGGTCTCCTTTTTAATACCTGCTTCAGGCTTCGCCATTTTTCAAATCAATGGAGATAATTCTTATCCCCAAAGCCTGGTAAAATAGAAAATGAAATGTCTTCGTATCGTAGCTCCATCAGTTTGTTGACTACACTCTTTCTTCGAAGAGTGCTTCCACAAATCGATCGAAATATACCTTCCCAACATGAATTTGGGTTTCGACGTAGACATGGGACTCTGGAACAGGTTCACAGAGTTGTGAAAGAAATAATTGAAGGCATTTCTCGATGTGAAACAGGCCTTCGATAGCGTATGACAAAAAGGTCTTCTCCATATAATAAAGAAACTTTTAGCTGCATCACAATATTTATTTTGCAGATCGTATCTATAGGAGCGATACCCATTCGTCTTTAAAAAATCTACAGTCTGGAGTAATAGAAAGGTGTGTTGGGTCCATTACTCTACACTCTATACACTTCAGATATGCCTAATCCAAACTGTGAAGGAGTTACAATTGCAATTACTTCAAAAGATTCTTCTGCGAGAGCAGAATACATGGGCAAACTTCAAGATTGGATGATCAAATTGAACATAATATATCATCTCACATAATGTTCATCCTCTGCAAAGACTCGGGAGATCGAGTTAGTTTTCAAGGCTTACTAATATCTAAGCTATGTACAGTTTGTATTTAGGCATTTGTGATTTGGAAAGCCCATATTTCTGCAAAGCGGAAGCAGCTAAATATAAAAAAAACAACCCGAATGAACTGGCTTTTAGGCCGCAGATCCAGACTAAGTCTAGAAAACAAAGTTCTGCTGTACAAAGCGATATTAAAACCAATCTGGACGTCTGGCATACAGTTGTGGGGCATCATATCTTACTCTGAGAAAAATCACCGAAGCTCCATGGAGATCGACAAAGATTTAGAAATACCAACCAACGATATTAGATGAAATAAAAAAAGAGAGCACCAAGTACTTAGAAAGACTCAACTGTCATCCAAATATCGTAGCTGCCAACCTTCTTGACGTAGCATCATCCTTCATCCTATCGATTGGCCCTCTCGCAATTTCTGAATAATGCATTTGGTTGACTAAATTACTTTCATTTTCTTTATTTAGAAATTTAAAATCGAATGTAATATAAATTTGATTATAGTTCGATTACCGAACGGACCGATAGCAAATAATAAAAAGTATTAAAGCTTGAGTTCATCCGAAGTTAACGTTTTTTCTTGTTTATCAGTTTATTGAATAAATTTTATTTAATTATTGGGAATTGGGAAACACTCGTACAAGTATTTCTAGATCTATGATAACTTCTTACTTCCTCTACGTAAAGAATTCTGTTTCATTTGGTTTTTTATTTTGCTTGACTCACGAGTTTGTTTGTTTTTGTTTTTGTTTTTTTATGTTTTGGTGTGACTTACATAATTCTACGTTGACACTAATAAAACAGCATATTACAAAATGAAGTCAACAACAACAACAACCACTAAATATGAACAACCACCACCAATACTCGTACCACCAACTGAAAGGAAGCATTATAGCGCATTGGTGCAAGCTACAGTTGTGAGCGTTGATGCAACAACAAAGCCATTATTCAAAGCAAAACATATTTTATGAACTATTCGTACTCGGGCTGTACCCGGCTCGCTTTGATGTGCCCAGTAAAAACTATTGTCATAATGTATGTATGGATATATGTTCCCTATAGACAGCCGATCCCATTAACGTATTTACAAAATTTCCGAATAGTTGCAAATATTATATATGACGCTTTTTGTGTATCTCTTATACGGAGGGCATATATAATAATATATAATAATATGAATTCGCAAAATTAAGTGAAAATGGGAGCATGTATCTCCAATATTTAAATGTATCTGTGTATCTGTATCTATTACAAATAAGACTCACTCTCGCTCGCTAATTCACTTCGGATCGTTAATCTTATGTTAACATAATTTCTCTTGTTTGCACAATAAATCTACTGCCCCAACTTGCCCCAACCTTCTAACCGCCATAATATCATATGATAAAACTCTTTGGTTTGCATCGGAAATAGCGAAATTGCTTTTAATCGTTCCAAATCGTTCAGTAAATAGTTTCATTTGCTTTTCTATATAATTTTCTCTCTCAACATTTCCAATTATTTTTGTTTATATTATTAATGCATATGAGTAGATATATCTGTATATATCTGGATATATATATATATATCTGTATATACTTATTTGTAGCTTTGAACAATAGCCGCCATAAGTGGCAAATAATTTTTTTTTTTTTTTAGTTAATTTCCATTTTAATAAAAAGAAAGAAAATAAATAAAAAATAAAGAAATAAAGACATGAACAATAGAAATTGAAAATAATCATAAAACGCGTGAAAAAATTTCACTTCTATAATCAGCTCTTCTATTCGTATTCGTGTACCCACTTATGGATGATGTACGAGAATATACAAACGCATATAGCCACAAAAAGTCATACAAACGAGTAACATATATAAATAAGAATCTAAAACTTTTATAGTTTCGAGCTTTTATATATTACTTCCAGACAGAATGACGGACGAACAGAGAGACGAGACTGTCAGGTGAATATAGACCTTTCGATCTCCCCTGCTACAAATGATCTAAGCGCAGTATATTTCGACAGAATTCGTAACTGTTCTGGACAACTTTTCCTGACTGGCGGTGATTGGAACTCTAGGCACTGGCTTTGGGCGGATTACACTGCGAACAGACGTGGTCTGGAGCTAGCCAACTGTCTATCTTCAACCAACATCCGAGATATTGGCTACCCAACCAGAGAAGGAGAAAGAGTGTCGTGCCTAGACTTTGCTATGTACAGCGGAATACCAGACCCAGAACTAGTTAGCATAGAGGACTCATGGGATCTCCACTACGATCATCTGGCTCTAAGAGTCATATTAAGTGTCCAATCAATCTACTGAGTGAAGGCCGACTACTAACTAATTGCTCAGATATTAGTCAGTGGATCGGCAGTTTCATCCAAAATGTATATGATGCCGCTGCCATTGTCAACCCTCCAAGTGCTTCACCCTTCATCAAGCCACAAACGAGCTTCTTCGGACAAAGCAAGTACTGCGAAGAAAGTTCATCAGAACACAGCATCCCCTGGAAAGACTACAGTAGAGCTGCTGCTGTGTTCAAAGAAATATGGAAAGGATGGGTTACACCGTTGATGCCAACTACTCGCACAAAGGCGACCAAAAAGCAGGTTCTCCGGCTTGTCCCTGTCAAGGATCCCTAAGTTGTGCTGGCTAAATCCGAGGAAGATCAGGCTAACATCTTCGCAACCAACCGTTTACACCGTTTTCACTTGCTGAAGAGAATGACATGGTCAGAGTGTTGCAGTTCCTTGAAGTCCCTCTTCAAATAGACTTTCCAATGAGTCATACGGCATTTGCCCAGAAACAAAGCCCCAAGGCATGCGTTTTTTTATTTAACATTAATATTTAACTCAATGATGAGGATGCAGCATTTCCCTAGCAAGTGGAAACTAGTGAGGATCTTTATGATCCATAAGCCTGAGGATATTGCTAGCTCATATCATCCCATAAGCCTTCTAACTTCACTGTCGAAGGCTTGGGAATGAATTTTTGCTAAAGGGTATAGCCCTGAGCACCAATTTGGTTTTCGGCGTGGTCATGGCACCGTTGAACAGGCTCACAGTTTAGTGAACCACATATTAAAGGAGTTTGATGAAAAAGAGTACTGCAATGGAGTTTCTGTGGATGTGTAGGAAGCCTTTGAACGAGTATGATACACTGGTCTTTTAGCGAAAATCAAGGCTTCCTCCCTTTCTACTTGATGATACAGTCTTACTTGGAAGACCGTCATTTTCAAGTGAAAGTGTGAGATAAAGTCGGAGTTCAACAAGAAAGCGTGTTGGGATCTTTGCCGTACTCCTTGTTCACTGCCGATCTCCCTGCTCCTTTGGATGCTCAATAGGAGGAGTCAGCTGTCCTTACGCTGTAAGCGAGCAGTTTACAACTGTGCGGTGGCTCCTATTTGAAGATATGCGATACAAATATGGGGCATCGCAGCCAAAACACACAGGCAGTGAATCCAAAATTTGCAACACTACACCGAAACTTGAACAAGAGATCATCCACCACAATAGCTGCTACAACTTCAGACTGCTAAATCATGCCAATAGGCTTGCAAGGAGTTTGCCACAAAGGCGTCCAATAAGAAGATTAAGAAGAACTATTATTGGAGTCGGCGCTATACCTATTAGACGAGGATGACTGTTAATAAATTTCGAAAACACTTTCACAAGAATTTGTACAGTTTGGAGATTATAATAGAAGGGTGCGACATGATATGGTTGTAGGATATACCGAATCCTGATTCCTATCAAATAAAATTTTTATGAAAAAAGAAAAAAAAAAAACTCAAATGTTTCCCTAGCTTATGGACCAAGCAGTGCAAAACTAAAAGTTAGGAAATGAAAAAGAAAAAATGTTGCTGACGAAAAGTATTTTGCTCCTCCCACTTCAATTCAATTGCTTATAAAATCGTCATTTATTAACCGATTTTGATGAAGTTTTGGGATTTTGGCAACCCTAAATGCTGCATTATCGCTGAGTAAAAGGGGCGGTGCCCCACCCCCATAGTAAGAGTGTAAGAAATATTTTTCAAATGAATTCTCTTTGTTGTAATTGTAAAATAATAAAAATAAAAATGTAGGCCAGGCGCATAAAATTATTTAATTGATGCCAATTAGTTTGCCTACAAAACAAGAAAAAAAAAAAAACAACAACAACGCAACGGTATAATAAATAAATTGATTTAAAATAGCAAAAAGTAGGTAAAAAGCGCGCAGAGCGCGTAAAAAGTTACAAATTCTTCGAGTAGCTACGCGGCTGACATTGCGAAAAAGAAAGGCAAAGAAAATTTTACACAAAAATAATAAATGGCTGCGAGATACACTATTAGCAGCGAATGGTAACTCTAAACGCATGGGAAAGTTTTTTCTACACGCTTGCACCTCTTTTTTTTTTGTTTTTGTTTTTTCGTCAATTTCTTCTTTCTACTCACTCGCTCACTCACTCACTCACTCACTCACTCACTCACTCACTCGTGTTTAGCTCTCATTCTTTCGCATATTAATTTTGAATTTTCGACGGCACTGAATTTCAGAAGCAACTTCAAAAGAAAATGGAAAGTAATACAAAGTTATTAAAAAAAGTCCGGCCTTGCTCGGCTTAAAATTTAATTAGCACATTCAGCAGCACAGCAGGTGCATTATTAAAAATTTCCGAAATCGATTGCTTCAAGCTGAAGCACGTCAAAGACTAGCTGTAGCACTGTGATATATAAGAAGAACAGTTATTGTTTGGAAGCTATACTATATCAAAATTTCCAGCGATATCTCTAAAACTGAAAGACAAGTTTGCGACTTAAGAAATGGCTGGCTTTTTTTACCGCAAATATTTAAATAAATGTTGCTTGAACACGAACGAACTAACGAATATTAACGTTCGTTATAAGCCGTTAGAAACCATATTTGTAACATGGAGCGAGGGGTAATGAAATATTAAAAGAAGAAGAAGAAGAAGAAGAAAAAAGACAATGTATGTCATCATAAGTGTTATACGGTTAGCTTTTGGACACCCATTCAGGTTAGTTCCTCATTTTTTCTTCATTTTAGCCAAAGTGTTTTGTGTGTGAGCGGACGGACGGACTTATTAAGGCCCGCTTGACGACGCATGAACGCACAAACGTAAGGGGTTAGCGGTCGGCGCGACAGGAACGCATTTTAATGTGGCTGAACAAGGTGCGTTTGCTTGGCGAGTGAAGTACCTAAATGGCGATTGTATACTCGTAGTCTTTGCTTTATTCTATTTTGCTCACCTCGTGCTAAGTATTTAAAGTATTAAACACAAAACAAATTGGGCCAAAAGCAACTGATCCAACCAACCAACTCAATCCAAGTCAAGTCGAATCGGTCTTTTTTTCTTCTTTTCGGGCCAATTTGCGTTGACTTTTAATCCGGATACGAAACTATTCAAGCAGAAGAAGCACTGCATATGCACAAACAACAGTTAAGACTGCTGACTTGGATAACAAGAAGCTTTAGGAAGAGGTGAGGTGACAGAAACGTGTGAGTTTACAGTACGAGGGTTGCTACATACATTTCTAGCCAGAGCAAAGTCGTAAAGTCTGACATTTTTTAGGCCTAACTTACTGTGAACAGTTTGACGTACGATCGGAATTTGGTTTCTTTAGAGGCAACTGGAAAATTCATGGAATTAAACCGTTAAAACATTTTCGTGCAATGATTTATTACGATTTTCAACTTAAATCAACTTTTGGTGATAAAGCTCAATCTTTAACCACCGACGAATTTCGTGAAGGTCGTCCAAAATCGGTCGTTGTGCCAGAAAACAGCGATGATGGATCGTCATGTGATTGAGGCAGCCCTGGGCATTAGTATGACTAGCAAACAATCAATATTACATGAACATTTGGTCGTCAGAAAGGTTTGTTCACGTTGGATACCGCATAATTTGACAATCACTCAAAAGAAGGTTCGTGTCGATTGGTGCAAGCAAATACTGAAGAAGAAATTCATGCGGGGTGCGTCAAAAGTCGTCTACACAATCGTGACAGGTGTCGAAACGTGGATATATGCGTATGAGCTCGAAACAAAATAGCAGCCGACCGTCTGTCTGGATCTTTCAACACGAGCAAAATCCAATAAAAGTTCCTATGTTTCTTCTCGAAATTCGGATATGTTGCGACCGAACCGCTTGAGAAAAGAAGGACGGTCAATGCTGAATAGTATACAATCATTTGTTTGCCTGAAGTGTTCGAATGGACAGCGGTTTTCAACTCCCGAAGAAGCTGTTGATGCCTTCTAAACGCATATTTTGGAGATAACTCTTTTGGATCTCAATGGTGAATATTTTCAATAAAGTCATTTTTTTTTTTTTAATAATTTACCGTTTTTTCGTAGTTAGGCTAGCAGCATATGTAGCAACCCTCGTATATATGTCATACTCGTATTTAAAAAGCGCCCTCGAAGCATATAATTTGCAGCTATTAAGTGATAACTGCTTCCTATTCTCAAGGATGTAGAAAATTTCGATGAGCTGTTTGCTTAAACTCCCCACCTCTCAACTACACCAAGGGCTTTTCTCAATGTGAAGAGAAATTATAGGTCACTAAATTATGAAAAATTATATAAAAAGTCATACGTGGTCATACGTGAAGCGAAACCGATGACAAGGACAAGGCATAAAAACGTCATTTCAACGGAGTTACTCCGATTCTCTTTGGGGATGTACTTCCAAGTCGTCCCCAAGTCGTTTATGGATTATTACAACATTCATCCGATCAGCATGAAACTTTAGGAAGTTATTGAGTACACTGGAGTGGAGAAGGAATGCCGTTTGGAATATGAACAGGGAAAAAATACTTGGAATGCCCGAAAAAGCATCGCAAATCGCTGAAATAGCTCCATCACTTAAACGCCACAGAAATACATTTCGTAATTTACTAAAAGATGCCCAAATTATGGTTCTAACCATTGATGCTCATGGTAAACGACACATTAAACGCCTAACAGTGTAGGAGGGCATGAGTAGTGGACAAATTAAGCATCATTTGGGTCCAGAAGTGATCAGAAATAGAAACGTGCAAATTATAAATAAAATCCGGATGTTCTATACACATCCATGGCATCGCAATCAAAGCTTTTGGCTCGGCACATAAGCTGACAAATAACAATTTCGGGATGAAGAGTGGCGGTACGTAGTACTCAGCGACGAAAAGAAGTTCATTTTGGACGGTCCTGTTTGATCCAAGAAGTATTGGTGGCAAATGAGCCAACCACGCCGCACATGTCACCGTCGTGTTCATGGTGGGACATCGATCATGGTTAGGCTGCATTCTGTTATGGAGGAAATACTCCGATGTTTTTCATTTCGACTCAAATGAATACGGAAATGTATATCAATTTATTGGTTGACGAATTAGTAGAATTTGCTGAAGCGCTTTATGGGTATAATTCGAAGTTTCAGCAAGATAATGCGCCGATACATAGCGCAAAGCTTATTAAAGAGTTTTTTGCGTCGAGAAATACACCGTTATATATACCCTAACTTAATAGAGAACCTCTGGTGAATACTCTCTGCAAGAGTTTTGGAAAATGGGAGGCAATTTGAGACCGCAAAGGAGTCAAGATTGGCTATAGTGCAAGATTGGGATAGTATCAGCCCATTCCCATGGAATTCCTTGGAGGACTCGATAACATTTTGTCTTTATCAGGTTAAATTTCCTAAAGAAAAGCATTTTAAATATTAATGATGCAATTTTTTCACGATAAAACAAAAAAAACAAGTAAGGAAATACAGTCGGGCGTAACCGACTGTAAGAGGCCCTGTACCAGTTCAGGTCGCCTAACAAACATATTAAATGTTTCCCGAGCTTATGACCAAACACATGACCACTTCTCACTGCGCGAATATGAATGAAAAGAAAAGGGGGGTCATTCAACTTCAATTGGTTATAAAATCGTTATTTATAATCCGATTTTGATGAACTTTTTGGATTTTGACTAAGAGGGACGTTAACTTTATACTGGTATACTCAATTTTTTTTATGCCGAAGAAATATTTCTCCTTGGGGGTGATTTTATGGGGAAGGGGGGGAGGGGCAAAATTTCAAAATAAACTTGTGAAATTCCGGAGCAGTCCTAGACGAATGCAAAAAACACCAAGTCTCTATCTATTACCGTTTCCGAGATCCTTTCGTTCATACAGACGGACGGACGGACGGACGGACAGACGGACAGACGGACATGGCTATATCGACTCCTCTATCACTCCTGACCATAATGGGGGTAACTTTGGGGGGTCTCCGACCATTATTTCTACCTGTTACATACATTTGCACAAACCCAATAGGCTCTTGTACCTTCGGTACAGGGCCTAAAAACCGAAATAGCTATTATGCACATATAAATATTTACTACTAAGAATATTTTCACTTTGTGTTTTTTTAAGTTTTGTTTTTTTTTTTTATGTAATATAACTGTTAACACAAACAATAAACAATCGATTTCTCTTCAAATTCAACTTTAAAGCCTTGCACATATAAATATTTGTATGAGATATAGAATATATATAATATATATCTGAGACAGTTATTCATGTCGACGACGCCAACCAGAGCCGATGACGACATCGTCACACATACGAGTACATCAAACTAACGAACAGCCAAAATTTCGGATCATAAGAATTCCGTGCGGAATGATCTAATTCTGAGATATGTGCAAAGTTTTGCCCGTATTTCTTTGCATACAATTGCTCACAAACAACAAAACAGAAATATTTCCCAGTAAACATTTGACAACTGTTTTCCTTTTTTGAAAATCATAAACGGATTCCTAAGTCGTTTTCATTGAAAAGTCTATATAGAGTCTGTATGACTGTTGGAATTATTAGTTTTAGCCAACGAAATATTATATTTTAGATCGCAGCTCGTATAATCTGAAACGAACGTCCGTCCGATCTCCCTCTTTAGTTCTGAAATATTTCTTTCAATTGTTGATGATGCTGTTCCTCCGTTGCTGTGTCTGTTCGTAGGCGTGAAAATATTTTTTGTAATAATTTGTTTTGAACTTAATACATTTTTTTTTTTTTATATTTTTTTTTTGCTAAATATTTAAAAATAAATTTTTCGCGTTTAAATTTTTGTATTCTTGTTGAAATTTGTTTTATTAATTTTCATTCAGTGTTTCGCTTTGTGTATATTATTTTGCATTTTATTTTTAAACACATTTGTAATAGAACAACAACAGCAACAACTATTCGCAGCACAAATTTGTTGTTCCGATTGAATTGAATTAATGAAATATGTATCTTTTTTTCTTCACAAAATGGTTTTGCATCTTATTTGAATATCATAGAAAAAATGATATTTTTTTTTTATGAAGCACGAACTAAAAAAAAAGACACTCAAAAATAAATTATTTTAAAGTTCGTTTTTTTTTTCTTTAATTTAATACGCACGTGTTTCATTAAACAAACAAAAAAAAAAAAAATAAACAAATTAAATATTTTTATTTCGAAATTCGCGCGTGAAAATTTTTATCGAAAGTCATCCGCTACGACTCTTAGCAACCGCCTGCGCCGAAAGCTAAAAGAGTATTAAATGAGGCATGAGTGGTCATGCACGACTGCGACAAAATGGCATTGGAACAGCAACTTCAAAGCGTTGCGTTGCAGAGCGCGTAATAAAGAGAGAGTGCGAGAGACACAATGCGGCAATGAAATTCATTCATGGAATGATTTGTAAAACAACAACAAATGGAATGGAAACAGTTGTTAGTTAGTACACTGACAAAAAAAAAAGGTTAGACGGATTATTTTTCTAAATTATTACATTTAATAGTTAGCCACACAAAGAGAGAAGCAGAAGCAATATCAAATGCAAACAAGAAAAAACTTTATTAAATCGAAGCTCTTTATTGAATTTTAAAATTTGGCGCTCCATCCCCATAAAATCCCCATCAAGGGTAAAACTTAGGTCTGCCAGTATAGAGATAACGTCTCTCTAAGCTAAAATCCTAAAACTTCATCAAAATCGGTTAATAAATGACGATTTTATAAGCAATTGAATTAAAGTGGGAGGAGCAAAATACTTTTTATCAGTAACACTTTTTTCTTATTAATTTCCTACCTTTTTGTTTTGCACTGCTCACTGGTCATAAGCTAGAGAAACATTTAATATGTTTGTTAGGCGATCTCAACTGGTACAGAGCCTCTTACAGTCGGTTATGCCCGACTGTACTGTCTTGTTTTAATTCGAATAGCTTGTAAGCATTTTTCGATCGAAAGGAAAGGTGTTATGAGAAAAAATTTTCACAGTGGTGTCTTACATAAAATTCCCCTTCACGAGATAAATTTTTTTATCAAATATTTATTTGCTATCGGTCCGTCCGATAACAGATTTATAAGTAGTTTAGGAGTTTAATTCAGAAATTGCGAGAGGAGGGCAAGTCGATAGAATGAAGTCACTTTAAACGGCGCCGTGCTGAAGCTACGTCAAGAAGGTTGGCAGCTAAGATATTTGGATGGCAGTTGAGTCTTTCTAAGTACTTGTTGCTCTCTTTCTTTATTTCATCGAATATCGTTGGTTGGTATTTCTAAATCTTTGTCGATCTCCATGGAGCTTCAGTGATTTTTCTCTGAGTGAGATTTTGATGCCCCACAACTGTATGCCATACGTCCAGACTGGTTTTAATATCGCTTTGTACAGCAGAACTTTGTTTTCTAGACTTAGTCTGGATCTAAGACCTAAAACCTATATTAAGCTGCTTCCGCTTTGCTGAAATATGGGGTCTGCAAGTCAGCCTTTGCCTAAATACTTAATGGTACAGAGCTTAGGTATTGGTAAGCCTTGAAAACTAACTCGATCTCCCGAGTCTTTGCAGAGGATGAACATTATGTGAGATGATATATTATGTTCCATTTGATCATCCAATCTTGAAGTTTGCCCATGTATTCTGCTCTCGCAGAAGAATCTTTTGAAGTAATTGCAATTGTAACTCCTTCACAGTTTGGATTAGGCATATCTGAAGTGTATAGAGTGTAGAGTAATGGACCCAACACACCTTTCTATTACTCCAGACTGTAGATTTTTTAAAGACGAATGGGTATCGCTCCTATAGATACGATCTGCAAAATAAATATTGTGATGTAGGTAAAAGTTTCTTTATTTTAGGGAGAGGACCTTTATGCCATACGCGATGGAACGTCTGTTTCACATCGAGAAATGCCTTCAATTATTTTTTTCACAACTCTGTGAACCTGTTCCAGAGTCCCATGTCTACGTCGAAACCCAAATTCATGTTGGGAAGGTATATTTCGATCGATTTGTGGAAGCACTCTTCGAAGAAAGAGTGTAGTCAACAAACTGATGGAGCTACGATACGAAGACATTTCATTTTCTATTTTACCAGGCTTTGGGGATAAGAATTATCTCCATTGATTTGAAAAATGGCGAAGCCTGAAGCAAGTATTAAAAAGGAGACCAAGCAGTAGTAGGCATTTTTGTGGAAGTGATTAAATAGTTGCTGCATCAATTCCATCATACGCAGACGACTCCATTATACCCAGACGACTCCATTATACCCAGACGACTCCATCATACCCAGACGACTCCATCATACCCAGACGAGTCCATCATACGCAGACGACTCCATCATACCCAGACGAGTCCATCATACGCAGACGACTCCATTATACCCAGACGACTCCATTATACCCAGACGACTCCATCATACCCAGACGACTCCATCATACCCAGACGACTCCATCATTACCAGACGACTCCATCATACCCAGACGACTCCATCATACCCAGACGACTCCATCATTACCAGACGACTTCATCATTACCAGACGACTTCATCATACCCAGACGACTTCATCTGCTGCTATTTTGTGTATTCAGTTCACAATCTTTAATTGATTCTTCTGAGAAAAAGGTGTGAATTGTTGCTGAAGCTGAATAGCAAACGATTCTGCTTTTTCTTCTTCATTGATGTGACACCAACTTCCGGAACTATACGCCGAGCAGGACGTTTTAAATATTTTGTAGCTTTTCATAGGTTGTATTCAGGTCCATCAATGAGGTTCAATATTTTGCAGGAAATCTTCAATTGCATCATTTTTAAGAGCTATGAGCCTATATTTAAGTTTCTTCGCAACTCTGTTTGGAGCAATTTTTATCAACGAAATATCGTGTTGCCTTCTTTTTTCGTTAAATTAAACAATTATTGTTTCCAGTGTAGAAATTGCAGCTTAAGAGCGCTGAGCAAAATTCCTCAATTGGTGTTGGATGATGACGCTACGCAGTATTGTTTTTTTTTTTTTTTTTAGTTGGTGTCTGTCTATATTTTGTGGCAGCAGTTGTTGCATTGGTGTTCGGTGTTCGGTAAGATATACAAAAGACGGACGGACGGACGGACAACTGTGTGCAATGCAACGCAGTGAAGCATGTCAAGACGTTGTTGTTTTGATGAATGATATCTTTGGTTCACTTTGAAATTTTGAAATATACTATGGATGTTTTTCAAACTTGATTTTCATTTCGTGTGAGCTTATGATTCACACATAGTTCACCAGCAAACGAAAAATTGTCGAAGACAAGCGTATGTACGTAGCTTGTTGTTATGCCAATATGTCAAATATTTAAATTAAATTAATTTAGGATCATATTTTACTTCAAATGAAGCATAAATAATATATCTTGATATAACAGTAACTCATTAGTTGTATTTTGATGATGTGGGCTAAAGTTATTAACTGCTTCTAAGCTTATCTAAAACAATTTACAGAATTTCCAACTTAAAAGAAAATAATATTATATAATGTAGGCAGAAAAATATGGTTTTTACTTTATATATATATCAAAAAATCCCATGATTTCTAGTTGTTCGTTCAGCTGTTTCTACTAAATTAAAGCTTAATCAGCTGTTTTTGTCTTTTGTCGTTGCTTAAGCAAAAACAAATGTTTGAACGTCAACGAAAAAATTGCTCAAGTTGTATTTTTTTTTTTTTTTTATCATATTTTTCCTCTCCAACGGCTTCATTTTATTACCTTTGCGGCATAGCGTAGCGATCATAATGATCGTAAAAATATCGTTCATAACAGTAATAATGACGATGACGATGATGATGATGATGAAGCGAAGCGTTTTTTACATCTACTATCAACCATGAAGTGTTGCATGAGTGATTATTTAGTTTTTGAATTCGATTTTTAGCAACCTTGGTGAACAATTGTACAACAACAACAACAACTAAATCAGATATTATATCTACATATATATATATATTCATTGTGATATATATATAGAAGATATATATCTTCTATATATATAAATGAATGTTGTATATATTTATGCATGTTCCTTATATGAAGCCAAACCAGCCAACCGATTGAGCTGAAATTAACAGACGAACTTCAGTTCATTCAGGAGAGTATTTGAGTGAAGTTTGGTGATAATTGGAGGTGGCTACTCACCACCACTCATATAAGAGTTACAAAAAATTCAACATATCTTTGCATCCATATGAGCCATAGGGTTGAAATTTGGTAATCATGTTACTAGCATCTGGTGAAGTAATCATGTTAAGTTTGGTTCAAATCGGAAGGGGCTATACCACACCCACTCCTCCCCCCATACACATATATACATATACATATATATATGCTTATGTCTAAATATTTGTTATATATTCTCTTCATATAGCAAAAGTCATCCGCATCTAAACATTTCTATATAATATTTAGTGTCGATATTGTGCTGAATGTGCCGGCATGCGTGACGTTTAAAACACTGCACGAAGCGCCGACCAACCGGCCAATCGACCGACGAAACGAATATTCAAAGGCACAAACAATGGCAAATTGATACAACAACAACAAAAAAAAAAAAACAACGAATGAACTAAGAAGTATCTGTAACTAACTTCACCTAGTAAGCAAGTAAATATTATGTATCTGAGTATCTAAGTGAGACTCTGTCGTACGATGACTCGCGATAGACAGACAGACAGACAGACAGACCGACCGACAGACAACAAATAACAATTGTAATAACAACAATGAGATACTTTTGTACTTCAAATGAACGTAGCAGCAAATTAAGAGCCAGCCGGGGCAGGCATTGTTCATTGAACAATAAATCGGCCAATGCAATTAAAGTGTCTTCAATAGACTAGAGCTGCTGTGGCTGGCTGTGGTAGTACGAGTAGTAGATAGCGGCGTAGACTATTTCGAAATAATATCAAAACTTCAAACTTCAGTGTGAAACATATGGCGTATGGCATACCTTTGCTAAGAGTTAGACAGCCAAGCTACGAGTACGCGTACGAGTATCTAGCGATCTGGTATTTCAAGCTGAGGTCAGACAGTCAGCATACTCGTAAGTGACTGAACTGCGAGTCGTGCGAGTGCAATGGAATATAACAACATTGTGGCACATTAATTTTTTGCGTGTCGATTGCAACAATTATAACTCAACGCAGTACGAGTATAATTGAGGCCTCACACAAACTGGAATACGTTTAAATAAAAAAAATAAAAAAAATAAAAAAAATTATAGTATGTACATATAAATATGTACGACTGTGTGTGAACCAAAGCTTAACTAGTCAACTGTTATACACATAAAAAGAATATATCAACTCACCTAAATCACTATAAAGCGTTGTATTTAAACCAATATCCATATTACAGGTATCGGACGACTCGTTTTCATTTTCCTCGGCAAGCGTTGGTGGTCCATCCCAAAGCGCCTTGGCTGGACGGCGTATACGATCGAGCCGTACACGTGGATACTCCTCATAAATTACATCGTGTAACTGTACAAAAAGGTAAACGAAAAATTTCTCATTAATATGTTCCCAGTTCGAGAAACAAATTTAAAGTAGCAACTGTTATACACTCTGTTATACACAATAGGCAAAATATAGGAAAACGAGCTACCCACCTCTTTTTTCGGCGTTGCCGGAAATATCTTTACGAGTTTTTATTTAAAGTAATTAGTCCAATTTTCAAATGGGAATTTGTTTGTTGTTGTTTGTGTGCAATTTACAAAGAGAGACAAGACAATACGTGTGATAGAGACAGATACAGTTTGTTATTACAGTTATTTTAATATGTTAATATAGTAGTACAGTACGAGCAGAAGTCAATAATGGGTCTAAACAAACTTGTATTAATTATTATTATTTGTGTAGGTGATATGTACTTGTGCTAAAGTAGGGTATACACATACCGATATCTCCTCGCTACAATAGGCTGTGAATGACTGTTCGTCCTGCTGCAGTACACAGTACAGTGGTCCCCAGGGCAGTGCTTTACATTTGCGTGAGAGTTCGCCTTCGGTTTCTGTGAAAAAACAAAATCGAAAAAAAAAAAATTTATATAAGTTACAGGTGACATAAAGAGGGACGAACTACGAGTACTGATTGCGGTTATATTTATGGACCAATTTTTTGTTATCAAAATTGTTGCAATTTAATTCATCATATTAATACACAACAAATAAGAAAATAACAGTCGGGTATAAACGACTATAAGTGGCCCCCTGTACCAGTACAAGTCGCCTAATAAACACATTAAATGTTTGGCTAGCTTATGACCGACCAAGCAGTACAAAGCAAAAACGTAAAAAATTAATAAGAAAAAATGATACTAACGAAAAGTATTTTGCTCCTCCCACTTCTCACATCACGAACAAGTGCCTTATAAAACATTTTTCTATGTATGAAAAGAAATGGGAGGACGGAAGTATCATAGGTCGTTCAAATTCAATTGCTCAGAGTGACGTTATCTGGCATACTTAATTTTTTTTGTGCCGAAGAAATTTTTACCCTTAAGGTGGAAGGAGGGGAGGGGCAAAATTTTAAAATAAACTTGTTAAATTCCGGTGAAGTCCTAGTCGAATGCAAAAAGAACGAAGTCTCTATCTATTACCGTTTCCGAGTTCCTTTCGTTCATACACACGGACAGACGGACATGTCTATATCGACTTCTCTATATCACTCCTGACCATAATGGGGTAACTTTGGATGGTCTCCGACCATTATTTCTAACTGTTACATACATTTGCACAAAACAAATAAGCTCATGTATCAATACTTCTAATCAAATTTGCAGAATCTAAGCAAGGCTTCTCCAATAATGAAACTTAATGAACATACATAAATATACTACAAGGTGTGTCTCAAAATTTCCCGAACTTTTGGAACTTTTTTTTATCATTCAAAGTAATCTCCCTCCAACTGAATACACTTATTAGATCGATCCAATAACATTTCAAATGAGTGTTTTAGCCATGGGCCGGAATGACCTTTACAACGTGTGGAGGCCATCCCACAACAGTTTCATGATTAATTTCAGTTTGCCGAACAGTAGAAAGTCACATGGTGCCCAATCAGGCGAGCGGTTGTTGGTCAAGATGCGATTTTTGTTCGAAAAATCGGTCACAAATGTCAATCGCCAACTTCCTTCTTCGCGATATTCTAGTCGAATATGACGGATACAACAGAGCTAACGCCTCATAACACCAAGATAAAATGGCGCATTAATTGTTTGGCCCGGTGGAATGAACTCTTGATGAATAATGCCCTTCGAATCATAGAAACAAATCAACATTGTCTTCACTTTCGACTTTTCCAAACGTCATTTTTTTCGGTTTTTACTCGGCACTTTGAAGCTTGGTTTCAGGGTCGTATTGAAAACTCCATATCTCGCCATCAGTAACAATGTTGAAAAGGAAGTTTTCGAATGCTGAATCCGAAGCGCCTTTCTACTCGTCTTTCAATTGATGCGTAATAAATCGTGCACACACTTTCCTGAAGCCAAAATGATCGACCAAAATGCGATGAATTAAGTCTTTGGACAATCGTAATTCCGATTCCATGAACCGCAATGATGACCTCGGCTCATTTTGATGTTTTGTTTGTTCTCTGAAGATTTCGTCCGACCTGAACGTTCGTCGTCATTTACGACTTCCCGACCTTCTTTGATGGACAATTATTCCCACTAACTAATTTCAGCAATTCGTGGATTTCGATAACAGTTTTACCAATTTTAAACCAAACTCAATATTGGCTCCGTGTTCAACACTCATTTTTGCTCCTAAGACAGACACATACTGTCACATTAGACGCTATAACTCCACTTGCACTTTTCGAAATGTCATGAAATTCGAAGGCACGGTCAATGAAAGACGCAGGTCCTCACCAAAAGGTGGCGCCACCAGAAAATGCCCTGGAAAAAAAGTCTGGAAAATTTGAGATACACCTTGTATATCGAACGGGTCCATAGTTCTGTATTGTTGTGGTTAAGCGAAACCAAAGAAGTATGCACAATTTTTTTCATTATTTTTTTAAAGCCTAAAAGTCGACAATGTTTTTTTTGCGTTAAATTTACTATGGAATGCATTTTACTATGGAATTGCATATTCAAACACATTTTTTTTTTATGATTAGGTCCGATCGAGGCGTGTTATAGTTGGTTTCTGTAACGTCAACGACCCTCACTTCACCATTCACCCATTGCTGTATTTCCGATATTCGGTCCATCGCCCATTGTTAAGGAGAAAGATTATCTTCCGCTATTAGCAACAGCATTCTACGCTGAACGTTGAGTTGATCATGGGTCCACTTAGCACGAACTTGCAAGCCAAGTAGATATTCTTTGGACCATCGTTGCCAGAATCTTGACTTGAGACAATATACAAGCTGCCATCTTTGTAGACAACTCATGTGGAAATCTGTCGTTTGGAACTCCAATCAACAGATGATCTGTCGTTGCGATCTTGGCTGAGTAAACATAATGGTCTGAAATTGAGTAGTACCGCCTCGATACCCACCAAATAATCTCCCAACTCTTCCGCTGTAAGAAGCTCGTTACCTAAAGTCCGTAGTAGCAGGCCTTTGGCAGATTTGGCCTCACATAAGCCACCAAAATGAGTTGCCTTAGGAGGTAAGAAGATGAAGTTGTAGTCTTCTTTGAAGCAATAGTTTGTAATAGACTTGCTCTCGGCGTCAAAGTTATGTTTGAAACTCCAACAAAATTGTTTTTTTTTTTTAAATGAAGTCCAAATGGTTATTTTATTCAGCTTTAAAATAAGTCAAAATCAATAACTTATCATACTGCCCTCGCATAAACACATTTGTTTTACCGCTATGTATGTCTGTACTTAATTTTAACTCTCTCATCCATCATATGGTACATTCTTATTCTCCATCCGCTGTAAGCTGATCTGGGTCGTAATAAACCCATTCTCGGTAAAGCAAATTCGGATACGAAGCGGAAAATTTAAACGAAAAATTTTCATAATTGAAGTTCATCGCACTTCAAAATTGTGCAAATTAAGCGGAAAAGTGGCTTCAAAACGAAATGCTCGAAGCTCGAAGCACATTCAACCTATTTTTTAATGAAGTGGCTACCGCCGAATTGTAATTGTAGGAGACCTTGAAACAAACAAGTTTATGGCTGATTTATTATTAAGCTTGTCCGAAAAATTTCAGTTTACGAATTATATTTTGCAACTCCGTCAAATTATCGATTTACGTTTCTTTGGAAAACCCTTTTTAGTGCGCAAATTCGCTTAAGCATTCGGGGGAACCAATATTTTTCAATTAGCAAACCAGTAAAAAAGCAGTCTTGAGTGAATGATTTCCGAATACCCTGCACTCTGCAAGATTGGGAGGAAAGGAATTTTTGGCCCAACCGTCAGAAAATTTAGCCTTCACGACACTACGTCCAATAATGGAGAGAGGCTGATCGATTTCTCCGCAGGCCGGAACATGGTAGTTAGTAGTACTAGATTTCAAACCCTTAACATCCACAAGCCTACATGGCTGAGTCCAGATCAAATTACACGCAACCAAATTAATCAAGTTTGACGGAAAGCATGCATCGAGCGTGTTAGACGTGCGAACATTATGTGGTCCCAACATTGACTCGGACCACTATCTGGTCGCAGCCAAGGTACGCACTAGGCTCAGCTTTGTGCACGCCGCACGTTCCAACATGCAACAAAAGCTAGACGTCGGCAAGCGGCAATCAGAACAGACCGCCGTCGCCTTTTCAAACACACTCTGCCGACTGCTCCGGGAAACCTCTACGTCTTCTCAAGATATATGTGAGCAGTGTAGACATCACCCGCTCCATGGATAGGACTGTCAAGGAGGTCATTGGTTATGCAAAACGGAGAGAAGAGAAACG
This sequence comes from Leucophenga maculata, assembly GCA_035044805.1. Taxonomy (NCBI): domain Eukaryota; kingdom Metazoa; phylum Arthropoda; class Insecta; order Diptera; family Drosophilidae; genus Leucophenga; species Leucophenga maculata. Next base: position 291,358 of record JAWNNP010000387.1, read on the forward strand.
CCTTTTAAGACGCAAGAAAAAGGTGCAAGAAAGGCGGGAGTTTAAGGAATTTGAGATTTTACGTGACAGAAATGAAGCTCGAAGCTATGTGACAGACAGAGCTGTACGAGCTATTCGATGAGGTTGACATAGTTCAGCGCATAAAATTCCAGCGGCTGCACTGGGCTGGTCACCTCATTCGAATGGTTTACATGGGGGGCTCAAACTTCATCAATACCTACATACATATATAACTATAAAGTTTTTATAATATTATAAAAATTAATATTTCATTTGAGGCCCAAACACGTAATCAATTACGTCTGCAGCGAAGAAATCCGAGCTAATTCGGCGTCTAAGCTCAATTGAATGCAGTTGGTGTCAGGCGATTCCAACTGGTTTCCATTTTTCACACAAAAATTTCATAAATACAAAAACTGGAGACGAAGAAGTTGCTTTTTAACTTGCCGACTGCACTGGTTTCCATTGCTGTCAAGCGTTTGGCTTACATTTATTTCTTTTTTATTTGTTTTTTTCTCTTTTTTTTTTTGAATTCCAGGCCGATTGTTGCCATTTTCTGGCTGCGTACGAGTATTTGTTACTTTTTTGTACACACACTGAATGGCTGCTGCAAAAAGATGCAGATACATACGAGTGAGTACCTCGTAGATACATTTCCCATAAACCTAATTCATTGAATTTACGCAATAGTTTCTGTTGTTGCGTGTTTATACAATTTTTTTATACAATTTATGTGTCTGTACGTGTGCGAGAGACGAAAGACGAAAGAGAGATGAAAGAAACGTTTTTTAACAATAATAAAATCTAAAAGCTCAGATGATAGATACACCCCAGCGCAGTCAGTCAGTCAGTCAGTCAGTCAGTAAGTCAGTTAGTCGCCCTGCCCTGCCCTGTCGTCACATTTTTTGCACGCGCCATTGTTGCTTTAGTTGGTGAAACAAACGCAACACAGACTTGTAGAGTCATGGAGTATGAAAAAGAAAAAAAAAAAACAAGAAGATCATCAAACAAACATGGGTACAGTGAGTTGGCAACAGTTAGTTCCGAAGTGCAAATATCGGAGACCCCATAAAGTACATAGAAATGCTTGATCATCTCGACAAGAAGCATGACAGTAGCCATCTTCGCCTGTTATCTGTCCATCCATCTATCTGTCTGACTGTCTGTCTCATGTCTGATCAATCAAAAACAACAACAGTTTTTGAGATATCGTCTGAAATTGGGTATGGAGACTTGCTATGTAACAAAGCTTTACATAAGTCTTAATGACGGAGCCATGCACTTATGCTGACTTATGTATGCATATATGTAGACATATATAATAATGGGTGTAAGACTTCGGTTACACCTTCGTATTGAAGCCCCGGTTCTGTCAAAGTTAACATTTTCCCTTTTTTTTTTATAGCATACATACAATACTTTACTTTATGCTAGGGAGAGACCATCCATCCATTCATTCTCAGAAATTTCGCATTTATAATATTAGGAGAAAAGTCGTATCCTCTCAAATTCCATCCCCTTCCTACTTGATGATACGGTCTTACTTGGAAGATCGTAATTTTCATGTGAAAGTGCGAGATAAGCTCTCAACTGTCCATACCGTGAGAGCTGAAGTTCCACAAGGAAGTGTGCTGGGACCGTTGCTGTACTTCTTGTTCACTGCCGATCTCCCTGTTTCCGATGAAGAAATAATGCCACCCGAGAAAGACGACGTTGCAATTCTCTACAACACCAAATGTGAATAAAATGCAGCAGACGGCATGCAAGAGTATGTCCACGAGCTGGAGGATTGGAACAAGCGATGGAATATTAAACTAAATGCAGGGAAACTTAATACAGATTTGGCTTAACAACATCGCCCTCGATCAGGCAAACGACGTCAAATACCTAGGTGTGACGCTGGATAAGAGATACGACATGTCCATAATTTAATATCCAGATGTCGCCTCAGACTAAGGTAGCTCTTTTGGATGCTCAATAGAAGGAGTAAGCTGTCCTTACGCTTCAGTTCACAACTGTGTGGTGGCTCCTATCTGGAGATATGCAATACAAATATGGGGCATCGCAGCCAAAACACACAGGCAATGAATCCAAAAGCTGCAAAATATAAGTCTTTGTGAGATTACAGGGTGCTCCTGGTACGTCCGCAACTCAACTCAACACTACACCGAGACTTGAGGCTGAACACCATAGAACAAGAAATCATTCACCACAATAGCTGCTACAACTTCAGACTGCTAAATCATGCCAATAGGCTTGCAAGGAGTCTGTCACAAAGGCATCCAATAAGAAGATTAAGAAGAACTATTATTGGAGTGGGCGCTACACCTATTAGACAGGGATGACTGTTAATTAATTTCGAAAACACTTTCACAATAATTTGTACAGTTTGGAGATTATAATAGAAGGGTGTTATAGGGTATACCGAATCCTGATTCCTATCAAAGAAAAATAAACTTGTAAAATTCCGGAGCAGTCCTAGTCGAATGCAAAAAACACGAAGTCTCTATCTATTACCGTTTCCGAGATCCTTTCGTTCATACGGACGGACAGACGGACATGTCTATATCGACTGTTCTATCGCTCCTGACCATAATGGGGGTAACTTTGGGGGGTCTCCGATTATTATTTCTACCTGTTACATACATTTGCACAAAACCAATAGGATCTTGTACCTTCGGTACAGGGCCTAATAATAAGCAATTGAATTTGAACGAGCTATGATACTTCCGTCCTCCCTTTTCTTTGCATACATACATAAAAATGTTTTATAAGGCACCTATACGTGAGTAGTGGGAGAAGCCAAATACTTTTCTTTAGCAGCATTTTTTCTTAATAATTTTCTACCTTTTTGCTTAGCTAGAAAACATTTGTGTTTGTTAGGCGACCTGTACTGGCGCAGCGTCTCTTACAGTCGGTTATGCACGACTGTAATTTTCTTCTTCTTGTTTCTTGTTGCCGCAGTTGCTGCCATTATAACACCCATCAACATTATGCTTCGAAGATCTGTCGACTGTTCAGTTATACACATTATAAATTAATTTAAATTGCCTTAATTAATAATGTCTTCCTTTTTTTTCTTCAGTTCATTCATTAATAATTCAATTATCTTCAGATGGCATATGAAATCGCGTTTAAAAATAAGAAAAAAAGAAAATTTTCTTTCGTTTGTTTAGTTTTTGTCTGTTTTAGAGTTGGAACAACTTCGGAACGACGAAGTAAAATGGTTTTAAATTAGGCATATTATGAGCAATTAGATGTTCCAGATGTTCATAATTCATTGCATAATTGCTGAATGCTAGATGAAGTGATAATTAACCCTTTTATTAATATATATATAAAGTTTTATTGGGTTAGCGTTAGAAATTTTAAACATTTAAACAAAAAAAAAAAGGCATTTAATTTAGTATAATCGATTAAGTCGGTAATCGGTTATCGGTTCGTCAACGATTTTAACTGCTTAAAGAGATTGAAATATAAAATTAAAAAAAAACTTTAGTGATCTCCATCTATAAAGCTACCTGAAACATTTAACCTCTACATAGTGGCTAGGAACAATGTAATAGAAAGCCAAAAAAGTACTCTTGGATGGCAAGTCCAGAAACAACTTCTTTATACCATTCGGACATATATCATCAGATTTACAAGATCCCATAAAATATATTTACTATATATATGTACTATATTTATATACTAGCTGTACCCGGCACGCTTTGCTGCACCCAGTAAAAATTATTTTCATTAAACAACATATTTTCCTCCTAATCGACTTCAAGCTCTTCTCAACTTCTTCCAGCAATAATCAATTCAGAAAAATTAAATAATTTTTTTTATCTTTCAAACTGTGAAACTTTATTCTATTTTCTTAACTTGATTACTTCATCCCCATCCCATTCACAAGTACATATACCAAATTTCATCTCTGTACCTCAATTGGATGCAAAGATATGTTAAATTTTGTTTATCGCTTATATGGGTGGTGGTGCATAGCCCCTTCCGATTTTGACCAAACTTAACAGGATTACTTCTCCGATTCCTATTCAAATGTATGCAAATAAGCTATGTAACATCTATTTTAATTTTAATGTCCAACTAAAAACTGATAAACTAAGAAGCTACCTTATTTCCTGGTGATCCTGGACCCAAACGGTTTCTGTGTTGTAGAAGTCTGCCACTGTATTGGCTGGAATGAAAATTCAGCTTTAGGTCCATGTGTACCATTGTGTTCTTAACGAACCTTTCGCAGCCAGTAATCAGTCTCAAGATTTTGTTTTGGGCGGTCTGGATGAGCTTGGTCTGGCTATCGCACGCCAGCCCCCATGTTTGGCAGCCATATCTCTAAATTAGCATCAATTTGTTATGAGGTCTAAGCAGCCAAAAGTATTTGCTCACAGCAGCTCGAATGCGAGTTTTTAAGACCCAAATATGGGCGGCAAATGTTAACCTACTATCAAGAATCTTGGTTCCTAAGTATTTGGTTCGACTGCTGGACTTATGGCTGTATATGCTTATACTCCAGCGTGTGGCCCATTGTGCATAAATAGCGACGTACTTTTGGATGCCGTCCGCTGCCTCAAACTCACACAAACTGATCCATAGGTGACACAAACATCATCCGCAAATGTATCTGGATCATTGCCCCAATTTATGTTTGGCTGCGGTATATCAGCTGGTGAAAATGAAATCACACCGCAAACTGCCTTCCTTTACGTCCGTAGTAGACCAAAGTAGGGTCCAGGCAATATGTTCTTGAGCTTGACCAGTAGTCCAAGGTACCACACTCTATCATACGCTTCTCTAATGCCTAGAAATAGTGCATTGCAGTACTACTTATGAACGGCGTACTCAGCTTTCGTCGAAGGGCGGGAGGGGGCCGCTGTTCTTGAAGGGGGGCTGACAATGTTTTTTTTTTAGTAATCAAAAGTGCGAAATATGTAGTAAAACACATTTTTTAATGAACTATTCAATTATTAGGGGGGGGGGGGGGGGCATTGTCCCCGAATGTCAGCCTCTGAATACGCCCTTGCTACGTATTTTGTGCAGCTCGAAACTGATGTTCAGGAATTATATACCCTTCGTCTCAAAAATTGTAACAATCCGGGAAGCAACTAGTCTCTCAAATACCTTCAAGATCGAATGGAGGAGACTAATTGGTTTATGGGAAGCAGGATCTCTTTTTCGCTTACTAGCTTTGTGAATCATAGAAATTAATCCAAACTTCCATTGCGCTGGAAAGCATTAAAAATTAACGCTTTATAGAGCATTGCGTGCTTTCAAGTTAGCATCGCACCCAGACGCTCTATTCAAATTCTGGCACCCAATTACCTCAGCAATCTCATTTGGGGGCAAAAGACATGATGGTCATGCCGTTCATTTGAAGCGCTTGTTGTAGTGTCTCCTGAGTCTCGAGTACCTCCTGCTGGCTGCGTAGGTCAAAAGGCTTGAAACGTTCAGATAAATGTCACGCAAACACTTTAGCCTGTTCCGAGTCTCTTTTTTTCACCAAACTTCATTAGCATCTGCTAGAGGCGCCTTCCTGGTGAACTTCCTATTTAACCATTTTAACGTTTCAAACCAAGCCGCTTTGTAATCACACAAAGCACGCCGGAGAATCATCTGTGCATTGTTCCAAGCGGCCTTGTCCAGCGGGTGCCGAGAATACTTGTAAGTGGAATACTTGCTGCAACTATTCATAGCTATTGATGCTGCAATCTTTTTTTTTCAACAAATATGGCTATGGCTTCTTCTACATGCTTCCCTGACCTTATTTCCATATTAAGATGCAACGATTGTTCCAGCAGCGACTGAAACATCTCCAAATTGGTGTGCTTGGATATTAGACGCTCCACTACAGAATATGTGTCAGAGTGTCAAATGATCCGAGCTAAGCTCTACGACCGATCGAATATTAGCATGGATGTCTAAAATGCCTCGCGTTAAGGCAAAGACCTCTTCTGCTATTTGGGTACATCGTTGGACCACCTTAGATCCGCTAATGCATTGCCTCTGTGGTTGTTCCTGCCTGCTCAACACAAATAGTGTGTTGTATTCCAGTCACCCGCAACTAAACATTTCGAGTCATGCTGCACCAAAATGTCGAAAAACTTCTCTGTTGTCGAAGGAAATCTTGGAGAACAGTAAACCGCTCTAAAATTTATCACTCCAAGTGTAGTGTTTAAATTAACCTACTACGAATATAGAAAATACTTGAGTCCAAATAGGTTCGACATTAAGTTTCTATAATAAATGTTGATATCGGGGATAAGTTGTATGTTTAGGGTCTAAACTTTAGGCCTATTAACTCTCTAGCATACTTGCTTCATTCCAGCTTTTCCGAGCCAAGGCAAATGTGAATAGTCAAGTTTTCTCTTGTTATTTTTTTTTTTAAAGATATTAAGTGAAATGGAAAACTTCAGTCCGAGGTGAAGGAAGACTTGTTAATCTTTATTAATTTGGCATTTTTTCTGTACTTTTTCTTTGCGCGTGAAACACTAAGCGTGTAAGTTAGCAGGCTGAAAAGCAGACAGTGAGGTGAGGAGAGGAGAGGAGAGGTAGGAGAGGTAGGAGGTAGCAACATGCTGACACTCCACTCGAGGAAAAAGTAAAATTTTTTAATAGAAAGTTGTTAGGCCACATTGAATGAAGTTAGCTTGACTGACTGCTATTGGCTACTTATAAGTCACTTGAAAGAAAGACTAAGCTCATTGAGGCGTTGAAGCAAAAGCCGAAGCCGAAGCAGAAGCAGAAGAAGTGGAGGAGGAAGTGCACGAACAGCTCAGCTGAAGGTGCTTGGCTTAGCTTGGCTCTCTTGACCATGTACATACGAGTGGCAATCATAAGTTGGCACAAATATTGAATTAAATCAGCAAGAACCAATGAATCAAATAATGCGTGAATCGATCAAACAATTCATGAATGAATACGTAAAAATGGATGAATTTAGCCGTCAAGCCGTCAAAATGACCTCATAATGTCGTTGATGGCTTTTCGATGGATAGATAGATAGTCTTTCTATAACCGATTTCATGTCGATTTATATATAAAAATCTATTAATAGATTAACAGGCATTCATAACTCTTTGGCGTGCTTTGCGTGCTTTTCGCTCCTTATTCTTGCTTTAAAATAAGAAAATATTCTTTTTCAGATTTACGCAAAATGTTTGCTAATTAGTAAAGAGAAAGAGAAGGAAAAAGAAAAGAAAAGCGCAGCAAAGTAAAGTCTGCAAAAAACTGTTTTTTGGTATGCAAAACAAATTAAATAAATTATATAAAAAATGGCCGCAAAACACGTTACAAAACTATAAAAAAATTAAATATAAAATGCATAAATAAAATGCTTATGTTTGTCTATAAAATGACCTCAAAACAGAAAGAAATTGTCAAAGTAACGAAAAGAGCAAAAAAAATTAGCAAAAATAACTCATCTGCGGTTCAAAAGTCGAAGTACTTCGGGTATTCACGCCGTTTCACAACATTTACGCGAATAATTACAAGAAGTAAACCAACCAAATTCATCCAACTCGATCCTTGTTGAAAATTTCCTTTTAAATAATTACTTATAAGTCTTTTAGATATTTAAAGGATGTAATTATGCGCCAGCCATTGTATACACCGGACTTTAACCTCTGCGTGGGAGAGACTGCATTACTGGAAGTGCTCAAGACCATACCAAGAAGCGCCTCTAGCGGTACTCTATTAGCTAGATGACTAGTCTCTCGAAAGTACTGGCGACTGGCACTCCAAGAAGACCATTCTGTTTAGACTTTTCTCTATACCACGGCATTCCCGATGGTCTGATAAACATAACGGATAACTGGGAGCTACATAATGAACAACTGGCGCTAATTATTAACATCCATAAACAATCCATAGCTGTTATGCTTCAATACCGTCTTATCTCTATAAACCGTTTTCTTATATATTCCAAGGTTCCAGAGAAAGCTCGACGAGCTGATCCTTTTAAATATGGAGCTGAAGACATCTCAGAACATAGATGTTGCAGTGAATCTTCCTACCCAAAAGATACATACTACGGAAGCTCTGTCGGCTCCTTCAACTCTCTATTGTCTTGATGGAGAGACGAAGGAATTGATTCGGCTTAAGAGACAGCAGCATTGGAGATTAATACGCACCCACCTTCCAGAGGATAATGCTTTATGGCAACGTAATAGTCGGCTACTAAAAAAGAGGCTTAAGAGCCAGAGCGGTGAGTATTACACAACTGACTCAAGATACTCTCTGTGGAAGACATGTGCCAGTTAAAAATTCATTAGGCGAAGTATGCACGTCATATGAAGAGAATGCAGAAACTTTCGCCCTACAATTGGAGAATCGGTTTCTGCCTTTCAACACAGAAAGTGCTCTGGATACACTCTTACAGATATCTGCCTATCACGCTTATAAGAATATAAAGCTATAAAACGTCTGCCGAGGAAGAAATGCCCATTCTGAAGGCTCTTCCGATTATCTTTCTTGTATCGATTTTTAATGCAATACATAGGATGCAATACTACCCGGTCAGCTGGAGACTGGCAAGTGTTTTGATGATCCATAAACCCGGTAAGCTGGAAAACGTCCCTGAGTCGTACCGAGCAATCAGCCTTCTCCCTACTCTTAGCAAGGTGCTTGATGCCTGATGGCTTATTGTATTACGGCTTGCCAAGCGTGTGGATCTTGAAGAAATCTTGCGAATTCACAAATTTGGCTTCAGGGAAAGTTACGGCGCTGTTGAGCAGGTTCACAGGGTGGTGAATCATATCGCAATCGGGTCTTTGTTGATGTGCAACAAGCGTTTGACCGTGTATGGCAAATAGGTTGAACAGGAGCCAAGTATTTAGGCGTGATATTGGATCAAACTGCAGCTACAAAATGGCGCGTCTAAACTAAAGGCTGTATAGGGGATCAAAGCTGCCCCTGAGATGTAAGAAGGCGATTTATAATTCTATTGTTATTCTCATCTGAAGCTATGGGATACAGATTTGGAGACTGGCTGCAGCGACGAATCGTAACCGCGTACAGACGCTTCAGAATTAAGCCTTGCAGCTTATCACGGATTGTGGCTGATACGTTCGAGGGTCTACTCTGCACCGAGATCTGAACTTGGAGACCGTAGAACTTCAAATAAATCGTCATACCAGCAGATATAGCGACAGTCTGAGAGCTTACATGAGCCCGCAGGCTAGCTAGGCCTCTTGCTGAAGAAACACTTTGATCGAAACTTCAGTTCAGTTAGGAAAGTAATGCTGTATAGCATGACCTATGTGCCCGGTGTCTAGCAAAATCGTCATATATAAGCATATATCGTTATATATAGTTTAAAGAAATAAAACAAACCACTGCGAAAAATGGGCGATGTCACGACTGTTTGGAAAAAAGGGTACAAGAAATAAATTTTAGTGACAAATTATGTGTTATCACGACTTCAAAATAACAAACGCCGAAACTATTTGACGTTGGTGACTGATATTTGGCACAAGAAGTGCCTCCCTTCAATATAAGGACTAAAAGAAACAAAGCATAGCAACGCACACCGGGTGTTCGTATAACAAAAAAGTCACAACACCACACTTGTACGCAGATAATCATCAGAAATGACCTGCGTGTCAAGGTCATCTATGATATTTTTTGCCAAGCATTAATATTTCTTAGTTAGCGCGATGGAACACAAATACTCGTACAAAGCGGAAGTGGGCTCAATTCGGTAAACAAAGAAAGGAGTGGATAAACTAGAATATGTATGTCCTATACTAATAATAGACCCAAACGTCTACGCAAACAAAACAAAATGCGACCCACTCATGCATATTTGTCTTGGCTCAACTCATTTCAACTTGACTCAAACGAACCGCGCGCAAAACAACCCCAAAAAATTAGGGGTATGGCATAGGTAAGCGACACACACAGGTGTCATGGGTTGTTGTTGTCGCATGACAGTTGGTAACTTCGGCTACCGATAAAACAATGAAGCATGCAGTTCCAACTTCAAAATACCCTACACCCTTGGCATAAAACATTATTATTTTTAATTTCCTATGAATCGCTCAAGCAAATGCTGAAAAAGAAATTCATGCGAGGTGGTCGAGGCGGTCGCGCAGCACATCTTCTCGAAATACGGACATTTTGCGCTTGTGAAAAAAAGGACGGCCAGTTCTGAATGATATACAACCAATTGTTTGCAGTGGAGTGTTCAATGAACTGAGGAAAACCAACCGACGAAGACGAATCATACTACATCACTATAATGCGAGCTCTCACACGAATTGATGGGTCATCCGGTGTACAGCCCTAACTTGGCTTTCTGTTCTCTCACATCAAAAATAAACTGCGCGGACAACCGTTTTCAACTCCCGAAGAAGCTGTTGATGCCTTCAAAACGCATCTTTTGGAGATATCTCTTTTGGAGTGGTAAAACTGCTTCACAAAATGGTTCGAGCGAATGCCAAAGTGTATAGATCTTCTCACAAATTACCGTTTCTTCATGGTTAGGCTAGAAATATATGTAGCAGCCCTCGTTTACAAAATATTTTTTATTGCCCATTAAAACATATTTTTGCGCTCAAATCTTTTCTGCGTACAGCGTGTACTCGTCAAAGCGTCATTGTTTTGCCTCAAAGTGAGACGTCATGCTCAGCGTTCATTTGTTCGTTCGGTGTTTTTTTGAGAGATACTCGGATGGCGGCTGAAACTGGTCTTAGATTGCTTTTTATCACGTCCGGTTTACGAAATATTCCGCACATAAGAAATTAATGTTGACTGAGAACTAATCACAGATAAAACTGTGCAGAGTCACCCATTTTGTCGCGCCGCATTTTAGCACAGATACAAAGAGTGACACAGAAGATAATACGCCCGAAGACAATTTGGGCTTCTTCTTAAGAACGGTTCCTGGAGTCTGTTATATAATATATACATATAAGTAGACACATGCATTATTATGCCGTTTGAAAATCGAGACCTTGGAGTTTATGTATAAAAGATATAGCCTTCAAATTTGCATATTTAGATGCTCTTATTCATTCTAGAGATAACGTCTCTTTAATGAACCCCCTAACCACAACTCATATATCATTTTTTTTTATTGTGGTTGTTTATTTAGTTAGAAACGCAAAATTTGGTGTGTCTTGTATGTATGATTCCTAAGAAAATATTTCATATGGGCCAAGATCGGACCACTAGAATGGGTAGCCTTCATACAAATCATTAAGAACAGGGTGTCTCGTAGGCAATGGTTAATTCAATCGTGGTTGTAGTTCGCTCAGCGAAGAATTCCATGAAGGTTGCTCAAAATCGGTTGATAATGCGAAATCATCATGTGACATACCGTGAGATTGTGGCATCCCGGAACATTAGTTGCATCAGCGTATAAAAGATTTTGAAGCCGTTGAAGCCGGAAACAAAACGAAGCAAAGCAAATGGTCGCCTGTTTCTTCGGTCGAATGGGTCATGTGGCCACCGTTTGGGCAAAATAGGACGCTCAATACTGTATGGTGCACGAACATTTGTTTGCCTGAAGTCTTCGGAGAAATTCGTAAAACCAACCGCCAAAGACGAATCACCCTTCACCATGTCATGAGTTTTTAAGCACTCAAAATATTGAATTGATGGATTATCTGACGTACAGCCTTGATTTATTATCCAATGATTTCTTTTTTATACCCAAACATTCAAAAAAATAAATGCATGGTGAACGTTTTTCGACACCCGAAGTAGCTATTGGAAGGTGCTTTGAAAATTGGTTTGGACGAATGCAAAAGTGCATAAATTTTCATGGAGAATATTTTGAAGAGCAATAAAGCTATTCCCGAAATAGAAATAGTGTCCCTCGTAATACGTGAATATTTCTTATTAAACCCGTCTTTAAATAAGCAACACAGTGAAGAAGATCTGTAAAACTATTAGAAAATCTTTCACTGTTAAGTAGTCTTCGGGAACTATTAACAGTAGTTGGAGGATGGTTGTTTGTACATATGTCAAAGGGTAAGGGTATAAAGAATTTGTATAATAATAATTCTAGTCCACACAATTTGTTACTGAACCACATATGTATATCCATATACCAAGCTCTATCTTTCAAAGTCTTCAAGTTAACTTTGTTTTAAGCTAGACAGGCGGACATTTCTATATCGAATAGACTTTTTGTAGAGGGGTCCCAACCGAATTTGTCACAAAGTATAACAAAATTGTTTTCATACAAAAAACCTAGAAAGGTGGAACAGATTTGTATAGGGGCTACTATTTTAAGTAGTTCAATCTAGACCAAAAAGGAATTTTTATGATGATTATTCTAAGGTACACCACATTTGGTGAAGCATTTGTTCATACAGAAACTCAGAGTGAGCCATGGGTTTGCGTGGAAAGTGACAATTTAAGTGACATGTATACTACCTATGAGTTATGTCTTTATAGACTCGATTCGACTTATATATATATATATATATTCTTTTTTTGTGTGGGGGTTACCCATTATTATATATTTTATTGTGAAGCATCCGTCTAAAGAAGCACCCTATAGACTTTTTGATTGATGTTAACCTTCATTTATAAACTATTGAGACTATTTGTAAAAATTATAAAAGGACATACATACTTGTATATGTATGTGTGTACAATTTTGCTGAGTGTACTCTTATGATGTTATAGAAATACTCACCGCACACATCTAGCCATCCCTCAACACGGCTAGGGTAGGATATGGCGCAAACGCGGTTTATATATGACCGGCGTCCCATTTCCATGTGAGGATGTGCGGAAAAACGGCAACGTTGACGACCGAAGAGAGAAGGATGCTGGAGAAAAACGATTATTCGTACAGCGGCGATGTGGGGAGACGAGCGACCGGTGACTTATGTTGAAGACAGCAAGTCAGCGATGTGCACTCTCGCTTCCTTTCTCTCTCGCACTTGCTTTTTGTGGGTGCTGTGTATATGATGCTTTTTTCTTGCACTTCTTGTCCAATTTGGTCCTTTTCTTGGTTATGTTTTAGGGCTGCATGGATGCTATGCTGCGTTTTCCTTTGCATTTAGTGGTTGATTTGCAATTTGGTATTGTTCTTCCCGTCCTTTGCCCTCTTTAGGTTTTTTTTTTTTTTGTTTTTGTTTGGGAAGTTTTCGATTTGATTTTTAGTAGCCCATTGCAATGCACTTCTTCTTTTCTTAACTTTTGCACATATCAAAATTAAAACTATTAACTATTTACACTAAAAAAAAACACTGTTTTATATATATAAATATATATAAATAAAGATATATATATATATCTATATATTATATATATACGTATTGCATTTTGTTCACTGCATTCCGTTTGCGTTTATTTTTTTTGTTTCGAATTTATTTTTGTTTGCCCTTTTATTTTCTCACTCAAATCAAATCAAAATCTTTCGATATTCTTCCATTTAGCTGCAACGGCAAACAAGTAAGAAAATTACAATCGGGCATAACCGACTGTTAGAGGCGCTGTACCAGTTCAGTTCGCCTAACAAACACATTAAATGTTTCCCGAGCTTATGACCAAACACATGACCACTTCTCACTGCACGACTAAGTGCGTTTTAAAACATGTTTTTATGTATGAAACGAAAAGGGGGGGTCGTTCAAATTCAATTGCTTATAAAATCGTCATTTATTATCCGATTTTGACGAACTTTTGAACGGATTTTGGCTAAGAAGGACGATATCTCTATACTGGCATACTTACTTTTTTTTGTGCCGAAGAAATTTTTACCCTTGGGGGTGATTTTATGGGGAAGGGGGGGGGGGGGGAATTGGGGGAGGGGCAAGTTTTTAAAATAAACTTGTGAAATTCCGGAGCAGTCCTAGTCGAATGCAAAAAACACGAAGTCTCTATCTATTACCGTTTCCGAGATCCTTTCGTTCATACAGACGGACAGACGGACATGTCTATATCGACTCCTCTATCACTCCTGACCATAATGGGGGTAACTTTGGGGGGTCTCCGACCATTATTTCTACCTGTTACATACATTTGCACAAACCCAATAGGCTCTTGTACCTTCGGTACAGGGCCTAAAAATGCTGCTAACGAAAAATACCTTTCGCTCCTCCCACTTCAATTCAATTGCTTATAAAATTGTCATTTATTAACCGATTTTGATGAAGTTTTTGGATTTTGGCTTAGAGCGACGTTAGCTCTATACTGGCATACTTAATTTTTGTTGTGCCGAAGAAATTTTTACCATAGCTGGGGATTTTATGCAGAAAGTGCGGTGTGTAAAAATTTTTAAATAAACTGGTAATGCTCCGGGGAAATCCTAGTCGTATGCAGAAGGAACGAAGTCTCTAGCTATTACCGTTTCCGAGTTTCTTTCATTCAAACGGACGGACATGGCTTTACCGACTTCTCTATCACTCCAGACCATAATGGGTATCTTTTTTAGTTATAGTAAGCCGCATTTCTAACGACTTTTTGTGCCATATTTTTTTCTGAATACAACCAAAATGGAGATTCGTGTGTGATCTTCGCAAACCATTTCAATAGTTCATCGTCAAAGATATACCCACTTGGAATGAAAACTCATTTAAAACGAAACGTCACAAAAACACTGTCACTAAGAGCTCGATATCTCCAAATGTCATTAAGGTTAGTCTGAAAGATTTATACTTTCGAACGCATTAGGTTATGGCACTACGATGTGTTTTGAAGAAGTTCCCTTTTTCCATTGAGCACAATTGGAATATCAATTTGACTTTTGATTTTGATCAAGGGTATATATATAATATATGATGATGCCTGCTATAGTTGTTGGAGTATATAAAACTCTATTGTAGGGTATGTAAAGTGTATCAAAAGCTTCGTTTCGACTGCCACATAAATGTTTTCTCTTCAGCGTAGAAGTATGTTTTATATATACGACACATCTATATGCATATATTATGTGTGTGTGTGTGTGTGTGTGTGTTTGTTGCTGTGCGTCTGTGTTAACATTATATTATAATTTTTTCTTCTTCTTGTTTTTGTTTTTGTGATTTTTTTGTTTTTGATTTATCTTCGCTTTTTGGCCTTATTCGCGTATGGAGTCGCAACGTATGGTGGCTCTCTGAACGCTTTTACCCAGCAGCGATGTCGGCGGTAACTTCATTATGGGTTGATGGCGGGTGAGAAATAGGTCGGAGTGAGGTGGTAGGGTTGCCGAAAATGTAAAGGAGTGGTGTGTGATAACAACAAGAGATAGAAGAAGTGGCAAGAATAGAGTAGTTAACTCAAAATAAATTAAAAACACTTTAAAAAAAAAATATTTAATAACGCAGAGTTGGGAGGTTTTTTTTCTTGTTTTTGTTGTTCCACTGAAGGCCGCTATTTTTTTTTTTTTTTTTTTTGGACACCAGCAGCATCTTCTCTCTTCAATCAATAATTGTAACAAATTTCAATGAATTAAAGATATACCTTAAGGCAATATTTATCTATCTTTCTATCACTTTACAAACACATATTGGACGAACGTTAAACAAAAAAAAAAAAAAACAAAAATCATCAATAAAGCACGAAACACATTAATTCAATATTTTTCCACCATCCGACCGCAACCAGCCGTCTGAATGTCTAACCGAAGACTGCTGAACTAGCGATGAGAGCGATTTCTCAGTGACTGAATAGAAGTATAAAGCAACAACAACAACAACAGTCCAAATGGAGTAGTGGCAAAGTTGGCATGCATGTGTGTGTGTGTGTGTGTGTGTGCTTGCACTGCGCGATATTTTATGAATTGCTTTTCAATAGTAAAGCCGCATCGAGCTAAGGCTATGACTGTGTCTAATTTGTACAGTGTGGCAGTCACAGTGGACGACAGCCTACGGAAGTGAGCAAAGCATAAATAGATAGATTTATAGATAAATAGATAGATAGATAGATAGACAGCATCTTCAGGATATCAGAACACTACGAATGTTGAATTACATATTATTCAAAATAATTAAAAAAAAAAAAAAAAAACATTAAAATAAAATAAAAACAGACTTTTTGTGAGTTGTAGGCAGGCTTTTGTCACTTGGTACCTTACCTCTTAAGAAGATTTTTTTTTATTTGATTAACAATAAAAGTCGGAACATCATTTTTGTTCCGAATTCGGCAAGCGCTCGTCCGTATGCGCGTGTAAACACGAAGGTGATCGGCTCGTTGCTACATTGGCGCCGATATCTTCACAAACAGTGTGAAATAATATTAATATTAGTTTGTCTGAAAATTTTTAGCGCGCCCCACTTTTATGTATAAGCCTATAAAAGTGGGGAAAATTCAGTATAAAAATTTATTGAATTGAGGGGACGGTGCCCCAACCCCCATATAAGCGATAAACGAAAATCGATCAAACTTTGCATATATTTGAGGTACGGGAATGATATTTGGTATACATGTTAGGAGGATCAGAAGTCAACCTGTTAAGTTTGGTCAAAATCGGAGGGACCGATGCCCCATCCCCCCTCATCCACACCATACAATTTCAGAATTAATGTTCTTCATAGACACCTAAACCCTCCGCACTTTTTCAATGAATCTTACACATCTCGGTCCCATTAACAAATATACCAAATTTCATCCCTCTACCCAAATGGATGCAAAAATATGTAGAATTTTTTGTATCGCTTGTTTGGTCCCCTCCGATTTGGACTTAACTTAACACGATTACTTCTCTCGATCTCACCTACATATTTCCCAAATTTCATCCCTCTACACTAAATTGATGCAAAGTTATGATATATTTTGTTTAACGTTTCTATGAGGGGTGGAAACTGCAATAAATTTTTGATTATTTGTTTTTTTTTATTCAAAGTAATTTCCCTGCGACTGAATACACTTATTAGATCGATTTAATAACATTTCAAAAGAGTGTTTTAGCTCGTTGGCCGGAATGACCTTTACGACGTTTGGATGGCCTCCATAACACCATAACGCCGTTGTTTCATGGATAATTTCAGCTTGCCGAACAGAAAAAAGTCACATGTTGCCAAATCAGGTGAATACGGCGAGTGGTTGATAGTCAAGATGCGATTTTTGGTCGAAAAATTGGTCACAAGTTTCGATCGCCAACATCCTTCTTCGCGATATTCTAGCCAAATACGACGGTTACAACGGAGCTAACGCCTCATAACACCAAGCTAAAATGGCGCATTAATTGTTTGGCCCGGTGGAATGAACTCTTGGTGAATAATGCCCTTTGAATCATAGAAACAAATCAACATTGTCTTCACTTTCGACTTTTCCAAACGTGATTTTTTTCGGTTTTTACTCGGCACTTTGAAGCTTGGTTTCAGGGTCGTATTGAAAATACCATATCTCGTCACCAGTAGCAATGTTGAAAAGAAACTTTTAATCCTTTTTAGCATCTTTAATTATGTCTTTTGAATGTTGAATCCGAAGCGGCTTTTCCTCCTCTTTCAATTGTTGCGGAGCAAAATGCGATGGAGTAGGTTTTTGGACAATTCCAATTCCGATTCCATGAACAGCAATGATGACCTCAGCTCATTTTGATGTTTTGTTTGTTCACTGAAGATTTCGGCCGGCCCGAACGTTCGTCGTCATTCACGACTTCCCGGCCTTCTTTGATGGACAATTATTCCCACTAACTAATTTCATCAATTCGTGGATTTCGATAACAGTTTTACCAATTTTAAACCAAACTTAATATTGGCTCCGTGTTCAACACTCATTTTTGCACCGATGCCAAAAACATTCTGTCACATTAGACGCTATAACTCCACTTCCACTTTTCCAAATATCATGAAATTTTGTAGGGAATATCAATGAAATATGTCCCTTTCCCACTCAGGTCCTCACCAAGAGGTGGCGCCATCAGAAAATGCCATGGAAAAGAAGGTTTGGCAAATACTGAGATACACCTTGTATGTCGAACGGGTCCATAGTTCTGTATTGTTGTGGTTATGCGAAACCAAAGAAGTATGCACATATTTTTTCTTTTTTCTTAGCCTAAAAGTCGACTATGTATTTTTATATCCGAATTGCATGTTCAAACATTTTTTACTGATTAGGTCCGATCGCGGCATATTGTACTCGCAGTTGGTTTGTAGTTGACGTGCGACGCGATAATAAAAAGCCTGCATAACATCTTTCAACATAATATATATTTAAACCTGAGGGAAATAGGCGCTAGAAATATAGTTTCTTAAATAACAAAACTTTTTACACTTTGTGTAAATTATTTATTCACTTTATTCAATGATTTTATGATCAGCTTTTTTTTAGTCCCTTTTTAAAAAATATTAACTCCATTTTTTTGGCTTTCACATTGTGCTGATCTAGCAACACAGCAACACTGAAATTCTGCATATATGCAGTTGCTTTGTCATATACGATCGCACTCAGTCATATGCGCTCTTCACATGCACTTGGCATTCGGCTAGCATTACATGCTCGTGCGTGTTCGCGTCTTAGTGATAAGAACGAAAGTGTTTTACATTTGGCGCTTGCCATGCGTTGACTTTTCTTCGTGTGCGAATTTATTTTAAATTAAATTAACACAAAATTGAGTGTTAAAATTAATGAAATATATTTTAAATAATTAATGCATCGCGTGACAAGTAAAACGAATTCGAAATATGCGCAGATACTGCAATATTTGCTGTTCGCGGCGGACATAGTTACTTTGGAGCGCTAGAATGCTGTTCGCCGGCGCGGCGCAAACAACAACAACATCTACAGTACCATCTATGTATAACGGAGGTTTGACACAATGCAATGCGCGCAGCAGTCACAACTTAGGAAATCAATTAAAAAACATTCCGGTACGCTGCATTATTTGCTCTACAACATATTTATACTCTAAAATGCAACTATTTTTAATTTCTTTATAGCCGAATGAAAATCCGATCTTGGAGAAGAAGCTCTATGCGCGCAAACTTCATAGTTTTGGTTTGGCTTTCATAAATATCTGCCGGAACGTATAACTGTGATGAGTGGGGGTTGTATTTAGCTACCAAACGCAACTGCAGCGACATTAAGTGTCCTGCCAATACATTCTACCGGAGATACGCGCTGCCGGCAAATATACGCAGCATACATTTCCCTAATGCACAAAAACTGTTGCAGCCGTACATCGCCGGAAGATGTATCTGAATTAGGAACTTTTCGTGTACTGTGCGTTGCGTTGCGCACAAATGTCTTGATACAGTATCGCTGCAATACACTGCGTAAAATGCTGGAAGACGTATTAATGTATATAAAAAAGGATGTTGTTGAAAACGCTCCGTAGTCGGCAGCGGACATTTTATGCGAATTTCTGAATAAGTGTTGAAATCGGCGGCGGTTATGTGAATATCTTTGTCGCACAGCTGAGCAACGATAAAAGCATTAAAACAACAAAAGGCAACAACAATTAAAATATGTCTAATAAATGGGTGAGTCAAGACCATTTTATGCTTTAATTAATTAATATATGTATTAATTCGAAATCATTTAAAAAGAAAATAATAGAAAATCTTAATTCAAATTACAAAAATTAGCAAAAATCATAATAGCCCCATATCCAGAGTATATGGTGCTGAGCTTATTTCTCTGATGCCGCAAGGACGGCAATGAAGTAGTTTCTAAATCTTTCTGACATACGGAGGGATGGACGGGCAAACGAATATGGTTTAAATTTTTATAAAATTTTTACACTATATCCTGCTAAAAAATATTATTGGCTTAGTTTATAAATGCAAAAGCATGTATTTAATTTTTAATTATACCCTGTCCTCATATCAAAAAAGGGTATACTAAAATAGTGCAACTGCATATAACAGGCAGAAGGAGGCGTAGCAGACCCTATAAAGTATATATAGTCTTGATGAGTATCAAACAACAAATTGATTTAGAAATGTCCGTCTGTCTGGGTCTACGTATGAACAACGAGAGTTTGGAAACCATAACAGATAGAGCTTTCAAATTAGAATATTTAGATACTCCTATTCACTCTTCAGATAACTTTTATTGAATAAATGTGCCTTCCCCTTGCATAAGGGTGATTGGCTTACCATGCAAACCTACTCCTCATATTAGTAAATGGCAAATTTGGACTACTTTAAGTTAATCCTTATAAAATATTCTATTAAAGTCCAGATTGGTTCACTAGAAGTTGTGGCCGCCATGTAAATCTGTATCACCTTTCATGGTTTTTGTTCTTAATTTAGTTAGAAATGCAGAATCGAATCCCAAAAAAATAATTAATTAGGGTCCACTTCCATAAGAGGTGATACGACACCACACCACGAGACCATCTTCAGCTAGGGATTTTGTTTTTTATAGGGACTATATTTGCTCGATAGTGATGGTATTGGCTGGGAGAACCAGCTGGCCAAGTGCTGTCCAGTACTCTTTGAAGTCGTCTCATGCGGCTACCGGATGTGAAGTCGAAAGTTTGGAATCAGCTAAAGTCTCCGCACGTTCTAAGGGGGATCTGGTCCAACTCCATTTATTTTGTGAATAGGGAACTTTGGTGGTATTTGTCTTTTATATTGCTTCCGAAGAGACCACAGGCAATAGCTCGTACTCGCGTTCGGAGTTTTCTTTGCTATCTGCTGTTCTGGTCTATTAAGCAGATTTTTGACTCTGTTGAGTCTCCTCTTAATTAGGAGAAGCACTTAAGTGGCTTTAGTGAATTCCCGTTTGTGGTCTGGATCACTAACGTAGGTTTTCTTGAGATGCATTGAGAACAGCCAAGTGCACTTTATTGATGAAAAGTGCTTAGGCTTCTCGTTAGTCCTCTGACCGTAAAATCTCGCGGTATAAGTACAGCGTGATTTCTAATTCCTTGCGGAAAGCAACTCTTGAGTATGAAAAATCTCCTCGGAGAAGCTGTGGCAATCATAAAGAAATATACGAAACAAAGTCAGCGACGAATGACCTTTAAACTATTTGAAATTTTTCTACTTTTCATTTACATATTGAACAAGTTTTTATTTGGAAATTCAAAAAAATTGAAAAACAGTCAAAATCTTTTTCGAGAAATTTGTTGCGGACAATTTCCAAATTTTTTGCGATATTTCTAAATATTTTGTTATTGAAATTAGAAGAAACAAAAATGGATGCTAGCCAACTAGAAGCACAACACCCACAACCGAAGCCAAATAGAGAGCAAAAAGCTCTGTTTCGACATCTTCTGCAGGAATTGATGATGTTTGTAGTATTTCTCTTGTTAAGTCTTCTGATGATCTGCGGATTTTTCCAATTGACTGACCAATTGAATGATGTCTCAAGAAACGAAAGTGCAAATACGCACAGCAGCAAATGGCAAACTTGGAGGTTGGTTACTCATCTACGCCAATAAGAAAGTCCGAAACCTATGTCCAGTTAAAAACAAATTAAATATTACTATTTCGCAATGTTTTGATTAAAAAGTCAGTACACAACTATTATTTTTTACCAATACTGAGCCTACTCCTAGAAAACAACATAGACTTCCATGGCATTGGCTGGAGAAACGAAATAAATGTGTATAGCTAACAGCCTAGTGGTGGATAAAGTTGCGTAAAATATGTTGGTATCGCTGGATAAACCACAAAATGATATTAAGCAAGTGCGGATGTCCATTTCTGGACATAGATCGAAACTTTACAAATACAGCGACTTATTGTGGCAGATACAAGTTGGAGGTATGAATGAATTGCTGCTGAGTTGCCCAAGCGTTACGAAATCCATTTGAAGAAGCTCCGACAGAAGAAAAATTCGGGGTCAAAATTGCTGTCAACGTCAAAAATTGAGAAAAGAATCTTTGATCATCCAGCAATGGAGAAAGGCTAATCCATATCGGAACACCTACCACCTTCTGAGTCAGTCGTCCTCAGGTTTTGACCAAACTTAACTTAACTACTTCTCCACATCTCAATAACTTGTTTACCAAATTTCATTACCGTACCAACGATTGTATGAGGACGGGGCTTCTCTTCTTAATTTCGATGGCATCGCTTCATCAGATCCGTACTTGTTGACTATGGGTCCATCCCTTTCAAAAAAAAATCAAAATCGGTTCACAATTGACGGTGTAATCGGTGGAACAAAAGTCAAGAAAAAAAAAACACATACAAACGAACATAGAGCCTCCTCCTTTTCGAAGTCGTTTACAAGCGCTACTAAGCGGGCTATGTGAACCGTATGACGCGATAGAGCTCGCCTCAGCTGCAGCGGTTTGAATCTTGCGCGAGAGTTGAGCACCATCTTGAGATTTCTGTTTCTATTAATCAATCTTACAGCTGGAGGGCTTAGTACGGCCGCTATAGCTAGCTTAATAGACATGTGGTCGGGGGTTATTTCAAGGTTCTGGTATGCCTTGGTAAAAAACGAAATCAATGAAAATTGCTTATACGGCACCAGTGGCTAGAATATTGAACTTTGAAGGATTTATTGTAGCTACCCTTCTCGTTTTCCCTTCTGTTACTTCTTCTCGCAAAGTTTATGAGTTATGGGTGAACAAAAAGTGTGAGCGTAGGTGTAAAAAAAAATCTTTTTCTCCTTTTTTTCTTTTGCCGTTTTGAATAGAGTTTGAGATGAGACGCACAGCAAATGGGTTACTCCAAAACCTCTTTTATAGATCAGTTCACATACTTCAATTTTTAAATATTTGTTTTGTTTCTCCGAAATGAAACGCTTTTTCGATTTAATGTGTTAACTAACAATTGCATTTATATTAAATATTTCTCTCATTTGTCATTTTGTTTTTATTTTAATTTGTTTTTATTTTAATTTGTTTTTATTTTTATTTGTTTGTTTTTTTTTTTTTTTGTAAATTTCAACTAGCATCGAGTTTATATAGTTTTATTGTATCTCGTATTCGGATTTATTTTCTTTATATATATTTCTTTAAAGTTTTTATCGCATTTTAAAATGTTTAAAAATATTTTCTTGTTATATGAGAATTATATTTGATTTTTATATATATTCGTATTTACGCTTTAAACTTAAGTTTTTTTATTTATTTATTTATTTATTTAACACTTAACAATTTTTGTTGTTTTAATTAATACATATAATTTTTCTTTAGTTTGAATTTAAGTAAAAACTTTTTTGCATTAAATTTATGCTTTAATTATTAAATTTATACAATATTTTTTTTTTATGAATAATATATATATATATATTTTTTAATATAAAGTATGTAACGAAATAGTAAAAAAAAAGTTTTTATTAATTTTAATTTATGCGCGAAAAAAAACTGTTATAAAATTTACAAAAAAAATTAAACACGTTTAGGTTGAGTCTTTATTTTTTTAATTAAAAGTAAAGTGCGTGTGTCTGTGCTTGAATCAAATCTGCTTACACTTACACAAATTCGATTGCATTGAAATGCTGTATGTTGTTAGTTTTTTTATGTTATTAAAATAAATAAATAAAAAAAATTAAAAACATAAAAATAAATAAATAAAAATAAAGTTTTTGTTTTTTTATTTTATAAATAATAAATAATAATAAATAAATAAAAAAAATTAAAAACATAAAAATAAATAAATAAAATTGAGTTTTTGTTTTTTTTATTTTATAAATAATAAATAAATAAAAAAAAATTAAAACATAAAAATAAATAAATAAAATTGAGTTTTTGTTTTTTTATTTTTATTGTAATAAAAATACATGTTTTTTTTTTATTTAAATAAAAAATAAAAAGTACCCGTAATTTCGAAGCATTGCTCTCTCTCTCTCTCTTAAGTGCTACTTTGAGATATTTTATATTTTCAGTTTAAAACTTTAGACTGAGAATTTTTTAATAATATTATTTCATATATTATTTTTTTCCGCGCATACATTAAAACTTTTCTGAGTTTTGTATTTTATACAATTTCGATACATACTATATATGCATATATATATATATATTTATATATAGATATATATATATATTCTCGTATATAATTTAATTTGAAAGATCTTAGCAAAAATGTTAACATTCACAACGATTTTGTTCTCAAATTGTATTTATGTGTTTTATCAATTTATATTTTATTTGTATATATATTTTGTATATATAAATTTTTTTGTATAACAATTAAATTTAATAAATAATATATTTTTATGTATATATGTATGTATGCATGTATATAATATGAATATATTTTATAATCAATGTTTAATTATTATTTAACAAATTAACAAATTCGTTTAAATTATTTAATTGTTTTTGTTTTTATATATATATATATATATTTTGCACTAATTGTTTAGTTTTTTAATTTATGTTTTCTTTTAATACAATTCACACAGAGTTTTTTTAGTCACAATGTTTACAACTTTTTAGAGGAAGCAGTGTACAATAGTTGCCATTAAGTACCTATATATGCCGTATAAAATACTTTGCTATAAAATTTAATTTAAACAATTATTAAAATTATATATATATATATATTTTTATTTAAATTTAAAACAAACACAATTTAAATTTAATTAGCCATTCAAAAAAAAAAAAAAAGAAGCAACCTATCTAGCAGGCTGCCTTATATTGCTAAGCACGTCTATTCAAGCCTCACTCATTTCTTTTTTTGTTTTTAAATTAAGTAACTATTATTTCTAACAATAATATATTTGATTATATTATATAAAAAAATTATTAAATCTACTAATTAAGCTTAACAATGAGAAACTTAAGCCGTGTGAAGAGTATTCAAAGTTCGGTTGCACCGAAGTTAAAGTTGTTTCGCAGGTTTTAACTTAGTTTATAGCGTTCTCACGTGAACATTTCTTTGATATAATATTTTGCCCCATTAATTTCTTTATTTGGTTTAATGACAATTAATAGTATGTATTAATTAATTAAAAAAAAAAAAACAAAATCTTTTAACGGGCTACCGTTTTGTATATATATATGTATGTATATATTCTAGCAACAATTAATATTGTATAAGTAGTCATTAACAATCTGCGTTCATTAATTAGTGCTATAATAGATTTGTTTCATTTTTTTGTTTTTAAATTTAAGGATACTTAGAAGAAGATTCTGGAATAAGTATATTATCATCTGCGCTTCGTATCTATAGCTAGTAGATATATGCAAATATATATATATGTATGTATATATAATCTTTGCTCACAAAACACGTACATATTTAAAACATATTACATAGACCATCCATCCATCCATCCGTCCGTCTTCACATTTCGCCATTATTAGTACAACCTTCTTAGTCACCATAGTCGCTCATGCCTATAATTAGCTCACGTTTTGCAAAATCAACCGGTCCTACTACGGTATCAATGCCGCCAAAGAGATCATCACAGCCGTTGAGCGCATTTAGTGTGACAAACGATGATGCTGTAGCGGATACGGATGCGTCGGATACATTGCGCTGTGTATGCTGGTGATGATGATGATGGTGATGATGTTGCTGTTGTTGTTGTTGTTCGTGCAGCAATTGTTGTTGACGCAATGCGTCCAGTTCGATTTCAAGACGTTGATTCGTCAGGCGCAAACATTCGTTCTCGTTAAGGCACTCGCGTAGGCTGTGTATGAAATTGAAATGGGAGAGATGATGCCAATTAAACAAATGTAGTTAAAAATTTTTAATAATTGTACATGAAAATATCTAAGAGAATCTTTCGCTTCGGGATTGTTGCCTGAAGCTAAATTTTCATATATACAAAAATTCTTAAAGATTTGGTTAAAGAGAAAATAGCTGCATTCAGTAAAAGATATATAAACGACTTCTAGGTCATAGTCCGTCCATTCATGCTTCGTAGTTGACCTATAAAAGACAAAGTCACGAAACTTACTATTCTAGATTCAGCTGATACATACAGCCATAAAATATTTATACAAGTATTTGCGTTCAACTGAGCTATTCTCACATCAATTGTTGAATATCGCAAATGGAAAGGTGCCGCTTGAACTGACCTTAAAAAGAGTATTTAATTGCCTCATAACTTCTTCAATTTAGTGACGTCAAGAGTGTATTTCGTGGTTGGCAACGTGTTTCCCAATATTCAAATCAATTTAATTTAATCACAATTGACTGAGTGAACATTATTATTGAGTCTAATATGCAAAGCGAGACATCGAAGCGTTTAATTATCCGACAGAATTTTTCAATTAACTCGATTTGCCAGGCAAGATATGACAACGCGTGGCCGGTTACAGCTAGTAATATGTAAATATTTATTTGTATATATTACCATTAATGCTTGTAGATAAATAATACCAGTTGCCCACAACAACAACAACAAAATATATCTGTTTAAAAATGAATAACAATTATACTAGGGAAGAAAAATTTAAGATTTACACAAAGCCATGATATACATATATATATATATATATTTTCGAGAGATTTCTAAACACGGTTACAGATTATTTGTTCATAGCTCAAATATTGTTTTAAAAATCCTAAACGTGGTTAGTATGGTCTACCCCTAAAAACGAAGAAAGCAGACCTCACTGTTTGCGCCAACTACCGCGAATATAAGACTCTGTCGCGCGACAAATCCGGGAATATATCCGTTATTTCTTGATTATAAAGCCGCTTTCAACGACCTGTCTGCACCAGGCATTCCGGTAAAGATCGTTAGTCTTCGCATGATGACTCTATCACACATACAAAGTATTGTCAGGGTGGGGAAAAATCTCTCCGACCCCTTAGATACCAAGAGAGACTTCAGGCAGGGTGATGCGCTGTCGTTCGATTTGTCCAGAATATCAGTTTTTTATGAGACATCAATAAGCGAGGCTAGGTGTACAATTACTTTACTTATTTATAAGAAAACAATTCAAAAAGAATGTTCGGTAAAATTCTATCAATAGTATACAAACCCGGCGTAATTGGGTTTCATTTTACTTGACTTCATTTTATCGCTTTATATTCCATACAAAAATTAAAAAAATATTTCGAGTTACAAACCGAAAGCGTTGGCACTGTAATCAAGAAAGGGGCGCTATCTGATACCGTTCCCACAGAAGATAAGGTTTACACGCCAGAGCGATGAACCCAATTTGTTGTACTTTGGCTATAACAGCCTCAAAGTAGTTAATACAAAAAAGACAGTCTGAAACATGTCAATAGAGCTACTAAAACATATCATTAGGCAGCCTCGAAAGCTGTTTGGATCTACCCAAGTGCGTCTTTCTGAATATAAAAAAAAATAACTCAGAAACTATAGTAGAGACTGCAACGTTTGGTATTTAATATCTCCTTGCAGTGAGTAATATTTTTTTGTGTCTCGTCACATCTATCAAGTAAAAAAAAAAAAAAATGACGCATTTAGAGCTAAATAACACTGATTCAACGGAACACTAACTCATTTCCTATTTGAAACAAAATCTCCATATTATAATAATGCATATTATTTGGCTTTTCCAATGACCATTAATAAGTCATTATTAATAAGTAGATTTGAGCGTTATATGTCGCGCTTTGGAGAGTAATCTCTTAAGAAAACATGTTTGAACTGTCCTATGAAAAATCAGCTCTAAATATTGTATATAAAGATATACTGTAGTATACTACTAACTATTAGATTATTAATCACTCTCTACACTGCCGCATATTAGTATCTACCTTCCACCCGTGCGAAGCCAGGGCGGATCGCTACTAAAAAGATAAATTCTAAATTTAAAAATCATAATTGGGAAATTGTCTCGTTTTCAATAAATTATTGATTGCTTTATAAAGCATATAGCAAACGAAATTTTACTTTAGTGGCTGAGTTTAAATTTTACAATCCTTCAGAATTCTTTTGCACAGCATCGGACATACAAAAGCTACTGCTATGTGCTAAACAGACAAACTTTTTGTATACTTATTTTTAATATATATATCTGTATCTGTTTCAAATTATATATGTATTTCAAATAAATAAAAATATTCATATTTACCCATTGATTTCCGCCTGCATTGCTTTTATATAATCGCACGCTTTAATGAGTATCTGTGATTTCGAGTCACTTGGCGGCATGCGACCATTTGGTGAAGCGTTTATATTATTGCTACTGCTGACCATGGCAGTTGTTGCAAGACAAACACTTGTTAATGTCGACGTCGATGATGATAACGACGATGCTGCTGCTGCTGTTGTTGACGTTGACGTTGATGATGATTCGCCTGGCAACATCTCCTTCAGCTTAAAGATCCAATGATTAATTTTATCGCGTCGCCTGCGCTCAACTTCATTGTGTGTAGCGCGACGTTTATCATCGCGTTTCTTGTATGCTGCCTCAGTGCTATTGCGTCTGTGATGTGTTGTTGTACTGGTTGTTGTTGCTGATACTGATGCAGATGATGTGGATGTTGTTGTTGTTGAGACCAACTCAGCCACGGGTAATACAAGTGCATTGCTGTTGCTGCTATGGTTACTAATAGCTACGGTGGCGGTATTGGTGCTGGTGGTCACACGTTCCGGTGTTGTCTCAATATTTGGTGTTCTATTATTTAATAGCAGCAATTGTGTTGTATCTGTTGTTTCTGGTTCCACTTTAATATTATGCGTTGTCAGCAATTGTAATGCACGACGCGTTTGTGCGTTTGGCAATATTGAGTTACGGCAGAATGTTGACGCAGCCGATGTAGTTGTTGTTGCGTTAGCTGTTGAAGCTGGCACTGCAGTTCCTGCCGCAGCTATACTATCCGATGTCTCCGTTGAATATTGTTTAAGTAAATAAATTTCACAGCCACTCGGTAACTGCATACTTGCGGGAAGTATTGTTGTACCATTCGTCGTTGTTGTCAGTTCGCGGTGTGTTTGCTGCTGTTGATGTTGTTGTTGTTGGGGGTGCGATTGCAAAGTGCTGACAATGCGATACTGCAAAGCAGGCTGTAACAAACTGGTGGCAGTAACAGTTGTTGTTGCTGGCGCCACCACTTGTTCCTGATCCAACTGCTCCAATTTGATATGCGCCGCCAATGTACTACTATCGATCTCAATTAACTCATGCGATTCATTTGAGTCCAAATCATCGCATATGGTAAGGAAGACATTTGTTGGCAAGGTGTCGCTATCGTTATCATTGCAATCGGCATTGCTCAGAAAAATACTGTTGAAGAAATATTTTATTATATTTATATTTGTGTTGTTTATGTTAATTCAAACGCACGTACCTGGTGCCATTGCTCATTAGGCTAGTCGTTAGACCAGATAGTGTTGCATTGACAGCTGCTGCTGTCGCCGGCGACGTTGTTGTTGCCGTTATTGGCGCTGTGGCAGCGCATGTTATATCGAAACGTTGTCGCTTGCGTCCGTTCATATTTGTTGTTTCACAAAAACGCAGTAACGTAAAAATCCACAGCAACAGCAGCTAGACAAATTGACATTGCAGCAGCAGCGGCAGCTCAGCTCAGCTCAACTCAGCACAGCCCAGCTCACTCGGGCAACTAATGTGAGCTTGAAAGTACGTAAGAACTCTTAACTTTCGCGTACGAAGTTGCCGACGTCGCTGCCACTGCTACTGCCACCGACGACCAGCGTAAATTCTGACTTGTATGCAAAAAATAGAAATAAGTTAAAAACATTTCAAACATTTGTATATATGTATGTATGAATGTACGTACGTACACATGTACACACAACACAACACAGCACAGCACAGCACAACAAAACACTTACCAGGAAAGGAGGGGAAGTTGTGTTTGTATCAGTTGCCTCAGTCTCCGCCTCTTTTGCTGCGTTAGTTGATGCTGCTGCTTCTGCTGGTTTTGTTGTTGTTGTCGCCGTCTTCGTCGTCGCAATTGCTGTATTATTTGTCATAATTTGTTTGTTTAGCTACTAAATATTGCAGATTTGTCATTTCTTTTAGCGCATACTCGTATCTGACGACATTTTTACTGCGAAGAACGAACGCAACGACTCAAACGTAAATAAACATGTAGTATTTTAAATAGCGATGCGCAAATACTTGATTACCCGTTTTGCACATCACCAGAAATCAACAAAAACAACTCCCACACAAAAACAAAACAGCACAGTGTTAAATTGGCTAAGAGCGAAAAAGTGTTGCAAAGTGTTGCATTAAAGCGAATGGCAAAAGCTTGCCGTTACATATTCAAAATTTAAATCATTAAAATTATTGTTGGAAAGTATTTAAATGAATTTCTGTTGTTAAAAGTTATTGCGTTTTTTTTTTTAAATTTATGTACGCAGTACATCGAAATAAATTATGCGTAAAAACAAGCAGAAATATGGCAAATATACATATGTAAAGAATAGATGAAAGATTTGTTTCATGAACAGATAAAAAAATTAAGAATTAACTAAATTAATTGAATACCCTATCCTGTATAATTATGAATGGCTTAAATGATATTATGGAATATTCAAACGCAAATACATATCATCATAACATCCTATCAATCGATG
Source organism: Leucophenga maculata (assembly GCA_035044805.1). NCBI lineage: Eukaryota > Metazoa > Arthropoda > Insecta > Diptera > Drosophilidae > Leucophenga > Leucophenga maculata. The sequence continues at coordinate 321,628 of JAWNNP010000387.1, forward strand.
AATCTAGAATTATGGCAACAGTCTAATATCAGCACCGAACTGAACTCAATTAGGATCCACTATGACAAGCAAACATGAAGAAATCTGGGCGACGCTTTTTAATACATCAATTAAATCTTCAAAAATCTTTGCTCATGACAAAACGCAATAAACTTCACCACACACACTCGCAACCGATTGTAAGAAAAATATTTTTTTTGTTTCCAAACCGTGTCACACCCACGAAAATTCGTAGAAAATAAATACTTCAATTGATTCACTTTTTCGACTCTATTTATTACAGAAAATTATTTCACTTTTAATGGAATAATTTTCAAACTCGGAGTGTCATACTTCTGCACTCGCCTAAATCTTAATTCAGACTGATTTTGATTTTGTTTGAGTTTGAACTTGGGTTCGCTTTGAAGCCTAAACCGCTTCGTCGCACCAATTTGTTTATAAATTGAATCTTCGGTTTTTTTCCTTTTCTTTTATTTTTTGTATTTTATGTATTTATTTCATTTTATGTAGCATGACTCTGCAATGCGCCACGATTGTTTATGCCCCCATATATGCTTATTAATATTTACAACAAAAGATTCGATTTCTTAGGGCGTAATTTCCATCAACAGATACAACAAGAAATATTGTTTATTTAGTAAAATTTTATGAAGTGCTTCTCGCGTTTTGCTTTTGCAGTTTAAGTGGCTTCTTTAATCGATTTTGTTGATTCTTAAAAAAGGAGTTTTCAAGCGTTTTACTGTTTCTAACTCCATGTTTCTTCTATATGTACTTCGAAGTGATTAACAAAGAAAACAATAAAATAATAAAAACAAATAAATTTGATTTACATTTATTCTTTATTCTTTTATCAAGTCAACTGTTTATATGCAGGCATTATATAGTAATTCAATATTTAGTGAAACTTCCTTTGTGCCCGGCTGTCTTTGTATGTATGTATGTTCCTTTGTTCTACTTTAGAGATCAAACGCGTGGACCGATTTTGATGACACGTTAATCGATTTATTTTATTCTTGCGGTCATCACTATGGCATATGTCAGTACTCAAAATACAACCAGACTCACCAAAGTGACGATCAAACTGAAAAATGCCTAACTATGCAACAAACGCTGGCATTTTGGGTTCCTTTTTCTCAAATATCCAGAAAAGCTTTGACCGTCCAATCCGCCACTAGGAATAGCATACTATAACATGGTACAGCAAAAATGTCTTTCCAAAATGTTTAGAAAAAATCTATTCCAGCTTACCAGGTTTTCGATTCAATTACAATCAGAGCAAACTTCTATTGATTGAGGAAGTGCTAAGTGCAAAACATGATACTGAGGAGCAATCACTCTGTCATCAATCACGTTGGCCATCAATCACAGGGTTCCATTTTCCCTAAGGTTATAATAAGCAGCAGCAGAGTAGATGAATCATCCACTGAATTCAGTAAAAAAATGTCACAGCTTTTTCTTTACCATGTGGCACCAGGTTTCTTTATCGTTTCTGATAGAGATGTAGCGCAATGGCTATCGATTTTTGACGCTTTTGCAGAAGTTCCATTTTACGTCTACCTTATGAAGTAGAGCCTTAGCTTTTATATGAGTCTGGCTTAGCTTACATAGGTAGACTATTGGTTGGTAACCACGACCTTTCAGAATTGATGGAGTTAGCCTTCGGCACGTTGGTAGGATTGTCTTCCTTGGCCACCAAATTGCAGTTTGCTTGTTCCAATTGCTATATCACCACTTTGGCGTAGTGTGAACTAACTTTGTCGGGCCAGAACACATAGTTCTCATGATATGATTGTTAGTTTTGAACCCCAGAGGTGGTGTTTAGCATTCCAGATATCAGCAAACAAGTAACGAAGGTCGAAACTCGTAGAAAAATAATTTAAGCTGAATCACTGAGCACAAAATCTTCCGAAAATATAGTACTTATGCCCACCTCACGACTATGGTGGTGGGTGAAATAGTGTTCTTCCCTTCTTATGTCATGGTAGTAGATGAATTCATTCGGTCCATTCAAATTAAAGCAGTTGGGTACCACTCGATCTGCCATGTCATGTTATTTTGCGCAAAAAGTATATCTCCATGATCCTTGGTGACTTTAAGAAAAGTTGCTTCTGCTAAAAGAATGATGTTTGAGTACAACAGTTCCTTGGCACATGTGGTGTAGGTGTTTGTCATATCTCATATATTACAGTGATGTGTCTCACTCAGCAACATAATATGTATCGAGATGATGCCGATGTATGTCGTAGACCTATTTCTGTGAATTTAATACCAAAATTAAGTATTCAATTTTTGAAACTGCACTACACTTTCCTAAACTTCACCTTAAGCTCCTACACGCCGTATGCCTCCCATAGCGTCAGCGTGAAAGAAGGTGGCCTCGACTATTAGTGTGTAATAGTGCATGTCACAGAAGTTTCAAGCGGTCTGGTTGAAAATCATCTCCTGATATATTCTATTGATTTTTAATTCAAGTATTTTGGGTCATTTTTAAAGCTCGTCGAATTGTCAAACCTGTCAAATGCCTTTTAAAAGTTCATTGAGATATGGTTATATCTCGAAAGGGTTGGTGGCGTCTGAAGATGACTGACTTTCCCTCTCAGAAGCCTATTTGAAGGCTATCAGCGCTTACGACAGCGCATGGAAATGCATGGGTTCTAAGAAGGCTTAGAGAAGTTTTTATCGGAAGCTGGGTTGAACCACTATTTGCTAAATTTCAGTTATTTCTTGTGACTGTGTTCCGATTTTTTCTTAAGCTTTATTTCTTTTTTTAGTTAAGAGTTTGCTCTTCTGTAGCTAGGGATACTGTTTGTGCTTCGCTTCGGTGTGCTCTATTCCTCTGTTCTTCTTTTTTCCTTTTTTTTTTTTTGGTTTTGTCTAAGACACTCTTCCTTTGTGTATAGTAGATCATTTTGACATTTAATATCAGTTCCTCAGCACAGCATCTTCTGCAAGTTCAGACTTTACCATTTTGTCTCATTGGTCGAAGACACCAGCTGTTAAGAAACTATGTGCGCGAAAGAGATGACGATATTGTCGGCTTTACGTTTTGTTTTTTTAGCACGAAAAAGGATCATTGCGTTTCATTTGGCTCGTATAGCTGGGAGAAGCTTTATGTAGAAGAGAGAAACACTTCTGTCACATTCCAAATTGAAGATATCACTTTCCGCTATAGAAAGAAGCTTCTTTTATCTCCATGTACAAGTTGTTTTTTTTCTCCGATCGATCTTAATGGTAATACCTATTATTAAGGATGTCGTTCTTGAAGTAAGGCAAAGAGAAAGAATCTGCAAGTTTTAAATTTTAATTTTACGAATTCTTTGTATCTTTATTTCGACTTTAAACTACATGCATTCTATGTATGTATGTATGTATGTATGTATGTATGTATCTTTGTTTGTATTAAAGTAATATATGTAAATGTGTACGCTTGTATGTGTGTGTATTGTAATGGTATGCCTGTGTAAATAGTTATTAATAAAAAATGTTAAACACTAAATAGTCTTACGAGCTAATTGGGTATTTCTTGTATGTAAACGCGTAAAAAATTTTCAATTTATGTATCTCCCCGTCTTTGTGTATCGCTTTTCTCTTTCGCAAATATAAAAAATATACAAATACTGTGGTGCACTAAATATGGGTGAAAAGAAAAAAAGTTTGAATACATATTTGGAAGAACTTCACTAAATCAGTTTAGTTATTTATTTTACAAAAAGAATCTAGTTCCTCTGATTAAAAAGGCTATTCACAGCTAGCAACCAAGTTAACGATTTGTATGGATCTAAGGGGTGAAGGGTGAATGGTTGTCCGATGTAGACGTGGAGAGTTCATGTTTGTCCGAAGGAAAAGGGCTGTTTGGTGAACGTGTACTCTCAAGTTGGCAAGTTAGGTGGGATATAGTGATAAGAAGCGGGCTACTTAAGAGTAAATTCGCAACGTCAGGTTTGTTTTGGATAGGCCTGGCTCTGGGTTCAACCTCTGTCTTGGCCCTTTGCTGACTGCTCATGGCTCTCTGAATGCATTCTTGCATAAAAGAGGCCTACATACCAGTTCTGCTTGCCGTTGTGGGTCTCACGAAGAGACATGGAAACACATGCTTTGTGAATGCCCATTGTACGAGGATGTCAAGGACCTCACAGCGTGGCGGATTGTACGTCGTGATGGTGTTTTTGGTATTAATAGGGTTCTCTCCACAGTAGATGGGGTTAGGGCTTTAAGTTTTTCTGCGAGGGTAGTCTTAAGGAAGTGTCGTATGGCGGCAGACCAAGGGTAGCTCTTGTACCTTACTCGCGTTTTTTTTTTTTTTTTGGGATCCATAGACCAACAGAGATTTTGGACAGGTCTCAACCTCACTTACTAAGGAGCAAAATTGGACGTCTAAATAACGTGACTTCGGATTGGTACCTGTAGAAGCAACACTACGGGACCGTTGATTGGCGCTTACCAATCCTGTGCTCAGCACTGTGGGCTTAAGCCAACTGCGGCAGTCGTCCACTTAAAACCACTTGGACTTTCTCCTTATAGTGGATTGGCATGCTCATTGTCTACTAGGTATCTGTAGAGGGAATAGAAGAATGTAAACATTCAAGTTCCTCAGTCAGAAGTTCTGCAGATATGTATATGTGAGCAGTGGAGACATATTACATGCACCATAAATATGGTTGCCAAGGAGGTCATTGATATGACGAGAAGTGTCCCAATGCTTCCAGTTGGTGGAAGGCGTAATAGATGTCAACAGATCACGCATTCCAATGACCAGTTCTGGAGAAAACCCTCTGTAAAGTGTTACGTAAAAGGCAATTCATGCCGAGTAATCGTTGTGGCCAGCTCATAATTGTGTTTGAGTTGTTAGTGAGAGATTTTGGCCTGGATTCCCTGTTCCCCTTTGTAATCATTCTGCATTGTAGTGTCCGCAACTTGTGTTTGTGCTTCGCTATTATGAACGTCTGATAAGCATGCTTTCATCTTCCTTAGTTCTGTGCAAATAAACGCTTCGTTTATACAAAAATTCCTTCACACTAATGCTAGTCAAACTGTTTGCTTGCGCTTTTCAAACCTAAGCCTTGTGTGCTACTCAAACTGCATATTATATATAGCAGATATAGCTATACAAAAGGAAGAAAAAGATGGGACGTCAGTTTTAGTTAAGTTCAAAACTTTGTCCCGATGGATTTGGTTGCTCTTGAATAGATTTAGTAAAGTTAAATTATGTCAAAAATTTGTTTCTGTAAAATAAATAATTAAACTTAAATAGTTTGTTTCTTCTTAGTTATATTCAAGGATTTGGCTTGTACTGCAAACGCAAATTAAATTAGTTCTCAATCAAATAACAGTAAAACATGCCATTATTTTCATTCAGATATGCAGATTAAATTTAAAAATTTTAACTACTTAAATTTTGTGTGGAAAAAATTTTAAGAACTGTTGATATTATTTTTTATAATTTTTAGTTTTTCAATTGATTCTTGAAACAGTTTTTTTTTTTAGTTTTATTTAATTGAACAAATAAAATATTTGAATAAGGGTGTTCACGTATCAACTTCAGCTTTAAGTCCAGTAAAATTGATATATGTGCTGTATTGCTTCTATCACTTGTGATATATATTAAACAGCCTGCCAAGAAAGTAGTGGTACCAGCCTTAGCTAAAATTCAACATTTCGACAAAGGCAATAGGAGATACTAAATAACCAGGCTCTATCATTTATAGTCTCTAAATTCTATTTTTTCGGATTTGTTCTTTTGTAGGACGGCTAGCACTTTTAATGAACCGATTTGGACCCTAATGGAATATATTATTCGGGGAATGTCACAAAATACAATAAAATTCTGCAACAATTAATTTTAAAACCCTGATATATAGAACAGATTTATATGGTAGCAATCCCTTTTAATGGTTCGATTCGAACCTAAAAGCATATTTTAGAGGATTGGCTTAAGATAGTAAAATTTTTTTTTATCAGAATGAGGCTTGAGTTTGTACCCTTTGTAAGGTAGGAAGTGTTCGCATCTACTTTGTAATAAAGTATTATGAGAATCTAAATATGAAAACTTGAAGGCTTTAACTTTTATGGTCTGCAAGTTCGCGTGGTGAGGTCGGATCAATACAAAAAGTTTGAATCCGTTGAATTGGAATCAATGCCAAACGCTTCAGGAGTGGTTACAATCCTTAAGAGTGGAGGAGTCGATAGGCTTGGGCGACTTAAAGTGCTTACACAAGAAATTATTTTAGAACATATCATATATCAATTTTACTGGACTATTATTTTTAACTCAAAATATAAAAATTTTACGAAAAAAGAGTTTTTAACTAATTAAATAATATATTTAGCACACCACGCACGAAACTCGTTGTTGTATGCTATTAATTAATTGAAACCTTATACGTATAGACAGACAAACGCACAGTTTTTAAGTATAATTGTAAAGAAATTAATAGGTTTTTTTATTTTTAAATTTTTAAACATTATTTTGTCTTTTAAATATATAAAGAAAAAAAAATTATTATATAATAAGTAAATAACTTAATATAGACAAAAAAAAATTAATAGCTTTTGAATTTAATTTTGAAAAAAAAAAAAAAAATGCAACTAAATACTAACAACAAAAGCAGAGAAAGAAACATTACAAACTTATATATATATAATATTATAAAACGCAGTTATCGAAGACAAAAATAATATATTTAATTTTATATACAATATAAGAGGTTGGTTACATACATTAGAAAGAAAACAAAAAAAAAAAAAATTAATAAACAAAAGCAAAATAAATTTAATTTAATTTATTTTTTTTTTTTTTTAAATGTTCAATCTTTGCGTTTGCGAGGAGTTTTCGTTTGCTGTACTTTAAATATTTTCGATTTATTAATTTTTAAATTTTTTTTTATTTAATTTTTAAATAAATGCACTTTTATTTATAAATTTTTCATTTAAGTCGGAATGAAGTGCTTGTAAATTTTATATATTATATATACTGACAGCTACAACATTTAGTTTTTAATAATTTTAATATTATTATTAATTATTTATTTGTATATGTATATGTATATAAAGAATGTTCTTGAACGCTTTTGCTGCGCGTTTACACATCTCATAGCTAAACTAGACAAAAAAATCGTTCGGTATCATAGTTATATATGTATATATAAACTCGTATGTATTGTATGTAGTATTTTATAAATTATGTTTTATATCGACACAAAAAAAAAAACTGCACAATGTATTTTTTTTTCTTTTAAAGAGGCTTATTACTGCTTTTTCAACTCTTTCTTTTTTTTTTTTTTTTTAATTTAAACATTTATTTTTGCTTTTACATTGCTTGCGGCTTACTATTCTTTTTGTTTTTTACATTTTGCATACTTAAAATTATTCCAACTGCTTTGTTTTTTTTTGTTTTTGCTTTAAACTTAAACAAAAAAAAAAAAAAAAAAAAAATAAACATAATGTAGGGCATATCCTTTTGCTTGCAAACATTTTAGATGTCCTTTTTGTTTCACGTTTTGTATGCATATAAATATGACTCTTAACACACACAAATATTTATATATAATATTTAATATAATAGTAATTAGAAATTAACTAAGGCAAAGAAAAAAAAATTATATATATATATTAATTTATGAAATAGAGAAACAAAAAAAAAAGAATAGACAAAAAATTATAAACAGTCTGTTTGCCGGTTTACATACAAACGCGCAGCAGATTTCGTGCTTACGCGCGAAAGTAAAAACCAGAACACAACTGCTAAACATTCTGTTGAAGCAATGCTGCTTCATCCAACAAAAAAATAAAAATAATAAAAATGATAAACAAAAATAAAGAAATTTTTGAGAGAGATCGTGCAAGCTTTGGGCCACACCACTCTAACTTCTTCTCATTCTTCTTCTACAACTTTTTCTTCTTTTTCTTCTAACTTTTACTGTTTTTGTTGTATTTTATGTACTTTCTATTACTAAATACTACCAGTGCAATTCATTCAAATATGTTTAATTTTTTTTTGTTTTTGTTTTTGCTTTTATTTTTATTATTAGTACAACAGATCGGTCTTCTGTGCACCTTCGCTATAAACAATATTTAAATCATCATTTGCTGGCTTTAAATATTGCTGCAAACTATCTGGACCACTTCCATTGCCATTAGTAATGCCTTCGCCGTTGCCTTCGCCGTCGCCATTATCCTTGATCAAGCCTTCGCCAAGGCCAACAATGCTGCCTAGGCTACCATTGTGTGTTGTTGTTGTTGTTGCATCGCCATTGGTGGTGTTGTTGCTAGTATAGGGTACACGCGTTACGCCCAGTTGAAATAAATTATCAATAGCAGATCCTCCTTTTAAGGGCGTATATAGACCAAGTGATGCGGATCCTGTATAAAAAAAAATTTGTAGAAAATATTTTTTATTAGTTAAAATTTTTCATAGACATAGATTTGTGGTTACAAAAAATAGAAAATAAATATAAACATTTCTCTGCAGTTTTATGATATTTGATGTTTACACAATAATGTATTGAATGACGATGATGGTGACGTGACATGACGTGGCGTGACGTAACGTTGCTAGTTGTGCGTTATATGATGTTATGAAACTTGCAAAATTTTTAAGTTTTAACCAAAAACCGCAGCAACCAAAGCTTAAATATTTTGAATAGTTTGCTTAAAATGTATTAATTTTTGTGTTTAAATTATAAAAAAAAAAAAAAAAAACAAAATATTAAATTTAATTTTAGTGTGTTATGAAGTGATAGCTGGGTGGTAGCATGCATGTGAACACCATTGTGTGTGTGTGTGTGTGTGTGTAAAATGTATCTGTTGAGTTGCAACAAGTATTTTTTATTATTATTTTTTTTTAATTAAAACTCGAAACTTGATTCACTAAAAGTAATAGTTCTTTAGCGAATACATTCATTGCATTCATTTGCTGCGTGAGTCACATTCATATGTATTAGTGTTCAGCTCATTGGCAAAAAATAAATCACACGAGTATTCATTTTGATTGAATGAATTGTTAATGCGTGAATGAAACATTTAAATCAGTCGTGCTTACATACGAAACAGTCGTATAAAAGCTTTAATCTTACAAATAATAGTTCATTCATTATAAATCGAATTAACATTATATTCATTCATTCATTCATTCAGAATAAATGTTAATGCAGGTTGATTTATTTTATATATACATATAGAGATATATTACATACATATACTAGAGCACTTCAATGTATTCATTTTAAATTGCTTTATGCATATTCTCATACACATTCTTTAATATTCAGTTTATTCAATGAAAAATATATAATATATAGCTTTTTAGTGACTGAATCAATGAACGAGTATATGAAACATTCATTTATGTTCATTTGAATGAATGCATTCAGCTGCACTGCAACTCATTCAGCATAAACAAGCATGCGAAACATTAATTTTTTGATTTGACTGAAATGAATGCATTCATTTGGAATACAACTCTTCCACCCTGAATGTTTTATTTGACAGATATGAATGCATTCAGTTGGAATACAACTCTTCCACCCTGAATGTTTTATTTGACAGATATGAATGCATTCAGTTGGAATACAATTCTTCTGAATGAATATTCTAAATATTATTTTTTCTATTTTTTCACTGATTCAAATGAATACAACATGCGTTCCAGCATGAACGAGCATTGGAAACACCCTGATTCGAATGCATTTCATTGCAAAACATTTCTTTCTTTATTGCCTTACTTTTCAGAAGCTACTACAACTCAATTTTACGTCTCAAACTCCAAGATAACTCAGAAGTATCTCGTACCCAGAAATGAAAGAATTTTGATTACGATCATCTCCAAATTTTTTAAAATTATTTTAAAGCTTATTCTCTGTAAAAAATTCTAACCAGAAGAATTAAAATTAAACAAGTAAGAAAATACAGTCAGGCGTAACCGACTGTAAGAGGCCCTGTACCAGTTCAGGTCGCCTAACAAACACATTAAATTTTCCCCGAGCTTATGACCAAACACATGACCACTTCTCAGTGCGCGAATATGAATGAAAAGAAAAGGGGGGGTCGTTCAAATTCAATTGCTTATAAAATCGTCATTTATTATCCGATTTTGATGAACTTTTTTGATTTGGGCTAAGAAGGACGTTAACTTTATACTGGTGTACTCATTTTTTTTTAAGCCGAAGAAAGTTTTACCCTAAGGGGTGATTTTATGGGGAAGGGGGGGGAGGGGCAACATTTTAAAATAAACTTGTGAAATTCCGGAGCAGTCCTAGTCGAATGCAAAAAACACGAAGTCTCTATCTATTACCGTTTCCGAGATCCTTTCGTTCATACAGACGGACAGACAGACGGACGGTCAGACGGACGGACGGACATGGCTATATCGACTCCTCTATCACTCCTGACCATAATGGGGGTAACTTTGGGGGGTCTCCGACAATTAGTTCTACCTGTTACATACATTTGCACAAAACCAATAGGCTCATGTACCTTCGGTACAGGGCCTAAAAACAGATGAATAGAAATGAATACATAATCGTGATAATCGTGACATAAGAAGCCGATGTCCTTTGCGCAACATAACGTTTGACACATTTTTTTATAGTAGCTATTTAGTGAATACTTTATTAAATACTTATGCTGTATAATACTGTAAATACTCTCCAGTTTCGAAAATTTGCATTTAAAATGCTAACAAACAAAAATAATATAGAGAGATAGAATGAAACATAAATCGAAAATGCATACAGTATATTCGAATCATTCATGGCATTCAAAGATTGAAAATTTTATAATGTCTAGTGAATTAGTATAGTTAAACATTTTAATCACAGTGAATTCCTGCTTTATTCTATAAATTTATTTTAATGTGAATGTTTCATTTGCTGTTGTGAATGCATTCATTTATCAAATGTTAACAAATATGACATCACAGCAATGCAGTTCAAAAATACAGAGTTTTGGTGTTACACTGTAAGGGTAACGGAGAGCTCCTTCTATCACTTGTTGTTGTTGTTGCAGTTGTTGTTCACAAAACAGATACATTTAGTTGTACTCCAAAGAATATTTTTGCTGCCCAAAAAATGTTAAAGTATGTCGTTGGTGTTTTACTTATTTAAGTGAAATGAAATGATGAACTGGGAATTTTGAGTTTGCTTGATTGTTTGTTTGATTGGTTTGATTGGTTGCTTGGTTGGATTGGGTACGATTGGTTTGTTAGTTAGTTACCTCCAACAGACTCTCTTCTCTATGTGTGTCTAGTTTAACAGTTTGTTAAGACGTTCGTTCGTACAGATGCATCATCATCATCATCACATAAACAGCTCTGGTAATTTCTGGTACTTGTTGGTTGTTTATGTTGTACTTATGAGGAGTCTTCTGCTCTTGTTTTGAATTTTTTTTAGTTATAATTCTTTTTAAATGTTTCATATTTTACGTTTCGTAATACTTTAGTTGTTTGCTAATATAAAAATTTGGTTCTTTTATATTTTATTATTTGATTTTTTTAGTTAAGTTTATTTTTTTTTAATTAATATTTTTTCGTTTTTCATAAATTTTTTTTTTTTTTTTTGGCATATCGATTTGGCAGGCACACTTGCACAACGTGGGGAGGGGTTTCACTTGTTGTAGTTATTTGTTAATTCTTTTGTTTTTTTTTTAATATAATATATAATATTTTTTGTTTTTTTTTTATTGAAATTTAAATATTTGGTATATTTTAGATTGTTCATCTGTTTTGTTTTTTTGTTTTTTTATTTCAATTGTTTTTGTGTTTTTTTTTTTTTTTTGCGTTTAAACTACATCTGCAAAAGATTAATTAGAGAGAAAGAGAGAGAGAGAGAGAGAGGAAGAAGAGAGAAATACATAGATTTAATTAATTTAAACAACAATTCTCCAAATAATTAAATTAATTGTTCGAATAATTTTTTAAATTTTTAATTAGTTTTTTTTTTTACTACAAAGCGAGCTCTCTCTGGTTAAACTAATTTACAATTTGACAAGCACTGTTTTATGAATTACAGTGTTGCACAATGCTTAAATGTACAAGAATAACGGGATATATGAATGCACAGGAATATTTACGTATGTATATGTCGGAGGAGTAGTAGCATGTATAGGGAAGGTGCTAGGATTGGCATGCATAAATATACACCAAGACAAAATACAAAGCATTTACAGTTACACATACAAAACTTCATAGATACATAAATATCTAAATTAGACAAAAAAAAAAAGAATTAACTTATGCAAGCATAATATTTAATTGTGCTGTTCGAAATGCGATCGGGAGAGTGGCAGGAAAAGGCTAGAAGGTGTTGCGAAATTGCTGAAAATGGACCAAATAGGGATTTACTGGTTTGAGTGAAATGATTTCGAAAACATTTTCAGTGTGCGTGTACAATTTTAAAAATTTAAAAAAAAAATTTAGTAGCTGTGAACCTATGCTGCTTATAGATACTAAGGGAAATATATATAAATACATTAATACTTCGAATAATCGATTATAAATTGCCTATTTTTATAGCTTTCTATTTATTACAGCATTGATATAACAGTGAACATATATAGCAAAACTACATAAAACTTTGTAGAGCTGAAGTCTCTTCAAAAAAAAAAAAAAAGGAACTTGATTTAAACCCAATTTTCTATTGGTTTGTATCCCGAAAAATATACAGAATTTTGTTTTTAAATTGAGCTGAAAAAATTCAGAATATCCAACAAATTTTATTATGGTATTCCTTCTTTGCGTCGCGTAGTCGAGTACAAACTACAACTCATCTCTGTTAATTCACTGTTTTTCACTGTTACATCGCTGCGTTTTTCTGTTAAAATATTTACTGTTAACAGTTTGCATTAATAGAAAAGCGCTGTGATTTAACAGAGAAGAACAGTACAGTTTTCAAAATGCTACTGACTAGCATTGCTGCTAGACAGTAGCAGGAACTGCTAGCATTGCTGATAGCCAGTAGAAAGCACTGCTAGCCAGTAGCAGGCACTGCTAGCCAATAAAAGGAACTGCTAGCCAGTAGCAGGCACTGCTAGCCAGTAGCAGGAACTGCTAGCCAGTAGCAGGTACTGCTAGCCAGTAGCAGGTACTGCTAGCCAGTAGCAGGCACTGCTAGCCAGTAGCAGGCACTGCTAGCCAGTAGCAGGCACTGCTAGCCAGTAGCAGGTACTGCTAGCCAGCAGCAGGCATTGCTAGCCAGTAGCAGGCACTGCTAGCCAGTAGCAGGTACTGCTAGCCAATAGCAGGCACTGCTAGCCAGTAGCAGGAACTGCTAGCCAGTAGCAGGTACTGCTAGCCAGTAGCAGGTACTGCTAGCCAGTAGCAGGTACTGCTAGCCAGTAGCAGGCACTGCTAGCCAGTAGCAGGCACTGCTAGCCAGTAGCAGGCACTGCTAGTCAGTAGCAGGAACTGCTAGCCAGTAGCAGGCATTGCTAGCCAATAGCAGGAACTGCTAGCCAGTAGCAGGCACTGCTAGCCAGTAGCAGGAACTGCTAGCCAATAGCAGGAACTGCTAGCCAGTAGCAAGCACTGCTAGCCAGTAGCAGGCACTGCTAGCCAGTAGCAGGCACTGCTAGCCAGTAGCAAGCACTACTAGCCAGTAGCAAGTACTGCTAGCCAGTAGCAGGCACTGCTAGCCAGTAGCAGGCACTGCTAGCCAGTAGCAGGAACTGCTAGCCAGTAGCAGGAACTGCTAGCCAGTAGTAGGCACTGCTAGCCAGTAGCAGGTTCTGCTAGCCAATAGCAGGAACTGCTAGCCAGTAGCAGGTACTGCTAGCCAGTAGCAGGCACTGCTAGTCAGTAGCAGGAACTGCTAGCCAGTAGCAGGCATTGCTAGCCAATAGCAGGAACTGCTAGCCAGTAGCAGGCACTGCTAGCCAGTAGCAGGAACTGCTAGCCAATAGCAGGAACTGCTAGCCAGTAGCAAGCACTGCTAGCCAGTAGCAGGCACTGCTAGCCAGTAGCAGGCACTGCTAGCCAGTAGCAAGCACTACTAGCCAGTAGCAAGTACTGCTAGCCAGTAGCAGGCACTGCTAGCCAGTAGCAGGCACTGCTAGCCAGTAGCAGGAACTGCTAGCCAGTAGCAGGAACTGCTAGCCAGTAGCAGGAACTGCTAGCCAGTAGCAGGAACTGCTAGCCAGTAGTAGGCACTGCTAGCCAGTAGCAGGTTCTGCTAGCCAATAGCAGGAACTGCTAGACAGTAGCAAGCACTGCTAGCATTGCTGCTAGCCAGTATCAGGAACTGCTAGCCAGTAGCAGGAACTGCTAGCCAGTAGCAGGTTCTGCTAGCCAATAGCAGGAACTGCTAGCCAGTAGCAGGCATTGCTAGCCAATAACAGGAACTGCTAGCCAGTAGCAGGAACTGCTAGCCAATAGCAGGAACTGCTAGCCAGTAGCAAGCACTGCTAGCCAGTAGCAAGCACTGCTAGCCAGTAGCAGGAACTGCTAGCCAATAGCAGGAACTGCTAGCCAGTAGCAGGCATTGCTAGCCAATAACAGGAACTGCTAGCCAGTAGCAGGCACTGCTAGCCAGTAGCAGGCACTGCTAGCCAGTAGCAGGCACTGCTAGCCAGTAGCAGGCACTGCTAGCCAGTAGCAGGCACTGCTAGCCAGTAGCAGGCACTGCTAGCCAGTAGCAGGCACTGCTAGCCAGTAGCAGGTTCTGCTAGCCAATAGCAGGAACTGCTAGCCAGTAGCAAGCACTGCTTGCCAGTAGCAAGCACTGCTAGCATTGCTGCTAGCCAGTAGCAGGCACTGCTAGCCAGTAGCAGGCACTGCTAGCCAGTAGTAGGCACTGCTAGCCAGTAGTAGGCACTGCTAGCCAGTAGCAGGTTCTGCTAGCCAATAGCAGGAACTGCTAGCCAGTAGCAAGCACTGCTTGCCAGTAGCAAGCACTGCTAGCATTGCTGCTAGCCAGTAGCAAGCACTGCTAGCATTGCTGCTAGCCAGTAGCAGGCACTGCTAGCCAGTAGCAGGAACTGCTAGCCAATAACAGGAACTGCTAGCCAGTAGCAGGCACTGCTAGCCAGTAGCAGGAACTGCTAGCCAATAGCAGGAACTGCTAGCCAGTAGCAGGCACTGCTAGCCAGTAGCAGGCACTGCTAGCCAGTAGCAGGCACTGCTAGCCAGTAGCAGGCACTGCTAGCCAGTAGCAGGCACTGCTAGCCAGTAGCAGGAACTGCTAGCCAATAACAGGAACTGCTAGCCAGTAGCAGGAACTGCTAGCCAGTAGCAGGCACTGCTAGCCAGTAGCAGGCACTGCTAGCCAGTAGCAGGAACTGCTAGCCAGTAGCAGGCACTGCTAGCCAGTAGCAGGAACTGCTAGCCAGTAGCACGAACTGCTAGCCAATAGCAGGAACTGCTAGCCAGTAGCAGGCACTGCTAGCCAATAGCAGGAACTGCTAGCCAGTAGCAGGCACTGCTAGCCAGTAGCAGGCACTGCTAGCCAGTAGCAGGCACTGCTAGCCAGTAGCAGGAACTGCTAGCCAGTAGCAGGCACTGCTAGCCAGTAGCAGGCACTGCTAGCCAGTAGCAGGAACTGCTAGCCAGTAGCAGGCACTGCTAGCCAGTAGCAGGCACTGTTAGCCAGTAGCAAGCGAAGAGGGCTTTCTGTTTGGCAATCTGCAAGTAACAATTGCAGGTGCTCGATTTTGATTATTTTCAAAAATATGCCATATAATGTTTAGTTTTTGTATACATTTCCAATAATTTATATAAAAAAAAATGCTAATGGGATAGCAACCTGCAAACCTTGCGCCTACTTTTAAGCGAAAAATGTTTAAAGCTAAGTTTTTAAGACATTTTGGATTAGTTGTGAGTTTTTAGTATTTAGTCTACATTTCAGTAAAGCAAAATCAATACCAAAAACAAAATCACTTAAACACAAAATTTTGCAGGATGGAGAGAGACCAAGTGGAGAATTAAAAACAAAAAAAAAAAAAAAACAACGTCGGGGAAAGCATATTCTAGTACATAATACCATGGCAGGGTAGGGTAGGGGGGTTAAACTCTACAGTAAGAATATATATGTAGCAAATATTATTAATTAATTAATTAAGGCGTGAATATTATTTTTAAGGACATTTTGCATATTTGCTTACAGTTGCAAAAGCACACGACATCTTTTTGCAGTGCAGTGCATATCAAAGTCGCATATGCATAAAGTGCGATAAAGATAGATAAAGACAGAGCAGACACAAAGGTAGCGCAGTGTTGACGAAGGCAGTAGCGTGCATGCGGTTAGGATTCGGTGGGTTGTTAACAGCAACATCAGCTTCATCATCAGCATGAAGGACGAGCTGTTGCGCGGACAGTGCATCATCTGTATATCATACATAATAGAGCGTGTTGCCGGGTATACGTGTGCGCAACAAGACGCTGGAAGTATTTGGAAGCAATAGCGACGTTGAGGACGAGGACGACGACGACGACGTTGACAAGGATAAACGTGGTGTTGTAGCAGCAATATTAACATCATCATCATCGTCATTATCATTAACATCGGCATAAGTGGGGGAGGAGGTGGAGCAGTTGCAGCAGGCTGCATTACTGCTGCTACTTAATTGCGTGACATTGGCAGAAGTGTGACAACAGGATGTTGGTGATAGAACTGTTGTTGTTGTATTTACGCAGCTTGTTGTTTGCTCATTTTTTATAGCTGTTACGGCAATTGTTTCAAGTATGGGTTTAGCTTCTAATTTAGTATAATTATTATTATTAATTATAATATTTTGATTAGTTGTTGTTGTTGTTGTTGCATTGCGTTTATAAACAAATTGATTGTTGTTGTGGTTGTTGTTGTTGTTGCAATTATTACTTGCTTTGCCATAGCAAAATGATGCGCTACGCTGTTGATGTTGTTGTTGTTGCAATGCCTTGTTTCTGCTGCTGCTGCACACTTCATTGTTGTTGTTGTTGTTGTTGTGGTTTTTATTGTTGCTGCTACTATTTAATGTTTGACTACAAAATTCATTGCTACGCGTACGCAATACATAATGCGGCATTAAATTTGTTGATCTCGGCTTGAAATCGTCCTGCAGGAAGCAGGCATATTGTGGTTTCTTTAAAACAGAAGGCATGCGTTTGGGCAGCAATTGTGTTGTTTTGGTTGTTGTTGTTGTTGTTGTTGCTTCCGAGCTTGTTGTTGTTTTATTGATATTCTGCTGTCTCTTGTTATCCTTTTCAATGCATGCTTTTTTTACTTTATGTCCTGTATATGGCAGCGTTGTTAACAGCGGCAAAGGTAGGGGTAGATCTCTAGGACGCTTCAATTGTTGTTGCTGTTGCTGCTGCTGTGTGGTGGCTCTTGTCGTCGCCATTGTTGGACGTGGGGGCAGTGGCGGCTTTGTTTTCTGTTGCTGCTCTGCGTTTATTTCTTGTGGCTGTTGTTGCAGCTGCTGCTCCACTTGTTGTTTTTGTAATTTTATCGGCTTCAGTTGTTGTGGTTGCTGCTGTTGCTGTTGTTGTTGTGACATTGTACCCTTCGCTAAATTTGGGCAATCTGTAAAAATTTTTTACTACATAGTACATACAAATATTTATACATAAAAAAAAAACGATTTTTTTTTTTTAAGAGTTTTTGGAAATAATTTCTTTTTTCACAACGCTCTGCAGCATGATTTGGAAGAAGTGAGGGGTTGGTGGGGGGCGAGTATATGGCTTGATCGCAGCAAAGTTTAAAGAGCAACGCAAATTAGTGTAGATGTAACTGTTAAATTATGTTTTTCTGTTTATTTGTTTGTTGTTGTATGAAAAAGTTTGGCACTTCGAAAATAAAGTCTTGAGCCAAATTTTTGAACCAAGAATTCTTTATATGATATAAAGGGGGCGGCGGGTTCCAAACCAGTACCTATTATTGTTTAGAAATTTTCATGAAATATATACAAGTAGAGTGTAATGCAATCAAAGCGTAGTACCGTAGCGTTAGGAAGATTGGCTGATGGTAGCTATTCGGAACCTGAACCTACAGCTCCGCCACTCTAACGCAAGTATGGAGTAAATTCACCGACCACTGCTAGCTACAGGCTTACGCTATCATATTAATGGCAAATGTTTTCCCGTTGAATAGGCAGGGACTTGTGCCGGGAATGCATTTGTCATCACGATGATGTATAGCTAGCCTGTATTTCCAGCTAACCAGTACAAGTATGGTGTACTGGACTCCTGCCTATATACCGGCAGGCAACGCATTTGTCAACCGAATTTAATACTGTGTTCTATAATACATTGAAATGAACCGAAAGTTACGACGTTGTAGCACCTTTCAATAGCAAAGTTGCATTGCGCTTGGTAACGACTGAATCCTAACGTATATACAGTGGCTCAAGTTACAACAGCAGTGGTGATCATCGCTTTAGACAAATGCTGTGCGAATTTATCGTTGAGGGGATGCACATTTTTCTTACACTTCTCCAAAACTGCAATTCGTCTGACACGTTTGAATATTCGAATTTAGTATTATTTATTAAGGCTCAAGACTAGTTTTTAGAACATGCGATGTTTATACATAGTTTGCCTTTTTTTTTTTCATAAACAGCTCCAAAATTATCAATCGATCAATCAAATTAAATTGTTAATCGATAACTGATAACGATACTTGCAAACATGTATAAAATCGATGTTTTTTGTTACGCGACGCGTCTGTGTGTGTGTGCGTTGGTGCGAAGTTGTGTATTTCTTTGTACGTGTCTGTGTCTGTGTGTGCCAGTGTGTGCGTGCGTGCGTGTAAATGATAGTTGATTTGACACTGACGAGATGAGACGACTTCCGACTGTCTGAGATGAAATGAAGCCGCATATTTTTTTTTTTTGTTGGTTTTTTTAAATGAATCCTTGCAAATTGCATTATTTTTTCCTTGCACTAGCCACATCAAGGCTACCATGAATGATGGCATTAAAATGGCGGAACGAACGGGCAGGATGTTGTTGTTGAATACAACCAAACCAACCAACCAACCTGATTATCTTGGATATCTTGCGTAACGGCAAAGCTAGCAATTTTAGTATACGTATTCTAGGCTTGCGCGTAAAATCCAAACAAAAACGCTCGAAACAGGAAGTCGTACTTTTCTCATCATGGTTAGCAGCAGCTTCATCTAGTGCAGCAACGCCGGCAGTGTTTGTGTTGCTGGTGTTCTCGGCAGTGTTGTTGTTGTTGTTGGTGTTGGTTGTAGTATTTATGCCATGCTCATTCTTAGACACTTCTTCTTGTATCGCAATGCATTCGCGTAAAGCAGCATCACATTCTTCTTCTTCTTGTTCTTCTTTATCTATTTTTGCAGTTCCTATGTTATGCAATGTACTGCTTTTATTTGCTTTAGTATTTCCAACTGCTGCTGGTATTTGTATTTGTGTATCTGCATCTTTGTTCACATTGATATCTTCGAATGCAGCAATGCGACAGCGTACACGTGAAATTGGTTGTTCGATTTGTTGTGGCTCTCTATTAAGAACGATTAAAGCATTTCGATTTTTTATGGCGCTGCTAACACTATGTACTGTTGTTGAATCGATGACAATGTTGTTATCGTTGCTAAGCGATATTGTTAGTGCAGCGACATCGGTTACATCGATATCATCTGCAAGAGATTGTATTGGAGGAGTTTGTCTTGTCTGTGTTCTGCTATTTTTCTTTCGTTATTTTTTTTATGTTTTTTATTTTTTTTTTTTTTGCCAATTAGAATTAATTAATTTTTAATATATTTTTTTTTTTAATTCCAATAATTTTATAAACAATTTCGATAACTCAAATCATTTTCAGTGTTGGATATAGTATTAAGTAGTACATTAAAATGGGGTTTTTTTTTTGGGGCGGGGGTAGCTTCAGCGAGATTAGTGCGCTGCTGCATGCTTGTGTTAGTGTATGAGTTTGTATATTTGTGTGTGTGTGTGCAATTGTATTAATATGAAAGTTGAAAAAAAAAAAAAAATACAAAATACAACAAACAACAAACATTCATTAAAAAATCGATAAATTATATCGATAAAAAATCAATCAATTATTGAAAACACATCAAAGTTTAGTTATTATTATTTGCAGCAATTATTGCAAATGTATTTCTAGATGCAGACAGGCATGCGCATGTATGTATCTATGAATGCATCTATGTATGTATGTATGTATGTATAAATCTATTAAATGTATCTATGCATGTATGTATGTATGTAGGTGTCAGTGCGTGCATGTATTTTATTGTAGATAGTGTGTATGATTGTGTCTCCATGTTTTTTTTTTCCAGAAATGAGCATGTGTGTGTGTGTGTGTGTGTGTACACATAAAATATCTAAACACAAATAACAAGTAAACAATACAATTAATAAATTGAATATTAAATAAATTAATTCGATCAATTTACGATGAACAGTCAGTAGCCCTATCGATATTCAATTACCGTTAGATAATTAGAAAATAATAATGTACACTTAAAAAAATGATTGTGTAGTGAAATAGTGGCTGTGAATTATATATTAAAACATTTCAGTGCATATTTTATTCTTTTTTGCTGTTAAAAAATTATAAATTAATGCATTCCTCCCTGATTTATACAAGTTGTGTCTCAAAATTTCCCAGAACTTTTTTTCCAGGGCATTTTCTGGGGGCGCCACCTCTTGGTGAGGACCTGCGTTGGAAAGGAATATCTTTCATTGACACTACCTTCAAAATTTCATTATGTTTGGAAAAATGGAAGATTTTTTTTTATCGGTCCGAAAATGAGTGTTGAACACAGAAGCCAATATTAAGTTTTGTTTTAAACTTGGTAAAACTTTTACCGAAACTCACGAATTGACGAAACAAGTTTGTGGGAATAATTGTCCATCAAAGACGGTCGAGAAGACTTGAATGACAACGAACAGCCGAAATCTTCAGTAAACGAAGAAAACATCAAAATTGTCCGTGAATTAATCAAAAATAAGCCGATATATATATATTTTGAATGTGCTGAACCACATATATAGATATAGATGTATGTACGATATTCGATCGAATTAATTTAATAAAAAATTGTACTACAACAAATGTCTATAATGGTAAAAATTTAATTAAAACACACACATACACACAGAACACATTTGAATAATAAAAAAAAAAAAAGGAATAGTTAAAAGAAAAAACACACAAAACAGAAATTGTAAAGACAGACAAAATGACAGATAAGATAGATATAGAATAAGAAAGAAAGTAAGAACAAAGAAACGCATATGCAAAGACAACAAACGACGGACGAAGACAAAATAAAAGAAGTAAAAGTACAATGTATAACGACGTACAAAAAAATAATATGTAAAAATAATGGAATAAAAAAAAACGAATAATAATAATAATAATAAAGAAAAAACTAAGAACAATTAGTACTCACCTAACGGTAAATTTCCCAGTATATTTGTTGTTCCCGTCGCTGGCGTCACTGACGATGTTGACGATGGCGACGTTGCTGTTGTTGTTGGCAGTTGTATAATCTCATCGACAGCGACATGATGATGCTGTCGACGTTGCTGTTGGAACAGCTGATCCTCCTCAATCGTAAAACGTTCAAAATCCCGTTCGAGATCATCGACACAATGCCGAAAATCGTGCATATACGATGTTGTAGTGTCATCGATTGTTATCGACGCCTCGGAGGGATATTCGAACGTAGAAGTGAGCGTGTCATTGAACTGCACACGGAACTGTTGGGTTAAGAAAATGTGCAAAAATTAAATAACTATTCTGCATGAGCTTCTTCTTGATATTGTAATAAGTGTCAAGTAATAAAATAACAAATTTAGTTTACTACAATCTAATAAATAATATTATTGTCTATTGGCACGTTCGTCTGTCTGTCCGTTCATCTATTTCTGTTTAACTCGAGGTCAGTTATTCATTTTTGCATTTATCATGCTCTACATATTATGGAAATATCTATGTAGAAAAAAAAAATAGAATAACTAAAACAAAGAACACAAAAATCCGCACAAATTATCTAATGACACAAATACATTTACAAAAAAAAAAACAAAAAAAAAAAACATTTATGTTATCGAAAGCGATACCAATGCGCAGCAAACTAGAGATGTGCCATTTGCCATTTGACGAGTGTCAATAAGAATTTTATGTAATTATGTACTTCAGAACTTGTTTGCGTTCAACTGTTTTTTTTTTTGTTTTTAATTAATTTTAAATTTTTTATAAAATTTTTAGAGCAAGACTTTCACACGCCAGAAAGCTTGTCTTGAAAAACGCGAAGAAGGAAGTTGGCGTTTGTCGCACGATAATGCGCCATGTTATCGATAGGCACTTGTGACCGATTTTTTTTTTTTTTTTTTTGTACCAAAAATCAAATTTTGACCATCAACCACTCGCCGCTTTATTCGCGTTATTTGGCACCATGTGATTGGACTTGATGCCTTTGAAGGTCAATGGACTTCTCGAGGGTCAATGGAATTGACTTCTTTGACCAAGACTATCAATCGGTTCTAGCTGAAGTAATCGACTTCTGGCCAAGCTTATTGACCTCTCCCCAGATGAAGGACTTGACCCGCAGGGGCTTAATAGAGTTGACCCTGTGGGACTGGTGAACTTGGCCCTTTGGTAGGTAAATGGACTCGGTCTCTTAAAGGATTAATGGACTTGCCGCCTGGTTGAGAGATGGACTTGTATAAAAAGTGCTCGTGCGGTTTGGATTTCATGCAGAAAGTGTGATTAGACCATAAAAACATGTCAATGTGAGTACTTGAAGGCGGACAACCCAGCTCATCTTAGGTTTAGAGCATAAAAAAATTACCATCAATCAAATAAACTAAGAAGCAGTTTGTAGACGTCTCTCTGCAACTGAACAGCACTTCGATTTATGAATATGAATAATGAAGTTCGGCGTTTATTGATTCAATAACCTACAGTGTTTGTTCTATTTTATAAGTTGAGCCTGTGCCCTTTCATATTTTGACGGTCTTGAACCAAACACTGAAATGTAAAACGGTGAAAGAGCTGCTACTCATATACGATTAATTTACGAGGCAGATTTTTTTTTACGTTTTTTTTTTTAGAGTACATTACTGTAATTTTTTTTTTTAAATACAAAAATTTTGGTCCGATTTGGGATTTTTCAGGTACATACCTGTGACCAATTTTTTGTAGAAGAGCTTTAAAAAAATGAAAAACGGTTTCAGATATGGCTTTTGTTTTTTATCTAAAATTCCTTAGGCCCGGTATGGTCAGTCGGCTGACAGTGACGAAAACGGGGACGGCGTTGGATGAGCTATATCTTTCTGCTGAAAACTGCTTAAAGAATGAATAACTGTTCGCAGCACCTAATTTTGATTACATTTTGTTGTGAAACATTCTTTCAATAATATAATTATTGCTACTGCGATCCTGGATATAACTGTACAGCGATATCTTCACCGTCAATCAGTAAAGAATATTATAGAATTTTTTCAAGAATTGTCTACACTACTGAGGTTTCAGCTATACCGAAAAAGATTATGACAAACTATGAATGACTTTGAGTGGCGAGAAGCTTGTCCCTTAATTGAATTTCTAGAGAAGGAAAATTCGATTTGAAACTGAACTGAAAATCGGATAATAGAATCAAATCAAACAGTACTCGAACAGCAGAATTTAAAATTCTGTTAACCAGCAAAATAACGAACTGTTAAATTTTAGCAAGACATACAGCAACTGGCGCTACATTTTCTGTCCATCTCTAGCTGGATGACACTTCTTATGCTAATTGGTAACTCCAATATGCCATGAATGCCAAATGAATGTTGTATGTAAACAAAATTGAGAGCGTTAAAAAAGGCGACAAACTAATGCAACTCGTGCTTGGCATAGAGATCATCGTCGGATCATCGTCACCATAATCAACGACTAAGTATGCGGTACGGTAATTGTGGATTTAGGGCAGTTGGACGTACGTTTCAAATGTGTTGTATAATAAACGACGGATATTGCATAATAGGCCAGGCCAGACCAGGCCAGCATTGTTGCTGTCGAGGGAGACTATTTGAAACACTTGAATTTTCGAAAATTCGGCACGTTTAGCTACCTAAATAGAGTGCGGATCGATTACATGAACCATTTATATTACTATGCGAAATTGAAACTGAACACATTTCACACATCATCTCTCAAATGTTGTTTCACATTTCAATTAAGCCTGCCTAATTTGTTCCCCTACGGCTTAGTTGGCATATATTAGATAGCTTCCGGCAGTGGCACAACGAAGACGACACATGCAGGTGATGGCCTCCGAAATATTCCTATTCCAATTCCAATTCCAATTCAACCCAGCTACAGCTTATCGCGTGTAACGATTCGACACTCTGCCTGTTGTTGGTGATTACTCATGCGAATGCTATTAATAAATATTTTCTATTTCACTAAATACTACAAATAAAAATATTTTTTTTTTTTTTTGTTTTATTAGACGAAAACAAAAGATACAAAAAAAAAAAAAAGTACCGAGGCCTATCACGCTGTGTGACTATCAAGCGTTTTTTGCTGATAACTGTTTTCTGAGACGACAAAGTGCCAAAGAAACAATAAATAAATAGTAGGGCAATTAGTAGGGTATCTAATAAAAATTTGTTATTGCAAATAATACTATTCCTACTCACCGATGATTCCTTGGCCTTCTGTCGTATGCTTGACTTGCCGTCGATCACAATGTTCGCATTCTCGAATTCTACATCACATGGTGATGGTGGACACATCGAGTAATCATCACAATCTGGGTCGGTGGATGTTTCCACGGAGAGATCACCAAGCAGTACAAAGCCTGACTCATTTGGCTGTAAAGAAATTTTAATAATAAAAAAAAGGAATTAGTAAAGGGTTGTATTAATTATTTTAAGAATATGTATAGGGTGTGCCAATAGTATAATAATTTTGAAAGTATTTTTTTTTTTCTAACGGTTTAAAAGCAAAGACTTGTGTTATTAAATAAAGTTTTATAGCTTAAACATGGCAACAACCCTAGAATGTGTACTGTACTCGCAGGCGCAGAGTTGACATTTATTCAAATTGCTTAGAAAAAAAAAGTTGATGAAGACTCTAGCATGAGTTAAGAATAAGGCAAAGTCATGTAAGTCATAAAAAATAAAGCAAAATATTATAGCCTATGAATGATTCGAATCATTCATTGTGTGCCATAAAAAAATTTAATGATATAATTCTTCATTCATTGCATTTATAAGAAATAAAGTAGATTCTTTTGCACTCAGACTGATGAAACCGTTTACTGTGAATTCTAAAAAAAAAAAAAAAAAAATCAAGTGCATAACCTATTAAATAGAGTCCATTAATTTCTAGGAAAGATTACAATCATTCACTGTGTGTCATAACAAAAATTGAGTGCATTTGTTTGCTATCAAAAATTATTCATAGAATGCATTCGTTTATCTCGGAATGAGTCTAACTTTATTGTAAGTCAAAAAAAATTTAGATTGCATTCATTTGCATTCAGAGTGAGTCTAAGAAAGATTGAATTCATTCATTATGTGACATAAAATAATGAAGTACATTGGTTTACTTTCAGAATAAATCATTATTTTCCTCTCAGAATCAAATAAACCAATCATTGTGTGCCAGAGGCATGATTCAAATCATTCATTGTGTACCATAACAAATAGCGTGCATTTTTTTGATCTCAGAATAAGTCTAGGCATGACTCAAATCATTTATTGTACGTCAAAAAAAATAGAGTGCATTCGTTAATCTCAAGTAATTCATTCGTTTACGTTCAGAATGAGTCAAAGCATGATTCAAATCATACATTGTATACCATAACAAATAGAGTGCATATCGAGTGTAAGAAAAATTCATTGTAGGTTATTAAAAAAAAAATACAGTGCATTCGCTTGCACTCAGAATGACTCAAACCATTCATTGAAATTCATCATTTGCTTTGAGTCATTAAATCTTTGTTAACTTCAAATTGCATTAATTCTGTATATTTTATACAATTACAAATTCTAAATATATACAAGCAGCATCAGACAGATTCATACTAAATCATATGAGTACGTGACACCATTCATTATGATTCATAGGCAATAGAATGCATTCAGCATAATTTTATTTGTATGAAAAGCAGATAGTATATATATATACTAAATAAATAATACAGAATCAGATAGATTCATAAATTTGCAATGAGACAACATTATGATGCTAAGCAGTGAAGACAGCATTCATTATCATTCATAAGCAATAGCATGGATTCTTTCGATTTGCCTACAAATATGAATTAAATTGAAACAGCAAAAGCTATGGAAAAACTGTAGAAAAGTTCTATTTTAATTAATATCTACCCATTTATTACAGTTGTTTGTTAGCTGCTTCGTACAAATGTTGCATGCAATGAACACCGATAAATTATGCTTCTTTTTTTTTTTTACCGCATTTTTCCAACAGTTCTCTCTTTCTCTTGCTATTTTAGTAGTACTGCTGGCAGCTATTGCAACAGGTTAATGACCTGAAAACAGTTATTGAAAGTTTACACACAGACTACACTACTACCTCGTCGGCGTCGTCGTGGTCGTTCGTTATACCAAAAATAATAAAAATTAAAAATAAATAAATAAATAATAATAATAGACGACCCAACTAAAACAAATCAACAATTTAAACTGAACTGAATGAGTGAGTAAATGACTGATGGCTGACTGGATAGATTGATTGATTTACTGATGGTCGTCGTCGTGCAGCCAACGTACAGGCAAAAAGAGGTTTCCACGGGGGAACGGGGCAGCGTAACAGAGAATCAAAGCAAGCAAGAATTTGTACACAACACGCAATTAAACATTTCAAAGAGTAGTAAAAAAAGAAAAAAAAAAAAAAAAATAAATGGAGATCATAAATCAAAAACGGTCAGTGAACGTGTCGCGATCGCGAGACTAGAAATAATGTCTACAGAAGACTGGTTTGTGACAGCTGAGCAGCAAAAGCAAAAGTTATATGAATACACAGTTGCAGACCGGGTACTCATACTCACTCATAGATACATTAGTATGGCTTCAATTGCTGTTGTTGTTTTTTTTTTTTTTTTGTTCGCTAAGCTTTATTCATTGCGCTTGAGATGCGCTCTTGAAATGTCACACAGAATTATAGCGCTTAATCTAGTCGTTGTGGGTGGGTAGTACTCACTCACTGCCGGCATTGGAGAGCTCAAACGAGCGCAAACGTACAACAAGTCGTCGCGGCTTATTAGCTAAAACCAAAGTCGCATACATGTAGATACTTGTAAATTGAACAAGGTTGAAAAGTGGATTCTTTCTTTTCAATTATTTAAATTTTTCCATTTTTTTTTTTTTTTCACTGCATGCAACTCATGCCGCAACGTTTTAAGGTTAATGACGCGGAAAGATGACGCTCTGCTGTGAACATAGAAATTTTTTAATTAATTTTTTTTTTTTTAGCAAATCATCTTTTTCTTAGGAAATCAAGTGCGCTTCAAAAGCAAATGCAACGGAATTTTGAGTTAGTTAGCGTGCAGCGGTAGCGATTAGAGCTGAAAATTGTTATCGGTATTTGTTATCGGTATGATATCGGTTTATGTAAGTTGAATAAGAACTGATTATTCATTTCTAAAACTATTTTTTTTATAAATTTAAGTAGAAATCTTGAAGAAGTTTACACAATAGTGCTTACCTCTCTCTGTATCTGTGATCTATTTTGTCTTCTGTTTGCCTCGCATAACTACTTTCAATAGCTGTCGTCAAATACAAGCTTAATGATACAAATTACTCAAAATTGTTTCTAAAGCTAAACTGCAAAACTTAGTACCCGCGAGCTAATCATTAGTAGACAACTACTAACTAAAATAATTTCTGTTAGTTATTAGCAGTTATTAAAAAAAAAATTATATTTGATTATATATAATATTTAACGGTTCAACATTTAAACGTTTCTATTTAAATATTTTATTTTAAGTTAAAGACTTTCTTTTCTTCTTCACCTTTCAAAATTATTCAAAGCTTAAGCTTAATTATTAATTAAATGATGCGTCTAATCTGAAAAATCAGATAATTTTCTTCGGAATATCATGCCAGAGTTGCGATTGAACCACCATTGTTTTGACTTGTTTCTGATACAAGTACTAATCAATTGAAGAGACTTAATGCCGTTGAACTCGAGAAGAATATTGAACGCAAAATTTGAAGAATGTTCATGCTCACTGCATACGTATTCGCAGCACCTACCAGAGTTTTCATATGAAAACATCGATGCATCGGTCTAAAAATCGATGTTTTTCTAAGCTCTAGCACCTACCACACATTATGAGTTTTTTTTTTTTTATAGTAAACAATTTTTATTGATATTATTTTAGGTAGCAGCGCCAAGTTTGGTCTAGCTTCGATTAAGGAACACTTAAAGGAAAAGCCAGCATAAAAATCTGAACAAACTTTCTTGGTTTTTGTATGGAATTTTGTATATTTTTCATTAATTCTAAGAGGTAACCCAACACATGTTCCTCTGTCTGACTATGTATAACACTTGGTACTTGGAAACTAAAAAAGATATAGCCTTCAAATTTGTTTATTTAATGTCTTTCCTCTTCAGTTTAGTAGTTAATGATGCTGACTCCCCCTTCTTGAGTTTTTAAATAACCAAAATTTTTGTTTTTCTTCCAATTGTTTTTAGCTAAAACTGCATCCTACATAAATTCTAATAATAATTTTTATAGAGATCTATATTGGATCATTAGAAGGTATAGCTTCCTTTCAAATCTGTGTCACTTTCTGGGTTCAGTTTATACTGAAAAACTAACACACACGATCTATCTAACTTCAGAAGATGCTAATCTCTTTCCAATAGCCTTACAGACATCAGCTTTCTTCGCTCTCAATGTTGTCATATGAAAAAATTAGAATATGGATAAAAGAAGTACATAAAACCCTGTCGAAGTAAAGCGCCATAAAAAATTTACAGAGTAACTCGAAGACGAGCGCACTTGACTGCAGCATTCTTTGCTGTTTTTCCCTCCCTTTTCACTTTTTTCAACTGTGCACTCTCACGCAGTCCCTGCTGCATTCCAAAGTACAAGTGAATTCGTTATCGAATTAGCGAATTATCGATAAATCGATACATCTTGATATAGTTTCTTTGCTAAGACACTTAGAAGGTTTTTTTTTTTTCAAAATCAACCTTGACAAGTTGCTACAGATTTATAATATTTTTGTTTTTTTTTTTTTATAATTTCAGTGTCATTGGTGAAGTTTTATTTTCGGCTACATAAGCACCACTGAAGTACCTACTTGGCTTATAAATATGTGCGTAGTGACGATGATGACAGTTATATGTACGTAGTATATAATATCGAAATTGTTTCACAAAAAAAAAAAAAAAAAAAAAATTAAAAAGTTATTAACCTTTGCGTTGACGTTTAGTTTTTTTCGGCACATTAACCTAAATACGCTTGCGAAAATTTGAAGCAAAAAAAAAAAAAAAAAAAAATTGCTTCTCTAATTCAGTTTCTTTTTTCCGTTTTTTTGCTACTTCTACTAATTACTTTTGAACTTTCGAACTTTTTTGCATGAGGGAGATACATAAATATATAAAAAAAAGAAGAAAAATAAGAAAAAAAAAAAAGCTAACGAAACAATTTCAACGCATTATTAAATTAAATGAACAAGAGAGAAGAAAAAAAATAGGTGGCGAATAAATAAAATAAAAGCAAACAAAAGTTGCAATAAATTCCAATCGATAAATTTCGATTTCAAAAAAACAATCGATTTGCATAAATTGAATGGTTTTACAGCTTTTATTTTGCTTTTTTTTTTTTAACAAAAGAGCATTTTGCAAAGCGATACGCATTAACAAAAAAAAAAAAAAAAAAAAAAAAATATTTCCATATAAATTAGATAAAAAAAAAATAAAAGAATTAGTGTTGAGTTGAAAAGCAAAATAACAATAAAATAAAGTTAACAACCTTATAAAAAAAAAAAAAAAAAAAATTAGCAAAATGGACATAAATTATTATTGAAAAGCGAAATACAGACATATATAGACAGGCTAGATATATGGTCGGTCGGCTAGTTAGCTGAATCTATTGTTTGGCATATATGTTGCCATCTCTCGTGTTGGAGACTCTTTAATTGTTCAAACGACCTTGTCACCAAATCATAAAAAATAAAATAAAATAAAATAAAATAAATAAATAAATAATAAAATGCAACAATATACGAAATAAATTGAACACATAGACCCCAAAATGGCAAACTACAATAAAATATTGTAAATGAATTTCAAGCCCATTCAAGCTGAAATCCAAATCGAAATAAAAAAATACAATTTATATAAAATCGTATGATTCACACACACATACACACACACACACACACACAGAGACACAGGCGAGTGATTCTAGCAAATAAAAAATGAATCATTGCTACAACTTGTTGCATTCAATAATAAAATAATTAAAAAAAATTGCAATTGCACGGAAGTAGGAAGCTCTACACACAACAAGTCTTGTTTACATTGAATTAGGTTTTTATATATTTTTTATATTAGGCTTATTTAATTAAACAATTAATTAAATGTTGAATTGTTTGCGAAAAAATAATCGATAACAAAACAAAAAATTGCATTTGAATCACGCTTATGAAACGATAACAAAATCAGCAAAAGGCAAAAGGAAAAGAGGAAAGAAAGAATAAAATAATACAGCCACAACAGCAGATGCACAAATATTCTTTCCTTCTCTCTGAACTAACAAATTGTTATCGGCAAAAGGAAAAGTGGAAAAATAAAAGGAAGTATAAAATAAGAGAATATAAATACTGCCTGCTCTACACTCAAAGCTTTTCGTGTGTCTTTTAATGCATACAAAAAGCAAAGCGTACTGCCATTGTGTGAATGCATATATTTTTTTTTTTTTTTTTTTTGCTTTACACTGTGCTACTTTTTCGAGCGGCTTTCAAGTGCAAATTCGCATTACGCTTAACAATGACCTGAAATCATAATTTGTAGAGTGTGCCAATCTATAATAAACAAATTAATAAGACTTTGAAAGGTCGAAGAAAAAAAATGCGGTAAGCCTGTTACTTTGATTCGAGATCAAATTGGTAAAAAAAATGGAACTTTCAAGGGAAGGTTATCGTTGGATTATCTCAACAAGAGTGTGTCGTATGGCGATGAAGCACCGCCAGAAGCATAGATTACAAAATAAAATTAATTTCTGAAGATTTCTGTAGATTTGCTCTTGAATTAACTTCGATTCCACCAAAGCTAATCTTCTTTTCTATTGTTTTTTCATTTGAATTCAATTAAGAAGAAGAGAAAGAAAACTCAAGAAATAACATTCCAATTGATAATACAATAAAAAGAAAACAAAAAAAAACAAAAAACCCATAACATATCTTGAAAACAATTTTGAAATGCGGAAGTCAAGATTAGGAAGCAGAAAGCACAAACACAAAAAGAAATATGTGACAAAACAAAGAAAGAAACAAACAAACACAGTAGCAGCGATAGAAGCAAATGAAAACAATAGCATAAAAATGCCAATTTAAGATTAGGGGGGAAGAAAAACAAGTAGAAAGAAAAAAAAAAAAAAAAAACAATAAATTGTGTCAAGCAGCAATAATTATGGAAAAAATAGAAAAAATGATAAGCGTAAAAAAACGCAGCACAGATAAAAATTTATGCGAAATGCATTAGCATAAGTGCAGAAAAAAAAAAAAAGAAAAAGGAAACCACAAAGAAAAATGATGTTTTGTGGTTTCGAAATCGATTTGAGAAGAGAAAAGTAGGAGAAAAGAGGAGAGTCATAACTACGTACATAATTATTAGAAATTAATATTATACACGTTCATCATTGACGAGGCCCTTATGAAGTTAAGGGTCAGTAGTACAAAATTTGGGCGATAACTACGCAATACATTTAATTCTTCTCCCTACATACTTTTCTTCCATTAACTTTCCAATATTTTGAAACCAGATTTATTAATTAATTTACAACATGTTCTTATCATAAAACATTATGGAACATCAATTCATCATCGAATACATATATGGAGAATTTTATTTTTTTTGATTGTGCGATGAATTTATGGCTCATCACCAACTCTCTTCTCTAGAAGATTGATTTACGGCGTTTCTGCTGCTGTCCACATTATAAAATTATTATTGACCTTCATCAAATGTGAATAAAAGTTGATAAATCATAAATGAACACAAAAAAAAAATTAAATTTGTAGAAGTTCCATCGCCCGCATAGATCTCCATTGACAAAATGATTGAACGATACGGAAAATATGTAAATTGTTCTACGTTATACTGAACATGGCACATGGCACATGATGAGGTTAATTTTGGATAATAAAAAAAATCTCCAGACATATAAATAAGAAAAGAGATGCCTGGATGATAAGAATCGAGATCTTGAAGACTATAAGAGATGGAGACACCATTTTTTGGCATATTTAGATTGCCAATGAACAAGCTAAGCCCATCTCCCTAAGCAGAGATGCAAACGTTTCACTAAAAAACAACTGAAAAATGGCGGCTGCCAACCTATGACATTTGAAAATGTCGAATTTTGTGCCAGATAAAGTGTTTTTGCAGGAAGTTCTTCTTCTTCGTGTTAAAGTCATCGATTTTAGCAGAAGTTTAAGGTGACCATGATCTAGCTGAATGAACGTGCCAGAAGTGGTTTGCACGGTTTAAAAGCAATTCGCAATTTCGACTTAGAAGACGAAGAACGAGCTGGACAGCCAACATGGTTTGAAGATTGAAGAATTGTTGAAGGTATTGTTCGAAGCAACCACTTTCAGACAGATTGGGATTTATTCAAAAGCTTGGAAACTGGGTGCTGTATGAATTGAAACTTAGAGACTTCAAACGCCGGTTCTACATGTCGGAAATGTTGCTTGAAGAACGCCACAAAAAGAAGTCATTTTTGCATCGGATTGTCACTGGTGATGAAAAATGGATTCATTATAAGTTAAGTCTACCCTGGGACAAGCAGAGCACACACATACGCTTACATTTTTTTTTTTTGGAATGAGGTGAATAAGTCAGCTTAAAATTTAAGAATCAGCAAAAATAATTTAAGAATGAGAGAGACAATTTGTTGCATGGAGGGGAGGCATAGGGTAGGTAACTGAAAGAGTATGCAAAATGCGCAAATCACCAACAGCAACAGCTGGGCTTCCGGCACAATATGGCAGTTGAACGCTGATGCTGACGCCTGCAGAGACGTAGGCGCCGTCGTTGACTTCAAAAATGTGCAGAGAAAGAGAAATAAAGCTGTTTCTTCACTACCCCTCTCTCTTTACCCACCACAACAACAACAATATTGAACTGAGCAACAGCTGCGCGCAGCTGCTGCTGCTGCTGCTGCTCGTAGAAAAAAAAAGAAGAAGAAGAAAAGTAACAAGAAAAGTTTATAAACGATAAAAACAAAATAAATGCTTAACACAGAAATATAAGGTTTAATACATCAATTTAAAATGCAAACCAAAAATGGAGGCTAAAAAGATTCTAAAAGAAAAAAAAAAAAAAAAACAAATTCCTTCTTTTACATGTATCTCTGCCTCTCTCTCTCTTTGTCAGTCCTCCTTAACATACACCACTGACCGGCCTTGATTGCAGCTGTCATTTTTTATAGGTTTTTCTGCTGCTTGACTTTCGACGAACCAGCATAAAAAGGGCTTAAAAAAGCAAAGATATTCACCATATACAACTGAGAGAGCACAAAAATACCTGAAGAATTTTTTCTCTCTCTCTCTCTCTCTTTCTCGGCATACAAAACAGTTTCTCAGACATTTTGTTGTTGCTGTAGTACAAAGTTTAACATAAAAAAGCTAACACAGAATAAAACAACAACAGAAAAAGCAAATTCAATATAAGCAAAAGATAATAAATAAAAAAAAAATGTTTAAAGTCTGTCAGTAGAGTAACTGGTTCAGATTTGATTTCCTTCAGCATAGTTTATAAATTTTAAAAATAAATTGTTTGAATCTAGAAATCTAGAAACTCGTCGATATATACAGCAAAATATTTTCGTTATCAAATCTAATGAATTCGAAACAATTGTCTTCATAGCTCGCTCTCAAAAGCGTTGATAACACATAGAAAAATATTTATAAATAATATAAAATGAACTCAGAATAAAACTTTTATTTAATAAATTTGTACAGCTTCGTACTAGTCCTCAATCTTGTTACAAAGTTCCATAAAACGTATATCTCTCCCATAAAAGTAAATATATAACCAAACTATGAATCAGTTCAACGAATCTATGTAGAAGCTGTGAAAGCAGACAGCACCTGCAACAACAGCGCACCTGCTGTGCAAAAGAAAATTCAAGCTTCTGAAGAAATATTCACTAAATAATATTTCCGAAATAATATATTTCTATAAACAGGGAAGGGAAAAAATTATTTTGCACTTTATTAGCCGATTCGCATAGAGTTTGAGAAGCTATTTGACATGGTGAAACTTTCAAATGATGTATTTAGTGTTCATAGCGCTTCTTCCCACTTGCATGTACACCATTATGCATCTCTGCCTATATAGTAAATTCTTCTTTAAATTGTTCAAGTTTTTGTATAAGATCCTCCACCTCTCTCTATATATAAATCAGAGATAGTCACGAAACAACACCTCACGAGGCTTCTATTTGTCGTCCACTATTATAGCCTTTATAGCCTTTACGAACGCTACGAAATGTGTTAAAAGCTCTCCGAAAATCCTTCCAATGGAGACTTTTAAAAAATAATCTTTAGGATCGCTCCAAAATGGGTTATAAACCCTCTGAAAATGATATCAATTGAGACGCTTTAAAGAGTCAACTTTACGAACGCTTCGAAATGGGTTATGAGCTCTCCGAAAATCCTTCTAATGGAGATTTTTAAAGAGTCATCTTTACGTTCGCCTCTAAATGGGTTATAAGCCCTCTGGAAATGATATCAATTGAGACGCTTAAAATTCCCCTTTACGAACGCTACAAAATGGGTTGAAAACTCTCTGAAAATCTTTGCAGTTGAGTCTTTTTTAGTCACCTTTATGATCCATTCGAAATGGTTTATAAGTCCTCTGAAACTGATGTCAATTGAAACTATTTAAAGAGTCATCTTTACGAACGCTACAAAATGGATTATAAACGTTCCGAAAATCATTCCAATGGAGACTTTCTAAGAGTCACCTATAGGATCGCCTCTAAATGGGTAATAAGCCTTCTGAAAATGGTCTGAATTGAGAATTTTTTAGCGGTCAACTTTATGATTGCTTCGAAATGAATTATATTTGCTTACTGATCAGAGATCAATTTCTATCAATTTCAGATTTAAACGGGACTACCAACTTCAAAATAATAAAACAATAGTGCCTCCTCCAAATTTTTACACTCTTCTTTTCGCACCAACTTTCTTCAGAAATGCTGTATATTTATGGGTCACCAAATTCTACATGTTTTTACTTCAAAGACACACTGTAAGCAGTCTAAGAAGATGCTCAATTAAAAAAAAAAATAAATAAATAAATAAAGGAATGCTATGCAAAAAGCGGTACTGCATATATGTTTGTCTGTCTGTCGGTCGGTCTGTCTGTCCGTCCAACACAATACGTAAACTGTTTAAACTATTGAAAACATTTTCTCGTACCAACTGTTCGTTCTCAAAGACGACATTTTTAATTGAAAGCGGCAAGAAACGGGTTTCCCCCAAACCCAAACCAGCAACGCTGAAGATGCAACAATACAAAACTTTAGAATTGCATGAGGCAACACAGAGAGTTGATCATGATCATCATAATGAAGATGATGATGATGGAGGAGCACACGGCGGACGGACAACTGCTACTATGTAGCTATATCTGTATGTATAGGGCGCCACAGCTAAGCCGCTGGAATGAATTGGTGGCACAAAACTTTAGGTGTAGCGCCCAGTTTTGATAGTTGAAAGAAACTCGTTTCATATAAAGAAGAATTATCACTAAGTATCTATGTTGTATAGCACGAAAGAGTGTTTGTATAAGTGTTGGTGTTGGTGTTGCTGGTGGTGGCGGTGTTCACATTCTTAACAAGTTTTCTGCTTCTTGCTTCTTTGCTTGTTATTTCAACCTCTATAAGACACCAGCCCGCCAGCCAGCCAGCCAGCCAGCTAGTCTGTTGCACTATTTGTGCCAAGAACTTTTCAAATTTAATTATTGTTCTTTTGTGTGTAGTGCGGCGACGACGACGACGACGACGACGACGAAGACGGCGACACAAGAGGCAGCTTAATCATAAAAGCAACAAAAAAAAAAAAAAAATTTGCAAAAAAATAATAAATAAAAAGAGTTCACAAGAAACGAGCCACTTCAAAAAAATAAAATCATAAAAATGTGATTGGTAAACCCGTTTGTGTCAACAAGAAGCAAGAACAACATAAACACTTGGCGTCAAATTTAATGGCCGCCTGCCGCAATGGGTCCATGAAAGCGTTACACATGCTCGGGCATATATCGCGTACCATAATACGAGAGCGCTCTGAAAAGTTTGGCCACTCTGAAATGCTCAAAAGTGTAAGGGAGTAAAGTTAGCAAATAAAAAAACTGCTATTGGATGATTCTGTGGTTGGTGCCGAAACAGCATCAGTTCGAGATGAACAAAAAATTGTACTATACTTCTTATTCTTCTTCTAATATATAAACTGCTTTCCGTAATATAGGATGAATGGAACGACTTGCGATAAGAGCCCAACCCTTAATGGGACCAACTATAGTCGATACTAGAAGACTTCGCGAGATACTATCCTACGCAAGAAAGGCGTAAGTTTGAGGATGTTGAAAGGTTATGTGACAGAAATGAAGCTCGAAAATTTTACAAGAACAAGCGTCTGACCGAAGGTTTTAAACCCAGCGTAACGTTCTGTAAACACGTAAGTGGAAATCTGGTTACAGATGCACAGGAATCACTGAGATTATGGAGATGTAATTTTTCTAACCTACTTCGAGGCCGATAGAGAAATGTCACCGAAACCACCAATTAATGATGGCACTATAGTAGAGCCAACGGACTTTAACGAAGTCGATTCGGTTACCAAAAAGCTGAAAAAAAATAAAGCGGCAGGCTCTGTTGGGCTACCAGCTGATTTATCAAAGACCGGCGGCAAAGAGTTGGTTAGGAGTATGCACTGACTTTTATGCAAGATATGGTCTGACGAATGCATACCCATTGACTGGAATCGCAGAAACATCGTCTATCTTGGATTCGAAATGTCCAGCAACAACAACGTCAGCCTGGAGATCAGGCGAAGAATCGCGGTTGCAACTAGATGCTATCTTGGGCTGAGCAAGCAAAAACGAAGTAAAGTCCTCTCTTCGAATACTCCAGGTCCTACTGCATGGCGCAGAGGTATGGCCCGTGATTGAGTCAGATTGAGCCTTTGAGAGAAAGGTTCCCCGCATGGTCCTATTAAAATCGGCGAGTTTGGGTGTTGTATAAGCAATTTGATTCCAGCGACTGCACTAGGCTGGTCAGCTCATTCTAATGGATGACATAAATCGAGCACGCATGGTTCACATGGTGCACCCAAATTTATTTGGTGAACGATGTTATAGAGAATGAACGGACACGCGTTGGAATGACCAGGTACGGAGAGATCTCTCTGCCCTTTTGGCATTCAGAACAACTGTACTACATAAGCTGATGCGCCTTCCTTAATATGGCCAAGATGTAAATACAGTTAAAGACCATCTGAGTAAGTATTGATAAAAATCATTTTGATATAATCGAAAGATCATTTAATTTTTTTTTTTTTATATCAGATTGATGACTCTGGAATTATTGTGTAAGGACTGTAATACGACAATAGTTCAAAATTGCCAACTAAGGAAAGTTAGATCTTCCAGAAGAATAATGAAATTCAAAAAGGAGGAAAAAAGTATGGAGAGTCTTGAAAAGCTTCAAACGCACAGGAAACTGGCAGAAATATAGGACAAACTGACCGACTAAAATTATATACAAATATATAGCTTTGTTAATGAAAAAAAAAACATATGTCTTGTAGAAATGGAACTGTTTTACAAAACAGAATAGCTCTGTGATAATATTTTTATAGTTGTTTCTGATATCAGGCTGTACAGATTTTTGCATATGGTTTTGTAAAACTATTTTGTTTTTCCTTTTATCTGTTTTCGATAAAGAATTTGCAAAGATAAACTGAATTCCATCGAAACATATGTTGCAACTGAATATTTTACAGACTACCCTCCTCGAACAAAGAAAACTCGAAAACACTTGGCGACTTTGAAGACTATGACTTGCTTGTGATCACTTGAAGTGACGACGGCGACGAAGACAAGGTCAAAGTCAAACTATAAACTACTATAAACTAAAACTGGACAATAAGCTTGGAAAGTGATTGCAGTTCGCAGGAATTTGAAACAATTTTATAAATAAATTAAGACATCACCACACCATCACAAAGAAGAAATATGAAACTAAGGCAAGCTTGAGTCTTAAAATGTGTAACATGCTGATATACGATATGCTGTGCAGCTGCTGTAACAGAGAACCTCCACAGCGTCATGTACGCCACTGCACAGCGGAGCACCAATTAGAAAATTGTATACTCATTCTGTGATATAATCACCAACGGCGACAGCGACAGCGACGGCGACTATGTTCCGTCGCAGTCGCTGTCGCCGCCGTCGCGTTGCGATAAATTAAGCTTCAGATTTAAAATATTTTCGTAATGATGAATAATGTGCGAGCACTGATAACAGTAAAGAGCAAAAAGCACCACAAACAAACCATTTTGAACCAAACCGAACCGAACCGAACCCAACCCCAGCACAAACAAACCTAAAAACCACAGCAAAACTTTTAAAAGATAAGATAAAACAAAAATGCCCAACTTCAATCATGCAAACTAAATCCATTATTTAGATATCAAGTAATATAGAGAAAGTCTTTCGAAGAAGCTACACAAATTTTTTAAGATCTTAATTTTTGTTGAAAACTCCCTAAACTTATCTAAATTAATGCTTTGAAGATGTAATGGAACATAGGTTTCAGTGAAGTTAAACAAGTACTAAAGCTTCTTGATTATTTAAATCAATTATCACCAGTGATGAAGATAATTTACGATCAATGGAGTTCACTATTAAGCCATATTGGACCATCTTGACCTAAAACCTTACAAAATCAAATTAATTCCAGTACTAAAGCTTTCTGATTATTTGAAGTGCCGAAACTTAACCGTTTGTATTTGGGAAAAATTTTATTTATTTCATTAAAAAATTATCACCAGTGATGAAGATCATTTTTGGCTTTCATAAAAAAAAAAAAACTTTAAGAGATGTTGCGATCAATGGAGTTCACTATTAAGCCATTTTGGACGACTATTTTTGAGCAGAATGGAATAGTAATATGTGGTTCCAGCAAGTTGATGGCACATGCCATAAAAATGAAGTTTGATCATCTAATCTCGAGAAATGATTGACCATTTTCCTCAAGACCACTAAAAATTAGTCTCAATTTGAAGTTCCAAAGCATTGAAGAACTGAGGGTTTCGAAAACTTTTACAGTTTAGAGAAAACCCGCCAAAAAACTGTAGATCTTAAGTGGTATAAAAATTCGTTGACGGTGTTTTCGGTTTCAGTGAAGATTAAATGTACAAAGTGGGAGACTTATATACAAAGTACATATTTATACATGGGATCTGCGCTTACTCATATATGTATAAGCTTTGAGCAAACATATACAGATACCAGTAACAACAACAACAACAACAACAACAACAACAACAACAACAACAACAACAACAACAACAACAACAATTATATATATATATATATTATAAAACATAAACAACAAAAAACAAACAACTATAAAATCAATAAAAAACGATCATTGTACGAGTTGATGTCGTCAACATTAATAAAAGGAGAGACACCAAAACCGAGAATATCATAATAATAAACAAGAAATAATGTACTAGAGTAGAACCTGTACGACTATAAGATACGCTATAAACAAGTTACAGCAACTCTTTTTCAAAGAAGGAGTTCCAAGCCATACAAAATATGAGGTTTCTAGCCTCAGAAATAAATTGAAGATGTAGCTTGCTAGAAGCATTAGCTCGTATAGTAAAAAATTTAAATAGTGACAAAGGGACGAACGGACCTAAGCATATATTTTTTACTATATATTACCATATATTTCCATAAAATTAATATACCCTGCTACACCAAAAGTAAAGCGTATAAACAAATTCAAGAGAGCGTACAACGAAACGATAAAATTGAGAACAAACTAGAAATGCAAAACAGCGATCTACATGGGTATAGTCAGCAGCAGCGGCAGTAAAACAGGGGAACTTCTCCGAAACATCTCTGCTAAAACTACAAAAATAAGTTCTGAGATATGGGCTTAAGCTTTCCGTAATGGGATACAACTACGCCCATGTTCATAAAAACTAACAACAACGACAAAAAGTCACGATTAATCACACATGTGACATAGCTAAAGAGAAGCAACAGGGCGACGGCGAGCGGCGGGTGCAGTGAAATAAGAAGTGAGCTGAAGGCAATGAAAAGCAGTCGGCGTCGTCGGTCGATACTTTGTATATATGCTATAGCGACACATTTAAAAACAGTATGTTGGAAAATTAAATACATTGAATGGATTATTAGTTCAAGCGAACTGTGGAGTTATCTCCAAATGAATTCGAATTTGGAGATAACAATTTACGAAGAAGTTTTTTGAAATTTTTTATTTTGTTTAATAAAATAAATTTTTAATAAA
The DNA here is from genome assembly GCA_035044805.1 of Leucophenga maculata. Lineage (NCBI taxonomy): Eukaryota > Metazoa > Arthropoda > Insecta > Diptera > Drosophilidae > Leucophenga > Leucophenga maculata. Next base: position 362,334 of record JAWNNP010000387.1, read on the forward strand.
ACCTATCTGAGAGGCATTTGTTTTTATGGGTGTTCATTTTTGGAAGTATTCTTCGCTACATGGAGACTAAGAAAAAGGGAATACTCTGATGCTTTATAAATAAAATAAAAAAAATTTAAATTAAATAGAAATGAAGATTTCATATTCTTCTCACAGTTTTGTGTAACCAGGCAGACATACGAACATGACTACTTATAAAGTTTATATTAGGAGTGAAGCACCGTTCAGAACAGTTTGGGACAGTGCTTTACCAGAAAAAAAAAAGAAGCATATACGGAGAATTTCAAGAAATCGGTTATCAAAACACATTAAAAAATTGTGGAGGCCTATGACCACAGAGCTTTATCGGAAACAATCAGCAGACATTGGTTGAGTCTGTTCAAAAAAAGAAATTTTGAACACCAACTTCTGACTGTTTTTTTCAATGAGTCACGCGTTTGCTGAGCAATACTTCGATTCTTAGGAATACAATGGCTGATGAGTAGTTCGTCTCAAGAATTCGGTGATAAAATGGGTCGCCAGCAGAGGACTTTTTTCGCTTTCAATGCTTCTGATTTAATTTTTAAAATTTTTGTGTCTGTGCTCTCAAATCTTCGAAACGGCTGAACCGATTTTGATGGCACTCTCACTGTCTGACATTGAAGAAAATCAATCTATAAACTTTTTCAAACTGATGTACATAATTTTGCAGCACACTGTAGTATATAGTTTTAATATTGTACAGCAGAGCAACAAAAAGGCATCAAAGGAAGAAATATTATAAAGCAACGCCAAGTGGTAAAGATCCACAGCAGAAGTATGGAGAACGAAGAAAATCATCATCATCATCGGCCGTTCATTGCCAGCTTTGTTTCATAAACATTTCCGCAGAAATACAACACTAAAACAAAAGAATGAAACATGTATAAACGGGAAAAAAGGGCAACAAAATTTTTACGCCATCATAAAGAAACATTTACGCAAGTAAACCACAAAACAAAAGTCCCCACCCGCAAAGGGTCGCTCGCTTTGTTTGGTGCTTTCTTCATTGGATTTTTTTCTCCGATTTTTGTTTTTTTTTTGTTTTTATGGATTTCTTTGCACTCACCTTGGGTAATTCACGTTTGCGCCGAAAGATCACAACATCGCTCTCAATATAATCGGGTACTTCTTTGGTGCTCTTGGAGAAATTAAAGACCATTGAGTTATCCGCCGAATTATCCGAGGCGCCACTGCCGGCACCGCCCTGACGACGTTTACGCAATGCCCAAATGGGTGAACTATCCGTTTCACTATTGGCAACGCCGGCACCCGGATGCTTGATCAATGTATCGTAGGTGTTTGTATTGGATGTGTTGTTGGAGTTGGCGGAGTTGTTGTTGCTACCATGTGGCGATTGTAGCATGGTATCAGCGGCCAGTGCACTGGTTTTCTTCATTTCATTAATGCGATTCTTTTCAATTTCACGACTGGTCAATGACGTGGTGTTGGTGTTCGTGTTGGGAGTGGTGTTGTTGATATTATTGGAAGCCGCTGTTGTTGCAGCTGTTGTATTTACCAGCGGTCGTATGACGCCAATTTGTTTTGTTGGTGTGGTATTAATTGTTGATGATGTTGCTGTTGTTGTTGTCGCGTTCGCGTTCGAGGTGTTGGACTCACAGCCGTTTGTCAGTTTTGTTGTGAATTTAAATTCCTGACTTGTTCCCGCTTTGGCAATGTTCTCGAGTGCGCTCTTCGTTATACGTTTTGCGGCGCCGTGTTCGCGACTAGCAATGCCTGAAACAGTCGCTGCCTGCAATGACTCGACTGTTGGCGAGAGCTTATCGCATTCACCCACTGCCGCCACCGCCGCCTCTGCGTTGTATACATTATCGGCGGCGGCGACGGCGTCGTGATCGTCGTCGCTTTCAGCAGCGTCGACGCTGTCGTCATCAGCAGCCGCAGCTGCGGCGGCGACTTCATCATCATCATTAAGAATGTCTCCAACGACGCCTGCTTGGCGTTCTTGATGATCGTCGTTTTTGTTATCGATCGCAGCTGCGCTGCCACCTACGCCAACATTCACAGCTGCTGCTGCCGCTGATTCGTTTACATATTCACTGCGCGGCCACATATCAGTCTGTTGTTTTGCTTTATTAACCGTCTCGCCGGCAGCACTTTGCGAATCATCCAACTCCAGATTGCCAAGTAGCTTCGATAGTATAGTGCCGGGTGAATCGTTTTGTGTTGTTGCCGCACCGCGTGCAATCAATGTCTGCCTGGGCAATATCTCCGGTGCACGTTCGCTCCTTGTTGGCGGTGTTGCATAGTCCAGCGGCGGCACATGTGCATGGTTTTGCTTTGGTGTTGACATTAACACTGTTGCAGCACCCTCAGCAGCATTATCGCCGTTCAGCTTACGCATGTGCACTGCGGATGTTGGCGTAGTGTTGCCGGAGCCGGTTCCGCCGCCGACAGCTCCACCACCGATTTTAAGTGGCTGGCCAAGCGTTGTTGGCGGCTTCTTTGTGGGACTAAGCGGCGTCGTTGCGCCTGTTGCGTTTGTGGGCTTTGGAAATATTAACGCCGGCTTCTGCTCCTTAATAATCGATTTATAGCTGGCCACCTTACTGGCAACATCACCGGTTCCATTGGAACGTGTCGCTGCGCGTGGACGGCGATTTGCACTTGCCTCAAATTTCTTCAAAGTTTGCTTAACCAAATCCGGCGGTGGACGTTCGGTATCATCGATGATTGAGGTTAAACGTTTCGGTGGCATTGTATCAGTACCGCTGTGCAAACGCTCACGTGCATTGCTAATCTTATCCTCGATGGTGACACAAGTTGGTTGATTGTTGCCGCCAACACTGCCGCCGTATGTTGCTGCAGAGCTTGTTGCTGGCGGCGTTGTTGGTGTTGTTGCTGCTGCTGCGGATGTTGTTGTTGTACTACAGTGCCACTGTGATTTCTCACTGAGCAAAGCTTCAACGGAACGTGCACGTTTCATAATTTCATTGCCGCGTTTTAAATGGCGTGACCGTGTGCCGGCGCCATAATCCACAGTAGCGCCGGTACCGCCGCTGCTATTTGCATTGCCAGCGCCATAACCCGACTGTGACATGCTGTGCCGCTGCTGTGTACCATTAACACCGCTGGCGCTGGTAACGGATGTGCCATATTTCTGATAGCCAATGCCACCGCTGCTGGGAAAGGACTTTTTAATGTATGACGTTGTTGTTGGTGTCGTGCCCACTGTTGCATTGTTCATATTTGATGCATCACGCTTCGGCAGCTGACGTAGCTCTACTAATTCAGCTGCAGCAAGAACACCACCACTGGCACTGCTGACAACACCGACCGCACCAACGACGCCGCCGCCACCGCTACTTTCGAGCAAGCCATCATCATCCTCATTACGATCGAGCAATGTATTTAGACTAGTCGAACGACGTAGACGCTGCTTCAATTGCTGTTCCGTAGATTCACGCAGCGCTAAATTCAAATAGCGACAGCGCAATTTTGAGACAATACCCGGTCCGTAGCTTAAATCTTCGCCAGAATCCAATTCCGTTACGGATTGTGTAGCACTACTAATAACTGTAGCTATGGTGCCACCACCACCGCCGCCGCTGCCACCACCGCTTGGCGACTGTAAACGCTTAACACTAACACCCAACTGATGATGATGATGGCCATGACCCGCATGATGATGATGATGACTGCCATTTTGTGTTGTTGTTTTCTTCATCTCCTGCACAGCGACCATTTTATTTTTATTGCAGCCGCCACTGCCGCCGCCGCTACCAAGTATATTCGCCGTTAGCTTTGTTGGCGAATGCAGTTGCTGTGAAGGATGCTGATCGGTTGCAGACTCCAATTGTCCTGTTTTATATTTTGTATGCTGCGTCTGCGACTTTGTTGCAACAATAAAATTTTGCTGTACACGTTGTTGTTGTTGTTGCTGCTGCTGCTGCTGTTGCTGTTGCTGCTGTTGATTTTTTATAAATTGATTATTTTGCAATTTTTCGGATATTTTCGTTTTACAAGTTTTATCCAGCGGTGTCGGAGGAGTAGGAGTACTGTAAAATGCCGCGTTATTTATTGTTGTTGCTGCTGCAGTTGCTTGCGGTTGTTTTTGTTGTTGTTGTTGTTGCTGTTGCGCTGACGTGCACAATTTACTTAAATTATTCACTTGCGACGCTGTAGCCACTGTAGTAGTAGCTGCTGCTGCTGCTGTTGTTGTTGCTGTTACTGTTATTACGCCGTCGCTGTTCCGTTCAGTCTCGCATTTCGTATATAACTGATTCAATGGTGCTGTTGGTATTGCTGGTGACTGCTTTACACTTAACGCTCCAGTTGGCAGCGTCGTCGTCGACGACAACGACGACGACGGCAACGACGACGACGACGACGACATTGTTGTTGTTGTTGAATCTGTGCTAGTTTCAACTTCACCACTCATATTCAACATAGAGCAGCAGCCGTCGCTCTCGCTATTACTGTTTCGGCGTTTTTTGTTGTATTGTTGCTCTCTTAATGGTGAATTACTATTTGCCTGATGTTCTTTGGTAGTGTATTGACTTCTTGCATTCCCTGTTGCTGCTGTTGTTGGTGCTGTTACTGCTGTGGTGGAATACAAGAGTGATCGTTGCTTTGGTATTGGCACATTGCCAGCTGTGGTTGTTGTTGTTGTTGTTGTTGTTAGTATTGCAGAATCTATTACTGCTTCCTCTTTGTTAGCAATTCCTATTCCTGTTGTTGCTGTTGTTATTGTTGTTGCGCCAGCAGCAGCATTGGTTTGAGCCGTATAATGACCTCCAATCAGAAATTTCTCAGACTTTTCTTTTGTTGTTGTTGTGGTTGGCGAAGCAGCCGCAGCAGCAGTAAACGTAGAACAAGAAGCAGCAGAAGAAGACGACGACAAAGAAGAAGAAGCTGTAGCTTGTTTTGCCGGCGCCTGATTTAAAGGCGAATGTAGAAGAAGAAGTGACGCTGCCGCTGTAGTTGTTGTTGTTGTCTGTTGACTAGTTTCGGTTGTTGACTCAGCCGCAGCGGATTCTAAAAGACAAAAAAAAAATCAAGTTAAGAGTGGTTGAGAAAAAAAAGCATAAAACAAATACAAACACAAACAAATATGTATGCAAAAGCATCATCAAAAGCACACAATGACAAACTTGCAAAGCTTTAGTTTGGTTGGATCGATCAATTTTTCTTTTCTTTTTTATGGACGTGTATCCTGAACAAAGATCAATGCAAATGCATAGCATAAAACCGACTTTTTTGTACACTACTAAATATAGAATAAATAAAAATGTTTTAAGGATATATGAACGACTGAATAATGCGAGCATATAATATTCTCGTATACGAACTTTAAGCTTAAAATGGAGAGCATGCTCTTGAAAAGCACAAAACACTTTCGCGAGCCAAAAGCCTTAAAAATGCTTCACTTTTTGAAAAAATTGCACACGGCAAGAGCCAAGTGCAAAATATTTTATGATAGACAATATTTATGTATTCTTTCGGGAAGCGGCAACACACTTAAGTCAATAGGTGAACTTTCGACGTAGATTTCACTTCCGTACACAAAAGTGGTTGGAATTCGTTAGACTTCTCTGGAAAACTTCAGCGGCAGGTGATATATTCTTTGATATATCCCTTCTTTGCGCAATAGAGATATCTATTGGGTGGAGGAAAAAAGAAAGACACACCAAGAGGTCTCTACAATAACTGCACAAAAGGTGAGTTCTGTAAATTTGAAACAAAATCATAGTAAATCGAAATTTTCATGGATGGAACATATCAAATTAGTCGAACTAGATGCATACCTAAGCAAGTAGTTCAGTTACAAACTTGCCAGAAGAACTGATAGCACTGCTACACACACACACACACACACACACACACACACATACAAGTGTAGCGTATTCTACTAATGATAATAGTGAAGAAAAAAAGTGTAGTGCATATTTTTGCCATGTACACACAAAGATGAGAGAACACGTTCTGTTCTAAACGCGGAAATCAGATTAAAGAGAGTCGAGTGGAGTCGAGTCAGTCAATATATATAATTCATCAACAAATACAAATTAAATGACACTTTTTTCAGATTTTTTTTTCTTCTATTTTTTTTAATGTATGAGTTTATTAGTAGTTGTTGGTGTTTTATTATTTACTACAATTGGTATTTAATGGCAACTACTATGCCCGTAATTACGTATGTGTGCATGTGTGTGTGTGTGTGTGTGTGTGTGTGTGTGTGTGTGTGTGTGTGTGTGTATTATGGCACTCATGAAAGAAGCAATTGAAAGTATGTACAACATTTATTGTATTGTGTGTAGTTTGGCTGATGATTCACCCGGCATAGTGGGTCGGGTTGGACGGCCTGCCTGCATGCCGGCCTGATGATCCATGCTTTTTGTCAACCCTCAAGATACTTCAAAAGCATGAATTTCAAAGAAGTACAACTATATGAGAGGGTGTTGCCAAAGTAACAGTAAAAAAAAAAAAAAAAAAAAAAAAAAACATACACTCAGACTTATTTCTGGAACTGGACTGGGTCACCAGTTGCTGGAATGAGGCAGCGTGACGCGTATGTTGCTATCGAAATGAAATCAGCAGAAAAAAAAAAAAAAAAAAAAAAAACTGAAATAAGAATGAATGAGCTGTAAGGAAGGAATATTTGCAAATACAGTGAAGCTTCTTTAGAGGCTAAAATACAAACAAACGCTCGTGAACTAAAAATTAAAACAAGTTGTGAATTATAAATGCTTTTAAATTTAAATTGAAATAAAACACATAAAGCGAAGGAGTAGTTGTATGTTTCGTATATAATATATATGTGTAGCTGCCATTCATATACAGCCACTGTATACACTAGTTGGCATAATTATTTTGACAAAATCTGTCCTTGCTTTGCTTAGCACTGTTAAATAACGGTACTATAAAATACTTGTGTAAACTAAATGACTATGTATGCTCTATCTTTTCTCTTAAGGTTCAGACTTGAATGCTGCTCTTAGACATACATAAAACCAAAGAAGAGACAATTTTCGAGGTCCAGTGAATGCACTGAGAAAGAGGTCGGAAAGATTTTCACAATTATTACCAATCCTCTGCAGTACAAGGTGCCCAATTGATTACTTAACAGACAGAAGGAGATCATCGATGGCAAATACTCGCAGTTGACTTTATCCAATTTGGACTCGAAGTTGCGTAACGATTTGAAACGCTTGAAAAAGATTCTCTGGAATCGTGGTCTGCATCACCAAGACTACCGGTCGTCATGGTCGCACTGTTGGTATGTCCAAGTAGATGTAAGCCGCAATGGTGGAAAGTGCTGCAACTACTTCTATGCCTTTCTCGGAATAAGTGTTTTTTTTTTTCAATCTTAAATACAAAGAAGAAACGATACAATCTCAGAGATCCTTTAACATTTAGAGGACGCCATTTTCATTAACTTTTTAATTGTTTTTCTTTACACTTATTAAGTATTAAGGTTTGTTTCTTCAATATTAAACACTTGTCAAAATACTTATGCCAATGCATTAAACTGCAGCAATTTTTTTACTAGTTTTATTTATTCTTGAAAATAAAAAGGATTTTCTATAAAATATGTATTACAAAATATACAAAGGACGGCATAATTATTTTGACGATATATAATAGTGATTGCCGGTTCTTGACATTTTTAAGTAAACAAAAATAACGGTACAATTCCAACTATCAAAATACAAATATTTTGATTATTAGTCGTTAAAATTTTTTACAGTGAACTTTGCTCCGGCATAAGTATTTTGACAAATGACTTTATATCACTTTAACTTGTGACTTTTATAAAGTTTGATCTTCCAAATTTACAACAAATTTTTATTGGTTATTGGAAATTATGACAAAAATAGCTGAACTAAACTATTTTGTTCGATCTTTAACGAATAACTTAAGCTGAGAAGTATCAACATAATCCATAAAAATGTTGAAGAAATGTACTTTGGACAGTTGAAAGCATTTTAAAGTACAACTCATCAAAAGAATAAACTTTTGTAAAGCTGCCAAAAATCAAAAAAATTCCAATAAAGAAGTCCTAGTGAGCCAGAAAGTAAGTTCAGACATGTTCTGAATGGTTCCTATTACCAATTCCATGAACAAAAGCCAATATTCGAAAAATATTAACACAAGAACTAAATGCGAATTATAACGATCTTCACTCTACTTGCTTACTTGTTTATAAATAATTAAATTGTTTTAGTCTCTCACAATGAGTGTGTCCTGTAGTATAAAAACAAAGGTATCCAGCGAGAGAGCGAGAGAGAGAGAGAAAAGTTAAAGAACGACGTTTCATGCCGTTTTGACTTGTTCTGCATACCACACGAAACAACATAAAAGAATCACAAAGGCCTACCACCAACAAATTTATTCATACATAAAGCAACAACAACAACAACAACACTATTAAATTACAACAATGCCAACGAACCAGTTATGCACAAACAAAGCGCAAATGGTGTAGAACAAAAGTAAGCAGTGGAGCGGAGTAGAAATGAAGCAGAACACAGAAAAACAGCATCCTGACAATAAGAAGAAGAAGAAGAAAAAAAACAACAACAATTATTTAAGAACTTCAACAACAATCAGAAGAAGAAGAAGAAGTGAAGTGCCAAAGAGTATGCAGCCATTAAGCGTGGTGAGTTTCTTATGTTGCTGCTGTTGTTGTTGTTGTTGTTGCGGTTCTGCTGCACTTCTTTGGCTTTTGAACGACAGCAGTAAAATGCTCTCTCATATGTGCTCATCATACGCTCTTTTTGTGCATGTGACAGGTCAGTGTTATCACTAAAAGCAACAACAACAGCAACAACAAATCTGTGAGCATGCAAGTATGAAGTGAAGGGGTAAAGAAAAGTAGTGCAGAAATGAAGTACTGAACTTTTCAGTGTATCTGCACAAAGCAAAATACGCAAAATCAATAGATATGCCTAGCCATATATGTATGTATGTATGTACATATATAAACTCGATTTTTTTTTTCATAGATATTTATAAAAATTTTTAATTTATTATTTTGCCTTTTCTCTGCGATTTAATCAATATTTATTTCGGTAAGCCTTTGAAATTAATTTTGTAAATTGTTTGCATGAAAAAGATAAACAGAACAAAAAATGCTGCAATCGGTTAAAGTCGACTTCCGAATACGCTGTTTTACTTGAAATGTAGTTTTTTTTGTGGAAAATATTTTATTAGAATTGACGTAAGATAAGAAAATTCAGAGATGAATCAATATATAAGCAATCTCAAGAGCTAATAGGCCTTTCTTTATCTCTGATAGACTATATCTTGACTTGAGTACATACAATTGCACAAATTTACTATACCCGCTTGCACTATGCATACAGGGTATAACAATAACAAGTTCAAGTTTTTTCAATCACGCTTAACAGATATCACTTCTTGTAAATCAAATAAGTTTTAATAAAATATAGATTCACATTTACAGTTAGTTCATATTTATTTACTGTTAATGCTATTTCACACTGTTTTGCATTAACAGTAAAGCTAACAGCAAGTTAAAAGCTAACAGCAAGTTAACAGTTTCTTATCAACTGGTACTTATGATGTTAATAAATTAATAGGGTTACTCTCCCATGTATATACCATGTATATCAGCACTGTAGCTCAAATGGTTGCAAAGATATGACAAATTTTGGTTACCGCTTATATGAAAGGTAAAGCATCCGAGGCTCCTTCCGAGGTAGCCTATGTTCTTTTCTAACATTCCAACTATTTCCGTACCAAAATTCATACAAATTGGCTTAGCAGTTTAGGCGTGATGCGCACACAAACCAAAAAAAATTTTAGATTTTCGAGTTTTAAACCGAATAAGCGTCATTTGCGGAAATTTTGGATTTAATTATTTAATTTGAAACAAGAAAATAGGCTCCAGTACAAAATATGCTGTTCCTAACAATTTGTATGAGGGCTATTCCTTCTAGTGGTGCTATATTGGCCAATATCATGCAAGATACACCAAAAAATTTGGCTTAAATAATTTGAATCCAAAAACTTAAAAGAATTGGACAGATTTCTTTGGGGGCTACTCATTTTAGTGGTCCAATCTGAACCTAAATGGAATATTATATGATAAGGATTAACGTAAAATTATACAAAATTGATTTTTCCACAAAAACTAACAAAACTAACAACACCAATAAAATTTTTTCATATCAAAACTAAGTAAGAGAAGAAGTTTTGTATGGTAAGTTCCAATACCCACTTGAAGGTGGGAGTGTGTTCATTTTATGCAAATTTTAAAAAAATATCTTTTTATTAATAATTTTTTTTTAATGACATTTCTGAGCAAATCTCGAATTTTAACCCATTAATTTGCACAAAGAAGCATGCAACATGGAGTTTATACAAGTCGTTAAAAATTTAGACCTTTCGAGATTTGTTTTGAGTTCGAGTTCTTCAGTTGGAGGCGATTTTAAGAAGTTCAAAAAAATTGACAACCACTTTCCCGTAGAAAACATACAAATTTTACTGAATATCCATGGATGAATGACGAAATATTGACGTTCTAAATTGATTAACAAAGTATGATAATTTTTTTTTTTTTTTAATGAAGACGTCCAAGTTTTTGTTTTTTCCATTTTAGAGATTTTACTGTATTATTTTGTATATCAGAGTATCGCGTTTATCAGTTAAGTTCCATTAAACTATTTAAACCGTTCAAGGTATGAAGTTTCAAAGATGTTAGTACTTTTTTTTTGACGAAACATTACCGCCCTATTGTAAATATTATCTAGAACACTGCCAAACAACAACTAGGGTACATACATCGGAAAAAAAAAACCGAAAGACAGTTACTTAGTACAACGCATATATTTGATAGATAGAGGCGCTATTACAGATACAAAACAGTTAGATAGCCTTAGTACATAGTCAGGCAGATAGGCTGGATAGGTCTAGGTAAAATATAGACTACATACATAGCATGTACAACCGATAACAACGGCGTCGTCTGACTGTTACTCACAATCGATAAGTTCAAATAAAAATATTTTCGTATATAAAACAACAAAAAACAAAACAAAAAATAATAATACAAGATAGGAACCAAAAAAAAAAACAAAAAACAAAACACAAAAAAAAATTAAAGTCAAACAAATGCGTAGATGGTTTCTTTATTTCGTGTGCTGCTGATAAGACCCATACGTAGCACCCACCCCCCGCGTACCATAAAAATAATCGAAATTTTTAATCGAACTCGTCCAAATGTGCAGCTGTGTGTGCTGGCGACGAAGGAAATAATATAAAAAAAAAAAAAAATTTATGATAAAAAAGCAAAATATTTATTTCGAGAAATATAAAACGTTTATCAAAATCTTGGGGCCTGGAATATTTTCTAAATTTGGTATAGCAGATCTTTTGGAACAGAAAAAAAAAAAAAAAGAGCTAAGAGCTTATATATTTAAGATCTTGATAAATCTTTGAGTTTATACAAATAAAAATTTTAGGCACAATTTGAGGCAATTAAATTGCATGCAGTTTGAGTAGCACATATAGCACAGTTTGAAAAGCGCTAGCAACAGTTTGAATAGCGTTAGTGTTTGGCAAATTTATAGGCTCTAAATTTGAGCGGAAAAAAATATGCCACACGAATTTAGGAGGAAATATAATAACAGACAAATCTAAGGTTCAACGAGGAAGCCCACGTGATTCCTCGTGTTAAACGAATTTTATAGATAAATGAATTGAGACATGCTTTAATTAAAAGCAAACACTCTTCCTTTGCCTCTCCATTTCCTCTGCGGCACATTTCTAATTCAGATTTCATAACAGCTTATGGAGAACTTGTGTAAGTCGTATCTAGCAGCTTGTGAAAGAAACTTTTAGTGTCTCATGTGGGTGGCAAGTCTTCACCAATTGACTTCGAAGAGTTTTGTGTGAAGTTTTCAGCGTTTTTATTCTTTGAAAATATTTTAAATATTTTGCAAGTCTTCTTATCTTTTTCTCTCCATTATATACCTGAAGATCTAGAGACCAAATTGCTGCATGTTTATTTTTTATTTTTTTTTATTTTTATTGTTTCAGTGCATTCAAGTTCGACTTTTCGCTGGAACAGAACAGAAAACAAATGTTTTCTTAGGAAAAAATGTGGCGTTACTCAGTTATAACAAATCTGTTCTGCTGACAAAGAGAAGATATCAAATTATGTTCTTCAACTCAAGAAAAAAAAACCTGTGAAATATAAACGCAATACCATATTTTTTTGTTTTTTTAAATGATTTTATAGAACTTTGATGTGTGTGTTCTGCTCCAATCTTGATAATCATTTTAGAACAGCTTTAATAAATTTGATTGAACTGAAATTGTGAAGAAAGTTCACTTGCGAATGGCTCCACTATGATTCTTCTGCAAAAGGCTTAAGCAGAATGCGTATCTCCTGTGTAACGTCTGAACATCCGAAACTGTGAGAAGGCGACAAACATTCTCCTTAATTAGGGGTTGGTATGGTTCCAATATTCAGCTAGTTGATGTACTCGAAAAATGCAATTCAAACTTGCTTGGAGGACGACCGGAATGCCTTGGTATGAGCTGATATAGAGAGATCTCTTCGTACTTGGCATTTAAACTGCGCCTTAAATAAGACTTCAATGCTACTCAAACTATATGCAAAACAGCAACAAAAAAACTTTAGTTTGCACTTCGCAGTTATATTCAAACTGTAAACCGCACAGAGTACTCTTAAAACTGTGCGCGCTTAAATTAATAATCAATCGGGAATACAGTTAAATAAATAAATAATAAATAAATAAATAATAAATAAATAAATAATAAATAAATAAATAATAAATAAATAAATAATAACCAAATAAATAAATAAAAAGAAAAGTCAACAAAATAAAAACCCAATAAAACAGTTTGCTTTGCTTTTAAATAAAAATGAAATCGGAATCTGAAAGTAATTGAACGTGAAATAATTATGACAAAGGCAGAATGCAGGACAGAGGGACAGATAGACAGCAAGAAAGCATAATAAGCAAAATAAAAATGAAAAGAAATGCAAAAATCGATTAAAGAATCGGCGCTAATAATGAAGCTATGGCGGATCTCATTGCTGAACGTTGACGATTGGAGAACAACAGATAAGAAAGTCACCAAAACGGAAAAACAGACAAAACACACAAAAAGTATGACAAGAGAACTTTTCTTTTTTGACGATGAAGAAGAGCAAAATATAAAAAAACAAAAACAAAATAGAACAGAAAATGAATGTCTTTTAAATTCTAATTACAAAGCGGCAAAATGTCGATTAAGTTGTTGTTGTTGTTGTTGTTATTGCTTTGACAATTTGTTGTTGTTGTTGTTCTTATTGTAATGGTACAACACTGAATATTATTAGCAACAACAATAACTGACAGCAAATAACAATGCAAAAAAGCAACAACAATACGCATGAAATACAACAAAAAGTTCAAAAAGCAAAACCAAGATTGGACAAAAAAAAAAAAAAGAAAAAAAAAAAAATAAGAGAAAACTTCAGATTCAGTTTAAACGAAGCTTTTGTGCGCTTAAAAATATTTCTTGCTTTCACACATACAAATGTATATAATGGGTCTGTATGTATATATGTCACTCCGCACCTATTAAACGGCTAAACCGATTTTTTAATAGACCGGACCGATTTTTGATCAGAAGGAGCAGGACTGGAATCTCAGTTTTCTCTGTCCTATCTTTAAGAAATAAGAACCCCGCGGAATAAGTCTTCATTCCACCGAATACAAGATTTGACTCCGCGTACAGAATTGGCTTATGGGTCTAGCGGTGTATGAGGACAAGATAAAGTAGTACTTGGTGTTTTCTCACAAGCCATCATTGCGTCTTGGATGGTCAGTGACGACGTTGAATTTCAACTTCAATGTTGTAGAAAAGTTCGTCTATCTTGGATCCGAAATAACCAGCAACAACGTCAGCTTGTAGATCAGTTCGCAAATTAGAAGTAAAGCCCTCCCTCGAAAGATGAAAAGACGCTGATACTGCCAGTCCTCTGCCTGGCGCAGAGGCATGGACCATTATTGAGTCAGATAAAACGGCGTTTGAAACTCTTCCAGATAAAGATTATTCACAGGATTTTTAGTACTATTAGAGCGAGCGAGGTTGACTCACCTCATTCGAATAGATGAAAGAGCTTCAGCACGCGTAATAGTTTTCATGGGGAGTCCAAATCTAATTGGAGGACGCCAAAAAAGAGGACAAACGGGCACGCATTGGAATGACCAGGTAAAGAGAGATCTCACCGCGCCTTCCTGAATGCGATCATGACCGCTCAACGGTCAAGATACCTGGTAACTGACTTGAACTTCAAAATTTCTAAGTTGGATATCTGCCCATCTGAATTTATTTGGGATATTTTATTGGGATTAGTGTAAGATAAAAAAAATTTTCGTTCAAGCTAAACTAAAACACCCCGTAAAGAGGGTGGTTGACACATTCATTATATACTACCTACATATATGAAGAAGAAGGAATAGCAGAAATAAAGTATCTAAATTTGAAGGCTTTATCGTTTATAGTTTCCAAGTTATGGTATCCAATAAAAAGGATGCTCACATACCCATTTCGCTAATGGTTCAGATTTTGTATAGATCCGATGGTATTTTTAGAAGATTCCCCTAAAAATCGGTACGAAGGCATCGTTGATCGTTGGATACAATAAAGCAAAAATCTATTTGATAAGAATAAGATAAATTTTCAATAAAAAATTCCTCGAAATTCGATCCAAACCGAAATTTACCACATACCCTTCCCCACCATCCCCCACCCTTATTTCAAGCTGTTACAAACTTCCAAACGAAATATTAAAACCCTTCACACCAAATGCATTTAAAAGTCTATAAAAAAAAAAAAAAAACAAATAAAAACAACAACAAAATCTGCTAAGAAAACAGAAGCAGTTCAGAGACATTGACCCAATTAAACTTTGAAAAAAAAAAAAAAAAAAAAAAAATCTGAAGATGATGATGATTCTTCAACAACAACAAAGAAAAAAAATTACAACAATGACACGAAATGGTGTAGCAATGATGAACAGCAAAAAAAAACTCGGAGAAAGATTTGTGATTTTCACTAAAAAAAAAAAAAAAACGAAAAAAAAACACTCACTTTTTTGTTTTTGTACGATTTCCTTGTTTTCTAATTCGTTGTTAGAATTCACCAAAAGTTAAAACGTACGAAAATGTGAGACTTCAACCGGAACACAGGGCCGACAAAAAAAAAAAAAAAAACAATTTTGAAAAAAAAAAATTAGATGCGACAAAGACGAACGACTTCAAAAATTCAACTGAAGTGACAAAAAAATGAGATACAACGAGAAAAGGAAAAGAGTCAAGAATTCAAAATGAATTCTTTTCAATTTTTGCACAGAATCACAAAACAAAAAAAAAAGCCGAAATCGGCAAAGCAGAGCGTGAGATAAAATAAGCGCAAAATATTGTAGGCAAAAGAAAGAGTAACAGGTGTCAATGCACAGAGAGTGAGTGCGAGAGAGAGAGAGAGAGAGGGATTGAGCGCGATAACTTGACAATGAAGCACGCACACACAGAAATATGCAAAATATTGTACAGTAATACTTAACTAAGAATGAATTTGAATTAAAAATAAAAAACAAGAAAAAATTAAGAAAAAAGAGATGCATGGAGCCCATGCGCAACAGAAGCGACACTTCTGGAGGTGTAAAATGTTCTGCTAAAATGTCCAAATCATAAATCTATTGACCCCACGCCAAATGGTCAAATTTATTGATCCACCCCCAAAGGGTCAAGTGGAATGATCACCCAATAGATGAAATCCAATGACCCTTGAACGACAACCCTTTAAGCTGTCAAATCCATTGACCCACAAAGGGTCAAATCCATTAATACCCAAGATGTTAAGTCAATTGACTCCACCTCAAGGGTTCAAGTCCATTAACCCAACACCAAGAGGTCCAGTCAATTGACCCCACCCCAAGGAATTAAGTCCATTAAGACCTACGGGATCAAGTTCTTCGTCTAGGAGAGATCAATAACTTTGGCTAGAGGTCGATTGTCTTGCTCAAAGCAGATATCTTAGGCCGGCGAAATTGACCGGAGGTAGATGACCTTGGCCAGAAAATGTATTTTTTTTAAACGCTCTTCCCGCCGATTGATAGGTCAATGATTCCTTCTATTCCCAAACATAAAAAATAAACTGCAGGAAGAAGGTTTTTCTACGCCTGAAGTAGCTGTTGATGCGTTCACAAACATGTTTGAGAGTTTCCTCAATCGGAGTAGAGAATTTTCATTTAAAAATATTTATTATTTGATACTTCCGAAATAGTGTCCCACGTATGGCTGTCTTAGCGTGGTCCCACTGTGCCGAAGAATGCCATTCAATTTTAGGAGCAATATCAGTTACTGTTGTTCTTGTTTTTTTTTTTCTGCTCTAATCGCTGACACTGAAATTTTTGTGGTGCTGCGGTTGAGAGTCAAACCAAATTAGAATAACAGTAACAAAAAATACCAACAACACAACAACAAAACAACGGTAACCACAAACATAGAGTAGAGCAATTATTGAGTGAGTGAGTGTAGTGTAAGTGAGAGAGAAAGAGAGCTTGTTTAAATCAGGTGTTTAAATCAACAACACTTTCACATGGAACACACACACTCACTCACGAACACACACACTGAAGTGCTATAAGCGTAAACGAGCCAGAACGAAGAGACACGTAAGGAAATTTCTCAATTTATCAGCAAAAAAAAAAAACAAAAAAAAAGAGAAAGAGAAATAATAGTCAAAACCTAAAACGGCCTTTGTGGTGGGTGGCATATGACTTTGTTGTATAGAGTGAAAGAGTGAGTGTATGCACGATCGTTATACAACAAGTAGAAGTAGTAAGAACGACAGAGGCAGAGATAGAAAGATGTTAAAGAAAAGAAAAAAAAAAAACAGCAATAGAGCGCGCGCGCGTGCGCTAAATTGTTGCGTTTTGAAATGAAAAAGAAAAAAAAAACGCTGAAACGAAAAGTAAATCCAAAATTTAAATTATTTTTTTTTTCCAAACTTAAGATTTAGAAAAGCAGAAAATCAACGAGAGTTGGCTGAAAAGTGTGCAAATGGCTGAAAGAGATGATAGGTCATTTAAATCAGCCTAGAATTCTTAGAAAACTTGCTCTACTCTGTTATTTTGTAGTAAAAGATAAACTTTCAAGTTTTCTGTAATTAAGAGAAGTAGTTACTCAAAAAGTTTATAAGAATCTGAAGAACAATATGCGAATTATAACACTAGCACATGCTACAGCACACACACACACAGAGAGTGTGTGTAGGTGTGAATGGTAGCTAACCAACTTTAAAACGTTATACAACGGACCGTCTGCATGTCTGAGTTTAAAATTCTTCAAGTAGAGAATACTTTGAGAAACTAATCTAACGGAGTAAGTCACTTTATGTGTCACATCACGCCCACCCACCCAACAACAAACACAAAAGGAAGATTATTATTTGTAAATTTCGAATTCGAAAAAAAAAAACTAAAGAATTACTGCCAAAATGTGTTCAATTAAACTCTCATTCACTCACGCTAGGCGCTCATCTTAACTGTAAACTAAACGAAAACACATGACCTCTTAGCAGCACATGACCAATGCCAATATCATTCGTGCGTTCATGCGTTCATGTGGTCATGCTGTCGATGTCGATAACACTTCCGCTACAAACTGTCTTATTTTTCCGTTTTATTTTTTTGCGATCAGCAAAACTCTCAGCAGCTCATAGATACAAATTGCGGTTTGTGGTGATGGGTGGGCGATGGTGGCGGCGTCAGCTATCAATTGCACTATTTTTCGTCAAGTAGACTAGCCGCAATTAAAGCAACAAATACCAAAGACAATGATTGTAAGGTGTATTCGATTACATTGGCGTCAGTCAGTCCGTCCGTGAGTCAGTCCGTCAGTCAGTCAGTGAATGCCATCTCAGCTTCAATAGCATTCGGCCATGCGATGGATGCTTTTTGCAAATCAGGAAATAAAACTGAATTAACAAGTCGAAAATGAGTGTAAATTACAGTAGGAGATGGTTAAAATAGCAAAATAATTGAACAGGAGTGTGCAACAACAACAACAACAACAACAACAAGTGTCATTTATATAAAAGAAAAATAAAAGATAAAAAGGAAAACGGTAGAAGAGAAATGAAAATAAATGAAAGGAAGTTGGCAATCTTACGTCATACGTAATCAGACATCAAAGTCTTATGAAAAAGCGTTTAGTCTCAATGGGTGTCAGTCAAGAATATTTCAAAATATTTACTCCAACAAGCAATTAAATGTTGCACACAGACTTTGAGTACATATCTCTATCTCGCTCTATTATACTTTCTTGTAATTGATAAACTCATTGAAAAGAAAAAGAAAGCTTCGGATAGAGCACTATGATGACGACCCCCGCAAACGATAAAGAGGCCACGATACGGAGACCGATATGCACCTGGTATGTTCGCACCCTTAATAAGAATGATGCAAATATGCAGCTGGTTGATGTCCTCGAAGAATACAAGTCTGACATTACTGCACTGAGGAATCTGTGGTCCAACCTTCGGACAATTGTTCCTTCACGACACTAACTCCAATATTGAAGAGAGGCTAATCGATTTCGAAACATGGTAGTTAGTAGCACCCGAAGCCCTCATCTCAACCTCCACAAGGACGTGCGTACATTACGTTGTCGCAATATCGACTCGGACCACTATCTTGTCGCAGCCAAGATACGCACCTCCCAACATGCCAAAGCCTTCTCAAACATACTCTCCGGACTGCTCCGGGAAACCTGTCCGTCTTCTCAAGATATATGTAAGCAGTGGAAACGTCTCACCCGCTCCATGTAGAGGGCTGCCAAGGAGGTCATTAGTTATACAAAACTTGTGACTAATTCTTGGTACGACGAAGAGTGTCGCAATTTCTCTCTGTAAAGAAGAACGCTTCTTATTAGCGAACTCTGCATCGATATCGAGAGAAACGGAGAGAGTAGAAACGCCTTTTCACACGCAAGAAAAAGGAGAAGAAAGTTTAAGGATGTTGAGATGTAACGTGACAGAAATGAAGCTCGGAAATTTGAACAAAAGGCTAAGCATCTGACTGAAGGTTTTAAACGCGGAGTAGCTTTCTGTAAAGACGAAAGTGGAAATCTAGTTATAGATGCACAGGAATCACTGAGATAAAGAAGAAGTAATTTTTATAACATACTTGGAAGCGATGACCTCTCCGAACCTTTTGATATCAAGAGAGGTTTTAGACAGGGCGTTGCACTACCGTGCGATTTTTTCAATCTACTGATGGAATACATCCTACGCCAGTGCCCGTATATACAGAATATGTCGGGCTCAATCTTCCAAACGGAAGTGATGCTGCTTGGCTTACACGGTTGATATTGATACACAGGAACGGCAAGTCAGCAAGGCGGTCTCCGAGTTTGAATGGGGACCAGATGAAGTATTTAGTGTCTACTCACACGCTGTCATTGCGTCTTGGACGGTCAGTGACGATGGAGAATTTCAACTTCAATTTGTAGAAAACTCCGTCCATCTTGGATACGGAATGACGAGCAAAAACAACGTCAGCCTGGTAATTAGGCGAAGAATCACGCTTGCAAATATCTACTATTTAGGGCTGAGCAAGCAAATTAGAAGTAAAGCACTCTCTCAGAAGTCGAAAATGAAGATCTATAAGACGCTGGTACTATTCGTCCTATTGTATGGCGCAGCGGCATGGACCATGATTGAGTCAGATAAATCGAAATGTTGGAAGTGTTTGAGAGAAAGATTCTCGACTAAGTAATATGTTGCATGTGTGGGCCTCTAAATCAATTTTTTACAAATTTACACCTCACATTCGAAAAAAAAAACACCAAAATATTGCGCAAAAAAAAAAAAGGTTCATTGGTCAGAAATCAATAACAACAAAAATTGCTCAGCGGTTCGTTGCAAGTTGATAAGAAGAATCTTAATTTGTCCCATTAATTGCGTCTCTGCGATAAGAAAAATATTCAATGACATTTAAGAACAAAAAAACAAAAAAATATGATTGTATATAACCGAAGCTTCTATACGCTATACAAGCACGTTTGAAGCGTTTTAAACAATTATTTAACAGCTGTTAAATTCCTTTTTAAACCGACTTCAAACTGCAGTTTGTGAATTCTAAAACAAAAACAACCGTTAGCTACAGTTTCAAATACAAAAGAAAGAGAGAGTGCTTCTCGTATGAGTTGCAGAGAGAGTGCATCCCCACATGTAAAAGGAGTCATGCGTATGGCGGCACAACGGTGAATGTCGTTTGACTTGAATGATTGATTGGTGAATGCACACAAATACTCTAACAAATGCCTATGTGTGTGAGCGAGTAAGCTAATAAACGAGCGGGTGAGTGTGTGTAAAAATAAATACACAAATGAACGAGATCGCAAGAGGAAGGCGGAAAGCTAGTTAGAGAAGAAAAAAAAAAAAAAAGAAGAAACATAAGAGTGGTAAGAAAAAAAAAAATAAAAAAAATAGAAAGGAAAATCGTTAAAATTATGCAGAAAAGCTGGCCAGACAAGCACCATCATCATCATCAACATTGTCGTCATTGTGACCAGCATTCCAACAAATGCACATACGAGGGGGGTTTGTAAACAACTGAATTCTAAAACAAACAAAAAAAATAAAGAGCTCGACTACGTAATACGCTAACACCACTAACTGTTTTTAGTCGTCCAATCTATATGGAAAATTTACTTAGGAATCATAACATCTCATAAACAAACAACAATAAAAAAAAGTTTGAAATGATTTACAAAAAGAGAACAACATTTTCTAAGAAGACAAGAGAGAGGTAAAAAGGATGCGTAGCACATATATGTATTTACAATGGAACCGAAAGCCTATATTTAACTAAAATGGACGAACAGTTTCTATGATGTTCTCTGAATGGTGCTTGGATATATTTTATAATGGAGAAAAAAAAAAAAAAATAAAAAAAATGTATGTTCCATGTATAAACCAAAAAAAGTAGGCATTGTATGGCTGGAAAAATTTTGCAGTCAATAAATTTTGTATCAATGGAAGTTTCCATAAAGAAAACTGTTTGCATTGACAAAAGATCGATGAAGATTATAATAAAAATTCTTATGTTGCAAATTTCGTGACATATGAAATATATAAAAATAATACGAATTTCTACGTTGTGAATAAATGAATGATAATTAGTGAGTCACACTGGAATTTATTTTGCAGTGTGATAACTCTGTTAAAAGTTACTGTGCTACGTGTAAAGTGAGTTCCACTGTTTTTTGTTACTTGGAAACGTTTTGAGAAAAAATTGATTGATAAACAATTAATTCAGTCATTTTACTGAATTAAGTTTTTAATGATTCATAAGTGGTTCGGTTAGTTGATTTTGTTCTCCAACACGTGCGTACGGAACTGCACGAATAGGTGATAAAATGTTGCATGTTTTTGCTTTATTTTGGTGTTCACCATTTATTGTCTTTTTGTTATCTGACAGTTGGTGACTTAAAAATGAGTGCAAGTTATTACATAAATAAAGCTTGGTAAGAAGCATCAGTTGGAAAAAGAAGCATTGGAAAAATAGATCATCGCATAGAGAGGCATCTTCCAAATTCATTTTATCTGAATAATTATTTGAATTATAAGATTTGTTACATAATGAAAGAGCATCGCAGTGACAGATCTCCATATTTGCAGAACACTAAAAACTTTCAAGATAATTTGAACGTGCGGAACAGCGGTTGGCAAAAAATAGAGCAATATTCCCAAAAAAAAAAAAAAAAAAACAAAGAAACGCTGCAATCGAGTGGACTACAATACTCTGTCCCTAACGTAACTTAGTATGTGATCCAATCTTGGCCTTTATGGTATATTTTCTTAGAACTTATGAAAATTACACCAAATTTGGGGCTTCTAGCTAAATAAACAACAACAAAAACTCAGAAAGGTTGGACAGACTTTTATGGAAACTCCATCTTTTAGTGGTCCGATCTGCACCTAAATGAAATATTCAATAAACATTATTAATACAGAATTCCTTTGCGTGATAACTGCCAGTCTCGGCTTATGGGACAAGGCAAAGTACTTGGTGTCTTCTGGTGTCGGCGATGAGTTTAGGTCTCGTATGTACCGCGAACTGTATCACCTATTCGATGAGGATGATATAGTTAAGACCTTTCACCTCATTCGAATGGCTGAAAGAGCTCCAGCACGCATGGCTTACAGGGGAAGCATAAATTTGATTGGAGGACAACGAGCATTCGTTGGAATGAACAGTTATGAACAGATCTCAGCATACTTGGCATTCAAAACAGCAGCTGCTGCGTCTTTCTGAATGCCATGGCCATGACCGATCTAAGTAAATAGTAATACCCAATAATGATCAATGAGGAGATATTTCCAAAATAACTCGCTATTTTCAAACGATACATGATATCAACAGTTGCTCTTGTGTATCGACTGGCATGCTGGTCCGATAAATATCGATATTTGCAAACAAATTTGAAAAGTTAATCGGCTGCAATTTTTAACAACTGAGAAGCAAATAATCAAATAAGACAATTTTTTGTGATGGATTATCAAGGATTTTATTAAAAAAAAAAATGAACAAGGATCAGTTGTGCTTGTGAACGTGCAGTGGGCGTTCAGGCAGCTAAAATAGAAAAAGACGTTTCAAAGCATTCTCTGACCACCCATAAAACGAGCAGCTTTATATGCAAATACGACGACACAAAGTGGCAACGACAGCAAGCAGAACGTGTAAAGAATGCAATGTGCGCACTAATTAAATTTGCAACATCAGCATAATTCCAAAAAAAAAAAAACCAAGAAACAAAATGCAGAACTGACCGACCAACAAGCAATCGACAGACCCAATACTCGAGAACTATACTACTACAATGTGGTAGCCGCCGCCGCCGCCTAAGAAGATGACAGTAGTTCAGCGTCTTCAATGAAAGAAATGGAGGTCGACACAACAACAAAACAAAAAAAAAAACGCCACCAGCAGCAGCAACAACAACAGCCAAATATGGCCACATGATGCGAATGATTATGATGAATGATGGACGGATGAATGATGTGGTGATGCTCCATAAACGGTAAAATCGATCTATAACGTGCGCACGGGAAATCGTAGGATCTAAGCATTGTTCTTTGTTGGTTTTTCTTTTTCTACTTTTTTTTTCTTTTTGGGTTTCTATGAATTTTGCCAACTTACCCGCGTTTGGTGACAACTCATGCCAGCCTCTTGCCGCGATCGTGGGCGTTGTGGGCGTAGCATTGCGTCCGACATTTGTCTTGCGTCTTTGTATTAAATCCTTTTTCCATTGTGGTATTTCGGGTAAAAAACTTGTTGCCTGCGCTGCTGCAATGGCCGAGGGTGAGGTTAGGCTGCTGCCGGAACTAATATCAACATCGGCGGTGATGGTGTTGCTGCTGCTGCTACTATTGAAGAGCAATGTAGGACGCGGTGTTGGCGTTGGTGGTGTGCTGCTGCTTGTCGTTGGTGTTGTTGTGGTCATCTTCTTTTTCTTAATTTCCATTCAATTCAATTAAAGCAGAAGAAATGTTATTTCGTTGATCGTTCAACAAACAACAACAACAAAAAAATAAAAAAAAAAAGATGTCGTTGCACTTGTTATTGTTTTCGATGGCGTTCTTCGTTTCGTTGCTGTTTGATTTGATATTGTTTTGTATTATTGTTGTTTTTCTTCTAATTGCTGTTGTTGTTGTTGTTGTTATCGCCGTCGTAAAACGTCTTGGCCCAAACGCGCACCAAGCGAGACTAAAACGCTGAGCTGCTGAGCAAGCGTTGATGCGGCTTCTGGCTACGCTATGCTGCTGTTCCATACACAGCTGCTGCTGCCGCTGGTATGCCTGATTCGGCTTATTGGCTCGCTCGCTCGTTCGCTAGCAGGTTTGTTCGCGCTCTCTCGCTCGTTCGTACAGTCGTTCCTTCGTTGGTTCGTTCGTTTGAATGTTTATTTGCTTGGACGCTGCTGCTGATAACTCTTATTGCTGCTGCTGCTGCTGCTGTTGTTGTTGTTGTTGTTAGCGTTTTTCTTGTTTCGTCATTTGCGTTTTTCACTGATTTTCGCTTATTTGATTTTTCTTTTTTAATTTCAGTCTTTTCTTTTCTTTTTTTTTTGTTAATTGGATTTACAGTAGCAAAAAAAAAATGCAGTTGTAAAAAATTTACTCGTATCTCGAACTACAGTGGTGGACACAGATTTAGAATTAATTAATTAATTAATTAGAAGCATTTTACAACATCTCAGCTAGGAAATTCTATACCATTGTAAAGAGCATGTACCGTTAGGCTATTAACAGTTATTTATTATTCAATGTGCTTACCATTTATAAATATCGAATGTTTTTTTTTTTTTTTTTTTTGATTTATAGAACTTTCAACTGTGCTGTCTGCCACCTGTTATTTCTATTGTTTTGGAGGGACAAGGGTGTACGAAGATTAGCATAAAGTTTAGTTCGGCATCAATGGTCTATGATATGGTCCGATATGTCTGACCATTCGTCATTCCTTTGCGTTGTTCTTAAAATTTATTATTTCGATTTCTGTTATGCGGAACATAACTGTCATTGCATGCTGTCATTTTTTAGTTCGTTATCGACTCAACGAACTTCTTAATTTTTTTTGTTTGTTTCTGCGCACATCACGCCTAAACTGCTAAACCAATTTCTACGAATCTTCTTTTAAAAATATTTGAAACGTTAGAAATTAATATAGGCTCCTTTGGATTGAAATGAAAGGAAGCGATGTCCCTCCCCTCACAAACATTTGAGGTACAGCGCTGAAATTTGAATACATGTTAATGGGATTCGGGAGCAACGGGGTCGTTTTTTGCTTAAATAACAATAAATAGAAACATTTAATAAAAAAAAATAAGAAAGGTGCTAACAGGAAAAAAAAAACTCCAGGAAGGTAACCTATAAGTTACACACCAAACTCAGTTAAAACCTTCATAAACTGCTACCACAACATATTCCTGAATTCATGTATTTCGAAGGTCCAGAAAAGGGTGCGAGTTCATACAATTATAGATGAACTCAGCACAAATTGAAAGTAGAATCAGAAAAAATAAAATTTAAACAACTTTCTCTCAAACAGATTAAACCATTAAAATCTTCAAATTGAAATCTCACCGCTGGTAGCACTATACTGAACTATACTGAAAAGCGATATCTTCTGTGAACTTAAAGACTCTCTCAAGCCTCAACAGCTCCTCCAAGTCAGAATGCGGAGTAACCAAACAGCTTCTGCCTCATACTACATCAATTGTAAATATAATCACAAACGATATACATAATGGAGTGACACCAATCTTGTGACCACCACTATACAGTGGTACACAAGGTAGTCATAAAATGCGCCACAAAAAATAAAAAGATTTTAAATTTCTTTATGTAGCGCATATTTTGTTGCTTATCGATTGTTTTTAAATATTTGTTTGGTAAATAAATTTAAATATGGTCGACGCTTTAAAAAAAACAACAACAAAAAACAAAAAGAAACACACTTTATTAAGTTGTGGACCGAGGAATGCAGTGCCAATGACTAGAATCTCAGTGTTCTTTGTCCTATCTTTAAGAAAGAAGACACCGCTGTTGCGAATGGATGAACTTGATTGAAGAATGACTGAATAGAGGACGACCGGGCACGCATTGGAATGAACAGGTTGGAGAGATCTTTACGCATTTTCCATTCAGAATAACTGGAGCCAGCGCGCACAAGACGGAAGCAGCTGTTGCCGCTTTCTGAATGCGGCCATGACCGAAAAATGGTTGAAGGCCATCTAAGTAAGTAAGTTTAGTTGCAGTAGGACAGACCTTAATTCAGAATAATATGAGGGAAGAGTTATGCCTCTTGGTCGACTTACCGATAATGGATTCGGAGAATACAAACAGCGAAAATACTGCAAGGTTTTTCCAGAAGCCCATATTGGCTTTTAAGATATTTGAATATTTTTTTTAAATTGTTTTTTTGAGCTTAGAAAAAAATGATAAACCAATTTGTATATTCTGATCTTGGATGGGAGTTTAATTTTCCGGACAAACATTTTCTTTTGGAGCACACAAAAACACGAGACAACATAGAAAACTCCATAAACTGTTTCAGCGATGTAATCCCATGAAGCAGCTTTGATTAA
Source organism: Leucophenga maculata (assembly GCA_035044805.1). NCBI lineage: Eukaryota > Metazoa > Arthropoda > Insecta > Diptera > Drosophilidae > Leucophenga > Leucophenga maculata. Next base: position 388,517 of record JAWNNP010000387.1, read on the forward strand.
ATTAATTAACAGACACACGCCTAAGCTAAAATATAATGCTTACTCGTTGTACCCATAAATTCGAAGACACCCTTGAAAGATATGGCAACAATGTGGTCACCATAGATTAAAGCAGATTCAATTTTTGTGGCACGAATTAATGCAATACAAAAACTCAGGTGTGGTAGGATACTACGGTAGGCAAGACTAAAAACCTTATTCGGTTCAATTTGCCCGAACAAAAATTCCATCCATCCATTATCCTGTGACGAAAAAAGCAACGCAGCGAATTAAATATTTACAGGATATACAATGCAAAACTGTCTGCAGGGCCTAACTAGTATAAAAATTCCGTTTCCGGCGCAGGATATACATAATTAATAAACAGTATTTATGTAGATTAATTATGAACGCATCCATCCACCATTATCGATAAATGCAGAACTGACTTAGCATACCGAAGGCATAGGCACATGCATATACACGACTGTTGTTGTTGTTGTTGTTGTTGTTGTTGTCACTATGCAAGCCAACAAAGCGCAGAGCGCAATCGCGGCAACAACAAATAATGAAGAAGATGATGATGATGGTCGCTGGTCTCTCGTCTCGGTCTGTTCTAATGTGGTGTGAAGCAGTGTGCAGTGTGGTGGGGTGGGCAGGCGTGCGAGTGTATATGTTTATGTGGCTGCGTGTAAAGGCTTAAAATGTAAAAACGTTTTGTTTAAGTTTGGCGCCTCTTGTTTGTGTCTGCCTGTGTGTGAGTGTGTGTGTGTGTGTGTGTGTGAGTGTCTATTTTCTTCTTCTGCGGAAAATCAGCAAAGCGTGCAATCACAGTAAAAATTGTTTAACACAATTTGACCTTTAGTGTATTGGTGTATGTGTGTGTGTGTGTGTGAGTCTGTTTAGATGAAATACTTCTCGTAGGCAATAAGCAAAATTATGCTCTAGTTAGTACGACCGGCCGACCAAGCAATGGTTCCGCCAAGCATGCAACATATACACATACATACATACACACATATAAACAACGCCGGGTTTTATTTAAATTTAAAAACGACGCGTTTTCATTTACAGCCAAACTCAAATAAAAGTGCGGCAAACGGGGCGTAAAATTGCTTAAGGCAAGTTGAACTGGATAAGATAGGGTGGCTGCCGGGCTATCACTGTACTGTGATGTGCTGTGCGAGCAAGCGAACGAGCGAGCGAGCGGTAGGGGCTACGGTGGCAGACAGACAGACGCAATGTAATGCGACGCTGCCTAATGTAAATAGCGAGTGGTGCACTGCACATTATTGATTTTTTTTTGTCCACTCTTGCGCTCGCTTGTACGTTCTTTACTCCAATTTAGCGTCGTGCCAGGCTGCTAAATGCCGGTTTTTAATTTCCAGACATGTTTATGAACAACAACAACAACAACAAAAAAGACATTTTAGCTACTATTTCAACGAATAATAAAATTTATATGTTTAATAAATATACACTATTATATAGACAAACGCTTAAGGGCGGGAATTATTTTGCCCGAGCTAAAAGTTGGAGTTGCGCACTTCAATATCACTATAAGCGTAAGCGAGATAGAGCATGCAGCAGTGAGATAGTAGCTAGGCTGTTCAATTAAGACTTCTTAATAGGAAAAGAACAAACAAAAAAAAAAAAAAAAAACAATGAATTACACTTGCATACTTTTTTTTTTTTTTGTGTTAGCTCCTTGGGTTTCAGCAGTTTGTTGCAGTCAGTAAGCACATATTTATATACATATATACTACACAACGGTATATATTTGTTTAAATTCGCGTTTATAATCGCATCACAAATAATGTAATCAAAACAAACTCAAAAAAAAAAAAAAAACACAAACAAAATACGTATACACTTTGAATTTGGCCGCCGAGTATTTAATTTAAACGTATTTCTCATCTCGGTAAAATGGGAATGAGCTGAGCAATGAATATAAAGTTTTTTAATGTTTTATTTTTAAATATTTTTGTGTTTCTGTGTATTAAACTAAGCGCAAGAAAAGTTAATACAACAAAGTTTCGCCGCCGAGCCGAGTATCGAACCGCACAGCAACAACAAACAAGCTAAACTAAACAGTGCAAACAAATACAATGCTGCCAAGCGCTGTACAGCACTATTGAGTGGCACAGGCCAAATGCTATTCACAATAATACGCGCAAGTGCATCAGCTGTGCTTTTAAGTGTGCACGTATGTACTCAAAATGTTACACATTCACAATATTCAAAATATGAAAAATCAGCATTTTGCATAAAAGTCTTTTAACTATTTTTATGCGCTATTAACATGTTTAAAATTCAAATTTTTATGCATATATGTTCAACAACAATCTGTATAATAGCAAATGCAAATATTTTATGCTTTTTAGCAAAAAATAAAAACAATTATAAAAGAAAATTGTAGCAATTCAAACTTAATTAATTTTTTTAAGCATTGTGGAGCAACGACAATCTTTCATGTTGATTTAAAGCTATGTCAATATATCTGAAAGGTATATATAAGATATTTACGTTGGAGCGGCCAGTTCACTTGGACAACTTCGATTTACAATGTTCAAAAAAATAGTTTTCTGAGTTTTGAGCATTTTTCGCTGTTTATTTTGATTTTTACCTCTTGGTCGATTTTTACACATACTCACATTCCATAGTAGCACGAAAATTTATGCAAACAAATAAACAGTTAGTTCCATATCCTTAGTTCAACTAATGTAAAAGTCTTCATGCTAGTTTGTAATATCACGTGCTCCACAAATACTTCGTTTTGAGCTCTTTAGTGCTTCTTCCACAGCTATTTCCACGAGATATACTAATCACTGCTATACATTTTATTTAAATCAAACTCAATTGCTTTTTTTTTTTTTTTTTGTGCTTAATTCATTAAATATGTTTGTATTTTATTGAAAATAATTAAATTTAACATTTTGTTCATTGTTTTTTTTTTTATATTTTATGTTCCTCCCAGTGCGGAGCATTTGGATTTTTGGATTTAATACAATTTAAATGCAAGCAATTTGTTGAATATATATTATTCCATTTTGAATTTTTTTTTTTCTTTATTGGGCGGTTGCGTATAGTGTTGGTAAATGTTACAAGTTATAAAAGCGCAGAACAGCTGTGTATAGCTGTAGTGTAGTGTAGCACATGCTGCAGCCGAGTGTTGTAAAACGTTGCAGGCCTGCCTAGCACTACAATCAATACCGTTAGTTCGCTTTAAAAGTACTGAAACTAATGGAAATAAAAATTTGGTTTTACTTTAAAAAGGAAATAAATAATTTGCTTAACATGAACTAAATATGTCAAAAATAAGCTCGAGCACTATTGCACTATCTCTCTTTCCACTATCTATATATCTCTCTCTCTTTAATACGCTTTTTATTACTAACTCAAATGGGAGATCGATTGTAAAAAATGTTATTTTTCATTCGAATTTATTTGTTTTAAATGGTTTTTTTTCTCACTTTCTAGTTATTGATTGTAGTCTAAGCTGCTACTTTTTTATAGTTTTTGTTTTTTCTTTGTATAAGCATTTAGTATATAAACTTTTATGTTTTAATAATAATTAATTAACAAAAAATCTTACACATTGCATTTAGACGAAATGTCTTTTGAATATATACGTATAAACACTTTGAGCATTTTTTTTTAAATTTTTTTTTTCTATATGTGTTACTCAGTTTATGTTGGATTATGCACGATTAAAAATATATATATGTATATTATGTTTGTATGTATTTGTGTGTGTGTGTGTGTGTGTTTGTGTGTCTTTTTCTATTTAGTTTTCATTCTTTTATATAGTTTATAACATCAAGGCTAACTACACTTAGCTAGATTTACTTTTCGGTTCAACACATCTTTACAAAAATATTTTTTTGTTTTTTATATTTTTATATTTATTTAGGTTTTATTTTTATTTATATTTTTTTCGGATTTTATTTGTTCATGTTTATAGTTGTTTTTTTTTTTTGTATTTCTTCAATTATTCTATAACTTTACTGTTATATATTTATGTATCTCAATTGTTAACAGCATTCGCACGATTTCTAGCTGACTCTTTCTCTCGTTTTGTTTGTTCTTTCTAATTCTTTCGCTCTTACGCTTTCATACATTTATTGCTAATTTATACATTTTTCCAATTTTTATATATATTATACTGTTTCTTTTTTTTTTTTTAATATTATTTCATTAGGGTCTGTTAAAATATTTGCATAACTGTGCTTACATAGATGTATTACGTAAAATGCGTTAATTTTTTTTTTTTTTTCAGTGTTCTCAAAAATCTGAAAACCTTGAGCACAACAGAATTCTCACCAAAAAACAGTGACTTCAAAAAATCACCAATAAAGAGAGCAAGGACATCATTGCCAGCGCTGCCCAAACTTTACAAAAAGTCAGCAATACTAAGCAGAACAGAAAAAAATTAAGACTTCTGCAATACTTGCTTAGGATTGATGGCCAAGGAATTTAATCAAATTCAATTTCATCGAATTTTAATTTCATCTACTTTCAATGCCTCTTTAATCCATCCAACCAATGACCACTTCAAATAATCACCGTTATTAGAAAATGCAAACAGTCCTGCCAACTACTTTAAAGTCTATCAAGCAAAAGTGCTAGCAGGTGCTATTTATTTACACTGATCAACCATAAAAAACACTCCAGCATACGTTGCCTGCTTAGAGTGATATAATTTAGCCGATATTTGCTGCTCATAATACTGTTCTCCGTTTATTTTAACAGAGTTCACGTAATACATAAAATTTATTCTTTCTTGAAATAACAATTGAAAATTTTTGCTGGCATGTCACTGCCTTAGAGCGCAATATTAAAAAACTGTGACATAGAAAACAACGTAAAAGAACGTGGAAAAATCACGCCAAAACACTGAAGCAACGATGTACACTTACGCACCACACTGGCGTACTCGTCAAATGTTATGATGCCATCCTCATTGAGATCGAATTGTCTGAATAGATAGTTGGTTGCATTTTCGGCCTATGGGTTCGAAAGAAAAAAAAATAACGTTTTACTTTTTAAGAACAAAAAGGTCCAACAAAATGGTTCGCATTACTAATTGCAAGTGAACTTCACTGTCGTCAACATATAATTTCTCCATGTAGTAAGCCACCAATGCTCGATTCAAAGCATATTGACCACAACCAGTGTAAACCTAAAAAAAAAAACATATTTTTCGCGATTTGTGGCATATTTTAACCAACTTTTTTTCATATATATGTATATTACCAAGTATGCAAATTCCATGCGTTGTTCTAAATCTTTCGAAAAGAACAGATCTATCAAATTCATCCATGTTCGAGGTGTGACAAAATTCTCCGGCGTGCCTATGACCAGCATAATGCGCTGCACTAGTACCATATCCTCTATGGCAAAAAGTCTTCTGCAGATAAATTTAAACTGTGATCCAGTAACCATTTGCTTGGCCGTGCCATTGAGCTGCACCAGTTTATAGTACAGCGAAAAAATGCCGGTCACCTGATTGGCCGTGAAGCGTGTGTTCAGTGTATAACGTTCTATAAGCGGACCGTAGATGTTAACGAAAATCAATTTATCCGACGCGTTCATTGACAGATCAATGTCCATATTTTTTTTTATTTTTTGTTTTTTTTTTTACAAAAAGCAGAAATTTTTTTAACCGATTATTTTGTGGGTAGTGTTTGGTGTTGTTAATGTGTTCGCACGAAAGGTGTAATAAAAATTTGTATTATTTTTTGACACTTTGGTCTGTAGCATCAAAGGCGACTATGTTGAAAATTTTTATGGATTTGCTCGGAAATTTCGAAAGATAGAACTAAAAGTTACTGCGTTAAAAAGAAAATTTTAAATATTACAAGTTGGCAGTCCTCGATATCGAAATAATGTCAGCAAGTAATCGATATCGGTATCGCTTGAGAAAATCGACAGTCACTTGATCGCCGCCAAGCAATATGTTTCGTTGCAGGTTCATCTAATTAAAACTCTGTTCTACAGTAATAAATAATAGCGTCACAAATGGTGTCATATCTTCTTTATTGTGCAGTTGGTTACTAACTGATGATCTTTTTACGTTAGTCAAACTAAAAAAAAAATATTTATTATGAATATATATTAACTAAACTATGACGTCTTAAACTAGTGGAAAGTAATGCAGCTTAACTGGGTCTGTGTCTACTCTATTCGGAATTAGAAATGCCGAAGAGAAAAGAGTGGAAGCAAGAAACTGAAACATTTTTGAAGCAACTGGCAGCCAAAGTTGTAGGCGCTAAGTCTTCGCATTCTACACTTAATAGAGAACACAACTGTACCCAATTAGAATATAAATATATGGTACACCACCATACATCCATTTGTGGTACTGGGAGGGACTGAAGTAAAGTAGAACGAAACATTCCATACAAAGTTGCAAGTTGTTAAGACATCTTGTCGAGCAATCAAAGTATAACATTTTATTCTTTTCTTTGACTACTACCAACTACTAAAAACTTCTTCAATTCTTGACAAATTCTATGGATATGGATTCAGTACTCCAAAAAACTGCAACTGCTTTAATGAGAACACTGCACAGTAGTACATAATCTTATGCTAGTATGAAGCTTAGACATGTAAGGATGTGTTTTTCTTTTTTCTTTTCTTTTATGATTAGTTTACAATTAATAAATACAATATAGAATTTATGAACGCAATTATAACCGCCTAAAATCCTGTAAATTATTCGAAAATTTATACCCTGCACAAAAAAAAATGGTTTTGGGTATGTTTAATAATATAGCGAAGTAAGCCATGTAGAGCTGTTAAGTGTCAAACAAAAAAGGTCTGGTCTGTCAGTTTGTTTGTACAATAAGCATATAACGATCAGCGTTTATATTTTATTCATATACGTCCAGCATGCTTTAGTTCTCAAGCCTCTCAGCTAGAACTGTCTGCTCCAAAAAATTTTTTAATAGTTTTTTGCGTCCTTCTTGAACTTATTTTATACAAATTTGTTTTTTTCTTTTCTTTTGAGTGCAGAGTATATTATAGTCGCAACAGCTTGACTATACATAGCTCTTACTTTATTATTATTAATTTTAATTTTTTTTTTTTTTAATACATACACTGAGAAAAAAAATTTAATTTTAAGATATAATATTTCTTTTGTAATTTTGTAAGAGCTCATGCTTAAATTTTGTTCAAATACTTTCGAGTTGTCAGACCACATCACACGAGTGGACGGACGGTATATAGTCGATTTATCGTGCTACTGTTTATATATATATATATATATATTATATAACTATATGTTAGACAATTATATGAGTAGGTATTTTGTAACTTACAGCTGAACTTGAGCATAAAATGTACATATAATGCTTGAAATGTTTATTTTTTTTTTATAATTTAATTTTTATGCTTTTTTGCGCTTACCCCAATTGATATATATATATTTTTTTTAATATATATGTATATATTTTTTATATAAAATAAATACATACGCGGCCAATTCGTATTAAAACTTAGTGGACAATTCTTTTGTGTGTAACTATTTTGTACTTAAGCTTAAAAATAATAAACGTAAATATTTTTATATGTATGCAAGGGTATAAATATTTTATATATATATTTATTTAGCGCTAAATTTGCATACACACATACAAACATAAAAATGTATAAAATAATAAATTAAAAATTAACAAAAAATTATATATATATTATTTTTTTATTTTGTTTTTTTTTTTTTTGTTTTTTCTTTAATTACAAATACAACATTTATCTATTAAATATATATGCTTTATAATTATTTAGTTTAAGTTTTGCATTAAAAAAAAATTAAAAAAAAAAATGAAGCATTTAATATTTATAAACTTGTGTAAGAAACAGTCTTTTGAGGCTTTTTTGTTTGCATTAAAACATAACAGAGTTCATTTTGTATTTTTTAAGGATTTTCTTATACACTTTACATACATACATACATATAAGACATTTTATTTTGTAAATTTGTGTGATTTTTAGTTGTGTATAATTTTTTGTTTTTGTGTTTTAGTAGTAAAGGGTCTTTCAACTGTTGCATTGTATTTGAATTGTAATCTTAGCATGAAGTGTTGAAGCACAAAAAAAAATAATAAAGACAACCCTTTTTCATGCAAATTTTTAGGCGCTTGTTGTAAGACCCTATATTATATTTTATATATATATATATATATATTTTTTTTTATTTTTTTAATATATTTTTAACATGCTGCACTCATACAAAGCTAAGTTGCTATGAAGTTAATATATATAATATATATTTATCTAAATATGTACGATATCAAAAAAAAAAAAACAAACAAAAAAAAATATTTAGCAGTTTGAACGGTAAGAAACCGCTTTCAATCGGTTAAGTTGCAGTGTTGCAAAGTACGAAATAGTTATTTGAAAGGCGCTTATATATATATAAACTTATTGACATGCAATAATTCGACTATTCAGATTTAATTGAAATTAATATAAATAGTTGGAAATGCCTTCGAGTAATTTTGCTGTTCAAACTATATGGTTATATAGTTCTTTTTTTGTTTTTGTTTTTATTTTATATTTTTTTTTTCACTAGATTTAAATTAGTTAATCGTCATCAGACATATTTGTTGTTGTCAATAGTGTTGCATTATCCTCGGCGCCTTGTTCCTCGATATCCTAGAAATAGTGAAAGAGCGCCAGATAGTTAGAAAAGTAATATTAAATAAATTATTAAAACGGATTTAGAAATTATTTCAGTTTAATTATGCAAAATACCGATGGATGTCAATCTTGTATTTGCATCATCCCTTTTAAGGTTGCGGACATTCCGTAAATAGTGGTTCTTGTATCGTTTGCAGGTGTCATCATCATAGGGTTTTATCCAAGGCTTCCTTTTTGTTTTCATTGTGTGGATTTTTTTTCATTAGAAGGTTTAAAGTAGAACTCCACATTACAAAAAAAAAAAATGGAGAGAGACATAGCATCGACCTACAATATTAAACTAGGAGTAATCAGCTAGTTTACAGATGGCTCTCCAAAAGGAAAAGAAACTGGCGCGGAACTTTGAATAGGCAAACTAACTAAGAGGTGCAAGAAACGAAATATTGTAGAGCCGTTAGGGAATGTACTTATGGTACGTGACCCATTGTTGAAGCGTGGCATTTTGAAGAAAATCATAAAACCAAACCAAACTATGCATCATTTCTAAAAATCTCGTGAACGACTTGAAGTCCAGCGTGACTGGATGAAGTGCTGTAGTAAAATACTACGTTTAGCACAGAATAGATCTACAAAAGTTCCAGTTTTTTTTTTTTTATTAATAATAAAACTTTAGTCTTGTGCTTTTGACTTCGAGATAACCTGTTTCCCCATTGAACTTTAAATTTGTAAAAGGGCAAATTTGTTTACCTAGACCCGCTAAGGATATTTTATTGAAATAAGTACAAGATATATAATTCGGGCTCATTTCTAGTTGAATTAACAATGGCAAAAACCCTTACAAGTAGAAGAGTTTTCTATGGGAGCCAGCCACCCCTTCTAGTGAACCGATCTGTAACTAAATTGAGTATTTAATAAGGCTTAACGTAAGGCTACCTTAAAAAAATAATATGAAGTGAGGCTCAGAAAGCTTCAACACAATTTGTCCGAGAATTGATAATATTTGAGTACAATTTTCAGCTTAAAGGAGCAAGGACATGCGTTGTGATTACTTATGGAGAATTGTTTCTATACAAAATATTATAAAAAAAGATGCACAAAGCTTCTTTTGAATGCTCTGCAAGCAGTCAAAACATTCCCGAAGCGTATATGACACCAAAGCACCTCCCTAATTCGCTATATAGGTCGATGGAGCTTTTAATACTTTATGCATTAATGTTGAAACTTGCTTCAAGCAGTTTCTTCTTGAAGGTTTTTGCAAAAAACCCTCCTCCTTTGAGCTTTGATTTTCCAGGCATGATATTGATAAAAGATGCTTTCTTCAAGTCAACGAAACCATTGATCATCGCACCTCCATTTGGCAAAGTACTCGACAAATCCTACTTGCTGCCATGGAGCTACATCGTCAAGTTAAATTCCGAAACTTGTTTTTTTTTTTTAATGAGATAAGAATTGAACTCAGCTTGTTTAGAAGATATCTTATCAGTCATGACTTCTTCAACAAAAACATCCATAAAAATAAAAACTTTTTGTTTATAGAAAATTTTTCAACTTTTTTTTTTCATTTATATTGTTTTTTATACAAAATATTTTCATTCAGTTTTTAATTAAAAAATAGTGTTTTACATGCAAGTAGGACGTAAAAATTTCTCGAAATTAAACGCTTAAGTTAGGCTTCATAAAAGTACAACATATGTATATAAAAATTAAAATTATTAAAAAAAAAAAAAATATGTAAAAAAAATAAACAAACATAAAAAAATAGTTTTTTTGATTTGTTTTTGTTGTTTTTTTTTGTAACAGTATAAAATTCTATAACCACAAAAGGAGACTTAAACGATACGTTTTGTTGTTGTTGTAAGTTAGTTTAAAAAAAAAATTTAGTTTAATAAAAAAAAATTCCAAATAGTTTCTTGTGGGCGCTCTAAATTATTTTGTTTTCTTTTTTTTTTTCTTTCTTTTTTTTTTCATTTTGATTTGTTTACGTCGATTTCTTGCTGCTTTTTGTTGCTGTTGTTGTTGGTTTTGTTTTTGTTGTTGTTGTAAATGCGTGCGATAGAGCTCAAGAGTTTATAGTTTTATATAGAAGATACCAGCTTCAGAGTTTATGTAGTTCATTTCAGGAAACAGCACCGCTAGCTATAGGAGCACTTTATGTACACTCTACTATATAGTGGCGTAGTAGTATATAATTTATTTATTCTTTTTTTATATATATTTGTTGGTCATGGCGAACTATGTTTGTTTGTTTGTTTGTATGTATGTATATATATACATATGTATATATTATATATTTATGTAGGTACATAATATTATGTTGGCATCCAGAGCGCTTGAGCTGCTGCATCTTCAAATTCTTGCTCAATCTTTGTTTGATTTTGTTGTTGGTTGTTGTGCTTCTTGGAAACATTGGAAGTATTGAAAAAGATTTTGTTGTTGTTGTGCTTAGTTGTATGCATAGTGTTGTTGCAGTTGTTGTTGTTCTTATTCTTGTTGATATTTTTTTTTTTTTATTACAAGTTGCCGTTGCGGCGGCTGCTGCTGCTGACGTTGCAGCATATTTAAATCAAGATTCAAGTTCGTCATTTTTCTTGTTGTTGTTGTTGTTGTTTTTACTATATTAAACTTGCCTCTTACTTAACCTTCGGCTTAGCCGGACTTGGCTGATCTGCCTCCGGTAAATCGCTTTCCTTCTTACGCTTAATTTTCTCCTTAGGCGATTTCGATTTCTTTGCTTGCGCATGTTGTGCCAGTTTAGCTTCACGTTTCGCCTCACGTTTAGCACGTAGCTGATCCGTAATGAACGAATAAATCAGATAACCTTGCAGCACAATCAAACCAACAAGCGCTATAAATGCGCGCACTTTATGCGTGCTGCCAGTACCAGTACCAGCTGCAGCAATGCCATAGTATAGCGTCAGCACACCCATTACTGAGGTGGCAAAACGTACAAAAACAAAGCTCACGCTGTTCACAATACGTGCACCGGCCAGTTTCTCTTCGCGATCAAAGACACCAATCAATTGGAATATATGCGCAATCACTTCCGCAAAGTAGTGCAGCGTCAGCAGCACCAGCGCCAGACGTTGAAAGCTGAACGTATACGCCAGACAGATGAGCGAGAAACCGCTTATGGAATGTACAATTTTCGGTTGTTGTTCCTCCTTTTTGACCTTCTGGAAGTACAGCTCGGGCAGCATGTGCAGATAGTAAGCCAACTGCATAACGAAGAAGAATTTATGCACAAAACTCATCGGATGATTGGGAAAATCCTCCCAGAGTAATGCAAAGTTACTGAGATAGCCTTCACGTAGTATAATGTTGGCGCCCCAGACGAAGGACAGCAAATAGAATGTCACCAATTGGCCGGATTCGTTAAATAGCGATAATTTGTACTTGGACAAATGTAGTTTCTTCGAGATTTTATCTAGCACAAATTCCTGTATGATGGCGTGCAATATAATCGCTGTTAGCGTATAGAAGAATATGGCGCAATAGTCCTTAATGCCAGCCACATAGGTATAGGCTTTGCCGAGCGGATTCTCGCGACTTGGATCATCACCGCTGACATTGTGATGCAGCGAAATGAAAGCGCTGGCAAATGGTGCTGTCGCTTCGTTCATTAAACCAACAACAAAAACCATGGCCACGCAGGAAATTATGTCGGCATGATTTTGTATGACAAACTCATGACTGAGTATTGGTGGATTCTTTTGGCTCGTCTTGCGGCCCAAACCGGGTTTAATAGCCATCGTCGTGCGTGCTGCTGCTGCTGCTGTGCGTTGTCGACTATAATTATATGTGTAATTGTTTAAATGAAACTAATCCAGGAACAATTTTATTTTTTTACTTTACTAACCGTTATTTGATTGTGCGTTGTTGGCAGTGTAAAGACGGCTGCTGCTGTTCCTACTTTTCACTCACACTCCACACTTCTGCTCAGCCACGGTCAACTGCTGCTGCCTTTTACTTTTCACACAGCTTCACCTGGCGAAACTGACTGACGTAGCGTACTGACTGACTTATCTACGCTATAGAATGCGCCGACGATGTCGTTTGTATTACTAGTAATTTGTTGTTGTAGTATACAGCGGCGGCGGCGATGGCGGCGGCAGCAACAACGACGGCAGCAGCGTTGTCGACTTTTCTGAATTTGATGTTGTTTTGTTACTGATGACGCTGGCAGCAGCGACGTCAACGTCAAACGTCAAAAAAATGCCACGCAGCAGAAAGTAAGCAGTCAAATGTCACAAAAATATGTGTATTCACTCGTACCCACGCGTTGCGCCTACTACATTTGCAGCCGGTACACGAATTGCGTTTACGTATAGTGTGCGCTCGTTTACTCGCACACAATGTACACAGTGGCTCGCGGTGGTATATTTCATGTGACGTGTAACGTTTCACTCGTTCGGTGGCGTTTAATGCTGCCAGTGCTGTTGCTGCTTCTTCTGCTTCGTAAGCTGGTCTTTTTTTTTTTGTTTTCTCTTTCTCGTTCGTTTTGCAACCAACAACAAACGCAAATTGTTGCTTTTATGGATTTATAATTGAATGTTTAATTCGCAGTTTTATTGCACATACATAAAACTTCTATAAATGCATTTTGTACACATCAAATGCAATATTAAAAATATGAACTAAAAGTTTATTCAATATAAACGAAAACTAAAACCAATTGTTGTATATTGGTTTTTTTACACTTTCACCAAACAAATTTTTTGTTGTTGTAACATATTTGCGGCTGCGCTACTTTGCTGCTGCTTCTTTACGCGTTTGACATTCACAAGGCGCACTATGCACAGTGTTGCATTGCAGCGCGTAAATTGAATGACAACAAATTTGCGTTACACATTTAAACTGAACAATAAATTAAAAATATTTTATTGCTACTAGTGATAGATTATGTAAGTATTAGAGTATATTAAATTTGTTAAAATATTTGTAACTAGTACAAATACTGATACTCTAGCAAGTCAAGATAATTTTACAATATGAAATATTTGCCTTGTTAAAATGATTGTGAAATAGCTAGGAAAGCTACAAGAGTTCACATTAAATACATATACAAGGTGTTTTATGGTTTAAAACCTTTTACCGTAGCACTTTAAACAATTATCTTTGACAAAATGCAATAAAAAATCGATTCTAGTATTCTAAAGAAAACGAATTACTTAGATTTTAAACGATATATTTTATTGCTCTGCTGTTATTACGAAAAAGCTACTACTTACTCATTAAAATAGTTCTTGACGAAATTATTAATCGACTCTAAAATGTTATATTAGAATGTACATCTTCGAAAATACTTATTTTGCATATTATTATGCATAATTAATTCTTTTTGAAGAAATTAAATCTCTTAAAAAACCGTTACAAACGTGGTTTTGCCAATCACTTGTTTTTGCTGCCAAGCCAAAAATAAACAACGAACAATTGAATGCGATTTCATTAATTCTCTACGTAGCTAATGTTATTATTGTTGTTAAAGGACTCTGTCACACTATTTAATTTGTAGGTCAATAAATATATTTAAGTTAATAAATTTTTGTACTTACATTGCGATTGCGTTTACGTACGGATGAAACAATCGTGCGTTTGTTACGTGCCACCAGGCAGACCGTAATTATTAATATTATGCCAATAAGCGCAAATCCAAGTAATGCCGGTAGGAGGACACTGTCTTCGGCCTTGAAGCCCTTTAATTGATATAATTGGAAATAGAGAGAGACAGGGAGAGAGAGAGAGAAAGAGTTAGTTCTGCATATTTAACGAAGTGTAAACTAATTTTAATGTAGGCAACAACAAGCAGAAAAAAAGTATCAAGCTGCCACGCTATAGCCATGTCCGTCCGACTTGAAGTATGAAAAATCCGTTCTAAGAAATTTGATTTAAAATACTTTGTGAATGTCACGCCCACCCATATCAAATATCATATATGGCTACTTGTCATCTATATGCATGCGAAAAAAAATTGCATATCCCTCTTTAATTTTGTTGAAACTTGACACGATTCCTCTCCTGGCTTCCAATAAGAAAATATGGGTGGATAGATATCGAAGATATATCTTCTTCCTTCTACCAATTACATATGTACATTTGCACAAAGTTAATAGACCCTTATACCGACTGATGACGATTGAATGGCCTCGGGAAACATAATCTCGGCCTGCCTACATTGTCAGCCTAGCTTCAAATATGAAAAAACAAATTCGTAGAACAGTCGAAGTTCAAAGAGCATGAAAGAAATCTTAATTTTATCAACGCGAATAATAACCAATTTAATCTCGTTAAAGAAAGTTCTTGAAATATCCAGTTTAGCTGGATTACGCCAATATATAATATTTTTCTAAATTCGCTGCTGACATCGACCATCGGTTGCTCATATATATTCACTGTTAAAAATTACTGAAGCATCCGTAAATACTGGTACACCACCAAAGGTTGAGACAGCAGAGCATGGACTGCATACTTGGAACGTACCGACGGACAAACAATCGCCTATAAAAATTAAACGGTTTAAGATTCTAGAATTATAACGAAACACCGGATACCATGCTGCTGGAGAATAATGGGTACGGTCTTGTACTCCGTGCAAATTTTCAACAGTTTCAGGATATACCAAAAATAGACAACAGGATGAAACCCGTGCAGTGTACTTCAATATATTTTTTGGAGTGATAGAGGAGTCGATATAGCCATGTCCGTCTGTCCGTCTGTATGAACGAAAGGATCTCGAAAACGGTAATAGATAGAGACTTTGTGTTTTTTGCATTCGACTAGGACTGCTCCGGAATTTAAGAAGTTTATTTTAAAATTTTGCATATGTACCATTCCACCCGCAATTATTGAACAGTGATCAACTATTCACAGGCCCAAATTTAACCAATTGTGTACTTTCATCAGTCGGTATAAGGGACTATTAACTTTGTGCAAATGTAAGTAATTGATAGAAGGAAGAAGATATATCTTCTAGACTCATCCGCTAAGAACAGGTTTCAAAATCCAAAAGTACGTTGCCCGGTCGTTATATACAGCAATATAAGCCACATTAAAACTCTTGTCTGTGCGTTAGAAACTCATAGCAAAGAAAGATATTATGTTGGCAGGAATAAATTTTAGCGTAATCTGCTAATGTATGAGAGTTATAGGTTATAAACGAAAAAAATTTTAATTTGACATTTTCTACTTACATTCATTTGAAATAAAGTTGACGGATCAAAGTACGACCAATGTGCGTTCATCCATTCATGATGTTGTTTGCCCGTCGAAGTGCCTACATTACCGTTCTGTTGTTCCCGAGTTGTCTCCGAGTCCAACATTGCGTTTATCTTGGCAAATTGCTGTGGTGTTTGTAGCGCCGGCACTGCAGGCGGTGCAACAGCGCCAGCGACACTACCCATGCCAACGCCAACACCATTTCCATTCATATTCAGTGTTGGCAACGAATTAGTTTTGGCCAGTACCGGTGGTATAATTGGCTTTTTAGCGGCGGATTTCAACAGCGGCACCTGTATGATGCGTGTGGTAATTGTTGGTGCAGCACCTGGTGCGATGCCGGAAGTTGCACCTGCCACTATAACAGGTGCGCTTAAATTTATGCTACTCGGATTGACAAAAGCTGGTATACGTGGTGCAGCATTATACGGCGGCGGCGGTGGTGATGTTGGTGGTGTAGTTACTGTGGATAGCTTTTGATTGTTTGCTTGGTTTAGATTTGCTGCTGCTGCGGCTGCATCGACTCCTACGAAATTGCCCATTTGCGGTTGTGAACCATGCAACGTGGTTACCACTATAGTTGGTGTTGGCAGTGCAGCTTCAGCGCCGGCTGCTGCTGGCACATCAACTGCTTCGAAACGTACCTCGGATACTACATGCTGTTGCGCGCTCAAATCTGCTGCTGCTGTTTCAATTCCGGCGTGATTCGGTTGATCTGTTGTCTTATTCACTTTCAGTGTAAACTTCTCCACGCCATTCTGATTAAAGATGCGCACAGTTTTGCCAATATTTACGCTATCCAACGCACCAACTCGGCCACTACTATTTGCATTGTATGTCAACGTTTTATTAGCCAAGCCGGAACCGGTGGCAGCAACGCCCGCACTGCCAATGACGCCAGCACTAATGCCGCTCTTAATTAGCGCAGCTTTTGTCTTAAGGAACCATTCCCTGGGGCTCGGCAAACATTCCGCAGATACCAGAAACGGTATAAGTACTGCGCCTACGATTACGGTACACACAAAGATTAGTCCGAGATAGGCAAAAAATGAACGACGTCGTCGTGGTGTACGCTTTGAGGACGACGAAGACGCGTTTGTTTTGTTTTTCCGTGACTTGCCAGCAGCAGCACCGCCGTTGACGCCACCAACGCTGCTGCTGCTGCAGCTTTCCGCGCTGCTCAATTTGCCCTCAATACGGAAATCGTCATTCTGTGGCAATATCGTATACTGCAAACTGTTCTCGCCGTGTCGTATCGTCTTATACATGCTGGCGACGTCAACTGGACTTGAGTCCACAAATTAATACACTTTAAATTAAGTTCAGTTTTTTTTATGTATTTCCTTTTGTTGTTGTTTTATTTGCCTTTTTAAATAAGCTTTGTGTCCTTAAGACATTAAATTAATTATTTTTTAAATTTTTTACGGTTTTCTTTAGCTTTAGCTTCACGTAGCCTGTTTACACTTCGAGTATATGCTTGCCACTATTTAGCAGTACTTGTATTGGTTTTGTGGCTGCTGCCTCTGCTGCTGCTGTTCTGTGCCACCGCAGTCATATCCTGTGGCAACAACCAATGTGGCAATGTATGCGTGTGACGACGTTGTCGATGCTGCTACTTTTTTTTGTTCCTTTTTCGTTTCTCCTATCAACAGCTATGCACACAAAAATAAGTACATCAATTTTAAATTAATTTTTTTGTGTTAATTAAAAATTTCTTCAAAATTTTTATAAGGACTCAGCCAGTTTGTGCAAATCTATCTAATAATCAAATTTGTTGATAAATACTGTTTTCTGAAAGACGCCATTAACGAAAATTCACCACGAGACACGAATAGAGATCCCTAGAAATTCAGATCACCACAAAATAAAGCATAACAGACAAATTCCCGTTTTATTGAATTTATATTTTGTTACTTTTTTTTTTTTTTTTTTAAATGTGACTTCAATTTTCATATTTCGGTGGTTAGTGAATGGAACTGCATTAAATTTTGACTCGATTTCACTATTTTGAAATATGCGACCATATGTCTATAGACATACGAATGAAGCTTTATTAGATATCCAATCTTTTCATACATTGATAGATGCTGGCGCTTGTCTCTATGACTATGCAGCGCCATCTATTGTGAAAATCTTTATGTTTATTTTGATACATAACTATATCGACTTTAATTAATAATTTTTGTTATCGGCCACGCCTCCTTACTTTAATTTGCACAAACTTAGGCCAGCCTTAATCGCAAACGGCAGCATGAAAATGTTTTTCTGCCGCCGTTTCTATGCTGTTGTACATGACTGTGTGTATGTCTTCTATGGTTTTATGTTTTTATTGATTAAACAGTATAAAGCATGTACTCTCTATAAATATATGCACACACACACACACACACACGCACACACACACACACACATAGATATAACAGTTATCTATGCACATATACATACATACATATGAATATAGATAGACATAAATAGATTTATAGGTAGATTACAGGATGCTTTCTCTGACAAAATCCTTTTTGTTTATAACTTTCTCGCCATTTTTTAGTATGTATGTATTTGCATATGATTGGCTATTCTACTCTTCTTCTTTGTTCGCAAATGTATCCTGTTTTTGCACTTTAACTATTGTTGTCCTTGTTGTTAAAGTTTTATTTGTTTTATTTCGCGCACCGTCTACACTTATTATTATTAGTAATTCGCTTTGTTTTAATCAATTTTATTATTTATTATTATTCTCACATTTTCATGCACAGTCGCGCGCTTGTGTATTCTTTATTCGTGTTTATTCTGTGTATTTATTGCTTCTACTTTTTATACGTTTGTCGTTTCACTCGTCGTCGGTTTATGGTTTTTTTCCTCCGTATTTTTCGCTCCTGTTTCTCCTTACGCTCCACTTGAATGACACGAGAACCGAGTGAATGGCAAGAACGGCCATCCCCAACCCCTTCCAACATTTTAGTTGCAAGGCTCATATGACACAACACAAAAAATATTGACATGCAACAATGTCCTTTGATTTTTAACAATTTATGAAAAAAAAAAAAAAAAAGACATAATTTGTGTGTAAAGTGGAGCAAAAGTGACAAAAAAAGTTGTTTAGAATAGTTGAGCAAAGTAATCCCCTTAAATGCCAAATATGGGCTAAGAATCTAAGGGGTTTGATATACAAAATTAGAGCAGCTGTTCACTTTCACAGCTGAGAAAATGGTGGACCTTCATACTTATTTACTTAGATGCACTCCAATCGTTTCAGGAAGGGTGACCTGTTGTAGAATGCCAAGTACAGATCAATCTGCAGCTGGAATCTTTGCCTGATCTACAGGCTGACGTTGTTGTTGTTGGTTTATTTCAGTTCCAAGATAGACGAAGTTTTCTACAACATTTAAGTTGGAATTCTCCATCATCATTGACCTCCAAAATGCGATGACCGCGTGCGAGAAGACACCAAGTACTTCGTCTGGTGCTCATTTACCTATGAGCCGAGAATGTTTTTCAATCTCTAAAAAGACTTGCTGAATCGCCGTTCCTGTTTACCAAGATTTCAATATAATCCGCGTTCACGAGCAGCATCACATCTTTTTGCATGATCCAGCCCGACATATTCTGTACCCAGTCATTGAGTATGCGTTAATTCGGCCATATCTTGCTCTCTCCGTTTCCCTCGATGTCGCTATCTAACAGCTCGCGTTGCTCCCGACTACAGAGTTCGCTAATAGGAGGCGTTCTTTTCCTGCAGAGAGAATTGCGACACTCTTCGTCGTACCAGGAAATAGTCACAGGTGCCAATGACCTCCTTGACAGCCCCGTCCATGAAATGGCAGCTATGTCTCCATTGCTCTCACATATCTTGCGAAGACGGAAAGGTTTCCCGGAGCAGTCGTGACTTGCCGACTTCTAGCTTTCGTTGCCTGTTGCATAGCGCTTACCTTGGCTGCGACAAGATTGTGGTCCAACACGCTCGATGCGTGCCTTCCGTCAATCAAAACATGATCAACTTGGTTACGTGTAATTTAACCTGGACTCAGCCATGTAGCCTGGTGGATGTTGAAGTGTGAAATCTGATGCTACTAACTAACATGTTCCGACCTGCGGAAAAGTCGATTAGCCTCTCACCATTATTGGAGGTAGTGTCGAAAAGGCTTTATTCTTTCCTTCCCAATTTTGGCGTTGACATCGCCATACACGATCGTCTTTCTCTTTCGTCGGTGCGGGCGCTGAAATCCGGCTACTATTAAAATATTTAGCATTCGTATTTTTAGTTTTCGTAGTTTCCTAATTACCATGAAATAGCATCCAAATTCCAGCTTACTTTCATGCCACCTATAGTAGATCTCATAGAATGCTTTTTTAGAGCAATCCTGTACTATCCAACTTTTTCATTTCCTAGACTGCAGCGTTGTCAACCTTGTATCTTTCGACGAGATCAAATAGCTGTATATTTGCACCACCTCTATTAAGGATCCCAACATTCCAGATTGCACCTGTAAATCGAGTTCCTTATATCTTTTGCTGGTATCATCATTATAGGATTTTATCCGAGGCTTCCAATTTGTAATTTGTTTTCAAAACTAACAACTGAATCCTTAAAATCTCATGACCGGCTTCAAGTCAGGCGACGCTGGATAAAGTGCTGTAGTATAATACTACATTCAGGACAGAATAAATCTACAAAGTTTCCATTTTTTTTTTTACTAATAATAAAACTTCAGGCATGTCCGTGCGACTTCGAGATATACTGTTCCCCCATTGAACTTTAAATTTGTATAGGGCAATTTTTTTTTACCTAGACCCGCATAAGATATTTTATTGGAATTAGTACAAGATATATTATTCGGCCTCATTTCTAGTTGAATTAACAATGGCAAAAACCCTTACAAGTAGAAGAGTTTTCTATGGGAGCCAGCCACCTCTTCTAGTGGACCGATCTGTAACTAAATTGAGTATTTAATTGAGTGTATAGTAAGGCCACCCATAATAATAATAATTTGAAAGCTTTCACACAATATTTCCCAGAATTAAAAAAATATTTGTGTCCAATTTTCAGCTTAAAGGAGCAAAGGACATGCGTTGTGATTACTTATTGGAAAATTGTTTCTATACAAAATATTATAAAAAAGATTCACAAAGTTTCTTTTGAATCAAAACATTCCCGAAGCATATATGATACCAAAGCTTCTCCCTAATTTGTTATTTAGGTCGATGGAGCTTTTTATACTTTATGCATTAATGGTGAAATTTGCTTCACGCAGTTTCTTCTTGAATGTTTTGCAGAAAACCCTTCTCCTTTGAACTTTGATTTTCCAGGCATGATATTGGTTAAAGATGCTTTCTTCAAGTCAAGGCAAAGAACTCGACAAATCCAAATCCTTCGTCTTCGTTCTGACGCATAAAGTAACTCACTTCTGAACACAATTGTTGGTAGTCGGTATGGCTTGAGGAGTATCAAATTTTGATGTCATTGCTGGAGATAAATTTTATAAATTTGAGTTTTGTAAAATAATCATACAGGAATAAAGGAGATATGACACCATTCATGACCATACTTTTTATTTCTGTAGAACAGAGTTTGAAGTAGTTGAACATGAAAATTCAAGAAAAAATTTCATTGCAGTCTTCGTGCGAACATCGACAGCACCACATCCACATCCATAAAGTAATTGGTAAAAATATTTCTACTTATTGTGAAGAAAAATGGACCTGGATCTGTCAATGAACGAATCGGAGCTATTGATTTTCGAAAACACCTACCGTCCGCTTATAGAACGCGCTACCTTGAACACACGCTTCACGGCCAATGAGGTGACCAGGATTTTGAGGGTTTACTTTAAACTCGCGAAGGCCAATGGCTCGGCTAAGCAAATGATGA
The DNA here is from genome assembly GCA_035044805.1 of Leucophenga maculata. NCBI lineage: Eukaryota > Metazoa > Arthropoda > Insecta > Diptera > Drosophilidae > Leucophenga > Leucophenga maculata. The sequence goes on from JAWNNP010000387.1 coordinate 410,223, forward strand.
CTGGAGAACAGTTTTACAATGTTTATGCGAGGCTCTTTGGTATCGAAAACAGACAATTGGTGTCGCGTGTTTTGATGGTTATAGGCGTAGCGGAGGACTATGTTAGTCCAAGAGCTTGGATCAATTTACTAGATCTTATCTTTGCGAAAAATATGGAGCCACGCATGGAATTTGCCTACGCGGTAATATTAGAAATTTTTTGATATTTTTTTTTTAAATTCTAAAATTTTTTTTTTAGGTCTACACCGGATGTGGCAAGCATAAAATAAATCGAGAAATGATTCTATCAAGTTTGGACAATTTTTGTGGTACAGTAACGGATGAGCGCCTGAGTTCGGTAAGGAGTGCTGTTAGTTTTGTTATATTTTTTTCTTTTTTAGCAATTATTATTATTTTTTTTTTTTTTTATTTTTTTATCACAGCGCGAATTTAATACCGACCGCTGGCTCAATAATTTTGACCTCGATGAGGATGGAGTCATAACATATGAAGAGTACGCCACTGTAGTACGTAAAAGTTCATCGTTGGTTCAATTTCTAGGAGAGATTTTTCCACGTTCCTCAAGAATGGTTTCAGTGGCACAGTTTTTTCATATTGCACAAATTTTTTAAGTGCAGCAACTGAATTGACTGAATTTTTTTTTTTAGAATTTACACCTAAATTAGTCAAATTTTAAACTTTGTATGCGGTATTAAAATAAACTACTCTAGTATTATGTCACAGTAATCAATTATGTCACGAATCGATTATGGTATAAGGCGGCTTGGCGCTTGAGACCACTGCTTACTGAATGGAACTTGTTCTGCCATGTCATGCAAGGAACGACTTGATAAATACTATGGGAGCTCTATAATTCAAATTAAATATTATTATTCGGCTGCTTACTTATGTTCCTTAAGTGTTGGCATCAGTCAAACGAGACTTCAGTTCAACCTATGATGATGTGTTCGAGATACTATTTTAGTTTTCACAAGAATGAACCAGAGCCTTTGTGCAGGCATTCATTAGTTTAAGTTTTGTAAAATAATCATATAGAAATAAGGGAGATATAACACCATTCGTGACCATACTATTTAGTTCTGTTTGAAGTCGTTGACCATGCAGCGAAACATATTGCTTAGCGGTGATCAGTGATGGCCGATTTTGGCAAGCGAAACCGATATCGATTTCTTGCTGACATTATTTCGATATCGAGGACTGCCAACGTTGCATATTATTTTTTTTTTTTAACGCAAGTAAATATCAGACCAAACTACATAAAAATTTTACACGCAGTAACCTTTGATTCCACAGACAAAAAAGTGTCAGATCATATTTAATAAAAATTTTCATTTCAGTCTTCGTGCGTTTCGCGTGGTTATAGGCGTAGCGAAGGAGGTTAGTCCTCGCGCCTGGATAAGTTTTCTAGATCTTATCTTTTCGTATTATATGGAGCCACGCATAGAATTTGCGTACTCGGTAATATTAATTTTTTTTTTTTTTTAGAAATTTGACATTTTGAAATTTAAATTTTTTTTCTTTTTTTAGGCTTACACCGGATGTGGCATGTATAAAATGAATCCCGAAACTATTCTAACGTCTTTGGACCACTTAAATGATGCAGACATGTATGACCGCCAGAGTACGCTAAGGAATGATATAATTTTTAAATTTTTTTTTTATTTTTAAGTAATTAATATTTTTTTTTAATAACATATAGAATTTAATGACGGTTGAAGGTCATTTAAGTATGAAATTTTAAAAAATTGGAAAAACTTAATGAAGAAGCCTTTTTGCCGAAAAACCATACTCAATCAGAAGTAGACTAAATGAAAAAATAAAAATTAAAATAACGGTACATTAAATTTTATCAAGATATTGAGAAAGTTGCTCTTAGATATTACGATGCAAAATTTAAAATTTTTTTTTATCAACTTTTTAGAAATATTTTATTGACTTATTATTGTTCTACTAAAATTTTAAGAACCTAATAAAAATTTATATACATATGTACATATTTATCTTATCGCTATTTACTCTCTCTTATAATCTTCCATATGCTATATTTGTATTTATTTTTCTACTTTTTCCATCTGTTACCAAACGAAAGCGTATGTTCTTATCTCTAAATTTAAAAAAAAAAAAATAAGTTTTGACCGTGGCATTGAGAAGACGGAAAAAAAAATAAAAAAATACTACATCTATATATATGTATAGATATAGGAATGCATGGCCTGTATGATTCAGTTATACATACGACACATGCATGAAAGAATCCCTTCCAAATAAAGCAACTTATATAAAAGAAATTTTTTCATCCTTAACACATGTTCCAAGGATTTGAGAATAGTTATTACATAAGAAGTAAACTGTTAAGCACTTGAGAATTTGTTTTATTGAAATTCTCTGCCGGGCAATGCCGGAATTCAAACTAAAATGTAAATATATTTATATATATATATATATATATGTACATATATTTATTTGTATCTATTTATTTATATTTATATGCTGAGAAGTATTTCACTTAAAAATTATGGAACGTGTACGATCATTCTTAAGTGGAGGTTCCTCTCTCTCTCTGGCTCATTGCTCTCTTTGGCGCGTGTTGCATATTTTATTTGATTAATTAATATGTTTGAGTGTATTGTGTTTACTTATGTATATATCATACTTGTATGAAAGGATAAAATGAAATATGAATTTCAGGACATCTTAAATCTCACTAACAATATTTTGACTGTTCCAAACCTTAAGACTAAACAAATACACCTAAAAATTTGTTAAAATTATAAAAAAAAACAAGCGCCACAAGTTTGTTTTTGTTGGTTTTTTATGAGTTTCGTGCGGCTAAAATCCAATACGAATGCACGAACACTCTCTCGCTCTCATGCGCCGCGACCCAACAACTGAGATTCGTGGTCGTGGACAGCATTCAATTCATTTCATTCGAACTCACTACCCAGGCAGACGCCAAGCCAACAACATCAACCGTTGTTCAGTTTTTTGTTCTTGTCCATTTAGTGTGTGGCTTAATTAATTTTTTTTTTTTAAATAAACAACAAATAAAAAGGCAAAAACATGTCGCTAGTGCGTTTGTTCGGTGCTGAGGTGAGCAAAAAAAAAACACAATAACAACAACTACAATATATGTATAATATTTATGACACGTGTGTGTGGCATGGGTGTGTGCGTGTGTGTGTGAGTTGGGGGTGTGTATATTGAAACTTGGCCAAAAACAGCTGTGCTGTGCTGATGGGTTGCGTGTAGGAAGTATGAACAGAGTGAGAGAGCGAGGCGAGAGTCTGAAATGCATTTAATTGCATTGCATACAGCAGCTAAAAAGAGATAGAGAGAGTGCATATGCATAACAGAGCGCGCGCAAATTGCATTCAATCAAAATTTTATTTGATAAGCGAAATTGCGTCAAATGCAAAACAAGATATAATAATTATATATATATATTTATACATATAAGAATATTACGTAACATGTGCGCTAGTACGACGAAGCATAAGATCGAGAAGAAAAGAAATAATAAAAATAAAAAAGAATCGCTGATAAATTTGCGAAGCCCCCAACGAATTTTTTTTTTTTTTATTTGCGATTACACAATCGCACGACTACTGATTAGAAAAAAAAAATGTTGTATTGCGCTCATCCCTGGTTGTAGCTACAAGTGGTCACAACAGCACATGTCGCATCCGCTTACCTGTTGCTGGGCGGTGAAGATCGAATAGTTTTTAGTAGAATATAATTGGCAGCGAAAAATTCAAAAGTAAACAATAATTTTAAATACGGGGATTTCGAAGAGGTATTTAGGAGGTAAGTTATATATTAATATTCAAATTATGGCTCTGGGCGGGCCCCATCACAGGATCTTGAAATCCTAATTGCCGCTTCATAATACATAAATTATGCGCACATCGTATGTTTCTATTAATAAAGAATACTAGAGAAACAGAGATGGAACAGCTCCATAGTATTTCTATGGATATAATGCAATCAAAAACAGCACTGATAATGGTTATTATGGCTTCTTTTAGAGTTAGGGAATGACTAAGTCCATAAAAAGAAAAAAATAGCCGATCTACTGGTGAAAGTTAAAAAAAATGATTGATTGTCTGCTTCATCGATTAAAAATTAAAGAAAACTAGAGGTTATTGGGATGGTTTTCTAGAAAAATCAAATATCCGCTAATAGGACTCACCATATTGCATTTTTTATCTACACTCTATAGTTAACAGTTATGTTCCGATCACCGATATGCATATATCCGTCTCTTTGAGCAATGAACTCTTAAAGACTATAAATTCTATAATCTACATATTTCGACATTTAGACTCTCGTACTAAATTGCACCTCATAAGATACACCGAATTTTAAAACAATATCTCCAAAACGAACAGCATTTTTTTAATTTAAACGTAACGGTTCATTGAACGCCAAAACCTCGAACCCAAAATTTTACATTATACATATTATGTATGAGATATTTTGTATTAAAGTAATATGGAAGAACCCGTGTTTAAAAGTAAAAAAAATACAAAAAGTGCATTGACCACACACACTCATTGTCGGCGGCATTCACGAATTTGCATTTCAAATTCAGCGCACCTGGTATTGTGGTATTGTAGCAGCTTGGCGCGGCGACAACGTCAACGCACAAATTCAATGTGAAGGCCAGCACGGCACGGCTAGTATAATATATAGAGTAGCACAGAATGGCCTCAATTCAAACAATTGAGCTCAATTGCCAGCTAAATTGCCGTCGTCATGTAATAATTTTATTTTGCTTTCTTTGCAGGCACGTTTTGTGGCGCGTCGCGCTTACTCATCGGCACCTGCCACCACTAAGCTCTTCATCGATGGCAAATTCGTCGAGTCGAAGACTAAAGATTGGATCGATGTGCACGATCCGGCCACCAATAAGGTGATCACACGTGTACCCAAGGCAACGCAGGAGGAGATGCGTACTGCCTTGGAATCGAACAAGAAGGCTTTTAAGTCATGGAGCAATCAGTCGATATTGTCACGTCAGCAGGTTATGTTCAAGCTGCAAGCACTTATTAAGGAGAACATGGGTGAACTGGCCAAGAACATTACCAAGGAACAGGGCAAGACGCTAGCCGATGCTGAGGGTGATGTGTTGCGTGGTTTGCGTAAGTTTGTGCGCTATGACAGCAATGAATGAATTTTGGCATTTCTTTTTTTTTTTTTTTCTCCTTATACTCACACAGAGGTGGTCGAACATTGCTGCAGCATTCCATCGCTGCAGATGGGCGAAACTGTTGCCAATGTGGCACGCGATATGGACACCTACTCACTGGTGCTGCCAATCGGTGTTACCGCTGGCATTGCACCATTTAACTTTCCCGCTATGATTCCGCTATGGATGTTCCCTGTGGCCATTACCACCGGTAATACCATGTTGCTGAAACCATCAGAGCGTGTACCCGGTGCTACTATGTTGCTGATGGAATTGCTGAACGAAGCCGGTTGCCCACCGGGCGTTGTCAATGTTATACACGGCCAACATGACGCTGTCAACTTCATTTGCGATGCACCTGAAATTAAGGCAGTGTCCTTCGTTGGCTCCGACAACGCTGGCAAATACATTTACGAACGCGCCGGCAAGAATGGCAAGCGTGTGCAGAGCAACATGGGCGCCAAGAATCATGGTGTGATCATGTCTGATGCTAACAAGGAAAATACACTAAATCAATTGGCTGGCGCTGCATTTGGTGCTGCCGGTCAGCGTTGCATGGCGCTTTCGACTGCAGTTTTCGTTGGCGAGGCACAGCAGTGGATACCCGATTTGGTTGAGCGCGCACAGAAACTTAAGGTCAATGCTGGTCATGTGCCCGGCACTGATGTTGGTCCTGTTATCAGCGCACAGTCGAAACAACGCATTAACGAACTGATTGAATCGGGCGTTAAGGAGGGTGCTAAGCTGGTGCTCGATGGACGCAACGTAACTGTGCCCGGCTACGAGGCGGGTTACTTTGTTGGCCCTACCATTCTGTCGGATGTCACACCGAACATGAAGTGCTACAAGGAGGAGATCTTTGGCCCGGTGCTTGTTGTATTGAAGGCTGACACACTGGACGAAGCCATTGCTACCATTAACGCTAATCCCTACGGCAATGGTACTGCTGTTTTCACCACAAATGGTGCTACGGCACGTAAATTTGTCAATGAAATCGATGTCGGACAGGTTGGCGTGAATGTACCCATTCCAGTGCCACTGCCGATGTTCTCGTTCACCGGTACACGTGGCTCCTTCCAGGGTGATCACCATTTCTATGGCAAGCAGGGTATTAAGTTCTATACACAAACCAAGACCGTTACGCAGCTGTGGCGCGAAACCGATGTAACGCACACACAGGCTGCCGTTGCCATGCCCACCATGAAGTAGACAGCTAATCGAAATTGCCAATGTGCCTGCGCAGCAAAACGCTTTCTAGAATTGCCTGCCCGCTGTGTATAATTTGATTTACAAAGAAATTATTGCATTTATTTACCCCTAGCGCTCACACTATGTATGCCCCAGTTAGCATTAAGTACGTAAAATCGTTTTAGCTTGCAGTACACGTATGTACATATGTAAAACAACGAAAGAAATAAATAAAAAAAATTAATATAGAAATTGAAAACAAAACAAATATGTTATAAACTTTTCTGCTTTATTTTTGTTTGACGGAAACGGCATTGAACACAAGAAGCATGCCTCTTTTGTAAAACCACTTCACAATATTGCAAATTTCCGCTAACTAGTCTAATACTACTAACACCGGGTCATAAAAATGGCCACCAAACAACAAAAGGCCACAAAAAAAATATGAATAAAAGATAACAAATAAAAAGATCTTACTTAAACTCAGCTGGCCTGTCCCTGAAAGGTCTGTTTCGATATCAGATCTCTAAATGCGCCGTCACTGACGCCCATTAACATCTCGTAACTGCCCTCCTCGATGATGCGACCATTGTCTATAACAGCGATATGATCAGCGTTACGTATGGTGCTCAGGCGATGTGCTATGGTGAGTACGGTACGTCCGCGTACCATATTATTGATTGCATTTTGTACAAGCTCCTCGGAGACAGCATCTAGCGCGCTGGTGGCCTCATCCAGCACAAGTATGCTGGGATTCTGTGTTAATTAATATAAAACAGATTACAACACATCATATTGCATAATCTTTCACACACACACCTTGATCAGCGCACGCGCAATTGCCACGCGTTGCTTCTGTCCACCGCTTAACATCATGCCACGTTGTCCGACTACCGTGTCTAATCCATTTGGCAGATGTGCAGCAAATTCATCCACATACGCCTCTCGTATAACGTTCTGAAAATGTTCCTCGCTTACCCTATTGCCCGGATTCAAACCGTACAGTATATTTTCACGTATCGAACCCGAGAACAAGACTGGCTCCTGACTGACCGCACTAATGTGACTGCGCAGCCACTGTGGATTAAGCGAACGTATGTCAATGCCATCAAGCATTACCATGCCATCTTGTGGATCGTACAGACGCAACATAAGTGATGCAATTGTCGTTTTTCCCGAGCCAGAACGTCCGACAATCGCTGTAGTTTTACCTGCCGTGAACTTTAGCGAGAAATCTTTAAGCACTTGTTGATCTGGACGCGCAGGATAGTTAAACATAACATTTTTATACAGAACTTCACCAGCTGGCTTCTGCGTTGGCACCATGCCGCCATCGACGGGTATCGTGTATTTACGATCGAGTATTTCCCAGATGCGTTGCGCAGCGCCAACACCTTTATTTAATTCCGAGTAGAAGTTCGATAGGCCGTTCATCGATATGGCGACATATCCGGCATACATCATGAACGAAGTAAGCGCACCAATGGTGAGAGAATGGTCCATGACTAAATAACCACCGTAGTAAAGCACAGAAATGATAATGGCATTACCCGAAAAGCCTGTCTGCGAATTCGGAATATTCGCAAGTCAATTAAAAGGAAAGAGAAAGGTATAGAGCTTGCTACCTCATCTACAAACAATTGAAAGAAAGACATACCAGGCCAAAGAAAATTGATTTCGCACCCACTTCCTTATAAGCCAGCGACATGACATCGTTCAGCATGCGTTCATAGATGGCAGCTTCTTCCTTCTCCCGACAAAATGATTTTACAGTCTTGACGTTACCAAAACGTTCCTCGGCGTGCTTGGCAATGATTGCGAAACTATCGAGCAATTGGCGCGTTATTAGACGTACATAGCGGCCATAGACAATAGCCATACCTGCCACTGCGGGTACCACCAAAGAACTTGCTATTGCCAGTTGTGGTGACGTGCTATACTGCATATCATATTGACATGTTAAACGATATTATCAGAAATGGGCTATATATGTATATAGCACTCACCATCATGCCTGCACCTGCTCCAATCATGGCTATTGAACGCACGCCATCCGACATATTTTGACTCAATGAATTACCCACGAAGAAGGTATCATTTACCACACGATTGATTAGTTCACCGGTACCTTTAGTATCGAACCAACTGGACTCCTGTAAGAGCATTGAACTATAAACGCGTGAACGTAGATTTCGTACAATACGCAGTGCTGAAAATAAAAACAAAAGACAAATTAAATTTGGAAGAATGGGCATAAGATTGACCTACCTGCACTATTAAAAAGATAGACACGCGCACAGTTTGCTAGTCCGCCAACTACAAACACGCCTGTCAGCCCCAACGTGAATAATCTAAGCTTGTGTAAGCCTTCCTCGGAAAGTTCATCTTGATTGAAAATAAGATCAATTACCTGTCCCATTATGAAAGGCATAGACATGGTAATAAACGACGATACAATCAGACAGCCCATACCAACTGTAAATAGGTACATAGATGTGCATTATTTTGTAAATTATTTACTTACTTTGCACAAATAACATTAATAACTCGGTAGCGCTAAGAATTACATCAAACAGCACTGCTTCCTACCGGTCAGTGTAAGTTTCTCCGCTTTGGCCAGCTCCATTAAACGCACGAAGTCAGATTTTCGAATTTTCACTTTCGGGCCCTTTGCAGGTTGCACGCCAGTAGTACCGGAGGTACGAAATCTTAAATGTGTGAACTGTTGCCGCGTCCAGCGCGCAGTATCCAACAAACGTTGTTGCCGCAACATTGACAAAGGCGCAAATCCGGTAGTACCGCCAGCGGAACATTTTGTATGTAGTCTTACTATACGACTACTAGCACCATTGCCCGTTGATGAGGTAGCTTTACGTGTTGTGGATTGCTGCAGCAACAGCTTTAATTGTTTCGTCCTGGCTGCCGGCGTGCCAATTGATATTTGTCTATAATTGTAGTAGGCTGTATTTGTTTTTGTGCAACGCAATTGTGTCACTCGCATGCATGACCATGCTGAGGTTAGGCGCTGATAGCTAAGCACCATTTTGTAAATTTCAACTTTTAACAATTTATTTTATATGTTTTGAGTCCAAAAGTAAAAGCATTCTCTTAAAAGAACAACAACAACAAAAGCAAAACAAATCACATTGCACAGACCGATAACGATAGGACAATGACGAACAGCTGTTCTGAGCAGTCGTATTTATGCTCGTCAAACAAGTTGCTCGCGGCGCAACAGCTGTTAGACTAATGAACTGAACACGTGCTATCGCATTCGGCGCTTCGGTTTGTATGCCGTACGTTTTTTTTTGTTTTTTTTTTTAAATTTTTAACATGCACACTTTGTATTAAATAAACAATAAACCGCTGCAAAATGAGTACACAAGAAGGTAAGTAAAACGTTGCAGTGCACAATTTAAGAAACACTCTAACCCGCATAATATTACAGAATTTGCTAAAAGACTACGCTCTACGGAACAAACCAAAGCGCAAAACCTGCAGTTTGCTATCAATGCTTGGCAATCGTTAGATTTCAACTATGCTAATAAATACGAGGATATTATTTGCTGGCTTGCTACGTATATACTGCCAAAACTGTATGACCAGCCGGTGGTAGACCATGATTTAATCTTTGCTAAACTGCACGAATTATTACAATTACGCGCGCAGCCAGGTCTGGTTTCAAGCGATACCAAAAGCAGTTTCATCAATGTACTACTAACTCTGCACGAAAATATAAGTTCCGGCATTAATGCGCGCACATATGCAGTATTAATTCAGCATGTGCTTAGCAACGAGGTGCTGCAGGATATTTTACGCGCCGGGCACGAGCAAGCAACGCGTGTCTATGCGGCACTCTTCAGCAGCTATGCGCAGTATTTGTATGCTGAGACTACACTAAGTGCAACAGCGGAAACGGAATTTTTTCACAAATCAATGCAACTACTGAAAGAACATGTGAAACGCACGGATAATTTGCTGGAATTTGATGAAATCTACTGTGAATACGTGCTGCCGGCACTGTGCGCCGCATTGCTAACATTGCGTGAACATGGACTCTGTTTCTTCGAGGAATTTGTTACGTTGGAGAAAACATTGACGGATATACATAAGGAAAGCAGAGTAACAGTACGTGTGCAGCGACCACAACAATTGTATGTGCGTCTATTGCTTGAGGAGTGTCTATTATACAATCGACGCAACGATGCAAAATGCCAAGCAAAACTGTTTAAAGAAGTCTTTGTGCGCGCTGATGCTGCTGTCGATGGCGGTGTATTGCTCAACGAGGTCGCTTATTTGCTGGAAACGCTGCGCAAGTATGATCTTAAACTAACAAATTTTGAGGAAACCAGCAAACATTTGCATGCTTATGTACACGCCTACAAGGAGACGCAACTGCGCGAAGTACTTATGATGCTGTGCGCTGCACTACGCTATAATCCTTTGCTAATCGAATCTAATGTCTATACAATAACCGTATGGGTAATGGCGGCACCGAAGTCAAATGAACAGGTACAGCATCTATACGAAGAGTATTTGGTGCTGCTGCTGGATATGTTTCGGCGACTTAGTCGTGCCGAACGTTTTCTGCCAAACTTTCTCAAGAAGATACGTGAGTGGATGCAACAATATGAAATGCAGACGCAGTGCACCGACAGCAAACCTTTGGAGCAAGAAGAAAACACGACGCCAGTAAAACGACGCAAATTGCAAACTGAAAATGTTGAGCCAGATTATTTGAAGATACTTTTGAAGCACATCGATGGCCTTAAGTCAAACACGCAGATTGTCGAGCCCGCTGAAATACACGATAGCTTCCGTGATTTAAAGACAATCTGGCCCAGTGCTAGTGTGGGCAGCGCATTCAGTAAATTGGTGACCAGTTTGATGTCAAAGCCATCTATAGTCATCTGGAAGACATTGGTGTATACATTCAAGGAAGCACTGGAACAAATTGAGGCAGAAAATTTGACTACAAACACGTTAATCAGCATCGATCTACATGCTGCACTGCTCTGTCAGTATTTTCATGGCACACGTTTGGCTGAGCAAACGTTGAAGTTTCACGAGAATACCACGCAGCTACGTGGTTTAACGCTAAACTTACTGGCGCAATTCGGACGCTTTGTGCTGGCACGCGAACACAATCAGCGCACAATGAAGGCTTTCCTCGAGTGTAGCAACTATGTAAGCACTTTTGAGCTATTACAGGCTTACTATGTGCCTGATGGCTTAGCGGAGCCCACACTGGCACCGGAACTAATCAAACAACAATTGCACAGTCAGCTCAGTGCAGCCGAGTGGACACTAATTGAACAACGCGTCTTGAATTTTGGCAAACGTAGCTGTAAGCAGCTTTTGACGCGTCTACAGCAACAACGTAAACAGGCGGAAGTGTTGCTCAGCACAGCAACCTTGGAGCAGGATGCAGCAAATGTATTGCCGCGTTCTGCTGTTTTGTGTACAAAAGTTTCGAAGTTATTCCATGTATACTGCGAGAAGCTGCAACAGCAAAAGGTAAGCAATTCGCTTACAGTTGCAATAATGCAACAGCTAACAGCTTATGATGGTACCAGCAAATCCGATGACAAGTTGCTAAAAGCTATTGCCGAAACAATAAATGCACACATCAACGAAGGGAAAACGATGAAAAAATTTCCATTAGACGCAGCTGAGGAGCTGCTGCAGCAATTGGAAGCATTGCACATAGCATTGCTGCCATTAAGCAACAAGAATCAAATCTTCTTACAACTCGTAGCACTGTACAGCGATTTAGTGGCAGCGCGCGCTGGTGAGGACTTGACGCGACGTGCATATGAATACATAGTGGGTGAGTGGAATATGCATACATTAAGCTGCTGAAAAGATTTTGTAATGTTTTACTTTATACTTTCAGATTTTCTGCATTTCGGCGAACACGTATCAATCTTCAATTTCTTTAAGCCTGCACAATTAATGAAAGTTTTCCCAATACTGGACAGTGTCAAATTGTACGAGATAATCTTTCAACAGTATATACGTAAAGGACATAAAAGCAGCAAACGTTTTCTCCTTGCGCTGGCGGAAACACTCGAACAGCAATTCCAGCAGCAGCAAACATTTGAGCAGTCCGAGCGCGAATTGCTATTGCTGTGCATTGAAACATTGTCCGGCGTAAAGCTGTTGCGTAGCCAACAGGATGCATTTTTGAAACTCTACAGCAACTATCTGAGGAGCTATTTTGGACAGAATACGACACAGCCGCAAGAAGATGAACAATTTGTACAGCAAACACTGCCTGGCTATGCAGCATATTTAAAAACGGCGCTGGCACAAGCAACAAAGGAGCAAGCTGAAACAAGCAAATTGGTCGAAATTGATGAAGAATTTCGGCGCATCAATAAAATTTACATCGGACACTCGGTACGTATATATATTCTAAATATGCTAGACACTTTGTGTAATTAAATATATTCATTAAATATTTTCAGCTGAATTATCGCAATATGCACAGCCTGCGTCTGATGACAATCGCCTTGCATAATAGTCAGCAACTGCAGTTCGAACCATTTGAAATTGAAATAGTACTCAGCGGTTATTGGCGTCAGCTAAATGAAGATTTGAAACGCGGCACTGTTGTCGAACTCAAATGCACTGAAGCTGCCATCAAACTAATTATTGAGAATAAAACCAACGAGGATCTATTGCTGACGTTGCGCGATCTGGACGCGCAAGTACAGCAGACAGCGACAACGGCAAATAGCAAGGCAGCGCTGACACTGTTAGGCCTAATAGGCAAGTGTCCTTTGAGTAATATAAAAAGTGCGGTATGTATATGAACTGTATATATATAAAGAAATTCTTCTACTCATTCTTCTGCTATTTTTGCAGATATTCAACGAACAATTTCGTCTAATCACGACACGTTTAGTGCTGCGTTTGGAACGTAATGGACGTCAGTATAATAATACAACAGCACCGTTGTTGGAGTTACTCAACTGCCAGCAGACCATTGTTGAAAATCGTACAATACCGCTGTCCACAGATACGCTCGACAGCATTATTTGTCTATTGATTAAAATCAATATCAAGGAGTATACATTAACCGATGCTACCTTGCAGCATTTTAAGGCACTACATCTGGCCATGGTGTCACTCTTTGCTGCGTTACTGAAACAACGCGCATTTATGCTAATGGATCGCATGCCGCAATTGAAACATATTTTCGAAGATTTACTGCAAGCAATTGTTTGGTATAAATCGGAACGTCAGAATAATGCAGCAATTGCTGAATCCGAGATCGATGATTTAGCCGAATTGGCACAGAAGCTCGATGCACTGATGAATATAATTAAATCACATGGAGTGGCAATGAAACGTTTAGCACCCTTCATGCTAGTCTTTGCGATTAAGCTGATGGTAACGGCAGACAAGCGACCGCTGACGCTCTATCCGAAGGTAAGTAAACTGTATGCCAAAATATGATAATAGCTACTAATATATTCTCTTTATAGCTTAAAATACATATAGATAGCATCTGTTATGCCATCATTAGTATATGTGATCATCGCGCAGGACGTTTTATTTTACGTAATTGCAATGAAGCTGGACGTCAACTGTATGAACTGCTACACAAGGAGCACAAGAAATATCACAAATTCAAGGGCAAAGTGTAAACGAACAGAAGCTATATATGTAGTTGATTGCACATTAGTAGATAATACCAATTTAGATATAATAAAAATTTTGATTTTCTATAAAACAAATATGAAATGTTTTATGCAACTATTTAAGTAAAAAGTTAAACAAATATTTGTTTATATATTTTTTTTTTATTTTGAAGTAACACTTAAAATATAAGAGAAACTAATTAAAGCGCCATGTTTTTTAATGTATGTAGACATGTTAATTATTTTTAATGATGAGGTGATGATGTGTGTTTGTTGATGATGTTGTTGTTGTCGAAAGTACACACGCCGGCTAAGCCGATTCTTTGGAACCACAACTTTTATTTATCTCACGGAGACAATACTCCTCTGTACTGGTGAATTGCTGCATACATACACACTTAATATTTAAACGTATATGTGACAGCATTCACAGAGTGGGCGGTCCGGCGAGGAGTTCTCACTGTCATAAAAAATTAATATGTATAAGTTGCAGCAAAAGCATAAGCAAAAAAAAAAAAACACTTACAACAAAGTCACACAAGTGTGGCAAATGTATTTGTCGCAGTCCTCACAAGAGTATCCGCACTCCTCGCACAATGGCCGATCGCAACTGACGCATTTGTCATGCAACAGTGTCTGCTTCAGGCAACAGACACTGCGGCGCATAAACAGCCTGGCCGCAGTGTCATCAGCAGTTGTGTCATTGCGTACAATGACGGATCCGTCACCACGCAAACGATATTGTAGATACAGAGGCACGGCCGCAGGTTTTTTGGTTTTATTCGCGGCATTTTGTGCACCATCGAATAACATGCGGCGAGTGCGCTCTGTGCGTTGGAAAAAAAAAACAAAAACAATTTGCGTATGTATATACGACATCTGTATGTACCACAAATTGTGTATGTAAATCTCTTACCATGCACCTGCCTCATGCGCTCCGCGTTATTTTGCACAGCGACCTGTTTATCCACATATACCTTTGTTTGAGTAGGAGCGCCAGGCGGCAATTCTTCGTCAATCGAGCGTGGACGTTTTTTAGCTTTAGCACTCATGGCGAACAGCTTTAATTAATTTAAAAAACTTTTTAATTAATATTTCAAAACTGCAAACTCCGGACAAACGACCGATGCTATGGAAAGCAGAGAGAAAACAAAAACAACCGCGAAATTTGTTGTTATGATTTACTTTTCAGTGTGGCCGCGAATTAGAAATGCAAAAAAAGACAGAGACGTTGGAAAAAAATGTCATAAAAATGCATTTTTGCAGTTTGGCCGTTAATTTTAGTCAATTTAAAATGTTAAATATTTTGAAGAAATTAAAGCAAAATTAATTAATTTAACTAACATTATTTATTTTATGTAATTCAGTTATTTATTTTATGTAAAAATTAATTAAAAAAGCAAATTCTTGCAGTTTATTTTGTGTCTACAGCTTTTTTTTTTACTAAATTATGCGTGTACGCCATACCTCGACTATGTCCATTCTTCCCTCTGTATGTCTGCCAAGGACATATGTACATGCAGTTTGCACAAGCGCCAGGACTGTATTAGTAACGTCAGCGAAACAGAAAATCAATTAGCCTGAATATCAACTAAGTTGCTACAATTAAACAAGAAAATAACGGCTTTTCAAACCAGGCACAGTAAAAAATTGCCCAACATATACACGGCCGACGCCGGTTTTCTTTGTGAATGCTCCAAACTGCTTAAAAACAATGACAAACCTAACTGGGGTCACTGCTAATTAAAATAAACTAAAATACTCTACAAGGCAACAGGCATAACAATGGTGTCTGCTTAACCCTATATAACATAGGGGCGCCATAACTATGTACATTTCATTGACTTTGAAGTCTTGGAAAGTTTTGGTATCGTTTCTGTAAACAAGTAAAATTTAGTTTTTGCATTTCTCGACAACTAATAAGTTGGCAACACCAAAACAACGCAGTTAAAATTATTACAGCTGTAGTATATCAACTGTACAGCTGCTGTATAGCACTAAGTGTGAACAGTCCAAATAAATTGTATATCTTGTCCAATCGCAGAATAATTTGTTGTTTTGTTTTTCTGTTGCACTTTATTCACACTTTGAAACTTAATACAAATTAAATTAAATAATTAAACTCTAATATGGCCGCTTCACGTGCACGTCGGTCAAATGCTGGTAATAAAATTGCTACACTGCTAAATGATGAGGAGCAGGACGATTTCTACAGTACTTCATACGGCGGTTTTCAGGAAGAAGAAGAGGATGTTGAATATATGTAAATAAAATTATTAGTAATTATTGTTATATGTATAATGTATAAACTAATGACGCACTTTACAGTCAAAAACCTGAGGAGGAGGATGTCGTTGATTCAGATTTCAGCATTGAGGAGAGCGATGAGCGTGTATCGGATATAGACTCCGATGATCTGGAGGTAAAGCGCAGACGTGTTGGTGTGCAGACCAAAGCATATAAGGTAAAAAAGAACTATTATATTAGCAGGCAAAACCCATGAAGTCTACAGTCGTTAAGCCACCTAAACGCCATTGGCAGACAAGGCACATAATTTGTGTACTATTATCTGAGCACGTTAACAGTAAAAAAAAGGTTTTAACAAAGTTCGCCATGCTCCGCAGGCTTGTAGCCCCAGTCTCCGTTGCCAAAAGAAGCCGCGTAGCCTTATTTTAAGTAATGCCGCAATCATTGTTTAGATTATTGAGTCACTAGTATAGCTGCAATGCTTGCCTATGATTATGATCCTCTATTTATTATTATAATTTAGCTTTTTATTACATTTATCTCTTCTACACAGGAAACCAAACCAGTGCCAGCGAAAAAAGAACCCAAAGCACCCACACCACGCAAACGTAAGGCTGAAAAATCGCCTGTCAGAAAGGTTGCGCAAGTCCGTCGCAATCGCTTTACCGTGCTGGATACGGCACGCAAATCGATACGCGCATCGACAGCCATCAAAACACAGGCAACAAAAATACGCCTCAAGGAGTTGGACGATGCACGGCGACGTAAAAAACGCGTAATACGCGTTGAAGAGCGAATGCCAACACAAGAGGAGCTGCTCGCAGAGGCAAAGATAACCGAGCAGGAGAATATCAAATCATTGGGTATGTGTTTAGTTTTTTTTTTTAAATTATAATATAACTATTTTACTTTCCTAACTTTTCACAGAAAAGTTTCAAAAATTGGAACTGGAAAAGAAGAAAACTCGTCCAGTAAAACGCCAAATTTTGGGTCCGATGATACGTTACCATTCTATGGTTATGCCACTCTCATCGGGTAAACAAATACGCACGTTTAACACTTCTTCAAGAATATTAAATTTAATTCTTAGTATAGATGACACGGATCAGATAATAGGCAAATGCGAGCGCACATTTATTACCTTTGAAAATGATAACGAGGATAAGGTCTTCGATTCGGTGTTCAAGCCAAAACGCCTGCAACACGCTAAGCGTGGCACTATATGTCCTATAACCAAGTGAGTTGAATTAATTATTTTTTACTAACAAAATAAGTAAATTTATTTTTGACTGGCAAGTACAAGAAGCGTAGACAGTTAGTGTGTACCGCGTTAATGTACCCATAGATATGACGTTTTAAATATGACCAAAAATTAGCTTCTCGAGTTTCCATTATGACAACAGTTGAACCCTGCCAATTGCCTTTTCAAAGTCCAATGAGAGGATAGAGATATGGTTCTTTATTAATTTTTTTTCCTTGATGTTATTTACTCTCTTTTTCTATATTCTCTTTATCTATATTCTTTCAGTCTACCCGCGCGCTATTTTGATCCTGTCACACAACTGCCCTATTTCAGCGTTCATGCATTCAAAATACTACGCGAGGCATACTATATGCAGTTGGAGGAACGCGGCAATCGTGATCATCCCGATATGGCCAAATGGCTACAATGGCGCAAAAAAGTCAAGGAACATCGTCTGAAAGTTCAAACAAATAAGACGGACGATGCTGCGGACTCAAAGAAATAATATAAGCATTTACGGCGGATACGGATATGTATTACATGGAAAATAAAACTAAGTAACACTACGTGGGCACCGTTGAAGAACGTAGCGCACTTCTTAAATTTTTATATCGGCCCGTTTTGAGTTTTTAGGCTAGAAAACACCCTTTTCTATTTAAGCAAGGGTGTTTTATGAAGTGCGCTACGTTTCATCTAAATCGGTGTTAAACAGTTGGCTAGTGTTACTTTTTACTAAACTTCAATTTTCAAATTATTCAACGGTTTCATTTCGTTTTGTTTTTTTTAAGCAGATGATATTTGGTGTACATGTAGGACAAATAAGATCCATTAGAAAAGTGGGCATGGTTTGGAGTTTTATCAGAGACGTTACAACATTAATTTTGACTAAAGTTTTTACGGGGCACAGTGAAGCGTGCCGGATGCAGCTATAAATCGATTGTTAGCTATAAATCTTAAGTCAAACTGTCACAATTTATTTTTGACAGTTTTTCGGGTATATGTATCAGTTTAAAAAAGGTCATTAGTGTATGTCTTTTTTCTTAACTTGGTCCTCAGCAAAAAACCGCAGTTGGATGTACTTATACACCTCTTCAAAAGTTACAAATCGTAAATAGTTCCAGAATATATATTCAAGATATTGTTCCCTTTAGTTTTATAGATGAACATCATTAAATCAAAATCAAATTTCACCTTTTAAATGGATGTTAATATATGACGAATTTTATTTTTCGTTTGTATGGGAGCTGGGCAACGTACTTTTGTATTTTGAAACCTGTTCTTAGCGGATGAGTCTAGAAGATATATCTTCTTCCTTCTACCAATTACTTACATTCGCACAAAGTTAATATACCCTTAAACCGACTTATGAAAGTACGCAATTGGTTAAATTTGGGCCTGTGAATAGTTGATCACTGTGCAATACAGAATTCTTTCAGACGACACAGGTCGGAACGAAGCGTTCGTAAAACATAATCGCGAATTATAAGTGCTTCGATTTAAAAGTGATTAGTGACCATAAAATCACAGGCTACCCATATTTAAACAATTGAGTCTCTTTTTACAAACTTTATCAGTCGGTATAAGGGTCTATTAACTTTGTGCAAATGTTTGTAATTGGTAGAAGGAAGAATATATCCTTTATATCCATCCATCCATATATATAAAAATTAATGTTGTATCTATCTAACTTTGTATGTTTCTTATAGAAAGCCAAACCGTTCAACCAATTGAGCAGCAATTTACAGACGAAATTCAGTTAGACCAGGTAAAGAATCATGTTAAGTTTGATCAAAATTGGAGGGGGCTATGCGATAAACATAATTTAACATATTTTTGTATTAATTTAAGGTAGACGGATGATATTCGTTATATATGTTAATTTGATCAGGAGAAGTAAGATCCATTGGTCCATTTAACTGTATATAGGAAACAGATTCAGTTTGAAAAACGTTTTTACGTTGCGCAGAGCAGCGTCCCGGGTACGGCTAGTTCTACATATATACATCTAACCAACGTATATCAATGATTAAAAATAGTATAAAATATTTCACGACTTAACCGGCTTCGGGAAGCCATAGCAATTATTAAAACCAATTTCTTCTAGGCGCAACAGAAGTAATAAAAGATTCATTAGCAAAGTTCACAAAGCTGCACGTCACTTTCCGGATGAAGACAAAGTTGAAGCCGCGATAGGGTGCATTTATCATATAATAGGGGTGCAACACTTCCCGACATCTTGAAAGTTTGCTTTCATCATTACGAAAGTCACTCCGACTGAATTTCAATGATGAATCTCTTTCTCAGGTTGACAAAGCGAAGTATTGCGAACGTTTACTTGACCGAAGGCTCACTTTTAAAGTACAATGGGTACAAGGTCCTTCCAATTCTTGAGATTTTGAACACATTAACATTTTTTCAAGGCTTGATTATCTGTTCAACTAATTTTTGTTTTTCGCTAAGATTGCTCCTGTTTAACCTTCTGCTATAAGTAAATATGACTTTAGATCACGTGGAATATATCGTTTATAATAAAATATACATGCTTTTTTTTTCTTTTTTGTTGTAAACTAAATAAAAAAAAAATATATCATTAGGCTGGCCGGCAGTGTACGTATCTTCAATTGCATATTTTTTTTAAATTGTTTGTTCTGGTTTTTTTCTATAAATATTAATTCGTTATATTTCTTTATTCTTTATATAGTTTGATTAGTTATAATACAATATACATATGCTTAAATATATGCATCAAATACAAATATTTAAACATAGAACTGCATATTTGTGTGAGTCGTGCCATTCTTTTTCGATTTCTTAAGCGTTTTTCTGGGATTCAAAACGCTAAAAGTACAATTTCGCATTATCTAAAAAATTGGTTTTACTTTTTGAAAGCAATTTGTGAAATATTGGTGTAAAAAAAAAATATATATGTATATATAAAGTATATAATAATAATAATAAACAAAAAATTGCATATAGTATATAACTTGTTTTTGTTTTTCTTCTTTGCTAATTAACAAATAGAGTATATATGTATGTATATAAGATATATCTTTTATAGATCTTTAATTAAATATATATAGATCATATATATGTATAAAAAACTGTAAAATTTTGTTTACAGTTAATTATAATTTCACTTTGAGTAGAAGGAATGAAATGCATAAGCCAAAATAAATAAAAAAAAAATATATATATAAACCAAATCAAATTTAAAAAAGAAAACAACATAAACAGAGCAATTTTAAACGGTAAATAAAATATAAGTTAACTGTTAATTTTGCTGCTATTGTTGTACTTTGCCTACACTTTAAACAATTTCTGTGTGTATTTGTGTGTGTTGTTGGTGTATTTGGAGTCTGTAGTACGAGGGAGTAGAAATGCTGCTAAATTTGTTTTTTTTTTTTTTTAGATATAAGCACTTTTGAACGCAGTCGCCGCCGCCGCCGTCAACGCCGCTGTTTTGCCTTTTCATAAGCCATGCTCAATCGGCCGCTAATGGCAAAGTGCTAATCTTCTTGGCACTCTCTACTACAATCGTGGCGCTTGTTGTCTCCGTTGGTGGTGAGGGTAACGCAATCTCAGTGAGATTATCTTCCTTATTATGTCGTTCGATGCTATCCAATTCAGCTGCCAGTGGCTCGACGTCATCGTCGTCGGCGGTTTTAGCTTTTGTTAGCGTATCACCAACAATATCGTTTGCTGGCAATGTTTGCTCTTCAACTGTATCTAGCATTTCAAGTGTTGCGGCCGTTTTTACTGTTACATTTGCTGCGGCTATTGTGGCGGCAGCTGCTGTTGTTGCTGTTGCTACTGGCAGTGGTGGTGGCGTTGTGGCCAACATGACCGGCGATGTATTTGTTGCAGCAGCACCATCGCCCATGCCACGCTCTATGGCGTGCTCATGCATTGCAACTGCTGTTGTTGTTGCTACCGCTATTGGCATTGTTGTTGGCGCTGTCGGCGTAACCGGTGATGTAGGCAACGGTGAATCGAGTTGTTGTTGACTAAATTCTTGATTTGGACTTTCACGCATAAATAAACCCATTTTCGTTTCGGCACCATCGGCGCCTGTTGTTGCTGCACCAAGTGCTGGCGTTACGGTCGTTTCATCGCTATTGACATTACCCGCTGCAGCAGCTGCTGCTGCCGCCGCTGCTGCAATTAGTGATGGTGCTACAGTTGGTGCCGCTGGGCCGCCTACCAAATGTGGTGGTGCATGATGCGGCACTTGTTGATGTTGTAGATTTTGTTGCTGTTGCGTTTGATGTTGTACCGATGCCGCTGCAGCTGCCGCCGCTGCAGCATGATAACGCGGTATTTCCGCTTTACGCCACAACGTTATCTCTTGCTGTTTGAAATAACGTCGATCTTCCGTATCCATCAGCACCAAATTGAGAAAATATTTCACCGAAAATTTCTTATTTATATCCCGCATTGTTGGCGTTAGATTGTAGCCGGCCAGAAAGACGCGTATCGGTATACTTTCACCCTTTACGGGTGCACCGTCCATAATTTCATACTTCGCGATTGTTTCATTCTCCGTGAACATATTCGGGCCGGAACCGGTTGATTCACGTTTGATAATTGCTATTTCCATGTGTTTAATCTTAATGCGTACCAACAGAAAATATATCTTGCCAATAATTGTATCTTTCAGATGATATTTACTCTTGTTATATTCGAATTCAATATGCAGGCAATCTTCGATGCCGACCTCCATCTTAATGGAACTATTTATTTCGGGATAACTGCAAAGTGTGTGTACGGCAATGTCGACTTCGCGCGTTATGTCGCTGATGCGCCTCACAATGGTGGCACGCAGAAAATAACGTAAACGCACATTCGAGCCGGCATACACTTCGAATTGTTTCTCGACATTGGGAAAGTCGAAAGGATAACTGGTGTTCTGTAAGAGATCACCTTGACGTGCTAAAGCCTTGGCCAGGCACTTGAATTCATGATGATTCCCGCGATCATAGAACAGTTCAATTTGGCCAATAAACTCGATTTTAATGCCCTGATGTTCCAGTTTGCTGCCGGGTTTCTTTAGCGTAACATTTACCTAGAAGAGAGTAGAGTAGAGTAGGCGCATTAGTGTATGAGTGGGCGAGAAAGAGAGATAGAGAGCGTGCGTATTGTAGTTAAAATGTAGCGCATTTGTTTAAAACAAAGACGGGTGGGTGCGGGGTGCGGTACGTTGCACAAGTATTTATGTATAAAGTTTGTATGGACAAGTGCAACGTTGTTGCTATTGTTTCTTGTGTTGTATATGTCACCGCGGACTGTTCGTCAGCACATTCTTTCTTTATATCAATTGCTTTATTTTTTTTTTGGTCACTTTTTGATTACACAAGTCATTCTTGCTACATATTGCATTTAAGAGACTTACACGTCCCGAAACCGTCTCGCCGTCATAATACAATAGCATTTTCTCCACTTTGCCATCTTCGCCTTTGACCTCAGCGGTTTTTCGATTCTCGGCACCATCGAAGACTATCTCAATCTCGGCCGATTGCCCAAATCCGAGAAAATTCATGCTGCTGCGTTGCTGCTGTTGTTGTTTTGTCTGCGCTCTGCGGTGCAACGTTCTTGGAATGTATAGCTAATTTATATATTTTACGTTTTTTTTTTGTTTTGCTATTGTTTGCTACGCTATTTATTCACTCTAATAGTCATGCACCGCATGCACCGTGCTCGTAGAAAATAAAAAAAAAATAATCGTATTTTTTTCCTTGTTTTTTTTTTATTTGTAGGGCGTTTTGTATGTGTGTGTTGTGTGAGTGCGTGAGAGTACGAAAATATTCTACGTACGTATCAATAGCAACACTATAGCTGTACTGCTCATGCCCAGGTGGCAGTGCGCTGCATTAGCGCACTGCGAAAAGTGCTGCCAGATCTCATGTAGTCATATGGTTATTTCGTTATTTTTATTTAAAAATTGAAATAATTTAAAGAAACTGCTTTTGCATAAATTAATTTATTTAATTGTTTTATTGTTGCGATTTAGTTAAGTTGAAGCGAAGCGTGTGCAAATGTACGAGGCGCACTATTTATATTTCGGATGGCTTTATTGTTTTTCAAAATATTCTCCATGAAAATTTATGGACTTTTCGAAGCAGTTTTGTTACTCCGATTGAGGCATTAACAGTTTCTCCGGGTGTAGTAAAATGTTCATCACGCAGTTTATTTTTTATGTTTGTGCATAATCTTCGCCCTGAGGGTGAAATAACATTTGTTGAAAAGAAGGAATACCAATATACATACATTTAAAAATTTCCCGAACTTTTGGAACCTTTAAGCTCGCTTCAATAACATATCGAAAGAGTGTTTTAGCTCGTTGGCCGGAATGACCTTTACGACGTCGGTGCACGCCTTTTGGATGGCCTCCACTTCAGCTGTCCTATCATGGAAAATTTCAGCTTG
Source organism: Leucophenga maculata (assembly GCA_035044805.1). NCBI lineage: Eukaryota > Metazoa > Arthropoda > Insecta > Diptera > Drosophilidae > Leucophenga > Leucophenga maculata. The sequence goes on from JAWNNP010000387.1 coordinate 434,161, forward strand.
CAGAACAGAAAAAAGTAACATGGTGCCAAATCAGGCCAATATGGCGAGTGATTGATGGTCAAAATGCGCTTTTTGGTAAAAAAATTAGTCACAAGTGTAGATAGATGAGATGGCGCATTGTCGTGCAACAAACACAAACTTCCTTCTTCGCGATATTCTGGCCGAATACGACGGAGCAAACGCCTCATAACACCAAGATAAAAAAACTTCAAAAAACTTTGGGAAATTAAAAAAAAAAACGTTTTTTTTCTATTACATTATTATTATTATTATTATTAGTGGGTAGTACGCACTGCGACCTTTACAGGTCTATTGTGCCCTAACAGTTGTTGACTTACAGCAACTCATCCAGCCCTACTGCCCTGAAAAAGGCCAATAGGTTTTTAGGATTGAGTGAATGAAACGCCCCTCCGGTCACTTGGTAATTGCCAAGATACATGTGTCTGGTTTGGGTCAGAGCTGGACAGTCTCCCAAAATATGTTCCGGAGTTTCGTCGTCCTCCAGACAGAATCTACAAGTGCTGTCACTTTCAACTCTGATTTTGCATAGGTGTCTCCTAAGTTTACAGTGTCCAGTCAGGAAGCCTGAAACCATTCTTAAGTCTATTACATTAGAATGTTAAAATTTTTTCAGAGGTCACCATTTTATAACATCAGTTGATCATAGACCGAATCAGACCAACAGACCTGCTAGGCTTTCCAATTGATGAACTTAACGGAAAACGGCATAATTAAGTGTAAAATTTATTTATTTAATAAACACTTAATTTTTAAGCCACTATTCAGTATAAACGTTTATAAAAGATCCTCAAAGTAAGAAGTCTTGCTAAACCCGGCGATGTTTTCAATTCCAAACCTTTTATTAAGTATCTAATTCGAGGAAAATGTAATTATTGGCTGCCGACTGCTGCCGCTTTGTCTGAAAACAAATGATTTTCAACAAATGATTGAAGAAAACTGGTATTCAAATTCACAGAAACAGCGAAACAAAAAAATACAAACGTATAAGACGTATACAGACACTGCTTTCGAAAAAATAAACTCGTAAAACTCCGGTAAAGACCTACTCGAATGCAAAAAGACAGAGGTCTCTATCTATTATCGTTTCTAAAATCCTTTCGTACATACGAAACGAAAGACGGACATGACTATATCGACTCCTCTATCGTTCCTGACCATAATGGGGATAACTTTGGTGGTCTCCGACCATTATTTATACCTGTTACATAAAAAATAAAAGTCTCACTATTTAGTTTCTTAATGTGTTTATATCGGCTTCGTAATCAACGACCTTTAAAGTTGGGTCCTCTATTTTGGATTTACCATTTTCCTTTTCCATCCTAAACTTCATTTCCATCTCTTTCGAAAATGCCATTTTGTTTGTGAAGATTGTGAGGTTGGATTCGTAAGCAGTGACCTCTAAAGTCGCTGTATACTACTAATAATTCCGATGCAAAATCATAAAAAAAAAATTGGTTAAACATTTTATTTCGATTTAATTAATTAAAAAAATATTGGTGCTTTTTAAGGATCTACATGCTGTTACAAAATATTTATTAAACTAAAAGTACAACTTAATGCAACTAGCTGCGTAGGGTATAGAACAACTTAAATTATAAACGCAATAGCAAAAGAAGCGAAACAAAAAAAAAAAAAAAAAGTAAAGAAAAAATATATAGAAAACAAATAAAAAATTTGTAGCATACATTCCAGCACAGTCTTTGGTCTGCTTTCGCGCTCTCTCTCTCTTACTCTCTTTTTGCTTTTGCTTTTGTTGTTGTGCTCTGTTAGGTTGCTCTTTCCAGTACAGCGAATTCGCTCCGGCGAAAATAGCAAACACAAATACAAAACAAAAGGACATATGGCAAATGAAATATTGTCTTTGCTGCGTGTTTGACTCTCTCTCTCTCTCTCTCTCTCTCTGTACGTCGTTCACTCTCTCATAAGCGGAAAAGGAAGCACGCGACACAAGCAACAACACAACAACACAAAAATGCCCTCCTTCATTCGCCGCCATACTCGACCAAACCAATTTGACTAACTTTAGTGACTACTGAGTTGGCCCACCATGGCATGATGTCATCAGCGGCGCTGACAAACTACTCTCCACCACACTTCACTCGGAATTTATTAGCTTTCCCATCCTTTAGCTGCGAACGCAATACAGCAGAATTACCCGTATAGGATTTCTACATGATTAAATAGTTAAAGCTTAAAAAAATATAAATAAGCCAATTAAATTTTTTAATCGTTTAATAAAATTTTACCAGAGTGGCTGGCTGGATTGATTACATTAAATTGATGTTCGCGAAGTAATACCTTTTATGGGAACGTGGCATTTTTTATGAAGGAAAGTAGTTAATGCAGTTCATAAAAAATGGATGTTAGAGATGCATAAGCTTATTGCTGGACAGAAGTTTCGTTTTATGTTAGACACGCACCACATTGAGGCGGTAAAATTCCACGAGGCTTGTATGGAGAACATTTTTATTTACTTCATTCATTCGAGTTTTAAATTATAGGAAATAACCTTTATCTACTACTTGATACCAAACTTCGCTTTCAAACGACACAAACTTCGCTTCTAAACGTTTCATTCGACCGATTGCCAACTTCTTTAATACTGATTTGATGATGCTTCATAACACTTCTGACAATATTTTCATTAAAATCTTCTCAGCCTACTTAAAATAAATTATTTCGAATGGAGCTATTGGAAAGGCTCGTGCTTTATCCAGCCTGCGTCGAGACCAAGGTCACGAAGATTTCTCCTTACTTAATTCCTTCATCGCCTTGCCACCTCTTAAGGTCGGGTTTCCTTTAAACTCCATATATGCTGTTCATCCAGACAACATGACCAACTCAGAGCAGTCGCCGAATGGTAGAAAATCTATTTCATCATAAACTGATTCTGAATTCAAATAATTAGCAAATAAAAATTGAATTAAGAAAGGTCCTCGAACATGTTATGCACAATGATATACGGGAGTTATGTGAGTCCAAAATTTCCCAAAGAAATGACAACAGTTAAATGTTTACTATTTCCCTATTAATCCTTTGAAATTTTCTAGAAATTTTGATACCATTATTTGGTATCATAATGAAAAATTTATTCGAATTTTGACCAATCAGCGTTACTGTAATACTAAATGAGGAAACCTTTTGCTTATTTTCTTATTTTTTCCTAATTATGCATATGTCAAGCATTGCAGAGCATGAACTACAGTTTGAGGCAATTGAATTGCGTGCAGTTTGAGTAGCACACAGTAGCCAACAGTTTGAAAAGTGTTGGTGTTTAGCAATTTTTAAGCTTAGAAATTTAATTTCGAGTTTTTTTTTTTAACTTTAATAACTTTTGACTCTGCAGCGCGATTTTGTTGAAATAAACGCTAAATGCTACGCAAAATAAAGCTGCTTAATTTATTCAGTTATTCAGCTTTGTATTCAATGCGTTTCTTTTAATTAAATTTTATCTAATTAAATATAATTTTTTAGATTTTCATCAAAACCTCAAATCTTAAACGAACCAACTCCAAATAGACATGCAAACCAATTGGTATTTTAACGGCAATCGAATTGAGCAGCCTAAACGGCTATAAAATCGTTAATCAGTTAATCTGCTTAATTTGCCAGCAGACTGAGAGAATGAACGGAATTACCAAGAATGCGGTTGCAATTGCTGCCTCATTTGTGTGCTGCTTTGGTTTCACGTTTCATTCAAGTCAATGAAATGCCGCAAGTTCTTGTCTATATTATCGACAATGCTGCCGCCTACAATGCGTAACCAATTTACTGAGAAACTGCAAGCACCGTGTAATGGATACTCGTTTACGAATTTCCGGTTAAATTCTTTGTTCACATTTTATGTCAGTTCCGCAAAATTGAGTTGGAGCAGTTCATAAATATTTGAAACGACTCGTCCTCGCCGTCTCATTAAAAATTACAAGTTATGCGTAACATCAGCAAATGCGACATACGCGAGGAGTAAGCAACTGAAGTGGGTAGCGCAATTCCCGGGCGCGTCGTTCCACTAATTGTCGTTGGCATGCCATACCAGCCAATCATCTAGAAACGTGTTACCCGTGTAACCGTAAATATATATGTTTTGTATACTAGTTACAGTTAGTTGCTATATATTTTATTTTAGTTTAGCTTAGTTCAGCTAACTAGCTGCCTGGCAGGATAATTGTTTGGTTTGGCCTCAGCATCGTTAACTAAATTGACGCACTTGGCCAATTAGAACTCACCTAATCGAATGTCGGTTCGGCATGGTCGGTCGAGCGACATCTTCTTTCGAATTCTGAATTCACAATTAGTCGTCTAATGGGACGGACGGACGGACGGACGGACGGACGGACGGACGTACGTACGGACGTATACGAAATTGGATGCTAATTGTTAGTTGATATTGACTTCATTTCACTTGCAGCTTGTTTAGATTTATTTATTTACTCTTTTCTGGAACTAGTTTCATTAATTTTACGGCGCTATAACTTCTTTAGCTTGAAAGACGCCCCTAAACACTTACTTGAATAGGGCTTAGCAGAGATTAAGTACCCAAATATGAAGGCTCTATCTTTTATAGTTTCCAAGTTTTTGATGTTCATAATGACATACAGACAGACGGACATAACTACATCGACTCGGCTTTTGATGATGAAGAAGAATATAGGAATTGTAAACGGATGGTTCGGATACGTTATAGAAATCTTGACCACCGGAACATTTTACGTACGCGGAGAAAATATTAGCCATAGAGGATGATCCTAGCATACTTCACTTTCACTTCACAATGATCGGTTTGACCCACGGTTAAGTTGCACCAATGTCCAAGCGTGACTCCCGAATGGTCATTGCGTATGTATTAAATGTTTACATGAAATAAAACTGTGCAGTTAGATTCCATATACTTTATGGAATCTAACTGCTATGCTCTTATCCAGCAGAGATCTCACTATTCCTGTTTAATCCAAACCATGTATGTGTGCTTCATCCTCAATTCATCGACTCAACTCATTAAGCTGGCGTTTCATGTGGAAACGAAATTGTTCAGAAATTCGTATAAGTTCACAACTCTTGAGAATAATATTTCTCGCAGAGACTTTTCATCTGTTTCGAATCTGCTAGCTGAGCCTAAAGTAGCAGCTATAAGCAAGCGTGAAGAACCTTTTGGGATTTATTGCCCTCTTCCTAGGTTAGAAATTAGCTGATTATGTGCTGTACTTCACCATCCAATTTTGACAATCAGAGTTCCCACCAGATACTCTTACCGTGCCAACAACCAACCAGGATGTCTTAACTTTGGGCTATACGAACGAAGCTAATTATTGAAGAGCTGACTTCGTAGCACTTAGTTCTTATCATCACGATTGGTACTGCAGCACTTACTTTTCATCGCTGAGGTTTGTAGGTATCAGAGGTATCTAAACGAAAAAATTTATTCGCATATGGAGCTTAAATCTACAATTGATATAGACTTCGCACTGGACTCCCTATTCACCAAGAAAGCTAAATCTTGACGGGTTAGAACCAAACTTCCAAAGTATGATCATGGTATATGCGCGTTCTTAAATAGGAAACGCCGATTAAGAAGGAAATGACAAAACGGCTAAGGGCTGCCTCTAAACAAAGAGAAGCTCTTCAAAAACAATGTTCCAATTTCTACAAAATATTCTGGAAAATATGGACACAGACAAAGATGTAACATGCGTCTTCAGGCAGATGGTGTCGCGCTGACATATTTGCCCAAAACCTTGCTGAGTGCTTCACGCCATTCAATGATGTCTCGTTATCTGGTATGCTGCCAGAACGTCCATGAATTCTGATGATCTCTACTGAAAGCTGTTGGACAGCGATCCAGAAGATCTTGACTCTCGTTAGCTCTATGGTGGTAATCAGTTTAGCCGATACTTTTGCTTGTTCTGCTTAATGGCAGTTATTTGTTATTCATCTTCGAACTGCGTTAAACTATTTAAGAAGTCCTTAATTTCACCCGAGGTTTTTAGGTAGAGAAGATTTATATTTTTATATAGTTTAGCAGCATTTCTAGCTATCCTGTAGTTAGGACGATTTCGTTTGGCATCTTCAGCCACAATGGCCACCCAGTAATGGCCTAATTTTTTTGCTCTTCAAACGGGTGTTTTCAGAAGATAGTCGATTTTGGATAAAACCCTGTAGTTTACCAGTAGAACCAGTCTTTAGAAACAGATTCCATAGTAAAGCAGATATGGCTCCTCCATCTTCGATTCGAGCAAGACTGCAAATGCTATCTCTATCTGTTTCTCAGGGTCTGCTTAGGGTCTTCAGGCACTCTGTAAAGATCTGTTGGACTTAGCTAGATGTTTTGCTATCATCCGACGAAGTCTTATCAAGCGCTATCTTCGCAAAATATAAAAGCAGAAAGAAATGGTCAAATGCTGGCGGAAGAAATTGCGGAAATTTTACAAATTAGCGCGTTCAAAATTGCAAAAGTGTTGAAAAGGATACACATAGACACACACACACACACACACACACACAGTGTTGTTCTTTGGGATCGGGTGTATTTTTGCGTGTGCGTGCGTGTGTATCTTTGCTGCAAGGCGTGTTGAAAATTTTTTGACAGCGCTGTCAGAATGCCATCGTCATCATTGTCCATTCATGAAATGAAACATTCGAGTCTTTCTTCTATTTTAACGTCATGCTGCAGCTGTCTCGTTCGCACTTATCGGTTAGCTGTTATCATTTACTCGCTCACACACAAACCAACTGCGCCATATTTGAAATTACAAATGCGGTTTGCGACTGCGGGCAGGCGAGGACAATACAAGGATGTACGTGTCCCATAAAAATGTAGCTCATTTCCCCGCTTGCTCTGCTCTACACTCTGCTCTGCTCTGCTATCCTTGTATCCTGATTTCCCATTTCAGCTAAGCAAATTACATATGTATAACGCGCACACTAGCCACACACACACACACACGCACACACACACACACACACATACACACATTTAAACACGCACTTGCACATACCGCTGACATCATCCTTTCATCCATGAAACAGTTATTACTACTACTCGAAGGCGACAAGGACAATAAGGACGGCAGCGACATGAGACAGCCCCTTCCAAACATTTTCACTTGACGTTTTACGTGCAAACTTTGCAGTGTATATGTTCGGGTTACACTTGAAGTTTTTTTGTGGCTTTTATTTTAATTTAAAAATGGAGATACCAACCGATTAGTGAAAATCTGCTGCAATTTCATTTTCTATGGCAAACAATTTTTATTTAATAGAAAGAGCGGGCGAAGTTGGCTACGTAGACAATTGTTTCGAGTACAGTTTTCATAGTTTGAAGAATTTTATTTGCATATTTTTTTGTATAAATTTTTTAACGTTACCCTCGCATATTGAGTTTGGGATCACCGCGCATTTGTAGTATAGGAGTGGCTGGCATACTGACTGCCATACGTTATACGTTTTTGTTTCTTAAAGTTCCTCTCTCCTTCCTCCTACCACTCCTGCCATTCAATGTTACGCGTAAATATTGTCATTTGCTGACATTGACGACGATGTTTTTTTTTTTTTTTTGTCCTCTCTGTTGCGCATTCTGAGTAGCATTTCATTACTTTATTCCGCTTTTTTTTCCTTTTTAATGCTTGGCTCTAAATTTTGGGCCTTCATTCAATTTAATATTGTTTGATCTTTGCATCTTAAAACTATTCTGGAGCGCTCGATTAATCGAATGTTATCGATTATTATTGAGGAATAATTACAAAAGCAGGACATTTTTTGTATGAAGTTTAGTTCTCTTGGGTAACTGGTTGCGCCACTTGTTGGCTGCCTCTTCTAATGATGCGTCTTCTATGTGTCTTATTGTGGCATTTGCTGTAAATAAGCTGTTCCAGATTTTTAGTAACTTCTAAGCGTGGGATAGACCTGTACAGCATCGTGCTACAGTGGTTTTGTATGGGTACCCCTTGACGTCCACGTGTTGCATCTGGGTCCTCTCACGCACGCTACACATACATATACTAATAAGTGTGTCTCCGCAAATTTTAGGTTGCCCTTCATATGAAAAACTTCTTTATTTATATAAACTTCAGCTTAAAAGTCAATATGTTGGCTTATAATAGACGCCCGCTTAACATACATATACTAATAGGTGTATCTCCGCAAATTTTAGGTTGCCCATCATATGATAAACTTCTTTATTTATACAAACTTCAGCTTAAAAGTCAATATGTTGGCTTATTATAGACGCCCGCTTAGCATACATGTACTAATAGGCATGTCTCCGCACATTTTGGGCTGTACTCCATATGAAGAACTTCTTTATTTATATCAATATCAGCTTAGAACTCAATATGCTGGCTTATTATAGAAGCACGCTACACATACATATACTAATAGGCATGTCTCCACACATTTTAGGTTGTCCTCCATATGAAGAACTTCTTTATTTAAGTGAATATTAGCTTTAAAGTCAATTTTCTATTATTTCCAAAGCTTTACTCTACTTAATTCTTTTCACACATTTATTAGTATTAAAAATCTATCCATAGACATTCTAGAAGTGCGCGACACGTCATTTTTTCCATTCTAGACGTGTCCTTCTGATTGCCTGTCATTAAAATCGTCAACTATTCCAATTACTCGTCGTTGCTAAGAAATGATGAAATCAATGTGAAAAGTATTCTATGAAGCAGCGTATAAAATTTTAATAGATCCATAACAATTGCCTCCCCAACCGCTGACGCCATGTCACTGACGCCGTCCGCTGAGTACACTTGCACTCACACATGTTGCATGTCATGCAAGTTGGCTGGCTGGGCGTCATTTCTTTCCAACGCAATGTTCAACCTTCTAATAAGCTCAGCTCACATCATGTATGTATGTATGTATGCGATGTTTTTTTTTTTTTTTTTTTTAATGGTAGTGTAACTTCGTTGTTTCATTGTTTCTACTAACTCATTCTGAACATTCTTTCCACTGATTTTTATATACCCTACGCATACAGTTGAAATTTTGTGTAATATAAAAATTTCAACGAAGATTTGTGAAGAACTTTTTTGACAAAGAATAATTTAGAAGCGACAAATTCTGGAGAAATTCCAGTTGTTGTCACGAAAGTAGATCCAATAAATTATTTCAATAAGCGCCGAAGCTACTGGATATATAAGCTCTGTGAAGATGTTTCGGACTAATCTGTTGGTATCTCCATTTTTTTTTTTAGCTGTAATCGAAAGCAAGAATTAATTTATTTTTGCCTTTTCCACTAAATCGGAATGGAGATCATGAAACCAAACACGGTAAGACAGAAATCTGAGAACTTAAAAAATTTTATTCTAAACTCCATGGAAGATGTTTCGCGCATGTTTTGAGGATGACAGATTTTTTGCATTATTAACTTAAAATTTTTTATAGTGCTTTAAGCTGGATAGACGTGGATAGGGTAGGTCACATGTGTATGGTATTAGCGCTTCGGTTCAACTGAAGTTAATGTTTTTTATTTGTTGTTGTTTTTTGCTTTTCTTTTCTTAATTTTGAACGTTTGCGTGTTTTAGGCACATTTTCCAACAATTGCCGCTGCCGCCATTTAACTTTGCGCTTTTCTTGATGCCTGCAGACGCCTGAGCTGAGAATGGCTGAGCTGAGCTGAGCTGACTCCACATGTCATATTGACTTCAAAAATTCCAGCTGCGCGTGTCTGTTTGTTTGTTGGTTTGGTTTGGTTGCCATCGCGACTTGGTCATGCAAAACATGAGGCATGCCATGCGGCGACACAATCATAAAAAAAAAAATCGTTAAAAGAACGAACTACTACACTACTGCTCTAGTCGCATGGAATCGAAACCCAGAATAACAGAAAGTATTATATTGAAGAAAGAAAGAAAGAAACAAAAAAAAAAAACTAAATAAATAAATAAAAAAGAAAACCCTGCTGATGTTTTCTTCATTTGTACTTTTCGTCCTTCTTGTTTGGTGTCATACGAACAACAACAACAACAACAACAAATAAAATGATGACACTGCACTATGGCGCAGTGTACGAAAAAAGCTGCTTAAATTAAAAAAAATTAAATTTGATGATTGATATTAAAAAAGAACAAATTGATATTTCTTTATATCAATAAAAAATATTATTCTGGGAAAAAAGTGCAAACAAAACTGTGATAGGGAGAATATATTTCGATTAAAAAAAAATTCAAAAATTATAAAAAAAAAAAGTTCAATTTGATATCTGATATTACAAAAGATCAAATATCAAATTGATATTTCTTTATATCAACATAAAATATTATTCTGGGAAAAATGTGCAAAAAAAACTGTGATAGGGAGAATATATTTCGATTAAAAAAATTCAAAAATTATAAAAAAAAAGTTCAATTTGATATCTGATATTACAAAAGATCAAATATCAAATTGATATTTCTTTATATCAACATAAAATATTATTCTGGGAAAAATGTGGAAAAAAAAAAAATTGTGATAGGGAGAATATATTTTGATTAAAAACAAAAATCGAAAAATTATAAAAAAAGATCAATTTGATATTTCTTTATGTCAATATAAAAAATTGCTTTGGGAAAAATGGGCAAAAAAAATTGTGATAGGAAGATGGTAAACAATAAATTTCAATTTTATTATTAGGCTTCATGTCGTCGTAAGTGATCCACATTTCATCGCCAGTCACCATTGCGATTCAGCAGCGATTCACAGATGGAAATTCGGTTGGTACCCAAACATCGAGGTTTATTGTGTAGCCAAGCTTCTTCAAATGCCTTTGAACGGTCATATGACTGATATTCAGCTCCCGGGCGATGGTACGGCTGCTACTAGAACGGTCTATCTCTATCACTTCCTTGATTTTATTGACTTCGTGCGTGGTGCATCTTCCACTTCCTCCACACCAGAACGGAATCGAGTGAACCACTGTTGTGCTACGCGAATTGAACAAGTGGAGGCCGACCCCATAAACATCACACATTTGTTATTCCTTCGAGAATTGAATTGTCCAAGCGCAATGCTGTAAACCTAACCGATTCTAACGGGTACAAGATGATGATGAACGGTAAGTAGTTTATAAGGTGCGATGCAATGGCAATTCGAGAGACACGCTTGGGCACTGATCCGATTAAGTTTTGGTCAAATCGAGTGATGTTGATGAAAGTGTCGGAGAAACACACTTTGTACTTTTTATTGATACAAAAGAAAAAAATTTTGGTATGGAGTTGAACAAGAAAGGATGCAATCAGCTTGCTAGAATATTTCAAGAGAAACTGCTAAGGTAATATAGAGGTTCCAAAATTCCATGAGTGCACTAAGGCCAACATCAAATAATTGCTCAATTGTGATGGATTTGGGTTTACTCTGTTATGAGGAGGGCGTGGTACAGCCTACTTTTTTTGACAAATTTCATAAAAATTGGGAATTAAGTTATAAAATATTTTGAATTTGGTTTTCTCTTTATTTTTTATAGCGGGAAGTGGCGTTGCTTCAACAACCATTTTTAACTTTTTACTTAATTTATTTTCGATGCTATTCCACTGTGCAACGGCTTCAACGAAATAAAAAAATGGCACAAAGCCAAATAGTAAAGCAAAGGGGAGAAGAGAATGGGTGGAAAATGTATTTCTGTGTGCTTGCGCGAAAGAGTGAACATGATGAAGAAGGATATATGTACATATATATAAAGGGAGAGAGTGAGTGAGAGCGTACGACTATATGAATGCAACGAGTTGGGGCATATATGTATATGCATCATAGTATAAAATATTGGGTAACGAAAGACCAAGACCACCAGGATATTCTTAGACAGACAGACAGACAGACAGACGGACAGACCTAAGCGAGTAGCGTGTGTCGCATGAAGAAGAAGAACGCGAGTCCGTGTAGAAAGATGCATTGGAGCGAATTGTTTTTACTGCTGCTTTTGCTGCACAGAAAATGAGTTCATTCAAATGTCACTAAACGTATCGAGCGAACAAACATTGGACGCCTCAGATACACTTGTAAAGAAGAAGAAGAAGAAGAAACTGAAGAAGAAGAAGCAGAAGCAGAAGCACCAAACTACTAATGTACTGTCATCAGACATACATATCTACATAATAAAAATTTATATATATATATATATATAGAAAATGGTGGTACAATGGGCTTGTAATGCATGCAGAAACATATTCGTACATACACATGCATGCTATGCAGTCAAACCCACTTTACCGTTATTTGCAGCAAGTGCAGCATGTGTACATATACATGTAAGTGTATGTGCGTGTGTGTGTCTGTGTGTGTGTATATCTGCAACAAGGGAGTTATAAGTTCTACTTTGGTCTATTAATTTTGGTGACCTGCTACGCAGTAGTGGTGACCCAAATAAGCAATATGGCTCTACAGTTGCAGTTGAAGTATTGAAGTTGAAGATTTAGTCCCTCCGCAAAGCCGAATTATCTGCATCTTACAAACTGATGCAGTTGCAACGGATAAAATGAAGAATTACTACACATTGCATCATTCACCGGCAGAAGCCTTAGCTTTATATAGGAATTGAGATTATACAAAGCGCTTCTTAAGAATTTGAATTGCAGAAATTTTTGAAGACCTTTTTAACTCTTACTTAAACGAACAAAAGTTACAGTTAAGTCATTGCAATTTGCATTCACTAGTTATTATAATTCACAATCAGTTTATGGTACATTCAAATCCGTTGAATTAGATTTTGTACCAAATGCAAAGAAAAAGACATATTCGTTCAATAAAAAAAAAGTCATCCAGCGATGTCTGGAAGGACAGCGAAGCTCCAGCATATATGATGTTCGAAGGAATTGCCCAATTTGAATTTCTGGTTGTTGAAAAAATGGTGGCTATGTGATAGAGAAACAAAGTGAGTAAAAATCTTCGTGACCTTGGTCTTGACGCCGAGCATTCGAAATAAGCTAGCAAAGCTAGACATTTCCAAAGCTTTCTCAGACGCACTCTCCCAACTGCTCCGGAAAACAGCTTCGTATGCACAAGATGTATGTGAGCAACGGAGACATATCACTCACTCCATGGATAGAACTGCAAAGGAGGTTATTGGTTATACAAAACCTTTGACTAACACTTAGAACGAGAAGGAGTGTTGCAATGCTACTACAGATTCACTGATATGAACATATCAATGTGGCTTCAGACCAAAAAGGTCGATCAATGGCCAAATGTTCACTTTATGACTAATCCTGAGAAAGATCCGTGACTTGTACAAAGACTCACACCACCTATTTGTCGACTATAAAGCCGCTTTCGACAGACCAATACCAACGAAGTTTTTCGACGCCCTGTCCGGCCAAGATCGTTTGTCTTTGCATGATGACACAAAGAACTTCTCCGAACCGCTTGAAACCAAGAAAGGTTTTAGGCAGGGTGATGCGCTATCGCGGATTTTTTTGAGCTGCTGATGCAATACAACTTACGCTAGTGCCCGTGCAGGGCTCAATGCTGATATTGATTGAAAAACCGATTCGGCTTATGGGTCTAGCAGTATCTTCCCGCATACCATCATCAAGTCTTGAACGGTCTACCTTGAAACCGAAATGATCTGCAACAACAACTTCAGCCTGGAGATTAGACAAAGAATCACGCTTGCCAATAGATGCTTCTTTGAAGTGGAATCTTCTCTCGAAAGACAAAAAGAAGTTTAATTCGGATGATCCCGTAAAATTTCGATACTAGATACAAATATTCGAATCAAATTGTTGTTGGACGATTAGTAATGGTGTGGGATGGTTTGTAAATTCTTTCACTGCACTTCGTATCCTACAGAATGAATAGTTCTGAATAAGTAGTGGTGAAAGTGGATCATAGTTCCATTAATTTTGAGGCAAGTTATGTCTTAATAAACAAATTTTACTTCCTGGCTATACTAAGTTTGTGCAAATATATGTAACAGAAGAAAGTGACACAGATGAATTGGTATAGATATGTTCTTGATAAGAACTTGAACATTATAAGAGATGGAGTCTTCAATTTTGAATATTTAGTTAGTTCTATATCTTCTTCAAATCTCTAAGCGAAGGATTCCACGCAAGCTTATACTTCATAGTTCTTCTTCCAAATTCTTCCAAAGAGAACATGTCCGTCTGTCTGCCTAAACTTGGCTACGATTAGTAGGCAACACGTATGTCCCAAGTCAATAAAATACAGAACACTTTTCTTAAAAATAATCCAAAAAAAAAAAAAAAAACCAACCACTAACGGTTTAATTATTGTATCTCAAACTGCTTTTATCACTAATTAGCTGCGATTCTACGCGGCGATACACGGCTGCATACATATCTTAATTAGCTAAAATAAAAATAGCAGAGGAGATGGCATCAATTAAATTTTTATTTCTTTCAAAATTATTCAAGAATAAATAGTATATGAAAAGAAGAAGAAGAAGACGACGACGAAGCGAAGCGAAACGAAATGAAACTTTTATTTCAGTAGTTAAAACTTAAAATGTACGACGAGTGCACGTGTACTCGATTGGGGCTGGCGTCGACTGTGATTGCGCTGGCTTGGCTTGGCCTGGCCTGGCTGGCTGGCTCAGTTGGCTGACTTGGCTGGTTGGCTACTTGAGTCAAAGCCTTGGGCCTTGGGCCAGTCAACCTCTGTAATGTATACCGCGCGCCGCGCACCGCTTCACATCATACTCTGTGCGCCCACAAACACACAATGGGAGGGAGTGAGCGAGTCAATAATGTTAAATATGGCAAGGAAATGTTGGCACAGGACGTGCTGAGGCGCGTTAGGACGTAAGCAGAGAGAGAGAGAGAGAGAGAGCAAGAGAGCGAAAGAAAAAGAGCGTAAAAAAGAGAGCACTTAAAGCATACAACGTCGAGGACGACGTCCTGATTTTACTTATGCGGCGAATTGCTTTTGTGGTTTAGTTTGCTGTTGTTGTTGCTGTTTGTATTTGACTGTGTTTGCTTTTGCAAAGTACATCATGCTGGTTCCTGTCTTTGCTCTCTCTCTCTCTCTCTCTCTCTTACACTCACTCTCACACTCACTCTGCAGTCAGTTATTCAATGAACTAACAAAAAGCATTGAGTGAGTGCGCGAGCGAGCAATCTTAACGAAACTAAAAAAAAAAAATTTTTGACGTAAGAAAGTATGGCTTTGTTCTGCTTTCTGTCCGACACAAAGACGCATGGACGCGGCGGCGTGTACCGAGCGACATATGGACGGACACGCGCACATGTCCTAATGACCGAGTCTTAAAGTCTATAACGTTGATTGGTGGTGGTCAGTGTGCGCGACTTTTTAGCAATTTCAATTATTTTCGATTCAAATATTATTATGAAACTATTTGAATGTATTTTGTTTTAATTTATGAATGCATTCATTTGCATTAATTGCACGATTATTAATCATGACTCCTACAACATTATTTCGCAGTTAATGCAAATGAATGCATTCATACAATATATTGATATAGAATATATATATATATATATATGTATAATGAATACATTCATTACAAATAAATGAATGTATTCAATGAATGGTATGAATGCATGTGAATATTTCATATAAAAACTGCTGCAAAATATATATTGATATAGAAAACTGCTGCATAAAATAAAATACATTTCATATTATGAATGCATTCATGTCGAACTGTATGAATGCAACTGAATGCTGCGTTTACTAACATCGACTACGCTTTACTTTTTTTTTGTGATTAAGTTTAGGCAGCAAATTGACTTAATTTAAACCTTTTAAACATTTTTTATTTATGATAAACAACGAAAAAAGGACGAAAATAGTTAGTAGACCAAGGCACCATTATATGCCTATTTTTTACTGAGAGACAATAAACTGTTACCAATTTGAAGATTTCTTTGCTATACTAGGCGCAAGGTACATAGTTGCTGTTGATTATAATGCGAAAAACACTTAATGGGGCTATCGGAAGTACAAACTGTTTAGAGCGATGGAACTATTCCACACGATGCTCGTTTCAGGTGAACTAAATTATTGGAATCTTATTGATTTCTTTTTAATGAAATTTAAAATCGAAACATAGAACTAAAGAATGGGCAAGGAATGTCCAGGATAAAGACGAAAGCTTTGCTCAATATATGTCTATTGTATTTAAACCGCCAACCGTCTCCTACCACAAACTCTGATTTGTACTTTTATATCCAGGAGTACATAACTATACTTTTCAAATGTATATCCTGATCAAGGCATTTAACTTAAGACAAGTTAAAACAACAATTAACCATATAAAAAGTAATAAGGCTAAAGTCCTTAAGTTATTTAACTCTATCTTGGACTTTTGAACAATATGGACAATATGGAATTCAAATGTATGTCTCTGCATCAAGGCCTAATCTGGAAATCCTTCGAAGATTTCCGTCCAAACTTCTCCGCCTTTGCATAAACGTTCCATGGTACATAAACAATTCTTTGATCCAACATAATTTAAGAGTCAAACCCAACTGCCTACTTTAGACTAAAGTTATTTTTTTTTTAAATTAAGATAAAACTTTAAATATTTGAATACAATTATTATTAAGCTATTTTTTTTTTTTGTTTTTTTTGTTTTAAAAATAAAAAGAAGTGCGCTGCGGTCAAGTGCGCTCGACTTCAGGATACGCTGCAAACCTTTGCAACATAATCTATTGATTCATATGGCATTTATTATTTGTAATAATTTATAACTCGGTTATAAAATACATATTTAACAGCCAGTTAAAGTATTCTGTAACGGTAATTTTTTGTGGACAATATGTTCGACTTGCTTGTTACACGCTTATTGAATGACGGCGAATAGTCTCGATATAACCGTATGTTTGTGTGTTTACGGCTTTTCGTGCCGTCGTACGCGCTCTCTCGGCTCTTGGCCAACTGCACAGTGTGACGAACGATTCCTTGCTGCACGCGCTCGTAAACGCTTAACGAAGCCAGAAACTCAACGAAAGTCGAACTCTGACGCTTGTAACGACACGCGGCAGCTGACAGTTTTAGTGAACCACGGAGACGTACGGATTACGGGTAAACTTTTACAGCAAGCGTTACTGAGTCTAAGAACAAATCCAATTCAATACAAATTTCAAATAAAAAAAAAAAAAGAAGAAAATAATAATAAAAAATAATCTTAAATAAGCAGTGGCAACTAATATTTTTTTTTTGTTTTTTTTTTTTTAAAACATGCTGCACATATAAAACAATTTTCTTTTTTTGTTTAACAATATTTTATATTAAAAAAAAAAATAAAAAATTAAATTGAAATTAAAAATAAAATTTATTATTTTATTCAATACGATTTTCAACTGCTGCAGTGTTGCAAATTAATAAAAGGCAATAAGCAAAGAAGAAGCATATATTTTTTTGTTTTTTTTTAAACACTTTGTTACAAAACTACAAAAAAAAAAAGTGAATTTTTTGCAAAGAAAGCGCAGTAAAAAAATGAGAAAGCTTAAGAAGCAGCAGCAGGCAGCAAATATTCTTTTTTTTTTCAGTGTTGTGTAATGTTGAAATAATCAAAAGCAAAATTAAAAAAAAAAAAAACAAAGAAATAAAAACAAAACCAAAAATAAGCAAACTATTAAACATATAAAAATAAAAATAATAAAATGTTACTTATATGCATATATGTATTTTTTTTTTAAATTTTAATTAAAAAAAAAAAAATATTTTAGCAAAAAAAAAAAATTAAATATTAAAGTAAAACAATGCGTATACGTGTTTATTTAAAAGCGCAAACATGCAAAAATTGCGTATACGCCTCATTGTGTATATAAGTTTTTTTTTTATTGTTCTTCTTTATATTTTGTTTTTGTTTTTTTTTTTTTTTTGCGCGTGTGTTAAACTGTTTAAACTCAAAAAACTAAAAAAAAATGCAATAATTTAAACAAACAAACAAACAAACAAATTAAAAGAGCAAAGAAAGAAAAAAAAAAACACAAAAGCAAACAGTGCAAAGCAAATGTTGGCATAAATATTAAAGGACAACGAGGACATGCAGCACACACAACAAAAATAGTAGCTGTAATAATTTAAGCGTAGTACATTGAATTAAGCATAGTCTGTAACAAAAAATTAAAATAATATTAATTAAAATAATATAGCAGTAAATTAGTAAGAAGCAAAAAAAATAAGCATTGAGTAAAGTAAAAAGGCGAGGAAGAAAATTTTAACTTTCGATTTTCTTTTCTTTTTTTGTGCTATGCTGTTTTTTTTTTTTTTTTTTTTTTTGAGGTTATGTGTATCTGGCATAGCTGTATAGGTTGAACGTGTAAGCATGTTTTGCTTCTTTTAAAGCTGTATGTGTGCTTGTGTGTGTGTGTGTGTGTGTGTGTGTGTCAGTGTTAGGCTAAGGTAATGACGACGAGGACGTCGAGGACAACGCGACAAACTTTTAAAACGGTAACGAGCACGAAAAACGACGACGACAACGACGACAACGACAACGAGTGTAGACGAGCATAATACAGGACAATGTTTTTTTTTTTGACTCGCTCGCACGCTCGCTCGTTCGTCGTTTCGTACATGCTTTCGAGTCGTTTCGAGTCAATTCAAATTGAGTCGCACGCTCGGTCGGTGGGTCGCATACATACGTACATGCTATCGTGTTCGTGCTTCTTCTTTTTTTTTTTTGGTCTTCTTCTAGTTTCGTATAAACGCTCATTTTGTTGGGTGCCTCGGTACCGCATGTCACCGTATATGCTATATAACGTAAAGTGTACACAGTGTGTCATGAAAATGTTTTGACCAAACGAAAAAGCAATAATTTGAAAAATTAAAAACAAAAATTTTTTTTCCGTAATTTTTTTTATTGTTCAAAAGTAAATAATTAATTTCGCAAAATTTTTGAGCGCGAAATAATTGTATGGCAACTCTGTTTGATTTGCAACATGTGAATGGTAGAATATTTTTATTTTTAAAAAAGATCTAGAAAATGTTCTGCTAGAAAGAACTATTCTCATGATTTTTTTTTTTTTTTTTTATAGTTTCAGTGTTTTGCAGAGCTCTAGATCTGATATATTTTTGGTTGAGTCCTTAGTATGCAACAATCGGTTCGGAATTCCGAACTGTATACATGTTCAACTGATAAAATTGATTAGACTGATTACATTGATGACAGTCAACTGATAAAGTTGATTAAACCGTTCAAAGCTATTAGACATCAAACTATTGAATAATTTGATTTAGTTTGATTAAATTGATTTAATTGTTTAAATCAATTAATTGAGTTGTTTAAAATGACAAAAGTGAAGAAAAATAAATAGATTAAATCGAAAAATAGATTATATTTAAATCGATTAATTTGTTTCAATTTATTTTTAACAATTTAATCAAATTAATCAATTTATGCAGCTTAGGTAATTTAATCGATATAAACTAATACATTTTTTTTTATTAATAATTGACTAATGGAATTGATTAAATCGATTAAATTGTTACCATTGTATTTAAACAATTTATTTAATATTTTTTTTTATCAATTTAATCAATTTAAACTAAACTAAATTGTTTGAAATAATCAAATAAATAATAATAATTAATAATTAATTAAAATTGATTATATTGTTTACATTTTTTATATTTTTCTAAAATACTTAAATTGTTTAATCGATTTAATTGTTTAAATATAATGATTTAAACGATTAAATTGACTCAAATGCTTATATTGATTAAATTGACTAAATTAACTGTTTTATCAAATTTCAAATTTATTAAATATAATAAATTATTTAAATTATTTAATTAGATTAGACCGATTCAATTAATTAAATAAATCAAATCGATTGATTATATTTATTA
The DNA here is from genome assembly GCA_035044805.1 of Leucophenga maculata. Classification (NCBI taxonomy): domain Eukaryota; kingdom Metazoa; phylum Arthropoda; class Insecta; order Diptera; family Drosophilidae; genus Leucophenga; species Leucophenga maculata. The sequence continues at coordinate 453,940 of JAWNNP010000387.1, forward strand.
TTTAATTATTTAATCAATATTAAAAAATTAATTTAATACAATTTATGCAATTTATCAGTTTAATCCATTATAAAAAATTGAATCAATTATTCTATTTAATCAATTTACTCAATTCAACTAATTCAAACAATTTAATCGAATAATAATTCAATCAATTTAACATATTTTGTCAATTTAAATAATTTTCGATTCGATTTGAATTATTTATTTTAAACTATTTAATGAATTTTTATTAAATAGTTGAAAATACTTTTAATTGATTAAATCGATTAAGTCAATTCAATTGTTTAAATTGATAAAATGGTTAAATTGATTAAATCGATTCATTTGATTCAATGATTAAATTCATAAAAAGATGAAGTTGATTAAATCCGTTAAGTTGATTAAAATTAAAAAATTGATTAAAGTGTTATATTGCTTAAATTGATTAAATCGATTAATTTGTTTTAATAATCAAAAATTTATTAAATGTATTAGGCTGATTAATGCATTAAATACATTAATTGCATTAAATTCCTTAAATTATTTAAATTGATTAAATTTAATAAAATGGTTAAATTGATTAAATCGATTTAGTATAATAATTGTTTAAATTAATTTGAACAAATTATACAATTAAATAATTTTTAGCGATTTAAAAAAATTTTATGAATAAGAAGGATTAAATTCTTAAATTCAATAAAATTGTTAAATTGATTTAATTGTTTAAATCGATAAAACTTTTTAATATTGATTCAATTTATAAAGCAATTTAAAAAAAATTGAACTGATTAAATTTAATCGATTAAAATGATTAAATTGGTTAAATCGATTAAGTCGATTAAATTTATAAAATTGATTAATTTGATAAAATGGTAAAATTAATAAAATCGATTAATTTGATTCAATAATGAAATAATCGATTAATAATAAAATAATTGATTAAATCGATTAATTTGATCGTATGATTTGATTGACAAAAGAATTAAATTGAATAAATTGATTTAATCGGTTTAGATTATATGGATTTAATTCAATAATTGCATTCAACTCATTACATTGTTTAAATTGATTAAATTATATAAGTCGAAAAAAGAATTTATATTGATTAAATTTATTCAATAGTGAAAAATAATTAAATTTACTGAATTAATTAAATTGATTTAATTGATTAAATTGATTAGTTCGATCAAATTGGTTACATTTAAAACATTGATTTAATTGCTAAAATGGTTAAATTGATTAAATCGATTAATTTGATTGATTAAATTAATTAAGTTCTTCATAGCTATTTTATTGATTGGATCTATTATATTGCTTAAATTTATAAAATTGTTTAAATTGATTAGACTGATTAAAATATTAAAATTATTTAATTGTTTAAATTGAATAAATTTTTTAAATTGAGAAAATAGATTAAAAATGTACTTCATTGAATAAATTAATTAAATTGATTTAATTAATTAAATTTTAATAATTGATTTGATTAAGTTGATTAAATCGATATTGATTTATTTAATTAAATTGATAACAATTTCAACAGTTCAAGCCATAATCGACTTAATTCTTAATTATAGCTTTCATTAGCCTCATCCCTGCTCGTCCGCCATAGAAAATAATATTGATTTAATTCAAACAAATTAAATACAGAATTTTATTATTGCTGGCTGCAATTACTCTTCCGACACACTGTATATTTCGTACGTACTTTTGCCTTACAAGCGCGTCAATTTAGACTCGCGTGCGCAGCACATAACCCAGACAGAGAGCCAAACCACAGCCAGCCCGCAATGTTCCGTATTGTACTGTTAAGGTTGCGTAGCAAAAAAAAAAACAGAAAAAAACAAAACACCCGGACAGCGTCGCATCGCCGCAGTACGCCATACCCGTACAAACACGGCCTAAGACAAAATCATGTAAACTAGGCAAGGCAAAGCATGTGCTAGAGTAGGGTGTGGTGGTTGGGTGCCTGCTGTGTGTGTGAACGGCTGACGAAGAAAAGCAAAGGAAAAAAAAGAAAAAAAAAACAAAAAGAAAGAAGGAAACGCGACAAAAGGACATGCGAACAAACGAATGTCGAACGACGAACGAACAAAGTGACAAACAGACAGACAGACATGCAATGAAACGTTGAAAATGAGAAGGAAGAAAAAAAGAGAAGAAAAAAAAAACACATGTACACGAAGGGGTACAATGGAGGACAATTGTGTGAAAGAAAAAAAAAACACATATAGGAACAAAGTAGAGCAACAAAAGAACAAAGTAAAACGTAGCAAAGCAAAAGAGGACGAAGAAGTACAAATGAGGACGAAATATAATATATATATATATAAAGAAATATATATAAATGTAGGTAAAGCAAAAAAGGCAGCACAAAAGGGGCAAGTGAAAGAGTACGAAGCAAAGAAACGAAGCAATTTCAAAATGTACGAAGCAAAAGGAAGCATATATATTATATATATATATAGTACAAAGGACAATGTGAATGCGAAACAGTAGAAGCAGAAGAAAAAGAAGAAGAAGAACGAGAAGAAGAAGAAGAAGCAGCATAAATAGAAGTATGGATGAACTGTCTAAGTGGCTGCTGCTGCTGCTGCTGCTGCTGCTTCTTCTGCTGCTGCTGCTGCTGTTGTTAGGCTTGTGCCAATATATTTGTGTGTGTGTGTCTGTGTGTGTGTGTGTGTTTGCGCCTTACTTCGCATTAAATTTCTGCAAAAGCAGTTCTCCATGCTCATCAAAACTTCTTCCTTCTACAGCTGTGCTGTGCTGTGCTCGTAACTCTTCAATTTTTCAATACACAGCGGCGCTTCATTGGCGCGCCTTTGCATACATATTACTGACACCTACCGCCTAACCCCTCCCGCCGCCATACACAGATTTCAGCCGCATTAAAAATTATATTTGTTGCCATTTGTGCCTTTTCGATTTGAAAACGATTTGCTGTGCTTCATTGGAAAATTTTAAGCAGGAGAAGTTTTATAATGCTTCGTAAGCTGGCGCTTAATTTGAGAGCATTTTTGTGCTATTAAAGCTGTTAGCGGTGGTTCTAAGAAATGCTAATTTCGAAGAATATAATACAAGCTAATCGATTTGTAAAAGGAGGAGAAAGAGCGAAAGAGAGAGTGAGTTAGTGAGTGAGTTAGAGACTGGGTATGGGGGTATATGGTGCGTGCGATGTGATCTGTTGTAAACAATAAAATCAAAAAGGAAATGAGATGAGATTTGTGCGGAATATTTTCATCTTCTTTGTTTTGAGCGTAATTTACTGTTGTAAAAGTATGCAATTTATCAACAGTTCCTGCTCGGGCGCCAAAATGTTGCAGTCTTAATTTGATGTCGCAATTGAATGCATTTATTTTAATTTAAGTTTTTATGAAGCCTGCAATAGTGCACTTCATTCGTTAAGTTTTATTAGCGATTCACCATATCTGGTGAGATCGTAGGAAGGAGACTGATCGCTCGATATGACGTAGGGTAACTCTTCGCATTACAAAGCTTTGAAGTCTTTTGATTTTGTCTTTTGATAACTTTCGGCAGAGCGTAACGATAGCAATAGTAATCGATAACAAGTGTAACGATAACTTGTGCAACGATAACAATGTTATCGAACTGTTTTTACACCAAATTAACAGACAGACATGACGCATCACATAGTGACTTTTCGGCTCCAAATCTACAGATTTACTCAATGCTTTCAAGTTCATTTTCACTGCCCAAACTTACCAACATCTTTTAGGAATATATCTACTTAGTCATTTGGATATTTTTTCTCGCGTGACACAAATTAAAACAAAGAAAAAAAATCACAAAAACTTTACCCAAATATATAGCGTGCTGCATTTTCCATAAACATGGAGCAAAAAAAAGTAGCGCAGTGCATTATATTTTGTTAAAAAAAAAAATCCAGTCCTAGGCAGGCACGTTTAAATAAAAATCAATACTTGACAGTTTACTGCGACACTAGGTTCTTAGTCTTTTAGTAAGTCAGTAGTTAATGGAATAACCGAAACGAATCGAAATGAAATAAAGCCATTTTTTTTTTTTTTGTTGGGAATTTCTTGTGCATAAACACGACAGCATGTCGCCATATTTACGTTAAGCAGGGGAGAAAAGTTGAATCGCAACGAAGTGTTAATAGGCTTTACTTAGCTTCGAAATAAATTGTTTGAAAATCGTAGACTCACGTTGGGCACCAATTAATTATAAAAGTTTGTGTTTAAAAAATAAACAATTGTGATTTTATGTGAGTCATGCTCGCACGTTGGGCGCCAATTATTGTCGAAAATATTTCCATAAATATGCCGATTATTATTCCATCAATGCAGCCAAAGTTTGTCGTTAAAAACGAATAATTTTGCTTGAGTAATCAAAATAATTAAATGGCGCCCAAAGTGTTGCTTAAAATATTTTTTAACGGAAACTGTTGCCATTTATTATGTTTTAAAGTGACTTGTTAAGTTAAAACTCTTAGCATAAATATCTCTTTAGCAGGTTTAACTAAAAAATCAAACAAAAAATTGGCTCACGTTGGGCGCCAATTAGTTATACAAGCATTATAAGAATTATTATAACAGTGCAGCCAAAGTTTGTAGTTTAAAAATAAATAATATTGCTTAAATAGTCAAAATAATTAATTGGCGCCCAAGGGAGGCACAATTTTTTTTTTTTAATGGGAACTTCAGAACTTTAGTTAGCATTGAAGTGACTTAGAATACTACTAATAGTGTTTGTTATAAATATTTCTTTATAAATATTTTGGTTCTCAGTAAAGTCTGACTATTTTGACTATTCATGAAAATTATTTATTTTAAACGACAAACTCTGTTTGCACTGCTAGTATAATTATTGTAATGTCAAAATACCTAATTGGCGCCCAACGTGGGGCTTAAAAAAAATTTTAAAATTTCACTAATTTTGTATCAAACTTGAACAACTCAGTTACACAATCTGACAAAAAAAAAAAAAACTGTTGCAGTGTAGTGTACATTGCTACATACTACATACGTGTCGAGTGTTTAGTATATTCGGTTTCTAGGCAGCCATGCGTATTTAAATTCAAATGAAGCTAAAAAAAGAAAATAAATATAAATAGGGTAGGGTAGCCAAAGTATCACGCGACATGGCATAAACCATATTTAAATGCAACACGAAATGTTTTCAGTTTTATGGCGTCAATTAAGTGTTCGGAATAGTTTTTCTTTCCGTCATTTATTGTTTGTTCTGGAATACTATATAGCCATAGCTATATAGCTATACTATATAGTCGTGTACTAATTTCATAAACAATTTTTACATTAAGGCAAACTAAGTAGACAAGCAGCAGCAGCAGCAGCAGCAGGAGCAGGAGGAGCAACAGCAGAGATGTGTCATAAGGAAATGCTGCATTCTGCTATAATGTGCACGTGCCAGTAATTTGTTTTAATATTGTTTGTTGTTGTTGTTTATTTTTTGTTTTTGTATACAAGTACATACTTTCTTATATACGCTACTAATAGGCTATATTAATTCAATGGACATTTATGGAACAGCTAAAAGAATAATAAATACTACAGAATAAACTTTAGCTGCTACAATTTTTATTGGCGCCAAACGTGGGACAATTATTTTTTTTATTTGTATTTCGTCTTAAATATTTTAAAACTTTCTAAATTTCAGTTAAAAAAAATTGAGCACCAATTAATTAATTTACTAAATTTAACCAAACAGCAGCAGTTTCAATTAAAAAAAAAACTGTGTCCTACGTTGGGCGCCATTTAAATTAAAGCAAATTTTGATTTAAAAAAATTTGTGTTGGGTGTCAATTAATTCTCTTGGCAATTGCATGAATTTTAGCTGTGCAGAAATTTTATTTATTGTAACAAACTGGCGCCCAATGTGGTGCACAATTTTTTTTACTATATTTAATCAAGCAGTATTAACATTGAAAATCACTTCAAAGCTAACTAAAAGTAGCAATATTAGTAACCAAATTATACCACACGTTGGGCGCCATTTAATTATTTTGACTTTTCAAGCATAACGATTTATGTTTTCACGACGAACTTTAGCAGCGCTGAAATTATATTTATTGTAATTTTTTCATAACAAATTGGCGCCCAACGTGGGAAAGTATTTTTTTTTCTTTTTTATATTTAGTCATGTCTGCTAAAAAAGTATTTTTGCAATAAGTATTAACATTCTAAGTTGCTTCAAAGCTAACAAGAATATAGCAATATTAGTTAAAATAAAAATTATACCCCACGTTGGGCGCCATTTAATTTTTTTTTTTATTATGCAAGAATTTTGGCTGTTTGTATAATAGTTAGTATTTATTAAATATACACATATAATATATTGTTTTAATAACTAATTGGCGCCCAACGTGGGGTACATTTTTTTAAATTAATAGTATTACCTTTGGTCTAAAATTTTGACAATTTCACATGCGCTGCAGTGGAAAAAAAAACTTTATAGTTTTTGGTGTTCAGCTGGGCATGTAGTGTGGCTTCTGTTGGGGCTTCTGTTTGATTAGAGAATCATGGAGAAACAGTTAACACATTAAAGGCTATTAGATTGCTCGCTGTGTAGTACTTCTGTTGCTTTTCTTTGTTATTTCTGAGCACTATTTTGACGAACGAGTCCCATATAGATGCCATTTCTGACATGGTTGATGTCTGTCTCAACAAAGCTTACCTCATGGTGATGCCTGCTTTAGCTTTGAACTGCATTATGTAGAGACATGTGAGTTGCAGCAGAGCACGCTTTGTCGCACTATTTCTTCCTCTCTATTTACTATCTAACTATTTCCTCCTCCCTACTATATTGCCATACCATTTTTTTCTCGCTATTTGAAATCCTTCAATTTCTTGCTCTCGACTTTAAGTGTTCACAATTAAATGACAAAAATGACTGTAGGGTACTTAACTAACAGGCAAGCTCGTACTCATACATTTTTTTTTTATAAAATTTTAAAGTCTTCCTTAAAGCATGCAGAGTGCTCAATCAAATGTCTACATAAGCAAGTGTGCAAAGTACTCATTGACTTATTTATACGCTACATTTACACTTGCCTACGGATAAGCCCGACACGTAAATGATGCAAGTATATATGTGTGTGTGTGTAGCACCTATCAACCGACATGTTCTCGGGTACAAGTGCACCAAGTGTTATGTAAATTTATCGAGCAATGAAAAATGAAAGTTAATACATAAAATGCAAACGTGGTAACTAAGAAACAACCAAGCAACAAATATCCTTATTGTACACCATGTCGCACATAAAAGCAAATCACAAAAAATGACTAACGTCGTCAAGTGGCTGTTAGTGTATCATGAATGAATGAATGAAAGAGAAAGCCATGCAATAAAACGCGAGGGAGAGGGAGCAAAATTTGTAAGGTCGTCGTATGCATTGAAGTGGGGGTAAAGGGCAAAATACAAAAAAAAAAAATATATAAAAAAAAAAACAAGGACTTAATGCGCGATTGTACGTGTGCATGTGAGTGTGTGTGTGTGTGTGTCTTTATGTGTTTCGCGTTTCGCGTTTCGTGACTCGTGTCGCGTGTAAAGTCGCCAGAAAATCTCGCACTCGAAACTTTAGCCTGGCGCCGTACAAAAATTTAATCCACATCAAGAAAAAAAAAAAACAACAAAAATAAATAAAATCCATTCCATTGATTCACTGCTCCATTGCTGGAACTCCAACTCAATTGTTTGCTTACTTACCAAGAAATGAACGTATGACTAAGCCAGATTTTGGTGAAGTCATGTAAGGATAAGTTGATGTGTTTGAGAGAACAGTTGAAAATTTGAATTGTTTGGTTTTTTTTTTTTTGTATGCGAGGCACCTAACATTTTATAGCGAGGCTATACGTTTGCTTAGCGAAAAAAGGGAAAAGCAAAGAGGGAGAAAAAAACGGAGTATAATTTTTCTTCTACTTACCTGTATATGTTGCTTGTTTCTTTGGCTTCTTCCAATTGGTGGGTAGACACCAAATTTTTACATATTAAACAAGCTGAAAAAATTAAAGAAAAGTTTATACATAAAAAAATTGGAAATGTTAATAAAATTTGGATTTTTTTTTCATAAACTACGCACGTTTCATTAAAGCATCAAAAGTGTGCTGTGAGTTTTTTTAATGCTGTGTGAACAGCCTTGATTTATGAATATCTTCAATGTCTATGGATCTTCAGTTCGATATATCAAAAATTTAAAAGTTAGGCAGACAGTTTGATGTATGAGAGATGAAACTACTTTAGTTTCCATTTACCCTGTAGAATTCATTTCTGCCCCGATGCTATTTAATTTTGTAGCAGTGTGGCAATGTGCCTACCCACCGTTTTCATGCTTCAGTTTCGCTAATTTTATAAGAAGTGGCAGGAGAAAATTTCTTTTCGCCGTTAATAATTTTTCTCGCTAACTGTTTGCTTTCCCTTTTTCTATGAATGAAATACTTGCTTCAAATAGGTGAAAGTTGAGCTATAAGCATGGCATGTGACATCTTCCAGGTTTCAACACCGTTGAAGGTGAAAATGATGCCACAAGGCATTTTTCGAAGCATATTAATGAATAACCATTAGATTTTCCTCCTACCAAATGCTTCAAATGCTTATTTAGCTTGTACCAATCTTCAAAAGTAGCTTAATACTCAGTTCTTCAAAATTGTTTGCTTCTAAACAATTTGGCGCCCAACGTGGGGCGTAAAAATGGGGACATAAAGCAATGACTAATGCTTGTATAAAGACTAAAATACAAATTTTTTATGTGTACTATGTCAGCTAATACACTGCATAATGATGCAGCTTAATTAGAAATGTTGGCGCCCAATGTGGGACGAAAAAATAACGAAATAAAGCAATGACCCAGTCTAGAATGCAAATACTTTAGATGTAGCACTTTTTGAAATGCTTACCATGTCAGCTACTCGATTGCATCTTGATTACTCATTTCGGCGCCCAACTGGGACCTAAAAATGACGACATAAAGCAATGACAAATGCGTCGATAAGGAGTAAAATACAATGTTTTTATGCCTACCATGTGAACCAAGCGATTGCACCATCAAGCAACTTGATTAAGCAATTTGGCGCCCAACGTGGGGCAGACAAATTACAAAATAAAGCAATAACCCAGAAAAAAAGTATAAATAAGAACAATTGCTTCAAAATACATTAAACTACAGAAATTTCTGAGCCAAAAATCTATTTATAAAAATTGGATCCTTTCGTCATATAATGTCCTTAATATTTATCTTTTTTTTTTTGTACATTTGCGTGGGTCTGCTGTGATTTGTGAGCACATTAAAAGCGTTACGCAATCAGCGAAACCCCAAAACGCATTTATGCAAAATTTCGCAATTATTTAAAACTAAATAAATACGCCATTTTGTATATTGAAAATTAAAAAAAAAAAAAAAAAGGAAAAATTTTTGGACAGTATTTTGAGTAAGCAGCAGAAATATGTTTATTTAAACTTCAACTTTATGTACGCAGATGACTCAGAACTCATTTACACAAGACAATCAATCAGGACAAACACAATTTTTTCGGCAGTATTTAGTAGAAAAGCCGAAAAGGCGTAAATTATTATATGACCTAAAAATAGAATAAAGTCATAAAAAGTATGAAGCGAAAAACAGCGAACAACGAACCAAAAAAAAAATACAAAAATACCCAAAAAAAAGTAAAAGAATTTATTTGAAAGAAGCAGGAATCGATGACGAACGAAGGAGCAAACGAAGCAGAAAAGTAGCAACAACAGCAACAACAACATTGCACAACAAAACTTGTGTTGACAATATGAGCAAATGAGCAAAAGGATAAAAGCAAAAGCAAACGCAAATAAAAGAAAAAGGAGCCAAAGCAAAAAAAATAAAAAGACGAAACAAAAAAAAAAAAACGAGCAAACAACGAAAACGATTACAAACCGAGCACACGAAGCGCAAATCAGCAACTTCGTTTGCAACGAATGAGAGTTTGTTTTTGCGCTGAGTTTATTTTTTTGCTTTTGCTTTTGTTTTTGACTTTGCCTTTGCCTTTTGTATGTCAACTGAGAGCGAATAAATTCTGAGCGTGGAAAAAAATCGACAGCTGTGCACACAGCAGTCCGCGTTGAGCGTTTAAATTCGCTCAATTCGCCGCATAAAATGTCAAATTACAATTTGAAGAAACCAAAAAAATGTGAGAAATAAAATTCTTATTAAATAGCTTGGCTGAAGCATTGCATTTGCATTGCGAAGTTGGTTGAAGTTGAGTGCTGCTTGCGAAATACCAAGAAAAATAAATTATTTCTTTTTGGTATTTATTTTGAAAGTGTTTAAGTTGATGAATTAAAATTAAAAATTAAATTATTTAGTGGGCATAAATAAAAATATTTACTGTTATATATATATAGTATATATATATATATATATATATATGCATATATATCGGGTTGACGTCTACAATTTATTGCATTGCGAAACTGTGTCGCGTATACGACACGTTTTAGTTTGGCTCTGTTTGTGTGTGCGTGCGTTCGTTCTCGTGTTTGTGTGTTTGCTTGTGTTTAGCTCGTTGCGCCTGGAAGGCTGCAATATTATTTTTTCAATTCTTTTTGTGCTTCAAAATTTATTTTCATTCAATTATTTTATTTCAAATTAAATAAATAAATGAAAATAACTAAACGTGCATTAATTAATAATAATAATTAAAAACTTTTAGTCAAGTGCGCTTTAATTTTAATGCAATTATGCCAAAAAAATAATAGAAAAATGAAAAATTGTGCAAACAAATTAAATTTTAGACAAACAAATTGCTTGTGATTTTTTTTTGTTAAGTTATATATTAGAAATAGTAATAAATATTTAAAAAAAATTATTAGGCAACAATTGAAATAGACAAAAACAAAAAAACAATTTGAAATTAAATGTATACTGAAGCATATACGACGAGTATTTAGTGTTGAAAGTATTTTGACATAATATGTTAGCAGAAAATTAATTCGAACTGTGAGCCGCTTTTTAAAAATTAAAACAAATAATACTAAAAAATGTGCAACAATAGACTTCTATTTTTTTCCTTTTCACTATTTTATATATTAAAATTGTTTAGTGAACTTTGAAATGTATTTAATTCTTTTTTAACCCGAACCATCTGCCTGTCCGTCTGTCTAGCTGAACATATGCAGAACAAATAAAAGAGTGTTGAGGAGATGGGCAAGAGGAAAGTGTGTTGAAGAGGAAGTATTAAAAAATAATTGTTTTATTGCTTCCCATGTCGACGATTAAGCGGGTGACATCTTTTTCTAGTAGTTGAGCTGTTAACAAATAGGTTGATGTGCCTGTTGAGTCGATTTAGTTAGAAGCGGCTCAGTCTGTTAACTTTCTGATGAACCCAGAGCACGCAGAGTTCTTCAAGAGCCTTGTTTTAAAAATTTTTGAATAACAGAGAAGTAGCTCCTGCTGGCAGTAGGCTCCGTAAAGCTTTTATTATCGCTTTGTATGCTGTGAGTTGAGCTACGATCAGCCACAAATGATTTTAAGCCTTTCATTGAGTTGAGTCCTTTTGGTGAGCAGATAAGGACGCCATGTTACCTTTCTATTCAGCTGCTTGTCCAGATACTTAGTTGTGGGCACAGTCTCCTCTTCTCAGCGAGTAAGTCAAGTAGACTTTTCGAGGTTCACCACAATGTTCCACATCTATGGACAATTATTGGTAAGGTCAAGCTGCCTTTAAAGGATGGCTGAAGCCAGCTGTGGGGAGACCTCGAATGCCAAGAAAGCTGTATATTCGGCATACTTCAGCTTATCTTCCGCGCTTCCTTGTGGAGCTCCGGTTCTGACTCTTTTTTTTTTTTAAAACCACGTCTCACAAAGAAGTTCCTGCGCTCAATGTAGGACCTGCTGAAGTGGTAGTACTATGCTGGGCGTGTTGTCTGTAGCTTGTATAGCAGACCGACATGTCACACCCTGTCGTAGGCTTGCTTCACGTCCAGAAAAACGGCCGAGCAATACTTTTGCACCTCACATGACTTCAGTATCCTCTCGACTATCTCTGAAGCCAAACTGATGATAAGACATCGAACCAACCTCTTCCAGTATTGATTGGACTCTACGCAATTGTGGTCTTTCGACTACTTTGGATATTAACGTCCATAAACTTATCAGGCGATATGAGGCAAGACGGTGGGAAAATGGTTTAGCTGTAAGCATTTATAGATGATTAACTGAATCCCATTCGGAGGCAAGGCTTTAATGGCAGGGACATCAATATTATCGTACCCATGTGACTTGAATGCATTTAGTTGAATGATTTCTCAGAACGGTTCAACCGTCTCAATTGCAAGTCTAGAAAGACGTTCAGACTGTCTCAAGTTAGGAGGAGCATCTTTCAAAGTGTAAGAATGCTTCGTATAGGTGGTCGGCGAAGGTTGCATCCGATCGACAGTAGATTCCAGGCTTTTTCTCTTTCTATCACAGCTTGTGCTGAAGGTCACCTGGTGCTACTTCTTCGAGGAACTGCTCCAGAGACTGCTTGCGGAAACTGAACAAGAGTTCCTTGACGTGCTTGGTGGCATTGTTTGAGGCTTTATACTATCTTAAGAAGTTTCGAGAAGGTTTTCGATATAAGTAACAAATTTTTTAAAGTTTGAGGACTTCGAACTGAAGATTTTTTTTGAGTTGTGATGATATAGGAATAATAAAAAACAAAAAAAGGGAATAAGAAAAAGGCTTGGAAAAAAAGCCGAAATAGGAAACAGAGAAACAAATCTGTTCAAAGTGAATTTATTTTTTTTTTTTCAGTGTATTAAACAATAATTAAATTGAAATAAATTCTTAAATATATATTTTTTTTTTGAATACTAAATATGCATTTTTTTTTTGTTTTTATTTTTTTTTTTACTAAAGCTAGTGCAAAATAAAAAGAGTCAACGTTGGCGCCTCAAACTCAATAACAACAATAAAAAAATAAATTAATTAGTTAAAATATAAGCAAATTTAATAATTTAATAATATACAAAAAAAAAAAAAAATATTTCAACACCAAAAATAAATTCTAAAAAACAAAAAAAAAAAAAATCTATGAAATTTAATTAAGAAAACACCAACTAATTTAAAAAATCAATACAAAAAAAAAAACAAAATTAAAAATTAATTATATATAAATAAACAGCGATAAAACACAAGAAGTAGACGAAGAAGTAGCAGCAAATAAAACAAAACAAAAAAAAAAAATAGTAAATAATTAAAATAAAGAAGAAAAAAAAAACAACTGAAAGAAAATACTGCTAAACGTTAAAGAAAAAGCACAACACCAACAACAAATTATAGTAAAAAAAAAAAACAAAAAAAAAACAACAACAACATCATTTCATAGCAGTAAAAGTCAAAAGCAAGGCCGTGCAAAGTAAAGACAAAGGCAACGGTAAAGGCAAAAGCTAAAGCAGAAGCAACAACAACAACAACAACAACAACAGCAACAACAACAACAACAAAAGCAGTATTCGAGTATCGTAATTGTTTGTGTGTGTTTGTTTAAATTCTTTTTTTTTTCTTCTTCTCACTCTGTGTGTGTGTGTGTAATTGTTGTTTGTTTTGCTCGTGTATTGGCGGCTCACTCATACATATACGCACAAACGCACACACGCACGTACCACACACCTTGCCTTGTTGCCTTGGTCGAATTGAAATAATAACAACAACAACCAAAGAAAAGAAAGCAAAATAAAACAACAACAACAACATAAAAGCAACATCAACAGCAACAACGAAAAATAACAAAAGTAACAACAACAGCAACAACAACAGCGCATTGAAATCGACATAATTGTTCAAAACAAAAAAAAAACCAACAAAATTATTGGTCAAGTGTGAGTGAGAAAAAACATCGATTCGACATCGATTAACGGTAAGTGTGACATACTTTAAATACAATAAAATAAGAAAGCAAAAATATTCAAGAAGAAGCAAAGTAAAAGCAAAGTAAAAGTAAAACAATTTAAATGCAAAGACAGGGTGTTGCATTGAGCATTTGAACTATTAAAAAGTTTATGCAGCGCTGCTTAGGGAAAGATTTAAATTTGGAGATATCAACTCAGAATGGAAATTATTTGTAAATACTCAACATTAATTAGTTATCGCAGCAGAAAATAGAAATTGTTGAAAAAAAAACAATTTGAAATTTAAAAAAAAAAAAAATACTTCGTTACAAAAAACATTTTCGTAATTTGCTAAAAATTGAGCCCATAAATTTGTGCCCATATTTCGTATGCTAGTGCTGTATGAGTTTAGGGAAGTTTTGATACATAAAATATAACTGTGAACAGTCTGTAAGCAAAGATATTGTAAAACAAACATTCGTTTTGACCATATTTACTATTCGTGTTCATCCTTGACAACATTCATTTGGAAGTTACTGCCATTGCGTGTATTTTTTAGTACATGTCATTTGGTTGAAGCGTAAACAACAGTTTTTTCTATTCATTTGAAAATGTCGAACTTTGTGGCAGATAAAGCAATTTCGACTTAGAAGACGAAGAACGACCCGGACAGCCAAAAAGGTTTGACGACGAAGAATCGGAGGCATTGATCGAACTTGCAAAAACTTTGGGAGTTGATCAAGCAATCATTTCCAGACGTTTAATAGCTTTGGGATTCTTCGAAAAGCTTGGAAATTGGGTGCTATATGAATTGAATCCTAGAAAAGTCGAACGACGATTCTACATTTCGGAAATGTTGCTTGAACGCCACACAAACAAAAGTCATTTTTGCATCGGATTGTCACTCGTGATGAAAAATGGATTCATTACGATAATCCCAAGTGCAAGAAATCGTATGTGAAGCCCGGCCTACCATAAAGATTCACGGCAAAGCCAAATATCCATGGCGCCAAGGTAATACTTTGTGTTTGGTGGGATAGCAAGGGCTTGAAATTGGGTCAGACGATTAAAGGGGACCTCTGCCGAACAAAATTGGGGAAAAAGCCACTATAATATGCGACCAGACACGAATCCATAATTTTCCATCATGACAACGCTTGGCCACATGTTGTAGAACCCGTTAAAAAGTATTTGTAAAACAGTGTGTGTGAAGTTCTACCTCACCCGCCTTATAGCCCAAAAAATGGTCCCTTCTGATTACTACTTGTTCAGATCAATACAAAATGCACTCAACGGAATACGCTTCACTTCAGAATAGGGTATCAGCCGAAGAAGTTCTTATGGCTTGGAATACACAAACTGCCAGAAAGATGGGCGAATGTCGCAGAGTCATTTAGAACATTGTTTAACCATTTTTCACAATAAATGCTTAATTTTCGAGGAAAAAAAAACCGCTCGCCCTAAAGCATACTCCCCAATACTACTATTTCCGTTCAACGTATAGCTTTTACTACTGATAAGTGGACCGGCATTTCACAAAGATGTACTGTTAAACTCTATGGCATAAAATATAAAATATCTTCTCCAGAGGAGGGTGTACTTCGCGAAACTTCTGATAGTTGTTAGATAGTTCCAAGTTGAGTCAGATCATTTATATAATTTATTAAGTAGATCCGCTTGGTCTATATCACTGAGAGCACTCAACATATTGATGAAGATTTTGGTTAAGATACTTCTTTTTCCATTGACCAAATCGTGCTATTCGCATTTCTTAAATGTGGTTTAAGTTATTCAGAGAAGAATTTGGGTACGATTACTATTTCCTTGAATGAGAAAACCATGAGCTTTACCATGTTCCACCAATAAGAAACAACCGAATTCGTCATAGCTCAGCAACACAACTCAGAAACACAAAAACTTGAGATTTCTTATACTTGGCTAATCTCCAGAACGACGGAAACGATTTTGATGAACGATTCACTGTTTAGTGTTCAAATTAATCTTAGCAACTATTTGACGGAACATTATGAAATATGTCCTTTAGAATTCAATATATCTTAATAATAATATGACGAAGAAGTATTATTAATGGACCCATTCCGTATTAATTTGTATTTTATTTCTATCTATAAAAAAAAACTACATACAAGCTGTCAAATTAATATTTCAAAGCTTGTAGAGCTCATACAAATACACTGACAGACAGTTGGACATGTCCAAAAAGACTCAGTAATGTTTGTACTTTATGAGATGTACGAAAACTTCTTTGAGACGTTGCAAAAATTGTGTCTTAATTATATTACTATTCACAATCTAGATGAAAAGTATTAAAATACCAAAAACTGCGTACCGACGGAGTTTGGAAACCAATTCCTGAGCCAAAACTGTGGTTAAAATGTTTCGCAAATATATAAATTTTTATTTTCTACTGTTTTGCTAAAATTCCTGAGCTAAAACTGTGGTTCAAATTTTCCGCAAATGATCAAAACGTATAAATTTTTATTTTTTTACTGTTTTGTGAAAATATCTGAGCCGAAATTGTGTTTCAAATTCTCCGTAATGGGCTAAGCACACATTTTTGTTATCTTGTGTTTGGCAAAACTGCAATCCGACGGAATATGAAAACCAATTCAAGTGCTGAACCAATTAACTATTTCTGAGGTGCCAGAATTGTATTATTATTCGTACTATAGATGAAGATTGTAAAAATACCAAAAATTGCATTCCGAAGGAGTTTGGAAATAAATTCCTGAGTCGAAACTGTGGTTAAAATTATCAAATATGTTTTGGAAAAATTTCTGAGCCGAAACTGTGGTTCAAATTTTCCGCAAATATTCAAACAGAACAAAATCTATATTTTTTTTGTGATTTCAATATTGCGAACCAATTCCTAGGCCGAAATTGTGGTTAAACTTTTCCGTAATCAGCTAAACTGAATACATTTTGCTTTTTGTATATGACAAAACTGCTATCTTAGGGGAGTTTGAAAACCAATTCATATGCCGATCTGTGGTTCCAATTATTTCGGTGTCACAAACATGCTTTAAGGCGTTGCAAAAAGGGTCACTAAATTATATTACAATCCATACTCTACATGAAGATAATAATTTCGATTCGACGGCACTTGAAAATCATTTCCTGAGCAAATCAGTGGATCAAATCGGAAAAATTATATGTTTTCTAATGTTCTGCAAAACTGCGGTTCAATTCCAGTGCTAAACAGTTTAAAATTTTCCGCAAATAACCAAATCAAATAACTGAGCCGCATCTATTTAGGTTTTCAAGTTTTTTTATTATAAAATAATAAAAACAAGTAAGGAAATTTCAGTCGGGCGTAACCGACTGTAAGAGGCCCTGTACCAGTTCAGTTCGCCTAACAAACACATTAAATGTTTCCCTAGCTTATGACCAAACACATGACCACTTCTCACTGCGCGAATATGAATGAAAAGAAAAGGGGGGTCGTTCAAATTCAATTGCTTATAAAATCGTCATTTATTATCCGATTTTGATGATCTTTTCGGATTTTGGCTAAGAAGGATATCTCGAAATTTTTACCCTTGGGGGTGATTTTATGGGGAAGGGGGGGGGGGGGGGGAGGTGCAAGTTTTTAAAATAAACTTCCGGAGCAATCCTAGACGAATGCAAAAAACACGAAGTCTCTATCTATTACCGTTTCCGAGATCCTTTCGTTCATACGGACGGACGGACAGACGGACATGTCTATATCGACTCCTCTATCACTCCTGACCATAATGGGGGTAACTTTGGGGGTCTCCGACCATTATTTCTACCTGTTACATACATTTGCACAAAACCAATAGGCTCTTGTACCTTC
Organism: Leucophenga maculata; assembly: GCA_035044805.1. Taxonomy (NCBI): domain Eukaryota; kingdom Metazoa; phylum Arthropoda; class Insecta; order Diptera; family Drosophilidae; genus Leucophenga; species Leucophenga maculata. Next base: position 471,593 of record JAWNNP010000387.1, read on the forward strand.
GGTACAGGGCCTAATTATTAAACAAAAAATAACAAAATAAATGCGCCATAAATTTGGAATCAAGTCCTTTTCTTTAATAAAGAAAGCATTTAACAACGCACTCGATTGTTGCTTATGTTCTTTGAATTTTTTGGCAAATCCTAAGCCGCTATACTTTTCCACATATTTGCAAAATCGCGTCATTTTATAATAAAAATAAAAGAAAAAAAAATGACAAAAAAATAAGCCACTTAACTTTCTATGCGAAACTCATTTTTTTCTACTCGATTTAGCTTCAAAAGCCACCTTTAAACATGTCGCTAAGCACATCCGAATCGGCTTAATCTATTCAGAGTATTTTTCTTCTCCCCAAACATTTTTCATTTCTAAAACAGCTAATAAAAAAAAACAAAAAAAAAAAAAAGCAAATACAATTCTTAGAAGGAAGAAGAAAAGGCGCTACAATGTTTGCCGCTCTTTGAGAGTTCAGTTTGTGGAAAGAGATTCGCACGTTTTTGTGTTTTTGCTGACAGAGAGAGAGAGAGAGAGAGCGAGAGAGAGTGCGAGCAAAGACAATGATGCAGTGTAAAGGCATTTATTGACTTTTGTCTTGCAAATACAAGAAATAACTGTTTCGTCAAGTATTTGCGCTCACTTTGATTGCAAACACACGCTCTCGCGCTCACTCGCACACTGGTATGCGCGCGTTTTTTTTCATATAAAATTCATTGACTAAAAGTAGTAAAAGTTTCGTTCAGTTTTTATTTGCGTTTTGTGTGTTTGCAAAGTCAAACGCAAAAGCAAAAGCACAAGCAGTAGAATACTCGTTTAAGTCTTTTGCTTTTCTGTTATTTTTTACTTTTTATATTTTCATACGCCGCGTTGTCTCATAGGAAATTTTCGCACTCAGTGTGAGTGACTCATCATCCGCTTTCGTTAGAGAAAATGAGTTATACGATTTTTTACTATAATTTGATTAATTAAGCAATTATAAATTTCATACACATTCGATACGAGCGTTGAATTCTGTTTAAAAATAGCCTTTAAATAAGCGGCAAAGGCTATCGTCCGTTTTTATTCACACACACACACACACACACATACACTCACATATATACATACACACATGTGGTCATGTACTGTGTGTTGACCTACTTTCTAAGTAAATATATACTCGAACAATAATAAAAATTTACGTCAATTCAATTATTGAAAAGTATAAAACGAGGAAAAAAAAAAAAAAAAACAGTGGAAAATCGTACACATTTGCAATTATATATGCAAGTTGATTATATATAATCGTAGTAGTTGGTAAAATAATTATTTTTAAACAATTAGTCCTTGTTGCTATTAAATATTTGATAGCTTTTAGTTGGAAATTTTCTGTTGGCCAATGATGTTCTAAATATAATGTCTAACTTTGTAACGCATTGTAGGGGGGTTTTGAGTTTTTAGTTTACAGTTTATAGTTTATATACATAGTTAGCCTGCTTGGACTATGAATAGTTTTAATTTTGTAGCGTATTAAATTACTTTTAATTGCTACTTGAAATATTAATGCTTTTACGTATTTTGTGCTATTCGGGTTAGTTGCATTGAAAGATTCAGCATATATAATTGTATAATTGGAAATATAAGTGGAGGGAATATGAAATATGTTAAATGAATGTTAAGAGGTGCTTCAGGTGGCTTAGAATTTTATGAAAATTTTCCAAATCTTTCAAAATCTGCAACTCTGACCTCATTTGGCTGCGACATTTTAGACGGGTGCTGTCCAATTGCATGTGCCTTCTCTACATCTGGCTTGCACCAAATGAACTTATTTTCCACTGAGACTGGATTTAAAGTCTTCAATGATGAATTTCAAGAACTTAAAAAATCATTAAATTTTAAAGGACCTATACGAAAGCAGAGATATTTTCCAAAGTAAATTTCATCGAGAGTGGTTAATAGTTGCGTAAGCCAGTTGGTACGAACTCAGTTGAGAATTACTTAATTTCAGACTAGCGGCTCTTGCTGGATAAACAGCGGAACCATGCAGTTTGGGCCGAAGTATCTATTAAGTAAAGTCTTATGTGATGTAATTTCGACTTATTGCAGACGACGCTTAGATGCCAATAAATATTTTTCACGATAATTCTATTGACAATGCTACAGTTCCTGATGCTCCTCTGCTGTGAGGGTACTCATTGCATAAAACATCCCAGTTGTTATCGTTGTGTGTTCCAAATATTTGTTTGTGGTCCAGTTTGGCTTAGCATTAGGTGCTGGGTTAGATCTGGAAGTTGAAGCAGCCCATATTATCGGTCGGCTGTTTGACCGCTAAGTGCGCAAAGGTTGGAGGGGCTGTTTTATCGTTGAGATCAGAGGACTTTCGTTTGAGCTCTATCACCTGTACAAAAATTAAATTGTTTATACCCAACAATACTAGGTGGGGTGAGAAGTAAACTCCTTAGGAATTAAAAAAATGTTTTTTAAATTTTTTTTTTTATTTTATTCAATATAGTTCCACTTTAGAACATTACAATAATTTCAAGCGATTTTCCAACTTTTTTAACCCGTTCCAAAATCGTAATTTTCCTGAAGTTCTGCAAAATACTCCTCCGCGACGTCTGAATTTTTAATTGATGAGCCATCTTTTGAGGTTTGGAACGAGATAATTGTCCGAAGGAGCCAAATCAGGCGAATAAGATGGATGAGGAAGCAATGGAAGCGCTAAATCGTTGATTTTAGCTATGGTTGCGATGCTCTTGTGGTCCGGCGCATTGTCGTGCACAAACAAAATTCTTTTTCGCTTCATGTGAGGCCTTCAATCGCTCCAATAATGCGCAGTAATACTGGCTGTTGATGGTTTTTTCTTTTTCGAGGTAGTCCATGTAGAGTATGCCATGACAATCCCTGAAAACGGACGCCATGACCTTTTTAACCCATTGAGCCTCCATCGACCGCTTTGGCGCACTCGCGCTGGCTTCATTACATATCCGGGCACACATTATTTTCTTTGGCGTATAATAGTGGACACAGGTTTCATCAACAGTTACCAATCGACGCCAAAAGTCCACCCGATTCTGCATCAGCATGGCCACATACTCTTTCAGGATAATTTTTTCATATGCAGAATCTCGTCCAAAATATGGCGTATGCACTCAGTATTAATTCTTGTGGCATCTGCTAGCTCGCACACATTCACCTTACGGTCGGTCATCACCATTTCATGTATTTTGTTGATATTGTCCTACTTAACCGCATCGGAGTGGAGTTTCGACCACCACGAAACTCTTGAAACCAACATTTCATGCTGTAATCTGATAGAGTATTAGCTCCATAATATTTATCCAACTTTTAAGACAGCATAATCTTTATTGACCCCTTTAGATTGTACGCACACCCTCGACGTTCTGCGTCGCAGGGTGAAACATACATTGGCTGACTTGCCGCTCTGTATGCCGATGTTCCAGCGTCTCGCCCATTGCGCGAATTTTGGGGCATATTCTTGAACCTCGTTTAATGCAGACATCATCTGCGAATGTGGCCAGCATTGCGGTGTCGCTCGGGCTAGCGTCTAGCTGCGGCATATCGTTGGTGTATAGACAGTACAAAAGAGCGCCCAGGACACTTTCCTGTGGTACAACAGCTGCCACTTCATATTGTGTTGTTTTTGACTGCCTTCCCTCCAGGTACGATCACAGTAGCCCAAAATATGCTGCAGTCAACGTATCCTTAATTTTGGTTAGTAGGCCAGTACGTGCCTAACACGGTTGAACGCCTCCCTAATATCCAAGAAGAGGGCGTTGCTATACTCTTTCCTGTCGAATGCGACCAATATTTGCTTGACAACCCGAAGTAGCTGTTCGACAGTGCAGTGGCCAGCTCAAAACCCGAACTGGTGCTCAGGAATAATTCCCCGAGATTCCACAATGCTAACAATCCTGGCGGCAAACACATACGCGACCGAAGGAGGAGACTGATCGGCCGGTAGGACACATGGTCTCTTTCCGGCTTGTCCCGTTTGTGAATCATGGTTATTATACCGAGCTTCCTCTGTTCAGGAAAGCATTGCAACCTCACGATGGCGTTGAATATCAATGTTGTGTAGAGGATCGCACGACTAGGCAGTGCCTTTAATGTGGCGTGACGTCGGCAAGGGTCCTATACTATGAGCCGTTGCTATGTATTTGATAAATAATATTGTTATAATGATTTAGGTATGCTTAGGTATTATCCAACCTATTCTGGGACTTTTTAAGCATTGGTTTGAGGAGATTAATGATCCTTATACCAGGGACCTCTACTAGGAGCTAGGAATAAACATATATTTGCATCGTCATTACCTTTAACCTATTCGTCATGTAATTTGCTTTTCCCTTATTTATCACTGGTATACCTGCTCGGGCGCCAGTTAACTAAATTCGAATGTACAAGCTACTTTATTTCAAATTATAATAAAATTGTTTTTTCTACTTTATTTCCAGAATTGTGCAAGCGGTGGGCGCTACTCGAACATGGCGCCTCGGATATAGTTGTAGCTTTAATGTAGCAGGCGACATCCATGTGCCTCATGTAAGTAACATCGATTAGTATTCGATTTTATATTTCAACAGTGTCACAACAACAACAAACAACAACAATCAAAAAACCAAAACATCAATTCTTACAGGCCTTGGAAATCTAAGGCTCTCATCGTTGGCCGCATAGACAATGACAGAAGATTCCGACTCGATATCTGAGGAAGAACGCAGTTTGTTCCGTCCCTTTACCCGCGAATCATTGGTGCAAATTGAACAACGTATTGCCGCTGAACATGAAAAACAAAAGGAGCTGGAAAGAAAGAGAGCCGAAGGAGAGGTGGTAAATATTTCTTAACCTAGGAACTAAGCCTAAGCTTAAATGTGCCTAACGCCCTCTACTACTACTACTACTTCTACTACTACTTCTACTACTTAATACTAATTGCTGTGTGCTGTGCTGTAAAAATAACTGCGCCGCCTTTATGTCTCGTTAAAACTATAAATATCATACATTCTCGTACATTATGCTATATACATGACTACATGAACCGATATACATACATATATAATATACATATATATACATAATATACATAATATATATATATATATAGCTGCTATATGTCAGATAATATGTATAAATGTGAAACGCTCTCGCTATCTCGTTCTATCTCTCTGTCTCTGTCTCCTCTCTCTCTCTCTCTCGCTATATATATGTATATATATTCTCTGTACATGTATGTGTTTGAACTAAGTCGCTTCAAATGCCAACTTTATTTTAAATATTCCCTTCTTCTAATCAATCAATCAATCAATCAATCAACTTACTCGCTCACCTTCATACAATTCATAGTAAAATTTTTAGATTTTCCACTCGCTCCCCCCACTCATGCAATAAATAGAACACATCACATTTATTATATGTACAGGTAAAACTATTTGAATTTAATAATTAAGAACATTCAGCATTGCGAGTTAAAATATTTTTATGGTTTTTTGTTTTATTTTTAATTTGCATATTTGTTTGCTCAAAAAAATGTTCAAAGCCTATGTGGGCGGAGGGGAACAATTGCTCAGAAGGGGATTTGGTTACTTTTTTGAATTTTGATTTTTTTCAACTTCAAAGTTTGGAAATTTCTTGCCCGAAAACTCCATGTTGTATGCGGTGGAGTGGCCAAGTCATTTGCGAAGAGGTTTTAATTCACGAATAAGGTTTTCTTAAAATATTAAAATAAAATAAAACAAAAAATTAAAAAAAAATATATACAAAAAAAAAAAAATTTAATAGAAGAGAATAAAATATAATAAAATAAAATAAAATTTGATAAAATAAAATAAAATAAAATAATATAAAATAAAATGAATAAAATAGAATAAAATTAATTAAAATAAAAAAAATTATTTAACATAAAATAAAATAAATTAAAATAATATAAAATAAAATAAAAATGGAATAATATGAAATAAAATAGAATTAAATTAAATAAAATAAAATTAAATATAATAAAATAAATTAAAATTAAACTAAATAAAATAAAAATAAATAAAAAAATAAAATGGAAAAATATAAAATAAAATAGAATAAAATTAATTAAAATAAAAAAAATTATTTAACATAAAATAAAATTAAATATAATAAAATAAATTAAAATTAATTAAATAAAATAAAATTAAATAAAGTAAAATAAAATAAAATAAAATAAAATTAAAAAAATTATTTAACATAAAATAAAATTGAATATAATAAAATAAATTAAATAAAATAAAATAGAATAGTATAAAATAAATTAAATTAAAATAATTAAAATAGAAAAAAAAAAAATAAAAATAAAACGAAATAGATTGGAATAAAATAAATTATATTAAAATTAAATACAGTAAAATAAAAAAAATAAAATAAATTAAAGCAACATTTTTAATAAAATAAATGCAAAAAATTTAAATAAAATAAATCCTTTTTTGCCATGCGTATAAGGTTGGCTTAATTTACGTAAAATTCTATAACATTTATTTTTTATATTTTTTATTGAATCTTTTTTTTAACTCGCAGTGCTGTATAAACTGTATAAACTAGTGTATAAACTAGCAAATATATTCATATTCATGCATTTTATATCGTCATAAAAACTTCATAAATTATTTACACATCTTCAATATAGCGCTGCTCTACTGCACTTTATACTTTCAAGACCCGAATTAATAAGTCCCAAAAATAAAAAACAAAAGATATTTCAAATTATTTAACTTATATTAAATTAAATATATATAAATAAATAAAAGTATACAAGCCCAACTGTCAATTAAGAAAAAAAGAAACAGAATTTAAGTTTGTATTTCATTTGAATTGTCACACTTGATTTATTGTAGTTTCTTTACTCAATATGAACCAAATATACTCCAATGTTTCTAGGCACTAAACAATTTAAATAAAAAATTTCCCCTTTTAGTAAGTTCTTAAAACTCTATTTTATATATGAAACTAACAATTAGCAAGCGCTACTGCTTACTCTGTCTTCTTAAATAATTACTAAAATATTTAGCAACCCATAGAACCAAAAGCTCACCGGTATAAACTACTCAATTTTAAACCCTGTCTCTATTTTTTTTTTCTATTTATTTATAACTGAAACATTTCTGTATATATCACTTCATGCAGTTACAAATTTATTATTTTCTTCCAAACGTAAACAGATCTATCTTCGTTCTATACCGAAATAAAAAAAAAAAACAAAACAAAAACAAAAAATTAAATAATTAATTAATAAATCACTGTTTATACTTATACTAATTTCCATTGATTTACCATTTAATTTAAACCCTTTCGTTGTTGTTTCAAAAAATTTTTCTGTATTAAAAACAAAAACAAAAAAATTAAACCTTTTAGTAATTTGAGCTACTAAAACTATAATAAAACCAAATCAAAAGCCTTATTCGTATACTATTTGAAATTATTTTTAATAAATGTTCGTTGTTTGTTTGCTAATTAAATTGATTTAATGTGTATTAAAAAATAATAATAATAATAATATTGGCTTAAATTTATGTTTTTTCTTATTTTAATTTTTTATTCGATGTTATTTCCTAAATAAAGTTTGTATAAAGAAATTATGAGAAATTTGTAAAAAAAGGCAAAAAGTTATTAGTTCGTAAAAAAAAAACAAAAAAACAAAAAAACAAAAATTATATACATATAAATTTCTTAATTTATTTATTATTATTATTATTAGTTATACTTATTATTATTATTCGAATTAATGTTTCTGTTTGTTGAATTCGAACGTTTGTTTCATTTTACTATGCAGCGTATTTAAATAAATGTATTGAAAGGTTTATTGGCAGGTTATAGATCAGTAATGTTAGATCTGTTAACAGAAATTAGTAGAGCTGTCATTCATAAACTAACAAAAATTTAATCAAATTTAATATTCAAATTATAGCGCAAAAAAAAAAAAAACAAAAACTAAACAAAAAAAGAGAAAAGAGTTTCTTTCATACGAAGTTTGCTATTGAAGTTGACTTCTTTGCAATAAATAGCAATAATATTGTATAAACGTAGTACTTACACTCAGCAGCATAAAAATGTGTACACTAAGCAAATTAAAAACAAGTAAGGAATTACAGTCGGGCGTAACCGACTGTAAAAGGCCCTGTACCAGTTCAAGTCGCCTAACAAATATATTAAATGTTTCCCGAGCTTATGACCAAACACATGACCACTTCTCACTGCGTGAATATGAATGAAAAGAAAAGGGGGTCGTTCAAATTCAATTGCTTATAAAATCGCCATTTATTATCCGATTTTGATGAACTTTTGGCTTAGAGAGACGTTATCTCTATATTGGTACACTCTATATTTTTTGTGCCGAAGAAATTTTCACCCTAAGGGGTGATTTAATGGGGAAGGGGGGGAAGGGGCAAAATTTTAAAATAAACTTGTGAAATTCCGGAGCAATCCTAGTCGAATGCAAAAAACACGAAGTCTCTATCTATTACCGTTTCCGAGATCCTTTCGTTCACACAGACGGACGGACGGACGGACATGGCTATATCGACTCCTCTATCACTCCTGACCATAATGGTGGTAACTTTGGGGGGTCTCCGACCATTATTTCTACCTGTTACATACATTTGCACAAAACCAATAGGCTCTTGTACCTTCGGTACAGGGCCTAAAAATATGAGAGTGGAGAACAAATGAAAAATAATTGAATTAGAATTTAGAAAAAAAATCACCTAAATGGAGAACAGGTGAAAAATAAAGGTAGTACACACTGGGAATTTTGATACAAATAGAGATTCTCTTAAAAAAATAGAATTCCTAAATGGAGAAAAATAATTGCAGACCCTATTAGGTGCTTTGAAATAAATAGAGTTTGGAGCACAAATGAGAAAAAACTGGAGAATACAAAGGATTTTTTAAAATAGAATATGGAAGCATAAATAAAGAAAAATGGGTGTTTAATACTTAAAAGAAGTAAAAAAGAAAAATTAGGGTGAATACTACCACCAAGATCTGTGCCAATGGCGGTTCCATGCAGGCTTACGCCAAACACTTCTATGCTCACCATGACTCATTCTTATAAAACAAAAACAAAAAAAAAAATGGATGATAATTTTAAAACAGAATATAGAGAAAAATTGTTCATAAGCAAGAGAAGATGCTTTGTGAAAATGGATAACAGGTGAAGATCAAACAAAGAATAAATATAAACAATTTTCATTAAAAGAAATACTATTCGAAACTTAGAACAGATATATAATGAAGCAAAATTTTTTATTCGAAAGAAACGATAAATATTAAGAATTCTCATAGATAATATTCTCAAAATTTTAGAAAAATGGAGAACCATTTTTCATTCGAAAAAAAAAGACTTTTTATGTCAATGAAAAACAGTTGAAGATTAAATGGAGGATAAATAAAAATTTGTATCATTAAAAAATATTCTCCCAAATTTAGAACAGATGGTGCATAATTTTGCATTCAAAAGAAGAGACTTTTTTTTTTTGGTCAATGGAGTACAAAAATATAAAATATTCTCCCAAATTTAGAATTACGGAGAACCATTTTTCATTCGAAAGAATATAATTTTTGTGCCAATGGAGAACAGGTGAAGATTCAATGAACAATAAATATAAATAAATATAAAAAAATATTCTCGAAAACTAAGAAAAATGGAGAACCTTTTTTCATTCGAAAGAATCGAATTTTTGTGCCAAGGGAGAACAGTTGAAATCTAACTGGAGTATAAAGATTAATCACTCTCATCAAAAATATTCTCCCAAATCAAGAACAGATGATGAATAATTTTCCATTCGAAAGAAAAAAATTTTTTGGATTAATGGAGAACAGTTGAAGATTAAATGGAGGGCAAATAGTAATCATTCCCATAAAAAATATTCTCCCAAATTTAGAAAAATTTTTAATTCGAATTTTTTGGGTTGTTGGAGAACAGCTGAAGATTCAATAGGGGACAAAGATTAATCAATCTCATAAAAAAAATATTCTCTCAATCAAAGAAAACATTTTAATTCAAATGAAAATAATTTTGTATATATGGAGAACCGAGAAGAAGTTCCATAAGAAAATATCTTTAATAGAGATTACAAAGAAAATTTTGCGCAAATATAGGGTAAATATAAAAAATATTTTCTCTGTCTCCAAAAAGTTTCTTACATCATTAAATGATTTTAATATGAATGAAGATAATCAATGAAGATTTAGAAATTGGAGGGAATTTTTATTGGAAGCTGAAAGAATATTTTCACTGTCTCCAAATAGTTTCTTACATCATTAAATGATTTTAAAATGAATGAAAAATTTCAATGAAGATTTAGGAACTGAAAAGAATTTTTCTTGGAAAGGATAGTTATTTACATATGTATCAACGCTGTCTCCAAATAGTTTCTTACATCATTCAATGATTTTAATATAAATGAAGAACTTAAATGAAGATTTAAAAACTAGAGAGAATTTTCATTGGAAGCTGAAAGAATATTTTTGCTGTCTCCAAAAAGTTTCTTACATCATTAAATGATTTTAATATGAATGAAGATAATCAATGAAGATTTAAAAACTGGAGAGAATTTGCATTGGAAGCTGAAAGAATATTTTCACTGTCTCCAAAAAGTTTCTTACATCATTAAATGATTTTAATATGAATGAAGAACTTGAATGAAGATTTAGGAACTGGAAAGAATTTTTGTTGGAGAGGATATTTATTTATGTATCAACGCTGTCTCCAAATAGTTTCTTACATCATTAAATGATTTTAATATGAATGAAGATAATCAATGAAGATTTAAAAACTGGAGAGAATTTTCATTGGAAGCTGAAAGAATATTTTCACTGTCTCCAAAAAGTTTCTAACATCATTAAATGATTTTAATATGAATGAAGAACTTGAATGAAGATTTAGGAACTGGAAAGAATTTTTGTTGGAGAGGATATTTATTTATGTATCAACGCTGTCTCCAAATAGTTTTTTACATCATTAAATGATTTTAATATGAATGAAGATAATCAATGAAGATTTAAAAACTGGAGAGAATTTTCATTGGAAGCTGAAAGAATATTTTCACTGTCTCCAAAAAGTTTCTTACATCATTAAATGATTTTAATATGAATGAAGAACTTGAATGAAGATTTAGGAACTGGAAAGAATTTTTGTTGGAGAGGATATTTATTTATGTATCAACGCTGTCTCCAAATAGTTTCTTACATCATTAAATGATTTTAATATGAATGAAGATAATCAATGAAGATTTAAAAACTGGAGAGAATTTTCATTGGAAGCTGAAAGAATATTTTCACTGTCTCCAAAAAGTTTCTTACATCATTAAATGATTTTAATATGAATGAAGAACTTGAATGAAGATTTAGGAACTGGAAAGAATTTTTGTTGGAGAGGATATTTATTTATGTATCAACGCTGTCTCCAAATAGTTTCTTACATCATTAAATGATTTTAATATGAATGAAGATAATCAATGAAGATTTAAAAACTGGAGAGAATTTTCATTGGAAGCTGAAAGAATATTTTCACTGTCTCCAAAAAGTTTCTTACATCATTAAATGATTTTAATATGAATGAAGAACTTGAATGAAGATTTAGGAACTGGAAAGAATTTTTGTTGGAGAGGATATTTATTTATGTATCAACGCTGTCTCCAAATAGTTTCTTACATCATTAAATGATTTTAATATGAATGAAGATAATCAATGAAGATTTAAAAACTGGAGAGAATTTTTATTGAAAGCTAAAATAGATTTAATGATTTTTAATGATTTTAATAGGAATGAAAAATGTCAATAAATATTTCGAGATGACTTAGAAAGAATATTATAGACGGTGTTTTTGGTGAAGATTGTTGAAGCAAATAATTAAAAGATGTGTTAAAATATAAGAAAGGGCAGTGAGTAGGGGCAGAGAACATAGACATTTTGTGCCAAAGAAGTTTGGAAAAAGTTCAAATTGAAATGAAGATTTAATGGTTAAGGAGAATTATCATTTCTATCCAATGGAGAACACATTAATAGCTTTGAACTTCTAAGAGTCTTAGAAATATTTCAACTAATAATGAAGAACTTTAATTTACTTCGACTAATTAATTTTTGTAGAAATAGTTTGTATGTGTGTACACATGGTTATGCTGCCTGGTGTATATAGTCTCATATTATAGCGCTCTTCTCTCCTCGTCTCGTGTAAATACACACATTTCAGCATAACTGTATAATTTAAAACAGCAAAAGAATTCATTGCAACATCTGAAATCATCTATTTTTTCTCTATATATATACAAGTCTAAAAAAAAAAAAATATAAAATATAAAATATTTAGTTAGGCACCAATTGCGACTCATAAATCAATAAACAAATCAAAAATCGAAACTGTAGTGTGCAACAAAGTACACCACGTTCACCTATACACCATAACACATCTAAAAAAAAAAGACATGTGCAAAGTACTAAAAAATACCGCACAAAAGTGTTATTGTGCGCATTTTTTAGTACATTTTTTTTTTGCACTATGTCTGGTGTTAAAGCAAAACTCGTCTCATCAATGCGTAGCCACGTTTCGCTCTCCTAAACTAATAACTCTACACAAACTGTCTGATATATGCTATTAACTAATATTTCAAGTACTTCATAACTGTCCACTTCTTTCAAAATCATTTCACTAAAAAATTTTGTGCGTTTTCTATTAAAAAAAAAATAAAAAAAACCAAATACATATTCTGTCCATTGTGAATTATATTTCGAACTTCTTGCTCAAACAAGTTCAAACTTTATAAAAATAATAATTAATTAATTAATATATATTAATAGACATGTCAAGCAGACAAACTGTTGTGCACAGCGTTGCCACTGCGTGCAAAATTTGCTATGGCAACGCTGCGCCAGCGCCATGCTTAGACATGTCTCTACTAAGTTTAGACAATTAAAATATATATATATTAAAAGAAAATTTAAAAATACTTTTCACATACATATATATATATATTTTTGTCTTTCTTTTTTCCGTATATTTTTTTTATTTTATATTTTGGTTATTCTCTTTTTTCCCACGTTCAATTAAATATGCTCTCTCTTTAACCTTCTATAACATTGCGTAAACTGCGAACGTCTGGATGCAATAATTATTATATATATATACAAAAAAAAAAAAAACCATATGCCTATATATATATATTTAAAAATAATTAATTCTTTAATTACTTAAATTAATTTTACTTAATTTATTTTTATTGTGGAATATGCGCCGCGCGCTCTTTTTAAACTTTACTCAACTTGCCGCCTACGACTACGCTAAAAAAAAAAATAATAATAACTAAAAAAAAAAAAATTTTGTTTTTTAAACACATTTCACCATAAAAAAAAAAAAAAAAAAATCGTTCACACATTAAAAAAAAAAAATTTAATTAAACTAAAAAAATGTAACACCCAACAAAAACATTTTTCAAAAACTCGAAAAATCTTCTTTCAGCCGCAATATGGTCGCAAGAAAAAACAAAAAGAAGTAAGATTTTGCCAGAAAATAGTTTAAAAACAAAAAAAAAAAATTCAGTATAAAATCAATTACAATAGCTACAAAATTTCATTTATATATTTATATATTTTTTTTTAATTTTTCTTTAATTAAAATATTTCATTTAAAAAACAAATTTTAGACACAAATCCTCAACTTCTTACTATGTACTTCAATTAATAGCGATTTTTTTCGCTTTAATTAAAACTCTTTTTTGTGTACGCCAAAAAAAAGTGCAATTTAAATTTAGTTTAGTTAACAAAAAAAAAACACCCTACTCCACTTTCCACCCCACCCCACCTAAGTTTTGTGAACTTATCACAGCTCACCTTTTGAAACTCAAAAAAAAAAAGAAAAAAAAAACCAAACCAAACTCTTTTTTGTATAACTTACTACTCTATAATTAATTACTTGATCCAACTATCGATTTTATATATCTCAACTAACTGTACCATATTTTTTTAACCAACCTTTCTTTTGTGTTTTTATTGTGTCACGTTCTATTTTTTTCTTTCGTTTTTCGTTTTTCATTTATGATTTTTGGAAAATAGTTTTTTGCCTTAATACAAAATATTAATTTGCGTCACAGAGCTTAAAATGCTGTCTATAATCGAATTGCGTCTATAATAAATATCTTTAATATATATTTATATTATATTTTTATACAATATTATATATATTAACGGCAGTTTTTAATTATTTATTAATTTTTTTATTGCATCTATGTGTGTGTGTGTGTATAATTTTTTATTTGCGCTCTCCACGCTCTGTAAATTGCTAAAACCAAAAATTAAAAAAAAAAAAACGATTTCATAATTTTAAAAAGAAAATTTTACAAAATGACAAACCTGACAGTTTGACTATAGAAAGAATAACGGTTGATTTCTTTTTTATTGTACTTTCGTGAAAATTTTACGTTTTGAATTCAATTGCAAATGAAAGCCGGAATAGAGTTGTGTAAAATGTTATAAATTTTAAAACTGACTTAAAAAAAATATTTATATATATATTTAGAACAGATTTATAATGGCTAAGAATTTTTTCATTGAAATGGAGAACAGATGAAGATTAAATGGAGAATCTATTAAAAAAAAATTCTCACATATATTAAACAGATGGAGAACAATTATTAATTCGAAAGTATAGCATTTAAAGATTTATCATTCTCATAAAAAGATATTCTCCTAAATTAAGAATAGATGGCGAAGAATTTTTCATTGAAATGAAAATAATTTTTTTGGGTCAATGGAGAACAGGAGGATAAAGATTATTCATGCTCATGAAATGATATTAGAGCAGATGGGGAAGAATTTTTCATTCAAAAGAAAATATTTTTTTGGGTCAATGGAGAAAAGGTGAAGTTTTAATGGAGTATAAAAATTATTCATTCTCATGAAATGACATTCTCCCATATTTAGAGCAGATGGAAAAAAATGAAAAATGAAAATTTGAAGATGTCAGCGAAGTTAATAGGAAGATTTAAAAAATTCCTTTTAAAAATGTTCATCGGAAAAGGTACCAATTTTAGTTCGAATAGAAATAAAATTTCGAGAAAACTGTTCCATATGTACTATAAAGATTTTATAGAAGATTTTTTTCTCCACCGATGAGATGCGATCTCCACTGAGTTAAATCTTCAAGAAGTATTTTTATAAGTCAAATAAAAAGTTCCGTGTTGGACCATATTTTATTAGAATTGTTGCAAATTCGTTATTTCTAGCTGAATTAAAAATAATAAAATTTTTTTATCTTTAAAAAATCCGAAGAGGTGGGTCTGATTTATATGGCGGCTGCTGTTGGTAGTGGTCCTAACCGAACATTTATGGAATATATTATAAGAATTGATGTAAAATAGTTCAAAGTCGGTATTTGTATCAAAATTAATAACAATAACAAAAACAACAACAAAAAAAAAAATAAAGTCCGGAGAGGTGGAATAGATTTGTATGGAGGACACCGTGGTACCAACTGAACCTTGCTTAATTTGTTTTGCGAAATCAACAGCTTGAAAGAGTTCTAAGTTGAATTTTAAAGAAATTTACTAAAGAAGGCTTTTAGGATAATGAATTACAACTACTAGACAACATATCAGGACTAATGACGACTGTACTACTTAACTGTTATACTTGAGGTACAAACTTTGCTCAAATCAAGACTAAAACTTTTCATGGTTGACTTGAAATGAAATCGAAATTTCCCGAGTGCTTACTCTCAGTGCTGCTATACACACAAACTACTACTAATCTATATTTTGACTATAAAGCTTAAAGCCCATATATTTCTTCAATATATATACTAGATGTATTACTTCAGTATGAAACCCAAAAATTTCGTACTTTTACTTTTAACTGCTTATGCTGCTATTACTACTAAGTATTACCCTTAAAGAAACATTGGCGCTAAATGTTATCAATTAATATATTAATGTGTGTGCTAACTATTAAGTACAACCTCCTACAACAGCTACTACTACTAGTATTTAGTATATATACATCTATATATGTCCCTATGTTACTACTTGCTAAACCCTATCCATATACGAAAGTACGAAAACCAAAAAAAAAAAAAAAAAAAAAAACTTGTTTGTTGTGAACTAAAATTTATTTTCAAGTAAAAATTTACACGTTTATACATTTATAGCTAAATAATACCTATAAGTATTTAATATAAACTAAATAATACCTACAAGTATTTTATAACTGTTTAAAGCGCTCTGTGTGTCTCTCTCTCTCTATGTCTCTGTCTCTCTGTTTGTGTGTGTGCGTGTGTAACTGTGTGTGTCTGTATTTCGGTGTTGTAAAATTTATGTTTTAGTGTATTTTCATTAATATTTATTATTTATTTATTTATTTATTATATATAAAAAATAATATAAAATTAAACTAAGAAAACCAAAAAATATAAGTGTTATACTCAGGGGCTCAAATAAAAACAATTTTCGGTACTATTTATGGTATTTTAGCTGCTCTTTAGGTTGGCTAGGCTAGTAGGGATTTGTTTTTAGTTAGTCTTTCTTTTGACCATACTATGCAGATGTCTGATGATTTGCCAAATGACAAGGTTCAATCTTAGACGATTTAGTTAACAAAACTGAAGGCGCTTTGAAAATAAAGTTTTTAAGATTGAAATTACCTTGTAATAAAAAAAAAAATAAATCTATTTAGTAGAGGACTCAAATTAATTTAAAAAAAAAATAAAAATCATTAAAGTTTTTAAATGAAACTACAAATAGTCATCATTATTTACATTAATAATTAAAAAATAATAATAATAAACATTTAACAGTTATATATAGCACCTAAGGGCAATGGTTAATATATATCCCTGAACTATATAGCTGTAACTGAATTAACTGTTTAGGCAGCAGCAGTGAGTAATATAAACGTTTGGTGATGTTGAATGAAGTAAGTTTTCAAAAAAATGTTCTTAGAACTAAAACTAATTAAAAAAAAAAAAAAACTTTGCAAGGTGATATAATATTTATAACATTTTTAATTTATTTTTAATTTAATTATTAAAATTATTGTTTGTAGTTGTACTTAGTATTTGTAGTATTCACATATTTAATTTATTTAGTAGAAATAATAAAAATTTTTAAAACTAATTAAAAACAATCCGAAAACTGTATGCATACAAATCAGGTAAAGAAAGTGAGGAGCCTCCATACTTGGAAGATTTTTTTGATACACTGAAGCATGCAAGAAAATTCTCGTTGGAGAGCTTAAAACAGAAAATAAATAAGCTTAAATGAGAGAGAAATGGAGTTAGTAGTTTAAAGAAGATAAAACACCATTAAAAGCATGCGCACGAAAAATATTAGAACCTCGTCTAAAATGGTACTTCATTGTTGCTGTAAAAGATGGAGCATAATATAGCTTAAATTTATTAAATTAAAAATTGGAGAAAGTCAGCTAAAGAATATGAATTGAATGTAAAAAGGAAACCATTGCAAGCAAGAAACTCCTTCTAAACTAAAACTTCATTGTTTCTATAAAGCATGGAGAATATTTAAAATTTGTTTCATTGCAAATTGGAGAAAGGAAGTTAAATATTATGAAACCATGCATTGATAAATCTTCCTCAAAAAGGCACCATCCATTGAATAAACTGAAACTTCATGGTTTTTATAAAGTATGGATAGTTCCATTGAGTAAACTTCCATTTTTGGAACACCATCTGAACTGAAACTTCATGGTTTTTTTAAGAATGGAGTTCCAATGAATAAACTTCCATTTTTGGAACACCATCTAAACTAAAACTTAATGGTTTTTATAAAGGACGGATAATTCCTTTGAATAAACTTCCATTTTTGGAACACCATCTAAATTGAAACTTCATGGATTTTATAAAGGATGGAGAATTCCTTTGAATAAACTTCTATTTTTGGAACACCATCTAAACTGAAACTTCATGGTTTTTATAAAGCATGGAGTATAACATTTTTAAGATTCGTTTCATTGAAAATTTAAGAAAGGAAGTCATATATTATGAAACCACGCCTTTTGGTAAATCTTCCTAGCTTTTTAAGCTAAAAAATTCACCATTGAGTAAACTAGAACTTCATTGCTTCTGTAAAAGATGTTACATGATATTACATTTAAAAGCAGAAGTAGAAAGTGAGAAACAAAGTATTTTTTGAAGAATCTTTTTTTTCCTGTGAAGATGTTTAGAGAAGGTTATGGATGTTTAGAGAAGGTTTTGTTTCAGCGAAAATTGGAAAAAGTTATAAGACTACATAAATTGGAAAACGGAACATAAAAAAATAAACATTAAATCACCGTTTCCTTTAAGCAATTTAGAAAGCTTCATTGGAAGATTATTGTTTCTATGAAGCATGAAAAATGAAGCAAATTAAAGTAGACTGATTACACATCTTGAAAACAGGCTTCGTTAAAACTTCTAAGCGCTGATTAAAAACTCTTTATTTTTTCGAAAAATGGAGAAGGTACATTTTTGAAGCATGCAGAAATTTTTGTAGCTTCTTTTCTAAAAAGTGGAGAGAAATTAATAGAGCTTAAAAATAAAAAATTTGAACACCTTTCATTTTGGAATTACTTTGCTTTAGAAAGCTTTATTCTTTGTTTCTATGAAGCATTAAAAATGGAGCAAATTAAAGTTGAACGTCTCCTTCATTAAAACTCCAATGTGCTAGATAGAACCTCTTTGTTCTCCAGAAAATGGAAAAGGTGCTTTATGAAGTATGTAGAAATTTTTGTACAAATCTAGTTGTGGTGAGTGAGTAAATGTGGTGAGACATCTATTAGAATATAGGAGACAAAATATTACATCACTTCTTACTTTGAAACTGCCTGCTTCTGCAAGAGTTTTAGTAAGCTTTATTCGAAGAACTTTGTTTCTATGAAGCATGAAAAATGGCGCAAACTAAAGTAGGCTGATGAAACATACTAAAAATCTTCTTCATTGAAACTTCTATATTTCGCTGAGTGATAAAAAAAACTAGACTCATATTGAAAGCAGAAACATGAAGAATATTCGAAAACCCTTCTAAATGGAGCTATTTTACGTCCTTAACAGAAGAAGTATGGTAACAAAGAATGACAACTGCTTGGAGGTACTTTGTTTGAATTATAGAAAAAGATGTACGAAGATGAAGTTGGTTAGAAACTTCTTTATTTTAGAGAACTGCACTCCGTCATGATACTTTGTTTCACCAAAAAATGCAGAAGACTATTAAAATTGGAAGCAGTAATACAAAGCATAACACTTTACTGACTCAAATGGAACTTATTTTTTTCGCTTAAGATGTTTAACAAAGTCGGTTAAAAACAAGGAAGCTTTTCTATGCAAAAATGTGTATTTTCTGTGCAGAAGGTGGAACTTATTTGTGTGCAAATGAAGCACAAAAAATGAAAATTGATTAAAAGTGCAGAAGGTGAGAATGCATACTTCATTAAGTTTTAAACTTTTTCCTGTTAATTGTGATGTGTTGCAAATGGAACATATATTAAATTTCTTTTAATTTATGACTTCAGCTACGCGGACTGCGTCGTATTACAGGATAATTAGCCTTGAATGCTTTCAGGGTTATTAGTGCAGCCAGCTTAGTGTGCTTTGTTCAGAAACTCAGTTGACTCAGAAAAGTATGTGCACAAAGAATTTCCTCCTCACAACAACTGACATCGCTTAATTCAAAGTTTTTTTTTTTTTTTTTTTTTTATAAGTCATTTGCAAGTTGTTTGATTGCGTTGTCTTAACCGCTCGAGTCCTTTTTGAAATAAATATTTGTATGTGTGCGGTTTTCATTGTTCCACTGCGCTCTGTCTCCCAAAAGGCCTGTTGCTGTGTCTGTTTGTCGGTCTGTCTGTCTGTCTGTCTGTCTGCTGTGCGTCACAAATATCCAATTAAAAACATAAAAAGAAAATAAATTCATAACTTTGTCAGTTATTCTTTTTTTGTTTTTTTTTTATTTTTTTTTACTTATATTATTTATACTATGCGTGCATGGCATGGTTTTGTCCTTCATGCTTTGTCCTTTCATTGGCCTTTGGCACATTGCATTCCAACTCAACGCCAGAAACTCCTTCGAACTTTGTGTTCACCACACCCTAAGAGGGTGTTTCCTTTCGTTTCGTTTCGTTCGGTTTCGTTCCATTGATATGCGTGTTAGAAAACTTTCCTTGCGCAAATGTTCAAACGGAAAAACTTTCTATTCCTGGCACATTTCAACTAATTACTTTTTCAGTTGCTGCTGGTTACCTTTTAAGTTTATGGACTCACTCATGGCATGCGGAATTATTCCATGCGGATGTTCGTGCGGGTTTGTTTATGCGATTTAAGAGATCTGCTGGAATTTTTTTTTTGTAATAAATTTCAAATTGTCTCATAGTTTGGAAAGAAGTTTAGCGCAACTGCTCAACTTAATTAGGTCATGTTCTTTGGAAAAACAGAGAGAAGGTCGCACATGTTCCTCTTTTTTGTAAAGGTAGAACAGTCTTTTATAGTTTTAGACGGTCTTTTAACTTGTTCGCTCAGTAGACGCAAATCTTATAGATTTTTCTTAAAATTTTTTAGTCCAGTTTGCTCCAGCTTTATTGCTCTAGCATACGTTTAGGCAAGTTAAGGCAGCCAAATCTTGTTAAAATATTTAAAGTATTTAACAAAAAACTGTTTTTAATTTTTAAAACTATAAACAAATTGGAAATTTCTTACTTACACGCTAAGAAAGTTGATAAACTACTGCGAATACAACGTTTGCTAAGAATTTGTGTATATACAATCGAAATTAAAAGTTGTCAGTGTTATAAGGTACCAAAACTGTTTCAAGTAATCACATAAGACATAAGTTCTATAAGCCGTGACATCTGTGTTACCAACTGCGACATATAAAGTTGTTCGCCTGCTCCCATTTGAGTTGTGCAAACATTACAGCTCTACTCAACAAAATGAGTGAATAATAAATGCTTGAACTCCACCCAACTATGCTGAATTTTTTATATATAGGTGTGTCCAGTTTATTTAATAATCGATAGCAATGAAATGTATGCATACAAAAAAAAAAAAAAAAAACGAAAAACAGAAAAAAGGAGAAAAAAAGAGAGAAGAAAAACAAATTGCTTACAACACTGAGCCAAATATTTATGAAATGTTAGCGCGCTGTGGAAACTAGTTAAAAGTAATATTAAAATTAATTAATTAAATTCTTTTCCTTTGGTAATTATTAATTTCACTTTTACTATAAACTTTTCTACTTTACCGTTATAATTCTAGCGCTTTAAAGAATACTATTTGTTTGCTGTGTAGTGTTATTTGCAATCTAAAGCTCTAAACTATGCTAACAACCTAAAAACAAACAAGTTGATACATTTAATTTTCGAACTCACGTTAATTTTTTTAATAGAAAAACCAACACTAGTTGCACACAAACTACAATTTTTTTAATGCAACTCTGCAAATGTTTTTTCTTCTTTTTTTTTTTTTTTAATTTTTATTTTGCTTTAATTTTTGTTTAGTAATATTTTTTGTAAGAAACTATGAAAAAAAAACCAAAACAATTAACTTTTAATTTTAATTAAAATATTTTGTTTTGATTAATCAAAAACGGCTTTGAAATGAAAAAGAACAAAATTTATCAACACTGCAAACCGAAGAAATTACCATAAAAAAAATATCTAAAACCAAATCCGATATCAATTGGGCTGCCTAAAAAAAAATTAACAATTTGAGAAATAATTGATTGATATTGAATATGTTTTCATTCTTTTCCAATTAGATAAAGTTTAAAGCAGCAAAATGTATTAACCAACACTAATCTAAATTTTTCTTTTGAATATTTCTTCTCCATCAACAAACAAACAATCGATCCTGCGTTTCGCGTTACATTACAATTAGATCCGATATGATGACGAGGACGAGGATGAAGGTCCACAACCGGATCCTACACTTGAACAGGGCGTGCCAATACCTGTTCGATTGCAGGGCAGCTTCCCGCCGGAATTGGCCTCCACTCCTCTCGAGGATATCGATCCATACTACAGCAATGTACTGGTAAGTTATAACCGTTCCACTTAACCTTTTAGGCATGCAGTCGTCGCCGTGCCTGTGATGTATACCAGTTGACCGCATTAAGCATATAACAGTTATTGTTATTTGAAACTGTACTAAAAAATTGCCGTCCGACGTATGATGTAAGCAGAATACACAATGTATGCGTCAAACAGCGTTTGTAGCGCTTTTCCCTTCCCCGCAAAATAGTTTAATAATTTTGATAGCACCAAAAATTTTGACCAACTAATTTCTTTTAGTAAAGTATTCGTTTAGAAAAAAAAGCAAAAAAAAACTTTGGTAAACTTTTTTTGCGTTACAATTTGTATCCATATCATTTAAATCGATATTCGTATCGATACTATTTGAATCGATACCGTTGTGAGTTCAACATTTAAATCGATACCATTTGAATTAATAATATTCGAATCAATAATATACGAATAGATAATTGACGAATCGATACAATTTGATAGCATATTATTCAAACGATACTTTTCAAATCGATACCACTTGAACCTTTACAATATAATTCGATACAATTATTATCGATACCGGATGAATTCACCATTCAAATCGATACTATTCAAATCGATATAATTTTTATCCACACCATTTGAATCGATACTATTCGAATCAATAATATACGAATAGATAATTTACGAATCGATACAATTTGATAGCATATTATGCAAACGATACTTTTTAAATCGATACCACTTGAATCCTTACCATATAATTCGATACAATTAATATAGATACCGGTATGAATTCACCATTCAAATCGATACTATTCAAATCGATACTATTCAAATCGATATAATTTTTATCCACACCATTTGAATCGATACTATTCGAATCAATAATATACGAATTGATAATTTACGAATCGATACAATTTGATAGCATATTATGCAAACGATACTTTTTAAATCGATACCACTTGAATCCTTACCATATAATTCGATACAATTAATATCGATACCGGTTTGAATTGATCATTTGAATTGACATTATTCGAATCGATATTATTTGAATGCATAATATTCCACCATTTCTATACAAACCATTTAAATCGATACTATTCGAATAGATACGAATAAACGAGTCGATAATGTACGAATCGATACAGTTTGATAGCATATTATTCATATCGATACTACTCGAATCGATACCAATTGAATTCATACCATTTGAATCGATACTATTTGAACCGATACGAATATAAGAATCGATACAATTTCATAGAATATTATTGAAATCGATACTATTCAAATCGGTTCCATTTGAATCCACACCATTTAAACCGTTATTATTCCAACCAATAATATTCGAATTCATAAAATTGTATAGCATTTCAATCATATCGATACTATTAGAATCGATACTTTTCAAATCGATTTAATTAAATTGATACTAACACAACCGATTCTTGTAAAATCTATACTTTCCAATCGGTTTCACATATTTTTATTTGAATCGATAATATTCGAATTAATACAATTTGATGGCATTTCATTTAAGTCGATACTCGATATTCGAATCAATACCATTCCAATCGATACAGTTAAATCGATACTAGTTAAACCGATACAATTAAAATCTAGCATACATACCCTTTAAATCAATATTATTCGAATCGATACCATTCAAATCGATACTTTTCGCAAAACACAACGCATGCAAAAGATGGTGATCAACGATTATAGACAATAAATAAAATTTTGCTGATCAGTGCTCACCATCACAGATAGACTGTTTACTGATCACTGATCATCATCGTAACATCGACTGATTACTGATCAGTGAACAAATTATTCTGCTGCATGTGTATACTCGATCCTCCTACTCCTCCCACAACTCTGTCTCTTTTCCGTTACCCCTTAAAGCGCGTTTATTGACGCAGGCGCTACTTGATGCATACAGGGTGTTTTCGACGTTACATTTCTATATATTTATGATGTATCGATACTTTTTTCAATACCGCGTTATATTATTAGCGCTTTTCCTCGACTACATAACTACTTATTGACTGAGCTTCGGTCACCGTGTGTCTAACACACACACACGTACCATTTTGTATCTCACAAACTTCCGACTCTCTTTCAAATATCTCTACGTCTCTACGTTCTATCTATCTCAATTGCAGACATTCGTAGTTATAAGTAAAGGAAAAGACATTTTTCGCTTTTCTGCATCAAAAGCAATGTGGCTACTTGATCCATTCAATCCGATACGTCGTGTGGCCATTTACATTTTAGTGCATCCATTATTTTCGTTATTCATTATAACCACTATACTCGTCAACTGTATTCTGATGATAATGCCGACAACACCAACGGTCGAGTCTACTGAGTAAGTAAAAATCTGTTTAAGTTTATTAGCTAATTTAATTAAAAACAAAAAAAAAAAAAAAAAACCATAACTAATTAAATGAACCAAACTATCTAGCAATTGTCTGAGAATATTTTATTTATAATTTTTTTTTTGAAACAAATTTAGACTACTTTCATTTATTAATGCTCCTTTTTCTTTAAAAAAAAAAAAAACAAATAATAATATATAACAACTTATTTATAATAATTAAATTAATATTGCTATACACAAAGATTAAAACATTATAATTAATTATATAACGACATACATACTACTACTATTTATAATATTTAAATGTTCTTTGAGTGGTATTTAGGCTATAAATTATTTTTTTTTTTTTTTATATATGTTTCTTGATATTTTAATAATTAATAATGTTTAAAAAACAAATAAAAAAAATGTGTGAAAAAAATTTAAAGCAATTATGTTGAAGCACTACGAAAAAAAAAAAAAAAAACAAACCAGCGTATAAAAAAAAAATAATATGAAATGAACATATTTTCCAACACTACTATTTACTAAGTAGTGCATTTCCAAATAGCAAATTTATTCGATTAATTTTTTTTTAAATGCTCAATGCTCATGAGATAAGTAATTAAAAAAAAAAAATAAAGTTTTTGCAATTCAATAATTTAGTCAAACAACTTAAGAGGTAACAAGTGTTTCGAAATACTCTTTTCAAACTTTTGCAACACTATTAATGATTAATGAGTTAAATGCATTTCATAATGTCAACTTTCATTCTTTAAAAATAAAACCGTATCAAATCAAATCAAATCAAATCAAATCAAATTAATGCAGTAAACTGTTAAACACTTTCAACAAACACTTCCAAGCAGTGTTGTAAAAGTATTTAACAAAGATAACTGTTACATTTTAAGCTTTATATAGCGCCGTCTCGTTCGTTCATTGAACATCGCTATTTATAAATATGCAATTACATACACATGTAACTAAACATTAATAGTATCTGAAAGATACTTGTATCTTTTTCAAACATACTTGTAAATTAATCTCATGAAATAAACTCTAAAACAATTAATTAATTAATTAACTGAGCATATAATTTGAAAAAAAAAAAACCAACAAAAAATTTAAGAAAAAAAGAAACTACAATGGTTTGTTCATTAGCGTTCTTATAATTTTTAATAGTGAAACAATTTATAGACCACATAATAAATAGTTAAGTTCATGTCGAATTTTGTAATTAAAAAAATAAAAAAAAAATTATATATTTAAGTTATAGCGTTGAAAATTGTTTTTCATAGAAACATTTATATATTATTATTATAAACATAGAACATTTATATAATACATACAGCTGTACAATAGAGTTTAGCTACTTTGATATAAAGTTGCCGGAAAAAAATCGAGTCAGAAATTGTCTATATTTAAATATATATACTTGAAAGCTTAGTACTCAGTTCTTAAGTAGGTTTTATTTGAACAAATTTATTTGGGCGTACAAAAAGGAGGAGAAAAAATACACACACTCTTTTAACATAAAATATATAAAGCCATAATGTTCCATTCGACCGCTCTTACAGAACATTATTTCGTCCTATCTTAAAGAGAGTTCTTTCTCCCTCTCTTATATAATATGCCAGACTTGACATAGAGTGAAATGGGAGAAGAAAAAAACGCAGTCCATTACCGTAAATTATATAAAGACTTAATGTTCCTTTCTACCTTTCTCTATTATAGAACATTACTTCTGCCTACCTTATGAAGAGTTCTTTCTCCCTCCCTAATATATTACGCCATACAACTAAGAGTTCTTCTATTTTTATGTTAGCAGAAATGCCTCTAAGGAGAAAATAATTAAAATCATGTAAGTTCAAAAGAATTTTTTTGCCGTTGTAGAGATTCTTTGGGGTTGACGCGTGTTTAATAAAAAAAAAAAAATCCAAAATGGCTATGTTTTCTTACAAACTGTATCTGTAGGATAAAAGGTTTTATGAAAAATGTGCAAATGTATGAAATAGGTAGAAGTAAACTATAAAAGGTATTCAAACTCCATTCTACCCTCTGCAGATAACTTGCATTCAATGAAGCTGGCAACCCCTGTCCATACATACCGAACTCTACTTTCTGAGATTCTTAAGAATTAAAGTCTATGTTTCAATGACACAAAAATTATAGTCTATGATGACACGTCACACATGTGACTTGGATACGTCACACTTACAGAAATTCTAATCTAAATTTCGATGATGTCGTACACAAAAAAAAGTCCTCTGATGACGTCACACATGTGATTTCGTTGAATGTAATCTATGAAAACCTCCAACAAGTCATTTCGATGACGTCACGCACAAAAATTTTAGTTTATGTTGACGTCACAAAAATTATTCCGATGATGTCACACACAAAAAATATACTCTATGATGATGTCACATTTGTGATTGCGATGACACGCAATGATCACAAAAAAAAAAGTTACACATGAGATAGCGATGACGTCACACATTTCATAGCGATGACGTCACACACAGAAATTCTAGTCTATGTTGAGATCGATGACATCGCACACAAAAAATATAAACTAAGACGACGTCACACATTCAGACGTTCACAAAAAAAGTCCTCTGATGATGTCACACATGTGATTTCGTAACGACACATCCACAGAAATTCAAGTCTATGTTGACGTCACAATCTGGATTTCGATGACGTCACAGACTTACAGAAATACTAGTCTAAATTTCGATGTCACACATAAAAAATTAGTCCTCTGATGTCGTCACACATGTGATTCCGATGGCGTTATACTAAAAAATTTGTCATGTTGCCATCACAAAAATTATTTCAATTATGTCACACACAAAATATATGATCTATGATGATCTATGGCAAAAAATTAAGCGTAGGGTGATTTCGTTTACGTCACACTCAAAAAAATAGTTTGTGACACAAAAAATATTTAGAAAAAAGTGTAATGGAAAGAAATAGTCTATATATGACGTCACACAGATTTTTTCACGGAAATTATAAGCTATGATGATCTGACATACATGATTTGAATGACGTCATACAAAAACTTATAAACTATTATGACGTGAAGCACATTTTCTCAATGATGGCATGATCATCACAAACATGATTTCGATGACGTCACATTAAACAAAAAAATTGTTTCCCACAAACTATACAAAAAAAAAAAAAATAATGCACATGACTCATAGAACCTATACTCATAGAACCCTTCGAATTAAAACTTCCTTAGCGAGGTTAGTAAAATAAAATAAAAAATCGTCACGAAATTTTAACACTTGTCTTGCAACGGATATGCCTTTTGTATTATATCAAACTTCACATAACCAAACAATGGTCTTGGGTTGATGGTCATTCGCTATATCCGTCAATTAGGTCATGTGCTCGTGCTCGTGTATAGCTTTGATGAAAGAATGGGTGTCTTCTCATTTTATGTGAAAATATTTGTCCGCTAATAATATTCTTCTAGCCAATATTCTTTTAAATATTTTCGAGAATATTCGCAGAAAACTAATTCATTCTCGTTTCCATGGTTCGGGAAATAGCTAAGTCTAAAGCAAACTTTAGAGATGAGGGCAAGCAGAAGATGAACTGTCTTACTGGGAACCCAACCCAACATATACTTTTGATATTTTTAATAAATTCGTTTAATTTCAACTTGAACCTAAGAAAGTGTTACTGGAGACATACATAGTTGGGCTAAGTTGACAGGGTGTATCAACAGCAAGGTCGACTTCGTCTTCATCAGTAGCAGGACTACACAACAATGAAAAGTGTGTAAACTGTTGCTCAAGCTGCTATGACAGCACTCTCCAATTTGCCTTGCAAGACGTTTAAAATCTTTTATGGCATTCTACGAGTTCTAATCTAATCTAATCTAATTTGGTTCTGCGTTTTGAAGAAAATCTGAAACGGTCACATTTTTAAGTTCCTTCAGTTTTGACTTGGATATTTTCCATATTCTATTGAAGACATTGTAGGACAATGTAGCTTTTGCTAAATACGCCAGTCTTCGCTTAATAGATCTCTTATTTATGTAGAAGTAAAGTAAAACTACATTTAAAACTTAAATCTGTTTATAATTCACAAATAGTTTTAAAATGGAAAATTTTAAACTTTTTAGTTACTTCAGCTAACAAGGCAACAACTTGGGTGACAAGAAGACTTCTATCTATTTTGAAATTGTATTTTGGGCTGTTAATATTTAAGTTAGTATAGCGAAGTAACATCTAGAACTGAGTACTTTGTTGTAACTGTAAAAAATTTAATATATATATTTATTTTCAATTGACTTAAATAAATTTTGGCAATAAAATATCATAATTTAATTTAGATAGTAACCATTAATTTTGAAACATCTCTATAAATATATATAGAACCATTAAACTTATAAGTAGTAAAATATAATAGTAACACATACACATATATAACAATAAAAAAAAAAATTATATACTATATATTATAATGTAGCAAAAGTCTTAGGTCTAAAAATTTAGTACGTAGTACGTACATTTTCTAGCTTTAAAGATTAAACCAATGTAAATCAGTAGACTTATTAATACGTATATATCATATATATATAAAGTTGATAATCTAAAAAAATAATAGTCTCATATACTATTGTACAAAAACCTTAGAAGTATATATAGTACAGAAAATCCCCAGCTAATTATTTGTAAAAATAAAAGAAGTACTTAATTATGTTTCGATTTACATTTTGTAAAGAGTTGAAAACTTCAGATCATATTTATATAGTTTTTATGCTGCCCTGTTTAGTTCTGTTCTGTTCTGTTTTTTCTTTCTTTCTTTCACCGCGCTATATATAGACATATATACATAGATAGTTAGATTTTATTATATAAACATTTAATTATATATTTAAAAAAAAAAAAAAAAAATTTTAATGTAGCGCGTTTCGAAATATGTGGCGCGAGGCTTTACTGCGATGTGTTGGCGTGTCTGTAAAAAGCAAAAAAAAAAAAAAAAAAATCTTAGTTTAACTAGAAAACTTTCGATCTTAGATTGTACATACATACATTTTCTTATTAGTTTTGAAAAAAAAAAAAAAAAAAAAATATTAAAACGAACTTCTAGCGGATCAATTCAAATGTTACGTCATTTTTTTAGCTGATATCAAAATTGTCGTCGCAGATTTGGTATCAGAATCGAACACCCTAAGAAAAACGCAAATGAAAAATAAAGAAAAAAAGAAAATTGTGTTCTTATAGTCAAACTATTTATAAGAACTGAGTACAGAAATTGCGTAACTTTCAGAAATTTTGACGCATCTATAAACTTATGAGCTTCTCCATGTATGTATGTACTTTATAGGCTAATCTGCGCTTGCTTGAAGAGATTATTATTATTAATTTTGAAATAAATTAAAATTTGGCTTAAGAGTGCCAGAAGGCTAATTTGAATTTAAGAATTAAAGATATGACATGAGTAATAGGGGAGACAGCCAACTTAAATACTCTACTCGAGAGTCGACTCTTAATGAATTTCGTTAGAATAAATATTTAAATATTTGGTCTTAGTAGATATTAGAAGAAATAGAAGCATATTTTGGATGAAAACCGCAATCTAAGCCACAAAAAAAAGGTAGCTTAATGCCACTCAAACTGAATTGTTTTAGAAATTTTTAAAATTTTGCATTCATTCGAATTTATTCGTGAGTTGCTTACTTTCAAATGTTTATGATTCGAATTTATTCAAAGCCAGTAAGAATGCGATATATCCGAATGCTCCGAATGTATTGAGATTTCTTAATATCTCTCTCTCTCTCTCTCTCTCTTCCTACTTTCTTGCTTGTTAATGTATATACGGCAGGCTTTCTCTTTCACTCATATTAAATGCAACTCTCTTAACTTATTTCAAGACAATTGCATTTATTCGAATCTTCAAAACATTCGAATGTATTCATTTAAATTTCATTGAATAAAATAAATTTTTATATACATATATGATGAGCAGTTTTAATGAATTAAAAGTGAATGAACGAATGAATATTCATTAAGCAGTTGACATGAATACATTCATGCAAGGCTCTATTACAAATATATATAAAAGAGCTGAAAAGGTGTAAGAAGCGTACTTAGACATGACTGCCTGAGATGTTGGTTAAAGCCTAAAGGTTTGCTGTACACCAAACAATGTTCACATAGAGTTTCTGCTACAGTTACCAGAATCGAAGAAGATGCTTTGCTTTGACGCCCATTTTTGCCGTTCAGGCCTATTAAAAATCTCGGAATCTGTTTAATCTGTAAAATTTTCCTCAGCAATTTTGAAAATGAAAACAAATTCAAAAATTTAGTGCAATATGCCATTTTAGAGAAGTTTCAATCTAAGATTACTTTCCTACCTCTTCCGCAATTATGCCAATGGTTAAACTATACCCTACATAGCTGCTTTACCATTAATTTTGCATACACCCAACTAACTAACTACTCACAAGACATACCGAATGCGAATGCTAAATAAGTCGTCGTTGGTTTTTTTTTTTAGTTTAGTTTTTGAAGACACTGTTGGGAGAGCATCATCATTCAGTTTTGTTTCCGACATGACATGACATGACATGTGTTACAATTTAACAAGTTGTTCAGTTCAGTTTGTTGGTTGACATTAGCTGACTGACACAAAGCGTGGGTATACGCTTTTGGAAACAGTAAAGCTATATTGAAAGGAGAGGGCAGATGGAACATAACATACTGCGAAGACGATTATTTACAAAAACATATTCGGATTAAAATGTCTGCTTTTGACTTGTTCTGCTGTCAAAAATGACTTTTGCGAATTTTACGTAAACTTCTTTATGAAGCAGTGTTGCCATATCTCGAAAGTTCACATGAGGTTCCTATATGAGCAACATCAGGCATTGAAAATTCTCCACAATAACTCAACACAAAAGCAAACACCATTGGTGATGTTTTTAAATCGGTCTTAAACTGCATTAATTCCATTTTAAAGTTTGGAGAAAGCCTGGATATTAGGGTGGTGACAATTGCAAAGTTTTCTTGGAGTTGAAGACCATGTAGCTATTTCTCTGAAGACAATAATAAAACTAAGAAAAGTCTATTAGCGCTTGCTTTAGATTTTACTGTTGTTTCTGTTTATTATTTGGTATTTTTTAGTATATCAAATTGAATTGGTCATGCGTTTCGATAAACATGACCAAAGTGATGATGAAAAACCGATAACAGTTTAAATACGACCGATAATCCCTAACAACTTATGCATGTATCTCAATTTATATATTAATGTTGATATATTGACG
Source organism: Leucophenga maculata (assembly GCA_035044805.1). Lineage (NCBI taxonomy): Eukaryota > Metazoa > Arthropoda > Insecta > Diptera > Drosophilidae > Leucophenga > Leucophenga maculata. The sequence goes on from JAWNNP010000387.1 coordinate 503,251, forward strand.
ATCGCGGCTTGAGTTCTTACACACTCGATGAACATAGTTTCTTATGCTAAGTTAAATAAAAGGACGGACTGACTGAATTGCTATAAATTGCTATATTTTCTCTGTTTTTTTCTTTCTTATAACATAATAGTTGAACTATGCACAAAAGAGTGCTGAAAAAAAAAAAAGAAAATAAGCGAAAAAATAAAAACGGAAGCATCTCTTGAACTTGAAACAACGTCTAAGCATCCGAAGAAAGGCGGTCAAAGATGCACACAAGACGCAAAACGTGCATAAAAAAAAAAACAAAAAAGTATCTAGATACAAGTGTCGTACTATATGCAAGCACATGCTTTGCTTTTTGACGGTCGTTCTGTCGGTTGTTCTGTTCAGTTCTGTTCTGTTCAGTTCTGGCCTAGTTTGACACTTTCTCCATGGGATACTTGTTGTCGTTGTTGTTATGATGGCAGTGTGCAGCAATGCATAATACCGCAATTAAAACACATACCAAGTGTCCTTGCGAAGGAATGCGGCCTGGGTCAAAATTCATATATACACCCACGTACATAAAATCGAGAATATGCTCAAGCATGAAGGTAGAAGAAACAACAAACCAAACGACCGAGTAACGACTAAAAAGATACAAAAAAACAAAAACTAAATAAAATTGTCTTGTCAGCCGACTTTGAACCAGTTACGCAAAATGAGTAACGCTCGCCATCAAAGGGATCTGACATCTGTACCTATGTATATACATTCATATATCTATAATGTATCTAGCATGAGCAACTACTTGTATCTCCTTGGCATTTGGCAAACTGTGGGCGCGTGCATTATATATTATATTTTTGAGATACACGTATGTTCATACATTATATGATGACAAAACGCGACAACGACGACGACGACAACGACGACGAAATCTCGTCTATGCATGAATTTGACATTGAGAATGACAGACATGCTCACTTGGACTTTTGACACGACACTAACGTGTATGGTGATATGATCTATTGGAATGATTCGATGAAAAGACGTTCGTTAGTTGGTTTGATTGAAATACAATTGATTTGTGTCGCTTTGATAGCTGACGAGAGCATCGCAAAGAGTAGAGAAAAAAAATGTGTTTAATGTGGCCTTAAACAAATATTGGCGCATGGCAATAATTTAGTAATTAGTAGGCAACGTGACAATAAATGCAACGATAACATAGTAAATGCTTTATTTGAACGAAAAAAACAACGATAACAGTGGAAACGATTGAGATTAAATGAAACGATAACAGAAATGACAAGAAAAAAAAGGTATGAGAGAGTAAAGGAAACGAGAACAACGATAGCAGATCAAACGATTACATTGTAAGCGATAACAGATGTAAACATATCAAATGAAACGATAACAGATGAAATGAAATTAAATGAAACGATGTCACAGATACAATTATAATAAATCAATCATAATTCGAAATTAAAATAAATGCTGTGATGTCAAAGAAAAAATAACAAAGAAAAGGCTTCTCTTTATAAAATATTCAAATTGTTGAGTTTAAATTGGAGACTAAATCTAAGAAAGAGTCATCTAAGCGTCGAAAAGAAAATGGAGAGCAAGGCAAAACATTTTGGTTGCTAAGAAATTAACAATGTGAAAGAAAGGGAAAAATAAAGGGGGCAAGAAGTACCGAAAGAGGGAGGAACATAAAGAAAGAACGAAAGGTGAAAAGCTAGGGGTCAGAAATGGAAAAAGAAAGGACATCAAGAAAGGTGGAAGGAAAGAGTGAACGAAAGCTGAAAAACATGGGGTCAGATATGATAAAAGGGGTAACCGAATGGCGGAGAAAAATTGGAAAGCATGGACCCCAGAAAGGGAAAAAGAATTGGGGAAATAAAGGGTGAAAGAAAGGTGGAAAGAAAGAGGTAAATAAAGGTGGAACGCATGGGGGTCAAAAAAGAGATATTAAAGGGTTAGAAAAAGGGTGACAGGAAGGGTAACAGATAGGGGGACTTAAATAAGAAATAAAAGGCAAAAATAAATCAAAAGGTGATGAAAATGGGGGTCAAAAATGGGAAAAAGGGTAACAAAAAGGCAGAAAGAAAGATGGAAAGCATGGTGTTCAGAAAGGGAAAAAGAATTAGAGAAATAAAGGGTTAAAAAAAGGTGGATAGAAAGGGGTACAGCATTGGGGTCAAAAAAAAGATACGATAGGGTGACAGATAGGGGGACATAAATAAGAAAAAAGGCAAAAATAATTCGAAAGATATGGTGAACGAAAGGTTAAAAACATATGGTAAAAAGAAGGTAACCGATAGTGGGAAAGAAAGATAGAAACTATGGAGCTCAGAAAGGGAAAAATAATTGAGGAAATAAAGGGTTAAAAAGAGGTGAATAGAAAGGGGTCAATAAACATGGAAAGTATGGGGCTCAAAAAGGAGGTACGAAAGCGTGATAGATAGGGAGACTTAAATAAGAAAAAAAAAAAAGGGCAAAAATAAATCAAAAGAAAGGGTGATCGAAAGGTGATGAACATGGGTGCAAATATGGTAAAAAGGATAACCAAAGGCGGAAAGAAAGATGGCAAACATGGAGCTCAAAAAAATTGTGAAAAAAGAGCAAAAAAGAATTGTGAAAATAAAGGATGAAGAAAAGGTGGAAAGAAAGGGGTCAATAAACGTGAAAAGCATTCAAAAAGGGGCAAACAAACGGTCAAAGAAAGGGTGACAGATAGAGGCAAAGAAAAAAAGGGGAAAAAAATCGAATAGAATCGTGGTTGTTGTTGTTGCCATTTGCACGTAATTATTTTCGGTTGACTTCTCACCAATACAGCTACAGTGTAGAGTTATTTTTTTTTTCGCTTGAAATATGTTCGTTAAACTGCAGCCCCTGAGACTAGTGTATAGTACTAACGAATTCACTAGCTCTGGGCTAACTACTTAACACTAGTTGCATCTCAATATGCTTTCCGGCTAAATAATTAGGTCACTAGTAAAAATGGTATAGGGAACTTTTGACGCTGACAGTTCGAAAAATTGTAAGTGTTTATCAAAAATTCATGAAGGTTTAAGAATTTAAAAATCTTTTTTACGAAAGAGAACTTCCGCATTCAAATTCAAATTTTATTTCAGAAATTTTACACCATAAATGAATTCAAGAATGCAAGCTGAATCATAAAACAATTTCACGATTTCAAGTTGAAGAAGAATTTTTGTAACTGTTCGTATTTAAAAATCCAAAATAACGAATTAATTAATTTAAATCTATTAAAGCGTATTAATGGATCTGAAACCAATTTAGAAACCAACATCAATTACGTTCTTTTTTTTTTGCGTTTACTATTTCGCTTTGAGTTTACAGTTTTTCGTTTGGATTGTCTAGGAATCCAGTCTAGCGCTGCATACTTAATATATAAAGTATCGATTCAAAGTATCGGTTTAGTGCTAACAGCAAATATATACAGTTAGGCGAAAACAACTCAATGAAAATCGAATGTGAATCGAAGCATAATAAGTACATATCTACATACACAGTACCAGTCAAATAGTATTAATTAACGAATAGGAGCTCTCTTAACTAATTATATCTTATAAGTGTACCTAATTAATTCTAATTAAAACAAAAACAAAAAAAGTTTTTTACATTTAACTTATTACAAAGTATTCTACTTAATTCCTAAGTATTTTAGGTACTTTTTATTATTGTGTTTTTTTTTTCTCCATAAAAAATTTCATTAAAAATTTTTCTTCATAAACGAATACAAAGCATAAAACGCTGTTATAGATAAATTATAACAAAATACGGCAACGACGAAGCGTTAATGCACTACTTTTATAAATTTTATGGTTGATATTTTCAGTAAATATTTCAATTTTCAGCTTAATAACTCATAAACTGTGCTTGAAATAATATTAAAAAAACCCGACATGGCATTAAATAGAGCCTCTAAAGACACCAGAATACCAATAGATGGCGTTCCTTTGTTGCTATATTTCATATGCATTCTTCAAAGCATGTTTCTCCGAGAAAACGTTTGTATTTTCTGAGAAGTGCAGGAGTGTTCATATAGAAGAGATATTGAATACTTTCCATCTTCTCTTCACTGACACAGTTATGATAGAAGTTCCGTTAGAGGCTCAGTGGTTTAGTGCACTGTTAGGACTGCCTTCTGCATCCTTCTTCAACTTTTGATGCTTTTGTGACAAAACAGGCCATTGCAGTCATTCACTGACAACGCGGTCATTCAATCTCTGGTGGTCTCATAAAAGTTTAAGAGGATCTCCTTAAAAAAGCTAAAAATCATGGGGTTCAGAAATGAAAAAAAAAGGGTAAAAAAAAGGGAAAAGAATTGAAAGTATGGTGGTCAGAAAGGGAAAAACAAAATGGGGACATTAAGGGTGAAAGAAAGGTAAAAAGAAAGAGGCCAATAAACATGTGAAGCATGGTGGACAAGAAGGTTAGAAGAAAGGGGAATCGAATCGAATCGTAGAATTTTGTGAGAATATCAAATTTAGAGAAAATTTTCTTCTTGCTAGTTGTACGTAATTGGTGCAGCCTATGGGTCTAGTACAGTCTAGCCTACAGACGGTCATCTCTGCCTGGAATTAGCTGCAATAGTCTGGTATGTAGTATGAAAGCTGCGTTGGCAGTTTCTCCCCGCATAGGTATACTCATCTGATTACAAACAAATTTCCTTCTCCAGAGGTCCTCTTACGAAGTTTTTAATACATTTGAGCTCCGAAAGAAACGATAGACACTTTTCTTGACCCTTCAACACATAGCCTGAGAAGACTTAGCTCCCTGATTGCTTAAGTAAGATGCCTTTGTGGTTTCAGTTAAAGTTTTTCGTCTGTTTATTCCTTCTGAAGTTTGGTTAGATGAGATTAGTTAGCAGACACTTATCAACAGACCGAGGCTCCATAGACTAATGTAGCTTTGAGGACCGTAGTAAATACTCTTTACGGTTTGAGACGCCTGTTGCTTTCTTCATGTTTTGCTCGAAGCTTCTCCTCCAATTAAGTTTTGAATACATAATAACATGTAAAGATTTGGTTCCCTTAAGGGATGGCAGCTTAAAATCTTAATTTTCATGTTAAGTGCAGCACTTTGTTAGGCCCTGTACCGAAGGTACAAGAGCCTATTGGGTTTGTGCAAATGTATGTAACAGGAAGAACTAATTGTCGGAGACCCCCCAAAGTTACACCCATTATGGTCAGGAGTGATAGAGGAGTCGATATAGACATGTCCGTCTGTCCGTCTGTATGAGCGAAAGGATCTCGGAAACGGTAATAGATAGAGACTTCGTGTTTTTTGCATTCGACTAGGACTGCTCCGGAATTTTACAAGTTTATTTTAAAATTTTGACCCCTCCCCCCTTCCCCATAAAATCACCCTTTAGGGTAAAAATTTCTTCGGCATAAAAAAAATTGAGAACACCAGTATAAAGTTAAAGTCCTTCTTAGCCCAAATCAAAAAAGTTCATCAAAATCGGATAATAAATGACGATTTTATAACCAATTGAATTTGAACGACCCCCCTTTTCTTTTCATTCATATTCGCGCAGTGAGAAGTGGTCATGTGTTTGGTCATGAGCTCGAGAAACATTTAATGTGTTTGTTAGGCGACCTGAACTGGTACAGGGCCTCTTACAGTCGGTTACGCCCTACTGAAATTTCCTTACTTGTTTTTTTGTGGATTGACCGTAAGACAGTTTCAATTTATCCACAGCCAGTCACCCTTCAAACACTTAGTTTGAATAGAAGTTCATTGAGAAATGGAGCCCACAGTAGTCACGCATATATGACTACGTCCTGCGAAGTGCTTCTAGTGAATTTTTTCCTTTATTTCTGCCGAACAGAAGTTTGCAAATTGAACAATTGTAGGCCTCTCTTGTTTCTTGGATAACTTCGTTTCAATCAAAACATTTGGACTTCATGGGCCAAAAATCTTTTGCCGAGCACTGCTTTAGCTTTTCAGAATTGGCTATGAAGAGATCTTTATATATTTTCGGCTTTTAATGCTGTACAAAGAAGAATCTTACTTTCGAAAGTCATGGAAATAATAATTGAAAATGGGTTTCTGAAAAATTAAAAACAAAAAAAAAATACTCTAAAAGGTTTTTTTTTTATTAATTAATTTAAAACATTATTCACAAATTTTATTTTTAAATAACATTTAAGACTCTGTCATCAGTTGTTTAGGAGACATGCAGCTTTTTAAAATATATTAAAAAATGTCCCATGTACTAAAAACTAAAAAATTACATATAAACAAAATATAAAAATACTAACTAAAAAATACCAATATTAAAAAGAATATTCTTTATAGTACTAAAAATTCACTATTTTATGAAACTAAATAAGGACAAACTCCTAAAAAAAACTAAAACAGTTAGCTACATAATAAATAGTATTTAAAAAAAAATTTAAGTTTTAAGCAAGTTTTTGTTATATTTATTTATAAAAATAAATAAAAGCGATTTTATGCTATGTATTCGTTCTACTACTAAGTTAAACCATCGAATGAACTTCGTCACTCACAAAAAAAAAAAAAAAAAAATAAATTAAAATTAAAAAACAAAACAAAAACAAGAAAGTTTTAAGTATTCTTAAAAACTAAAAAATAAATTAAAATTCAATTGTTGTATATTGTCATACAAAAGCGTAAATCTCACCAAACATAAAACAAAGTTCTTAAAAAAAAAATTTTCAAAAGATTTTTTTTTTTTTTAAATAAAATATTGTTCTGACAATATATATATAAAAATAATAATTAAACAAATAAACCACGTGAAAAGAAAACTAAATGACCGAAACGACAAACAAAATTCGTTTTTAGGGTGATATTCACCGGAATCTACACATTTGAATCAGCTGTTAAAGTGATGGCACGAGGTTTCATTTTATGCCCGTTTACGTATCTTAGAGATGCATGGAATTGGCTGGACTTCGTAGTAATAGCTTTAGCGTGAGTTCTATATATATACATATATAAATATATATAAATAATTAATTAATTAAAAAATATATACATATCAGTTTTTTTTATTATTTCTTTCCACTTGCTCTATAAACTATTGCATTTATTTATTAGTAGTAGAAAAAACTATATAATTATTTAATTTTTTTTTTGTTGTTGTTACATTTTCTCATACTATTGAAAGAAATGTATTATAACTTTTGATCAATGTATTAAATTTAATCCGACTTAGATGTCAAATAATTGCACAGTTCATAGCGCGTATATCAGAGTTTATAAATTTGTTTTATTATTTTTTATTTTATATATTTATTTTGTATTTAGTGAATTACACACATAATTAATATAAACGTTTAGAGTTATTGAGTCAAATATGGGTGTGTATAGTATTGAGTACGAAAGTAAAACAAAAAAAAAACTATAAAAATTTTAAACATTTTTCTACAAAACAAATTTAATTTTTCAAACAAATTAATTATTTTTTATACATTTTTTTTTTTTCAAATAATGAACAAAATATCAATGGACTGCTTAATGGTGCTGAAATATCGAACTATATCTAGATAACTGTTTTATATATAAAAATTTTATAAAAATCGTATAACTTTCTTCTGCATAACAGGTTTTAGCAATCTTCACTCATACAATGCGTCAGAAATATTTACAAACACCGTTGCACGTTTTGTTAAACAAAACCAAAAAAGGGTACGCGCAGCGCCAGAGTTAATGAGAAATTGCAACTCTTAATGAGAGCGCAACATAGCTTCAGCATTTAGGTGTAGACAAATATTAAGAGAGCCATGGTTCCACTATACGAACAATATTTACTGCACCTCTGTTAGGCGAAGCAAAAGTGTAGCCGTCTTTGCTCTACAATGGTGTATAGTTTCTATGGATTACAGGCAGCATTCTAATCTCCCAGCTTATCCCTAAGATACGTTTTGCATCTCTAGCACCATTCCATGTTTTAAAGAAGTTTCCACCTCTTATAGAAAAATTATCAAATTACCTTCTACCCACAATAACCGTTCCATAAAATGTCAACTGATCTTTGGTGAACATGTTCTTGGTTTTTTTTTTGGGAGCATGAGTACTTAAGATGTGTCATCGCTGGAACTCTTTTTTAGCCTTCTAGCCAACTATTCTGATTGCGGTTTTTTTTTTTTTTTTTATAGTCATTTGACTGTACCTTCCGTATCTTCATCGCAACCTCTATCGCCGTCGTTCGCACAAAGGCTTCAGTTTTAATGTTGATTTCTAGAATATTCTTGGAAGAATTTCTTGTACGATTCTTCTGGTACACAAGCGATCTTACTCAAATAGTCAATCGACAATCGATCTGCGATCGGCATTATGCTTGATGATGTGACAGATGACACGGTGATCTGCATGTCCAGTCTTTTGCGTGTTCGTTCATATGGACCTCGTTAACTTCTGAATATTAAGAAACTAAAAAAAAGTTACGACCCCATATATCCAACGCCAGATAGAACAGAAAAGAAATCTTCGCAAGTCTTAGATGGCCTTCTATCGTTGATCGGTCATAGCCGCGTTCAGGAAGGCGCGCCAGCTGTTTTGAATGCCAAGTATAGAGAGAGAGAGATCTTTCCATACCTGGTCACTCCAATGCATGCCCGATCGTCCTATATTTCGGTGTCCTCCAATCAAATTCATTCTTTCACCCATTCGAATGAGATGACCCACCGAGTGCGCTATGGTAACCTCATCGAATAGCTCATAGAGTTCGCGGTTTATATGAGACCTACACTCGTCGCCGACTCTAATAGAACCAACCAAAATCCTGCGAAGCAACTTTCTCTCAAAGACGTCCTACAGACGAAACTCAATCACGATTCATGCCTCTGGAGTATCAACGTCTTGTAGATCTTGATTTTATTCTTCGGCGAGTAGGCTTTTCTTCTAATATGCTTGCTCCGCCCTAAAAGCATCTATTTGCAAGCGTGGTTCTTTGTCTTAACTTCAGGCTGACATTGTTGCTGGCAGCTCTATCCATGGAGTAGGTAATATGTTTCCAATGCTCACATATATCTTGAGAAGACAGAGAGGTTTCCCGGATCAGTCGGGAGGATGTATTTGAAAAGGCTTCGGCGAATCTGTTCTGATTGCAGCTTGACGACGTCTGGCTTTTGTTGCATGTTTTGACGGCTGAGCCTAGTGCGTACCTTGGCTGCGACAAGATAGTGGTCCGAGTCGATATTGGGTCCACGTAACGTTCGTACGTCTAACACGCTCGATGCGTGATCAATTTGCTTGCATGTAATTTGATCAAGAGTAAGTCACGTAGCCTTGTGGATGATGAGGTATTGAAATCTGGTACTACTAACTACCATGTTCCTACCTGCGGCCAAATCGATTAGCTTCTCTCCATTATTGGAGGTAGTATCGTGAAGGCTAAATTTTCTGACGGTTTGGCCAAAGATTCCTTCCTTCCTTCTCAATTTCCCGTTGCAAACGCTCATAAAAGCAAATTCGTCGTTCTCTTGCCTCGGTGCGTGCGCAAAAAATCCGGCTTATATTAAAATGTTTAGCCTTGCTGCGTAACGCGGCTAGACGCACATCAACAGGGTTGAATCTGGAGACGAGGCCACGTAGTTTCCTTTTTACCACGAGTCCTTTCTCATGGCAGCTATAGTAGTTGTCACAGGATGCTTTTTTTGAGTAAACCTGTCCTATCCATCGTATATGCTGGATTCCTGTGAGTCCGTAAATCGGTTCCCAAGTATCTTGTACGTCCTAATTAAATTTTTATATGGAATTTCTTAGCCAGTTAAACTACCGTTACATTTTTCCTGTATGAATTCCATTAAAGTCTTATTGAAATTGAATTTAAACGCAAACGCACATACCTACAAATATTCCGAATGCGTATAAACTTTGTCCTTCTGCACGTATTCCATCAATTAGAGAGCGACAAAAAGGCTACCAACTGATTTACTAGTTCGTAATTCGATGGCATATCCTGACATATTGTGTACACAATAACATTTTTAATGTGCTCGCGTGTACGGCGTAACTATTCAACTATGCCGCCCACTCGGTCTGCCTACCTGTCCATGTGTGTGGGTGTGAGTTATTTACTTAGTTATTTTTATATTTATGACAATGCCATGTCTAATGGCGATGGCGAGGCGTGGCGCGGCAAGGCAATGGCGACATGAAATTTGTTTGCTGTTGACGTTAATGCGACGAAAGTAGTTTCACTCGCGAATCGAATCGAATGGCATCGAATCAAAATGAATGTACCCGGTACGAGTACGAGTTGCTACCTGCCTACGGTTATACTCTACGGTCAGAACTATTAAATTGCGACGTTGCACGCAAGCTTAACATTTGAAAATGGCGTACATGTAGAGGCGGACAGAAGGACAGCTTAACATAGCGTCGTATAGATCGATAAATATTCATGAAAAATATATTTGTTGGCCTTTTTCGTTTTTCATTTCGTTCCTTGCCGTGCTGTGCTGTGCTGCATTTATACTCTGGTGTATTCGAGACATAAATATATAATAAACTCCCAAAGGATAAGATAGTACGTTAGCTGTTGGTCGCTGGTCTTGGCACCTGTTATGCGACGCTTCAAAGAAGTTTGCGCATATTTTATAGACAGCAGGCAAATGCATAAATATGTAAGGCACTCAAATAATGTATCTGAGATACTAAATAAGTAGTATGTACCGCAGTAATTGACTCGATTGCTCGATAGCTGTGCATGTGTGCATGTGTGTGTGTGTGCTGGGACATTGACATACATTGTATAAATATTTGCTCAATTTTCTATTTACTTATTTATTTGTACTTAACAATATTGCTTCGGTCGAAGCAGTGGAGCAATATGTCCCCCAAGCCCATGCCAGCTGCAATACTTAACAATCCACGCACAAGTTTAAGTTGGTCAATGTTGAGTTGAATATGTTCTACTTTGCAGGTAATCTAGGATTCTCAAGGCAGCCAAAATTAACTGTTAAGCTCGACTCGAAATTTATTAATTGATAAACCAACAAATTGACTTGAATTATATGGAAGCCAAATATGCAACAGACATAAGAATTTGAAAGAAATGCTCAAATATGGCGTTGGTCGATTTATTCTTTGGATCTGTCAACATAATCTGTCCGGTTAATCCAGAAAATTATTCTATGCTTTCTCACTACTATTAACTTGACTTAATTTTTTAGGGAAACTTCTTCTAAATAAAAAAATGGTCACGAAATTTTAAAACTTGTGTATGTAACAGGTAGAAATAATGGTCGGAGACACCCCAATGTTACCCCCATTATGGTCAGGAGTGATAGAGGAGTCGATATAGCCATGTCCGTTTGTATGAACGAAAGGATCTCGGAAACGGTAATAGATAGAGATTTCTCCGGAAATTTACAAGTTTATTTTAATTTTGCCCCTCACCCCCCTTTCATCAAAAATGACGATTTTATAAGCAATTGAAATTGAACGACCTATGATGCTTCCATCCTCCCTTTTCTTTTCACACATAAGGCACTTATTCATACAGTAAGAAGTGGGAGGAGCAAAATACTTTTCGTCAATACCATTTTTGTTATTAATTTCGTACTGCATGGTGCATAAGCTAGGGAAACATTTAATGTGTTTGTTAGGAAAGGATTTTGATACTGATCTGGTACAGAGTCTCCTACAGCCGGTTGAGATCTGGAATTTTCAACGACTCTGTGGATCGATATCATGGGGTACAGGGCGAAACATAGCTTAGCATATTTTTAGTATTTCTAGCTGCTTTGTAAAGCTGTTTTTCTTTGGAATTTGAAAGCCTTGAGCCCAAATGTTTATGGTATGAGCGATCTTCTAGAGTGTCAAAGAATTGGAGAATTGGCTTTTCGTATTCCGCAAACCTTGGGAGGGAAATAAATTGCCTATACTGTGAGATTACCAAATTTTGTTGGAAGATAATTAGTTGCGAACACCGTTAAAGAATGGTGTGTGGTACGACTTCTAATGAGTACCCACAGCGGTTAATCCAAGCAATCGGTGGAAATATTAGTCACCTTCACTTCTCAAAACTATATTTAATGCGCGATTACCTTATTCGGAACAGTTTCCAAGCGTGACTCTCTGAATTGTCATTGTGTCGCGCCTTTTCTACTATTTTTTTGAACGTCATCATTTTTTTACCCGATAGCATCGGGTAGACTAACTGATTTGTTCAGCTGATACACAACTGCTGAGCCATTCGTTGCAAAAAATGGTCATGGGACGGTCATTTGTTCGCGTAAAAGATCATCTTCTCAAAAAAAAAACTTGGTATATGCTAGAAATATATTAAATATCGATTAGTTTCGTCAATGTTCTTTATATAACATATTATTCAAGCACCCTCAAACCAGTAGTTGGACTTTTTCTTCTTCTACAATTTGCCTAGTCATTCTTGACCTTTCAAGCTAATCTAAATTATTAGATATGAATTATTATAATATTTTTTTTTCCGCAACTTTCAATTCGATTCGATTACATGCTGAAAGCTGTTAGCTTTCCCAACGATTATCTGTCCTACTACTACATGCGAAACTAATTTAAATAACCTTTATATCTCCATAATGTAAGGCTTTATTAAGTTTATATGTTAATAAATTATTCACCACAAAGCAATAACCAAACAATGCAAATAAGCAGTCGATTGTGGACAATTGATATAAAAGAAATTTGTTTTGTTTTTCGTTTATTTTTAGTTACTAATATTGATTTTTTTTTTTTTTATTGTTTAACAAATAAAACATATACACAACAACAACAACAACTTAATTACATACTAGTGCAACGCGTAGCTATTTGTGTATTTATTTTTCATATAATTTATTTATTTACCTTTTCTGTTTCTATACAAAACCGAAAGAATTGCTGTACAATAATGAAGAAAATATCCGTCAATATAAATAATCTCTCTTCTGTTCGTACATACAAAATTCGATTGACTTTTTTTGTACATATTTCTTAACATATTTAGATAGTATATACGAAATTCTTTATATTGAAATACTTTTGATAACAATTAATGCATTTTCTATCCCAAACAATAAATGAAAAAACAAAAATCATCAACAACAACCGTCAACATCAAACATCAAACAACAATAGTTATGTGACCATGGGTATAGATTTAGGTAATCTCGCAGCCTTGAGAACGTTTAGGGTACTGCGAGCTCTTAAAACCGTAGCCATTGTGCCAGGTATGAAACTATTCATTCTTAAAAGATGTTCTTTCTTTTTCTATTACATATTATATACATATAAACTAAAAAAGAAAAATTAAATAACTAAATAATAATTATTTGCAAAACAAACTTTCAGGCTTGAAGACCATTGTCGGCGCTGTCATTGAGTCGGTGAAGAATCTGCGCGATGTGATAATATTGACAATGTTCTCACTTTCGGTGTTCGCCCTGATGGGCCTGCAAATATATATGGGCGTCTTAACACAAAAGTGCATTAAGAAATTTCCGTTGGACGGCTCCTGGGGCAACCTGACCGACGAGAATTGGGACTATCATAATCGAAATAGCTCGAATTGGTATTCGGAAGACGATGGCATATCGTTTCCATTATGCGGCAATATATCAGGCGCTGGGTGTGTATATAAACCATATATCTGTATATATTTTATTTATTTAATCAACAATTGTTGCGCATTTGAATTTTTATATTAATATTAATAATTTCAATTTTTATAGTTGGTTCGTATGTCCATCTGTCAGGCTGTCTTTAAGAACAACGAGAACTTTAAGATTTAACTAGAAACATCAAATCTTACATTAATTCTTATCAAATATAGTCCATTTAGTTCCAGTTCGGACCACTTAAAGCTATAGCAGCCATATAAATCTGCTCTACTTTTCTGTATTTTAATTTTTTTTAGCTAGAAACGTCTAATTTGAGGCATCTTGCATGACTTCTAAGAAAATATTCCATATATCATAAGCTCGGACCACTGGGAAGCTTAGCTGTCAAGCAAATTGTTAAGAATAGGGTATCTCGTAGTCGATAGCACTCGACTGCTATGCTCTTTCTTCTACTTCTACTTTCTACTACTAACAAATTATTGTTTATCTGACTAAATCAAAATTCTGCTTTACAGTAATCTAAGTGCCCCACGTTGGGCGCCAATGTAAGTAGTTTAGCTTACATAAAATTATATTTTAAGATGCTGAGATTAGTTTAGTCTAAATAGTTTATTATTTTAAATTTTTAAAAATGTTTGGATTTTTTTGTGTTTCATTGCCATTCTGTTCCAGTGAAGCATAATTGCTATCAGAATTACTGTCATCTGAGGCCATCGACTGTTCTTTGTTCCCATGTAGAGTGTAATTCCAACATCTTCACATTGTGCTGCTATGGACAGATTTAAATGCCTTTACAAGGCAAGTGAGATTGATGACTTTCATCGTCCAATCCTATCACATAATATCAATCTTCAACTACTAGCCTATAAAGAGTTTTGTATAGAACTGGGCACCTTTGCTGTGGGCTTAAGCATGTCGACAGCTCGTCCTAAGTCTTAAAACAAAGTGCTGAAGGCGATTGTTGGGTACAAATGACAAATGAATAATTCATGCATGAAGAAACTATGATGATGCTCCGTTCACCAATATAATGAAATGCTCTGAAAGTAATTTCTAAATAAATTTATTATCATATTAATCACGGCCTATTAATTCTTATGGGCGTTCCTGACATTTGTATGCGTGCTTTTCAAATCCTTGCACGCTTTTTGTAAGGATTATTCGACGAAAACATGACTTTATACTCTTTTAACAATTATGGAGAAGTCGATAGTGCTTAGTAGTACATATTAGCTTTATTTCTCGACGTTGTTGGTGGCTTTAATAATTTTCTTCCCGAAGTTATCACCAATGCACGAGCAGATATTGGTTGTAACGCCTTTCCCATTCGATACATGCATAGTTTGCTTATGAACAGTATAGGAAAACTCGTTACTTGCAGGAGTATGTACCGTAATTATATGCTGGTATGTATCGGATCCAGAATAATCGAGATTTTACTAACGATAAGCCTGTCAAGCATCATACGCGAAAAAAAAAAATTAGTCACTGCGTATTATCCTGACAATTCACTCACTTCACTTAAGCGGACCAGTGTTCAAGCGTGACTGACCAGATTCTCATTGTTTCGCGCCTTATATACTTTTCTTCGTTGGTCATCTGCTTTTAACCGATAGATGGGGTTGATTAACCGGTTTGTCATGATCCACAATTGGATCATGTATCGGCTACGTGGTATGGTAATTTGCTTGCGAAAAAGGTCATCTGTTCGCAAATAAAACTATAATTTTCAGCTTTTATGGCTTTTTATGTATAGTACCCCCAAAATAGAGGTTCATTGAATAATAGTTACTTGAACAAATGTTAGGAGCTACGAAATATTCAAACTTGAAGGCTATATCTTTTATAGTCTCCAAGTTCTTGAGGTTATCCCGGTCAGCCAGACAGACGGACATGTCTATATAGACACGACTTTCGACCCGACATACTCAAGTAAATATTTCTATATACTTTTTGGAGTCTGCCTTTGTCATATCCTGCAAACTGTTATACATTGGTATAAATTATAGCAATTTTTAAAATAAAATTAATTAAGATAAACAATTTGCTTAGCATATGCGCAACAGTTGGTAAAAGAGCATATTTGCATATTTTAGCATAATTTTAATTAATTATTATTTACTAACTTTTCTTTTCTTTTCGTTTTTCGCTACATTTCAGTCAATGCGAAGATGATTATGTCTGCCTGCAGGGTTTCGGCCCAAATCCAAATTATGGCTATACCAGTTTCGATTCGTTTGGTTGGGCTTTCCTTTCGGCTTTTCGTTTGATGACCCAAGATTTCTGGGAGGATCTATATCAGCTGGTGTTGCGTGCCGCCGGTCCATGGCACATGCTGTTCTTTATAGTCATCATCTTCCTAGGTTCATTCTATCTTGTGAATTTGATTTTGGCCATTGTTGCCATGTCTTATGACGAATTGCAAAAGAAGGCCGAAGAAGAAGAGGCTGCCGAAGAGGAGGCGATACGGGTAAGTGGTCAAATGGCATCTAATTTGGAAATGAATATGATTTGCCAGACGAGACGAGAAGTGCTAGTTTGTGCGGCATAGATATTTTCAATTTCTCGACTTTGATATGTGCCGGCCGATGAGGTTGCCATGTACGGATGCGTCTACATGGAACTGTGCGCGTCGTGCGCGTCTGACAAATTCGAATTTGAAAATATCTTGAAGCTACTTGAAATTGCAATTGCAAACAAAATAATAAGTTAATATTTCAGTTTGCCAGATTGAATAATTCTTTTGTATATTATTTCCGCTATTAACTAAAGTTTTGTGATTGTTAAGAAGGAGCATTTAAACCTTAAACAACTAATTTCAATATACAACAATTTATTATATTCTTTTTGAAGCGCAACAAGTAAAAAAGAAATATATACAGTGCCAATGTTTAAAAGCAATAATAACGTACAGACATATTATTTTACTACTACAAATAAATAATTTATTATTTAACTTTTTGCTCAAATTAGTCACAAAAAAAATAAAGAGCCAAAACTAAGTAAAAAAAATTCTATATGCAACTTTCACAACTAAAATCTTAATTAAACTAAATATTCAGTTTGTTTAATAATTGCACAATTTTTTAGTTATTAATTTTTATTATTTTGTAACTAACTACTATTTCTATATATAGTATATATTCTCAAAAAAAAAAAACAAATTGGATTTAAATCAATGCTCGATTAGAATCCAATTTCTTGTAGCATATTTTTTTTTCATTTTTATTTTAGATTTTTTGTTTGTTTTTAGTTTCGACTATCTTTCCCACCCAGTGCACCGTAGTATTTAGTAAACCCTATCCGAAAAAATCGCTATATCTCATTATAGGAAGCCGAAGAGGCTGCTGCCGCTAAAGCGGCCAAACTGGAGGAACGCGCCAATGCGCAAGCGCAGGCCGCCGCTGATGCTGCTGCTGCTGAGGCTGCTGCCGAGGAGGCAGCCCTACATCCAGATATGGCCAAGAGTCCAACATATTCATGCATTAGCTATGAATTATTTGTCGGCGGTGAGAAGGGCAACGATGACAACAACAAGGAGAAGATGTCCATACAAAGCGTCGAAGTGGAGTCGGAGTCGGTGAGCGTTATTCAAAGACAACCAGCACCTACCACAGCGCACGCTACCAAAGTACGCAAAGTGAGCACGGTAAGTATTTCTCAGATGCATTTCGCTGCATACTATCTCGCTCGCTCGCTCGCTCGCTCAAGCTCAAGCTCGCTCGCTCGCTAGCCTCGCTATCTATCTATCTTTCTATCTATCTATCTATCTATCTTTCTACCTATCTATCTGTCTGTCTATCTATCTACATATCTATCTCTATTTCGATCGCTCGCTCGCTGTCTGTCTCTCTCTCTCTATATATATTTTGCAGCTAGCTGAATTCTAAGTTATATCGTATTATTTATTTAAATTAATGATTTTTTTTTTCTTCGATGATACATACATACATAGTACATATATATAAAACATCATACATTATGTACATGTATGATTCGAAAGTTTTTATTCATTTTTGTTCTTCATAATTTTGTTCTATTCTGTTCTTTTTTGATATTTTTTACTCTTCTTTTTTATCTTATATCATTTTAATTTATTTTATTTTATAATACTTTATTTCATATATTTTGAAGAAGACAAATCTTTTCTCTGTTCTTTTTCAATATTCTTTGGTTCTTAATTTATTGCATATTTTGTTCTTTTTTTATGCTGTTTATTTTTGTTAACTATCTCATTTTATTACATTTTGTTCTTATTTTTGTTCTTAATAATTTCTTATTATATAAGGTTTTATTCTTCCGTTCTTATTTTTATGATTTAATTATTAACGTTCTGTTCTTACTTCTTTTTTTCGTTCTTATTCATATTTAACTTTTGGTTTTATTAGTTTCAATTCTAATTTGAAATTTTTATTTAGTTATTACTTGATTTTGTTCTTTTTTTGTTCTTTTATAATCATTTCAGTTCTTATTATTTATTGATATACTGTTCTTTTCTAAAACAAATTACCTCCTTCTTTTTTTTGGGTATATTTCTTTTATCACTCTTAAACCGATACCAATTGTGCCAATTTCATGCAAATCTTCATTGTGTTAGCAGATGTCAGCCCATTTGTAGGCTTAGTCTTAGCTTAGTTTCAGCTCAAATTAGCTGCAATGAAGTTTGAAGAAGTTTTCTGTATTATTTCATAGTTCCATAATTGAAATGGAAAAAACTCTATGTGCCAAAAATCCTTCATAAGAATAAAATATTATATATAGGTTGTTCAGTTTTGTGTAGAACAAAATTTGATTCAGTTCCAGTTTTCAAGATTTTCAAAGCCATGGTTTTTCTGCTACACAAGTGGCCAAGGGTGTTTACTCCTCTCAAAAATGCTGCCAACGGATTATTTCTAAGGAATGACTCAGCATAAATGCCGGCAGCTAACAGTTCTATACCAAATTAATGCAAATGAATCTATTCATGCATACATTCAATGTATTTGAATTGAGTGCACTCAAACTAACTGAATGCCAATTAATGAATGAGCAGTAATCGAATATGTCTCATTTCATTTCATAATACTCTCTTTCTCTCTCTCTCACTCTCTCTCTCTTTCTCTTACTATCTATTTGCTAAGCATTGCTTTTTCTGCTGCAAAAGTATTTCATATATCGATTATTCAAATGTATTCGAATGCATTCATATTCAATTCATTTATAGTTAAGAAATTTTGAAATTTCATAAAATGTGTATGCAACTAATGTGTAATAGTAAATCAAATGTGAAGAAAAGAGTTTTTAGAATGCAGCCATAAAATGATGTGTTTGTGTAGGTCTGTTTCCAAAACGAACTCATAGTACTTACTTGAGTATTAGAATAATATGAATCATTCACTTATTCGAACTTTAGTGAAAACACATATTGACATGCGAATTAGTTCATATTATTTCATTGACGACACCAGTTCTTGTCATGAATACTTTTGGTATACAAACCATCAGCAGCATGTTCCATTCTGCATTCATATTTTTTTGGAACTGTCTGAATTTAGATATTGGTTTCTAGAATAGTACATGTTCGAGTCAGCAAAACTTCTCTCAGCTCAAGTAGATCCCATTTCATGATAACTCAAATGCCATACACTACAAAAGCACCCTGTTCATAGAGAAAATCAACTTGAATGCATTATTGAATTATTTTAAAAGCGTGCAGCCTTCTGAAAATATGTCACTTCATTAGCGCGCTTTCCTTCTTCTAAGTGCTTGTTAAGTAGCTTTTAAAATGAATGAATTATTTTGAATAATTTACATTTTATCTACTCATATGCATTCATGAATCAATAAGAAAAAAATTGAAGTGCTCTGAATATTATACATTTCATCGAGCCATTTCGCTTTGTCTCTTAGCTAAGCAGTACTTTTTAAATTGAATGAATTATTTTGAATATGCCATGTTCAATCAAGTCAATCAGAAATGTTGGCATGAGCATGGCTTAATTCAGCATTTCTCTTTTTTGCTATATGCTTGCTTAGCAGCACTCTTTTCGAATGGTATGAATTATTTAGAGTTACTCACATAGAAAGCAATTGAATGCCAATAAATCTATTCGAGAAAAAATTGGTCTGCGCTGAAAATGTCTCACTAGCTTAGCGTTCTATGAATTATTTTGAGTAATTCAGATTTGAAAACCAATATGAAAAAAAGTTGCAGTGCTCTGAAAATGTCTCATTTAATCAGAACACACTAAAATTGTTCATTTCGTCAACGCGCTTTCTCTCTTTTTAACTGCTTGCTCAGCAGTACTCTATGAATTATTTGAATTATTCTGAATCATTCACATACCAAAATATTGAATACTAATGAATCAATTTCTATTTATCTGCTTGCCAAGTAGAAATTTTAAGCTTCAACTGAATGCATTCATATCATTGCAGTTCATTTAAGTGAATTAATACAATGAATACATAAACAATTTATTCCAAATATTAATGAATGGCATTTTTTAGTATAGCTGTCATTCAAAACTCGCATAGTCACACAATAAACAAATTTTAGTTTATCTGTTTTTTGCAATATTCCTCATGAATTCCAATCAACCAATCTGCCGCATGGCATTGCATCTATTTGCATAGTAATTCTGCCATTTTGAATGCAACGAAAGCAGCTGTTTTTTACATTTGCGAACTGAGAATGAAAACAGTTGCGTGTTAAGTCAAGGCTTTGCGCCATTAATTTCGTCATTTCGTCTGGTAGTGCATCATTTGAATGCCAATGAATCAACTAGAAACCATGAAGTGCTTTAAAAATGTTCCAGCTTTCTTAGCCGTATTCTTCGAGTTGAATGAATTATTTTGTTTAAACCAATTGAATGTGAGTGAATCATTCAATGACTCAGCAGTATTCTTACTGAATTGTCTGAATTATTTTGAATAATTCAACGACCGGGTAGTCATTTGCTACGAAGCAAATGCTTATAACCTAAAAAATGTCAAAGTTTATTTCAAACACTTAACCGTCATTCACATTGCTGCTTGGGTTATCTTTTTTTTCGCATATCTCAACTTCAATCGAATAGCTGTGAATACCCTTAAATAGTAAACAAAAAAAAAATAAAAAAATATAGTACTTTCCTTTAGTTATTACATAATACACATACTAGGTATAGTTGCCTACAGCTATATATTTTTTTTTTTATTAATATTTATTTTTCTTTTAAAAAATATTTTTTTCCGGTTAACTTAATTTTTTTTGTAAACCTTTTTCTTATAAATAGCATAAATATAACTGCTGCGCGAGTTTACTGCTTCTAAGTCATTTGATCTATTAAAATAATAAATTATCTTGGCCTTGTTAATGATAATGTTTGTTAAATACTTTAATAGTTTGTAAGCTTTATTAATTAGTTTGGCAATGGCATGCAGCAAACATTAGCATTCAATGATATTAGTTTTTTTTTATTAGTATTTTGATATATATTATGCATGTGTTTAGTTTTAGCAGTATTTAGAAATTAATTTACATATAAAATTTTTTAGTGTTCTGATGATATGCTGCGACTATATTATTGTATATAAAATACATGAAATTTTTATTATTTATGTAAAAGTGATATTTTAGCAAGAAAAAATATTTATTTTGTTAGGAATTGTGGTGAGATGTTCGGTCTTATGCGCCGATATGATGCGAAAAATCTTTATAAATTGCTAAAATGTGTCTTAATTAATTAATTAATTAATAAATATAAAAATATGTCTCCAATGCTTCCTTCAATGCGTCGCAATATCCGCCACAAATTTTATAATATGTGCATAATATGTGTGAAGAGCTTAAAAGATGATTTTGTTTTACTTTAAGACCGGAATTTATACGTTGTAGGAGTTATTTTTTGTAAAGGTTGGCAGGTCTGTTGCAAAACCGTACAAACTTGGACAAAAGAACTTCAAACAAATTACTCAAATATTTTAAAGTTTTCATGTGTTGAGCTCCAACCACTCTCTGCAAATCAATAGACAGCTCAAACATATTCAGAGCTACGCATAGTCGGCTGGGTTAGGACAGCAGATGAGTTTGAGTTGGGACAGTGCCATATAGCTGCTTAGTTGTATTGACATTGTTTGATAAGTCATGATACTCTTAGGGCGTATAAATTAATAAATTTCAGTAAATATTTTTAGGTTTCTTTTTTTTTTTTGTTTTTATAAATTGGAAAATTTTAAAATTAATAATTTTGTTTGCATGTAGCTTTGCTTTCGAATAGCGCCACAAGTAAAAGTCAGTCGTAGCTAAAAAATCTGGTAACCACCCACCATCCATGGCCAACATTAGTCAAAATCTTCAATTTCCAAATAAATCATTTCTTGCACAAAATTATTGAAACAGAATACATGCCACTGCACATATAATATAACCCATGAATCCTGTTAATTAGAAGAAAAAAAAACATCGTTTCTGGGCACTAAGTTACCAACTGGGCATCTTTTAACTAATATATATATAAATTTTTGCTTTTCTATTTTATTTGATTTAAAAATTATAGAATCAAAATTTTAGACCTCATAATTAGAAAGTCAGTAGCTAATTTTCGCTCTAATTGAGCTAAGCTGGAAGGAAAGAAAGCAGCGTTCAGAATCTAGTGCCACAAATATTTTATTTGAGTATATTTATTTATTAAATAATTTATTAAACTATTTTATTTTATTTAACATTTACGTTTGGCAGTTGCGCACATGTAATGAAACAGTAATCGAACAAGAGAGCGATGCTTTGAAATTAATTTGCTAAGAGCACCTACAAAGTTAAAACAAATATTTAAAAAAAAAAAAACACAACAGCAATAAATATTAGCAGAGCATATAAACAATCTAATATTAATATTTGAAGTTGAAGTAATTGATATTAATATAAAAAATTATTCATTGAAATTAATAACTAATAAATATTTAATAAATTACTATTTGACATTATTAATTTATATAAAAATTAATATTAATAATTTAAATTAATTATTTATATAATTAATATTAAACTTATAATATTATTATTAATAGTATATATTAATAATAATTGTTAACATTAATACTTAGTATTAATAATAATA
The DNA here is from genome assembly GCA_035044805.1 of Leucophenga maculata. NCBI lineage: Eukaryota > Metazoa > Arthropoda > Insecta > Diptera > Drosophilidae > Leucophenga > Leucophenga maculata. The sequence goes on from JAWNNP010000387.1 coordinate 525,881, forward strand.
ATTACTATTTTAATTATGAGTAATTTATATGAATTATTAATGTTACATATTAATATAAATTATTAAAATTTGTTATTATTTTTTAATTTATACAAAATTGTTTATTATTACTTACTATCATTATTAATATTGATTATTAATTTTTAATGAGATTGTTTCAATCAAGTAATTAAACATTCAAATTTTGATTAAAATATAATATTATGAATTAATCTGTATAACTAAATTTTGTAATTAAAAATAAGACAAATTATTACTAGTTATACTAATAATTAAACTCATCAATCAATATTCAAATAATTAGTAATTATAATAAATTAATTAATGATTCTAATGAAAAAAAAAATAATATTTCTTGCTTAAAATTAATATTATTAATTAAAATGTTTAATTATTATTAATTTATTAATAAATATGAATCATTAATATTAAAATTAACAATTAAAATTTAAAAAAAAATTAATAGAAATTTAAATTAATTAGATTATCTGAAACAATTAATCAAATAATATTTTTCATGCTGTTGTGTTTAAATGAAATTAATTGCGGCTATCGCTTTTGTCACAGCAAACTTCATCACACGCATGTGATATGGTACAGAATCACATTATTTTCTAATACTTTCTACAGATCTGAATGTATATACTTTGTGCTTGATGGCTCTGTTGAAAGTCTTTCTTTAGATTTTATCGCCAGAAGGCACATGAATTTCAAGCATGGTCACTTTTCCTTATTAAATACCAAACTATGATTGGTTAATTTTTTTTAGCATACCGAATAAAATCAATTAATAATTGTACTACTTCTACTATTTATTAACTGCAGGCAGCTTTGCTGATACAACTAATACTATCAGGTTTTGTAATGGGTAGCAGTCAAAACTTCAGTAAAAAAATTACTTTGAAATACTGGCTTAAGACAGGTTCATACAGTGCCAGATAACTGGCAAGAATTAATTGAAAATTCTAGAATATATACAACAGTCTGCACAAGGCTCAAATTTTACCTTTTTGTCTTATTTGAAAAATTTGAAACAAACTGCAGCTCATAGAATTCCAAACATAATAAACTATTTTTGAGCAAAATACCTCATTAACATTTCAAATATGCTAATAGCTTAATTTTACTTTAGCCTTTGCTCTTACCTATTGAAGGTAATCGGCTGCTTACAGTCTCTCCTTCTGTCTTTTGGCAATATCTTCCTTAAAAAATGCTAAAAATTTCAAACATATTCCGAACATTAGTACTCCAACCTAAAACATATTAACAGCGTTCAAGCCGAAGTAGTACCAGTGACACATACCAAAACCAAACCTCATAATTTTGCTTACTTTGCATTCTCACCAAATGCAACAAAGCAGCCGCCTATAAAGCCTATTTAAACACCTTAATTTTACAATTTTATTGGCCGTAAATTATACAAAAATAATAATAAACAAATTAATTGCTTAAATTTATTTAATTTTTAATTTTTAAATTCAAAATATTATACTTTCACCTTTCTCTAACTCGCTCTAACTATTTCTTAAATCAAATCAAATTAAAAAAAAAATAATAATAATAATTAGAATTGCATATTAGTTCCAATTAATTCCTTTTACATATTTTCAAATTTTTAAATAAATTATTATTATGATTTAATAAATATTTCTCATATACTCACCGATTCCTTTTGATGATTATAACTCTGAGTTCTAGTTCGAAAGTCGTTAATTGAGTTAACTTGTCTAAAAAAAAAAAAGAAGAAAACATTAATGCAAAGTTTTTCCAAAAACAAAAATATTCGTAGTTTTTTTTCTTCCGAAAAATTTAATTTTGTTATTACAAGTTAACTGAATTTTCTCTCTACATCCAGTATCATCAGGTAGGTTTTCCTATGATATATATATATATACTTCTATATATATATACATATATATATATATACAATCCATACTACTTACTACTACTGCCTACTGCGACACAATTGGATTTCTTTTATTGCCATTAATGCAGATACACAAGTACATATTGCAAATTTTTTAAGTAGTAGCAGAGGAAAAAAAATATTAAAATAATTAATTATTAGTTTAATTGCAGCAATTATTATCAAGAAAAAGAATTTATATATTAAGCTTAAGACAAATAAAATTAGCAGCTTATAATAAAAAAAAAATACCACATACTGTAGTTGAAATCATGAAAATTATTTTATTAATTAATTTTTTATTTTTCTTATTATTAAAGTTCATGTCTACCAACAGGCAGAGAGATTAAATAACAGTTGGCTGACATGTAAAAGTCTTCATTTGTATTTTAAAAAGAAAATAATATCAATTTGATTAATTTTATTATAAAAAAATATAATTAATTGTTATGTAAAAGATTTGAAACTAATTATATGCTTAGTTTATGAGATATCATGTTCGAAGTAATAAACCTGCGCAGTTGCGAGAGTTCTCTATGATAAAATAGAACATTCATTCCAAAAGCTTTCGATAATAGTTAAATACTCTTTTTAACCAACGTTCGATTAATTAACACAATGTGATGAATTAATTATTTCGCTTATATAGGGGCATCTCACATAAAAAATTGTTCTGTTTGTTAGAAAGTCCATAAATTTAGACGATTATTAAATTTTATATAAATCAACAACAACAAATACAGAGAAAGAAATAAGCATAAAAGTGCTACCCACTGCTGCTAGCTTAGACTTGCCAATTTGTTCAACACTGTATTGGCGTAAGAAAGTAGGAGATAGAAAGTGTAGAGAGAAAGAGAGAGAAAGGAAGCTAGAAAAAGGAGTATGTAATATGTTGTTATTTGCTGCTTTCTCTCTTGCTTTCTTGCATATGCTTTCTGCATTCGCTAACATTTCAAAAATGTTCCACTTAGAGAACTCAAACACTACTCTTAGCAACGTTGCTTTAACTCAATACAATACAAAAGAATCGATACTTTCCAAAAATTTATTGATGAAACGAAAAAGCGACACCAAAAAAAAAAACCAATAAGCATATACATCTATAGAATTTAGCCTGCAAGAGATTAAGACAGCATACAGTAAAACAATAATTTAAATATTTGAGATATTCCAAATAAATAGTTGTTACCCCACAAATTGCTCTTAATACAAAGCAACTTTCATTCAACATTGGTTCAGCAGAAAAAATCAGCTTGGATCATGTTATATTAGTTATAATAGGGCAAATTCTCCCATCCATTAAAATTTAAGATATTTATTTTAATTTAAAAAAAAATTACAATAATATTCTTATGATTATTAGTGGGGATCTTCAGTATTCAGAGAGAAGTTACGATGCTTCAATAAATTTTGCAAGTGGTCCATTCAACAAATAAAGCTACGCTAGAAAAATTGATAGACCACTGAGCCTAACCTTACTTACTTTTTGAAATCTTTGGTGAAATTTTTTGGTGTTAACGGTTTGTACAGTTAGTACCCAAAAATATAGTTGTTTCTAGAAGAGTAGAGTTATCAGCCGTGGTTATGCATTGCAATCTTTTGGTTACTCTCTCTTGCTTTCTTGCTGTTACTCTCTCTCTCTCTCTATCTCTGTTACTCTCTCCCTGTTCCTTTTTCGCTGTTGCTCTCTCTCTCTCTCTGTTTCTCTTTCCCTCTGTTCCTCTTTCCCTCTCTTTATTTCTATTCTTTCTGTTCTTCTCTCTTTGTTCCTCACACTGTTTCTCTCACTCTGTTCCTCTCACTCTGTTCCTCTCACTCTGTTACTCTCACTCTGTTCTTCTCACTCTATTCCACTCTCTCTGTTCCTCTTACGCTGTTCTCTCACTCTGTTCCTCTCACTCTGTTCTTCTCACTATATTCCACTCTCTCTGTTCCTCTCTCTCTCGGTTCCTATTAATTTTGGATCTTCTAGCTGTTTCTCTTTCTCACTTTAAGTGAGAGGTTCGAAATTATTCGAATTTCGAGCAATTCGCGAGTTGTCTACATTTGTATTGTTTCATCGGTAAACTATTTCCATATTTATGCTTCATATATGGACATTTGCCGGTTAGACAAACTGATATTATTTTTTTGAAAGTACATTTGAAGCATTTGAGTGGTAGCTAAACTTTTTTTTCCATTTATTTCAAATTATTAAATTATTAAACCATTCACACATAGTTTCCTAAAAAGTTTATAATGCATTATAGCAGGCAGTAGTTAGTTAGTGTCTGTCCGTCTGTCCGTATATAAACATTTTCTCAAATTTATAGCTGAAAACTGATAACTGTTCTTATTATGTTCATATTAATATACCACTCCCACTTTTTTTGATTAGTTCAACACCCACTTTTTAGTTTTTTTGTATGAAAAATATTTTTGTAGTATTCAAATATCAATAGTTGTTGACTTCTAAACTTCGTGTGAAGGGTATTAAAATTTCGGTTTTACCGATTTTCGTTTTATTTCTATTTTTTGCTCTTTTGTTAGTGAGACAAATTTAGAACACAATTTCTTTGAGTTCCATAGTTCCATATAGGTTTCAATAAATATTTTTTTTTTTACATTAATTCATATGGAGAACTTGGCAGAACATATATAAACGCCAGAATGTACCTAAAAAATGTCCGTTTTATTATTATTAAGAGTAAAAAATTAGCAAATACTTAGCAGCAAATTTTGGCCATAACTTCGAAATCTTCAATTAGCTTCGGTAAAACCGAAGTTTAAAAAAAAATGTTTTGTGTTTCATTTTCTTCAATATTTTCTCTTTTATATTTTAAATATTTCCAATTAAAAGTAGCATAAATAATTAATAACAAAAAGTATAAATTAATTTATTAATTTCTATAAAAAAAAAAAAAAAAACAAAAATAATTAATTACAAAAATGCTAAAGAACGACTTGTTTACGACCCTTGTCCCATTTGTAACATAATTAATTAATTAATTATAAGTAGTACGTAGAGAATTTAAAACTTTTTGCTATGCTTTCAGCCCCCCTTTTTAGCCCCTACATATTTATTTAGTTAGTTCAAGTTTTCTGTTTTAAATTGCTGCAGAGTTTTATTCATAAAAATAAAAAAAAAAAATGTTAATTTCAAATAGTTACAAAATATTTGTTCCAAAAGTAAAAGTAATTTTTAGAAACATTTTAGCATACACTACTCTCTTTCAACATTTTCTCATTAGAAAACATATTAAATTACAAATACAATAAAAAATATTTTAGATAATTGAAGCACACACATGCTGAAAAATTCAAAACATGCCCACATATTTCTATAACAAAAAAAAAAAAAAAATTAAAATTAAAAACAAACAAAAAAAAAGTGCAGTAAAAAAAAACACAAAGCAATTCAGCAAAAATGCAAACAACAAAAAATATTATTAAAAAAAAAAAACAACAATTATATAATTAAAAATATATATATTTTATTTTATTTATTGCTTTCTTTTTCTTCTTCTATATATTCTTTATTTGTAAAAAAAAAACAACAAAAAAAAATTACCAATAACAAAAAAAAAAAAAAACTACTTAGACTTCCTTATCCTTACCTGGTTCACCGTTTAACATACGCAGGGGATCACGTAGTTCTCACAAGGTAAGCGCCCTACACTATGCCTGAATAGGCATTACTCCTCCTACTCTCTCTCTTTCTCTCTTACTCTTTTTTTCACACTATAAACTTTATACTCAATCAAAAAAAAAAAAAAACTTCACCACTAAACGTACAAACTTCCACAAAACAACTTTAATTAATTTTTTTTTATATAAATTACAAAAAAAAAACAACATCAAATAAAATTCTGCACATCACAAACACAAAAAGCGCAAAAGCAATAAAAAGCAAGCCTTGAGTCATATAAATATTTTTTTTTAAATATTTTAATTCAACACTCACGCATTCAACTACAATAATTCATTATTCATTAAATTCATAATTTAGAGATTTAATAAAAATAAAAAAAAAGTTGACACTATTTTCTTAAAAAAAAAAAAAACAAACAAAAATAACTTCTAGCACAAAGTCTGTAGGTTGTGCAGTGTTTAAAGCAGAACACGAAACAATTGTCTTCGTAGCTCATTTATTTGTTCTTTAATAATATTTAGGTTGCTTAATATTAAAAAAAAAAAAATACAGTATTTCGCTAAAAGTTATTAATTATTGATAAATGTTCATGGGACGACGCGACTCTTATCTCTTATAAACCAGATAGAGCAGCCATGGGCACGCAGTGACCCTTTGTTGCCCCCGCCATGCATAAATATTTTTCAGTGCACTAAATATTTTTCCTGTTAGTCAAATTTTAAATTCAAAAAATAAAATTAAACTAAAATTAATTAATTAATTTAGGTTCTTATAGACTCAATTTTTTATTGACTCAGTTTTTATAGGCTCAGTTTTTTATGGGTTTAAGCGCCTACACATGGAGATACTTAGCTCATTTCTTCTTGCTTTGTTCGGACTTACACTATTGAAAAAAAAGAAATAAAAAAGGAAACAAAAAAACTGGACAGTGAAAAATCTCCTTCTTTAAAATTTTTTATGTGCAAAACCAATATGTTATATATTATAAGCTTTAAGCTTGTATCATTTACTTCATTTTGAAGTTCAACCATTGATGCAACATGTCACGATTTTTTTTGCTTGAAATTTATTGATTCTTGGCTTTGAAGAAGTTTTACTTCACCCATGCATTTTAGCTTGAATAATAGTCTTCATTATTGATGCATCGGCGTTCATCCATTGATGCAACATGCCACTACAATTTTTTTAAGAAGTTTTGCTTCAATTCTTCACCACGATTTGAATTTTTGCATCCAAAATTTTTTATGACAAGCTAAACTGAATGTTGAAGACAGTTTCGCTTTGGACTATAAAGTTCTCAGTTGTTCTGCCTTTTTCTTAGACCTTTAAGTCTTCGATTTGAATATTCTTCTTCGACTTGTGCTGTTAACAGCCCATATACAGACTATCTCCATCTTTTTTTTTTTTAATAATATTTTTTAATACATTTTCGTGTCTAGCTGCAAAAGAAAATAGTGTCAAACTGTGCCACCAAAAAAAAAAAAAAAAAATTAAAAACCTTTTCTACATTTTTTTCCTCGATTTAAGTGAAACTTCCGTAGCTATACGTAGCCTAGTTTTGCCAGTTCTATAGTTCTTAGTTGTAAAAAATCGCGTACAAAAAACTCTTTCGAAATTGTATAACAATTCCAGTACTTCTAGCTTAGCGTAGAGAGCTCCAATTATGAAATGTCCGTTCCAACTAAAGTAGTTTTTTTTTTTTTTTTTTTCATAAAATTAATTTGTAGGCATACTTTTAGTGCATACTATCAACTCATTACATAGCATTTGCATAAAAATGTACCAAAAAACACCAAGAACGAAAATATTTTCTTTTTTAACAATATTTATTTTTATTTTTATGTATTATTGTCCTACTTTAAACCTTTTTTCTCTTTAAATCACTCAACTACATAAGCAAACAATGTCTAGAAATTCTCTACGTGCGCGTGAATACCCGCAATATCGAAAGTTTTACATCATTTTCATGAAACCACTTTTGATCACTAAGTATTTTGTTTACTTTTTTTATTATTAGTCTATATTTATTTATATTTATTAAACTAAACTATTTTTTTTTTTAAATATATGTCTAAGGGTACTCACTACCGCTTGAAGTGTAGCGAAAAGCAGAAATTTATAGTTTTTTTTAAGCAGCACAGAGACTTAACTCCAATGATGCAAGTCTGCACTTTTTTGTCACAACTTTGCCACTTTCCAAATGGTTTGGAATTATGGATTAGTTCACAAAATTATAAACATTTGATAATGGCTTAATTTAAGCCATTACAACATAAAGTTTCAATGCAAATTAATAGTTCCAACTAAAATAAAATTCAAAAATTATTCGTCTAAGGATTATGTTTCACATAAATAATTAATAATTAATATCACAAATTCTAACTGTTTAAAAATATGTGTTAGGAACAAACTGTCTGTGTGTGTCTATAACAAATAATCTTTTGAGAATATTCACTTGGCGCATCTCCTTCTATATATTTCGTATAATTATTAATACTTCTATTCATATTATGTCTGTGGCTGTGTCTGTGTGTGTGTGTGTATCTGTGCGTGTCTGTCTATATATATTTCTGTACATTTATATGTGTTTGTGTATTGTTCGGCATATATGAATGATCTCTCTATTCGTATCTATAATACATATACTACTGATACGTCTATATGAATTTTTCTTGGTCCATCTAAGAACACTAAATGTACTCTGTATGTATGTATGTACTCGTACAAATATACAATATCTATATATATGTGTATGTATGTATTATATTGAAAGCACAATTAAATATATTAATTACAGATGTGTTTCTTATTTTAATTTATTTTTTATTTATAAAGTTTTGTTCATGTCGTATTTTTTTTGTTTTTTTTTTTTTGTGGTTATTGTCCAAAACATTTTTTTATCCAATACTAAAGAACTAAAATATTTGTACTTGTAGATGTCTTTTGAAATGGATTTCTCTCCAACTTTATTACATTATTTAATGAAGCTCAAAAGGAAAATCGTTTTCACGTCAAGGCACAAACAGTTTGGATTGTTTCTCTTCATCTTCTGCAACTTCTGTGCCAACATTTTTTCAAGAATCTTCTTTTTGTAGATAGATATAAATGGTTTCTTCTTGATAAACTTCATTTTTGGTAGTTCTCATTTGGAAAGCATCCTCTTGGACTATATTCATTAAAAAGTTGAAATCGTCTCTTAAGTAGCATCTCCTAGCACCTCCAATTACTTTCATTTTAAGAGCCTACATTTGGCGTTTCTCTTGTAAAATCGTCTTCGAAATATTATGTCCTTTTCTTGGTGAAACTGCTTAAAAACTTCTTCAGCGTCTTCATTTCCAGCAACTTCTATTGGAAAACATTCTTGAATCAAATTTACTTAAGATGCCAAAATCGTTGGAGCATCGATTTAAAAAATCTTATATCTAGAACTTCTTAAAGAAGTTCCATTTTGGAAAACTTTATTTAGTAGATTTTTCACTTGGTTCCTCTTTTTAGTGAACTTTGACTTAGACACCATTCACTTGAGGAATCATTTCTTGAGTAGAGAAACTACTTTCTTCACTTGTAGTACTAATACATGAAGTTTTTCTTCTTGGAGAACCGTTACTTCGGTAGAATGCTTTGGGGAAAACCTACTTTCTTCACAAGGAGTGCTAATACATGGATTTTCTTCTTCTTAGAGAACCGTTGCTTCAGTAGAATGCTTTGGGGAAAACCTACTTTCTTCACAAGGAGTGCTAATACATGGATTTTTTTCTTCTTGGAGAACCGTTACTTTAGTAGAATGCTTTGGGGAAAACCTACTTTCTTCACAAGGAGTGCTAATACATGGATTTTTTTCTTCTTGGAGAACCGTTACTTTAGTAGAATTCTAATGGAGACACTTTTTTTCACTTTTCGTGAAGAACTTGGATGTTTTTGTTATGTTTGGAGTACTTCTCTTGGCAAGCGATTGCTTAGAATATCTGCGTTTTATAGAAACTCCATTTGGAGCAGCAAAACTTGGATTGCCGCTTCTTAAAAAACTTCCCTCTAAGAATCTTCACTTAGGGAGACCAAATTTTAATCCTTAAAATTGGAGTATTACACTTGGTGAAATTTCACTTCACAAAGCTTCACTTGATGGCCCTCCACTTAAAATTTCGTTTTCCAATCAATACTTGGACTGCCTCTTCCTCAAAATCTTCACACTGAGAATCTTCATTTTTCTTCTTCTTCACTTACGAAGATCAAAAATATAAATCTTTATTTTTAAATGAAGATACAATTGGTGAACCTCTACTAAAACAATGGCCGTTTGATATACATTTCCTATGAGGAAGTCTTTTAGCAGAAATTTGCTTTTGTAAAATCTTCACTTGGAGATTCAACATTTGTCTTTTTTTCTTGATATACATACCATGCTTTGCTTTACTTAGCTTTGGGCAACAAAGTTACTTCATCGTTACTTCCTCGTACTTTCTTGTAGAAAATCTATATTTGGAGTACCTTTTCTTGGCGAAAGTTTTCTTGGAGAACCTTCATCTGGGAAAATCAACATAGTTAAACTGTCTTTTCTTGAAGTACTTCGCTTTGCCTATCAAAAATTTTCACTTGGATAACTTTTTAGGGAACCCAAAAATTTAGTACCTTGACGAGTACGTGCCTTCACATAAAGATTCTTCAATTGGCGAATTTACACTTAGAGAAATTACATTTTTCGTAGTTCTCTTGGTGAAACTTCACTTGTAGAAATTTCATTTTGATAACCTTCGTTTTGTAGATTCTCCAATTCGTTAAATTTCTTCAATTCCTTGAAGTCGATATTTTTAGAAGCCCAACTTTGAGAGCCTAATTTTAATTTGCAAACCTACAATTGGTGAGCCTTAATTTGTAGATCCAAAAATTTTCATATGAGAAATATTCCAAACATTTTAGCATTAAAATCTTCAGTTGGAGGACTTGGATTTATAGTGCTACCTACTCCTGGAAAAATTCAATATGGACAAACTCTACTTGGTGAATCTTCCTTTTACAACGTGCATTTTTTAGTATCTCCACTTCCATTTTCATAAATTTTACACAGATTCTCACAAGCTCAAATCTAGAAGCAATAAATTTGATAAAGATTTTGTTAGTGCATAATCTTCAGCCAAAACAAGCTCGCACAGCTTTTCAATGAATCTCAATCAAAAATGGAGCAAGAATTGGTAATGAAGAATAGGTAAAATATTTCGAACTTGCAAAAATTGTTAGTCTTGAATGCATGCAGAAATTTAATAGCGTTGTTTATGGGTTCTTAAAGGTCCTCTATAAATCTTTTTTGCAAATCTTCATTTAAAATTGAATAAATGAGTCTAGGGAAGAAGTTCTTTGATGTTTAAATGAACCAATAGGTCCATTTTTCAGAGTATGTTATACGTATTGAAATCCACCGATGGTGTCTTCTGAATAAGCATAGACTTCGTATACAAAATTTTTTATTCTATTAATTGTTTTCAATAGTCGTCCACAACTCGTGTTGTCGCTGTCTATTTTTATGTGCGTATCTGTGTGCATTTATGCGCGACTGTACTATCTTTGTATATTTGTCTCGCTCTTACACACATTACAGTCGCATTTATACTGTCTCGTTTAATTTAAATTCATATTCTTTGATTTTTAATTTTTGTGTTTTTCGTATTCTTTCGATTCTTCAGTTGTTTCGATACTCGTACATATACTATATATCTTTGATTTCTTGTATCAAGTATATTGTTCATTAAAATCTCATGCTCTACATTATTAATCTGAGAATAATCTTGATGATATTTGCTACTCACAACTTTGACTACTAACTACTACAACTACAACTTTTTATTATAATAATTTCTACTACTTCAAAAACTAATCATTTTTTATTTGTGTATATATGAACTAAATATGAATTAATTAATTAATTATATATGAAACAAAAAAAAAAAAAAAAAATCAAAATTAAACTTCGCTTCGCAGTACACCATACGAAATGGGCGTGGCCGTTTCGGCATACCGGGCAGCGATCGCAAGCCGCTTGTTCTGTCAACATATCAGGATGCACAACAGCATTTGCCATATGCCGATGATTCGAATGCCGTGACGCCGATGTCCGAGGAGAATGGCGCCATTATTGTGCCCGTTTATTATGGCAATTTAGGTGCGGTTAGCAAAATTAATCAATTAATAACATTCATAACTCATATGCCTTGTATAAAATAAAACAGGTTCTAGACACTCATCATATACCTCGCATCAGTCCAAAATTTCGTATACATCGCATGGCGATCTGTTGAGCGGCATGGCTGTCATTGGTGTCAGTACGATGACCAAGGAGAGCAAGTTGCGCAATCGAAATACACGAAATCAATCGGTTGGCGCATCAAATGGCGGCACTGGCGGCTGTCTGGACACCAATCACAAAGAGCCACATCATCGCGATTATGTAAGATTTAGAAAAAAAACTAAATAAACTAAATAAAATTAATATTTTCGAACAATTCCATTAAACAGGAGATTGGTATGGAGTGCACAGATGAAGCCGGCAAGATCAAACATCACGACAATCCTTTTATCGAGCCCGTCCAAACGCAAACGGTGGTCGACATGAAAGGTGCGTAAATTATTGTATAAATGCGTTTAATCGATTAATTTAATAATCGGAATATTTCTTTACGATTTTTAATCGATTTATTGTTTTAAATCGTTCGTTTTTCGTTTATTGTTAATTCGGGCAGCTTTAGAAAATTAGTTTAGAAATTAGTTTTCTGCAACAAAATCAAACAATTTGTTTGTCAATTTGAATCTTTTATAAATAATCGATATTTTTTGTATTTTTTTTCTCATATACAAGTGTATATAACTGATAATGTTCGCAATTATATTGTCTCCAAACTGCGATGTTTAGAGTTTATCGATTATAATCGACTTAATATTATACATTTATCGTTAGAATATTGACATAATCGATTTAACAGTTATTCAAGGCAATCAATTTAAACCGATTAATCGTTCATAGCTAAGTGAAGAACAGTTCATCAATTATTAGCACAGTGTACTAAGCTTATCATGATTATTGATAATCGAGGAACTTCTTCACGAAACACTGCGGATCTGGAGTAAGCCTTTCATGCTCCAGAAATGACAATAATCTTCGCAAAAAAAACTCTCTTACGTATATTTTGGAGAATATTGCTAATAGGCGTACAGGTCGATAGGAAGCTACATGTACTACTGCACAGAGTAGAGTTGAGTAGTCAAGCTCAATGCATCACAGTGGTAGTGCTTTCTCCTGCTGTCGTGTACTTTCAAGATGGGATGTTCCATTGGGCAAGAGACATCCAGCAATCGCCTTGGTCGCTGGTCGGTTTAATTCTAGAAGTTTGTCTATTTCCGAAACATCTAGCTTTCCGATAGCTCTTTATTTTCTTGGATTTGATAGTTTCCTAGTTTTCGTGGATGTTTTGGATCAGTATCCAATCGACTGTCTCTTCCTGTTCTCCTCCTAAAGAGTGGTCCAAAATTTGGCATTACCATACGAAATAACTATTAGTAGAGGTTAAGTAGAGGTTTTTCTTTTAGGCTTAAAATCTTCGCTCAACGTTTGAAATTTGATTCGAATTTTTGAGCTTCATTTCTAACGCAATTTCCCGATCTACATATATCTAGAACCAACCAAAAAGTACTCACTTAATATTTTTTAATAATAATATAAATAATAAATGTACATAATTTAACTAAATCTATTTAATTTCTCCAACAGATGTTATGGTCCTAAATGATATTATCGAACAAGCCGCTGGTCGGCATAGTCGCGCTAGTGATCGTGGTGGTAAGTCAAAGCCTTTCAAAGTGTCTCCACTAATTCATGCAATTGCATATGTTTGTTCGTTTGTTATTAATTAAAAATAAAAAAAATTATGCTAACCAAATTATTTAATTATATAATTTAAATCATGTAAATACAAAACTAATTTCCTTTTTTTTTTTTGTTTTTGTTTGATCAAAATAACAAAAATAATAATTATTCTTAATTAAGCTGGCTGTCGTCGTTGTTCATTCGAAATCGACTTTGTTTTTTGTTGTTGTTTTTGTTTTAGTTATAGTTTTTTTTTTTGTATATTTTTCAAAATGCATTGGTTTGTTTGTATTGTGCATATGAATGTGTATGTACCCTACTTCAATGTAAAAAGAAAACAAGCAAATTTTTATTTTGTATAAAAATTAAAAATTTTTCTAACGATGAGTGATCGATTTCGTACTGAATTCGTGGCTACTTGTCTCAAATTTTTTTTATTTTTTTTTTTAATATATATAAATAATTTTTTTCCGGAACGAATTCTGTCTTGGGAATGTGTCTGAAATGTTTTGCATATTTTAGCTGTTATGATTTATAATTTTTTTCTTTCTTCAAATATTGTCTAAACTAACTAAAAAAAAAAAAAAAAAATGATGTATGTCTGCTTTTCAGTTCTATTTATTTTTATTTTTATATATATTATATATTTTTTTTCTTCCGATTTTGTTTTTATGTGCTAAACCTTCTAAAGTCGTATGCCATATAAATTTGTATATTAACATTAAAACAATTCATTTTCATTTAATTAAATCAGTCTGTCAACTGGCTCATCAAACTTTATCTTTTTTTTCTATTATTTTTTAATTTTATATAAACATTTACTATATATATATTATATATATCTTTTATAAATAACTCTAAATCAATATTTTGCTATCCAAAAAAAAAAAAAAAAGTTCTATAACTTTTACTGAATGACTTCTTTGACTCGTCCATTTTACTTAACTTCTGCAGTGATGCTAAGAGAAACTGAAAATCAACTAAAATCTGAGAAAAAGAAAAAAAAAATATTTAAACTTATCTAAACTAAAACTAATGAACACACTTTCACTTTTCAACAATAACAATATGTGCGCTTTCTTTTGCTATTTTCCAATTTAGATTTTAAATTTTAGTAAAAAATAAAAACAAAAAACAACAACAAACCTTGGCCTAAATTTGCACCTGCAACACGCGCTTGCCGCCAAAATGAAATACGAATTGCTTTCTTAGTAGTTTAAAGTTTTTAATTAATATTTATTATTTTTAGTTTGAAGTCTAAATAAGCTGAAAAAAATTATAAGGACTAAATGAAATACGGCACAGTTTTATGTGCATGCGAGTTGGATTAATGCAGGAAATAGATGGATTGGAAAAAAAAACCCAGCAAGGAGAACAGATTTGTTAGGAAGCTACCCCTTTCAGCGGTTCGATATGACCTTATATGGAATATTTAATTTAACATTTTTAACAAAATCTTTTCTATGTAAAAAAAAAGCCAATTTTTATGGGTATTTCCGCTTAGAGATTGGTCAATTGAATACTACCTCTCTGTAGAAAGAATAGGAGGGCACATTATTATTATTATTACTCACCCGTAAGAAAGGAAGCTTTGCATGTCCATTGAATAAAAATAGTCTGTAGAAGTATTATGAGAAGCTAAATTTGTCAATTTTGAGAGCTCTATCTCTTATAGTCTACAAGTACTCGATTTTTGTACGGACAGACGGACATGACTTTTGATGCCAATTATATATCTAGCTAATGGGATCTGCTTTGACTTCAAATCCAATATTCTGTGCTTGTTGTTGAGCTATATTTCAGCATTCATTCTCTCCCAATCATTAGCAGTGCACTGGCTTTTTGGCATTGATTGCACTAGCAGATCCTGGTCTCTTACTTACTTACTCAGGTGACTTCCAATCGTCGTAGGGTCATGGCCGCATCAGCTGGTGTAATCTTGTGCACGCTGGCGCCAGTTGTTCTAAATGTCAATTTCGCAGAAATCTCTCCATACCTCGTCATTCCAAAAAATGCCCGGTCATACTTTATTAAGTCGTCTACCAATGAAGTTTGAACACCACATGCGTGCTCGAACTCTTTCGTCACTTTGTCAAACTCGCAGTATATACGGGACTGAAAGTCATCGACTGCGGTGAATCTTCGCCTGATCTCCAGACTGACTTTGTTTAAGTTCTCTACAACAAAGAAGTTGAATTTCTCCATCGTCACTGACCGTCCAATACTCGATGAAGACACAAGTATCTTATTCACTGCTAGACCCATGACCAGAGACTGTTTTTCTATCTCGGAGAACGCTTTGCTGACGCAATTTCAATATCATCCGCGTACGCGAGTAGCATTACTTTCTTTTGGAAGATCGAGAACAATACATGCTGTGTGTTCGGGCTCTGGAGATGTATTCCAGCAGAAGATTGAAAAATTTGATGATAATAGGTGGTGTGGGTCTTTTCCAGGACTTGTCGTAATGTGAATACCTGGTCACTGCTCGACGTTTTTGGTCTGAAGCCACACTGTTATTGTGTCCTATCAGTAAATCAGTATATGGCTTCTGCCTCTTACATAATATGCGCCACAGAATCTTATATCCGATGGAAAGGAGACTTAAATATAGGTCAAAAAACACTAAGATTCCATATCTTGCATAAAAGTTGGTACATAGTCCTAACCAACCATTCGCCGCCGGCCTTGAATAGTTCAGTTGGCAACCCATCATAGTCTGCCGCCTCCAAGTGGGTTAGAAAAATGATTTATCCATAATATAGGTGATTCGTGAGCATCTGTAACCAGATTTCCATTTCCTTCAGTCAGAAGCTCTAACTTTTGAAAATATTCTCGAGCTTTATTTCTGTCACATAATCTCTCAACATGCTCAAACTCACGCCTTTCCTTTTGCTCTTTTTTCTTGAGTCTGTTAAGGCGTATCTCTTTACTTTCCGTTTCTCTCTCTCAGAGTTCGCTAATAGGAGGCGTTCTTCTCTGCAGTAAAATTGCGACATTCCTCATCGTACAGAGAATTAGTCACAGATTTTGTATAACCAATGACCTGCATATATCTTCAAAAGAATCGAAGGTTAAATTCTCCGACGGTTAGGGCAAAGATTATTTTTTTTTCCCAATTTTGACATCATCGGCTTTCTCTTCCATCCAACTATAAACACAATTCGCCAACTACTATTGACACACCCTTATATAACTGTGCCGTACATAATTATTTAGACTTCAATAAGCCGCGCTTCAATTAGAGCCAACAACTCTGAGTCTCAAATGCCTTAAATGCACAACTTCGAGGTTTGTTGTAAAAAATATATTTTTAAAAGTTTCTACATATTTTTTTTACGACAATTCAAAAAAGAGAGGTTTGAACTAGTAAATTCTAAACTTGCCAAATGCGCATTTAATTAATTTAAAAATTTATTTAACTTTATTAAATTTAGTTAATTTTATTTTCTTAATTACTATTTTTTTATTATTAAAAAATATCTAAAATATTTGCATGTCTTGTTTGAAATTATTTTCTTTTTAATATTTTAATAGAAACTTAGAATGTTTTGCCTTAATGAATTAGTAGTTGTCTGCCTATACTTGAATATATATATATATATATATATATATCTATATATAAATTTGAAAATCTGTTGCGATTTTTTTGAGCGCATGTTACTTATATATATTTATTTAGTTTTGCAATTTTCTAAAAACAATAGTTTGAATTAGTTTTGCAAATTAATTAGTTGCGATTTTTGATAAACTTTTATTTTTAGTTAATGTACTTTGTGATCACTCTTCTATTGGAAGTGAATTTATTTATAATATTTAACAATAAATTAACCGTTACAATTTACTAATATAAAACTATATTCGTATATATAGAATTCATATTTTTTTTGCAATTAACTAATCAATAATAAATTAAGAAAATATAAAAAGTAATAAAACATTTAGAGAAAACAATGCTTAACTTTCCGTATTGGAATATAGATTAATTATTTACTTAATACATTTTTTTTAACTATATTATAAAAAAATATGCGATACGATTTGAGATATTTAGTGAGCTTAATATTTTACTCAATATCAAAGGATTTTTTAATTAGATATAAAAATTATTGTACAAATATTTTCAAAGATTTTCCATGGTTTGGTCAAAATAAACTTAAAAAATTATTTAAAAAAAAAAATATATAAAAAATAAAATGATGAGCGTGCCTAATGGTACAGCGCCAATAACTGTTCGACAGAAAGAAAGGAGGCACGAGATTCCATTCGCTTTAGAGTTACCTTTGGTACCGAACTTACGGGGAAAAAATCGATCGATCGATCGATCGATTAAACAGAACAGTTTTGGATTTTTCGTGGTATATCCCATTTCGTGGCATATCCCTTACAACCCAAGTGTTCCGATTTCGTGACGATTTATAATCATCTTGCCTCACTAATTTTGGATTTTCCAATGGTCACTCTGTGTGCGCAAGATATGCATCTGTAAAATCCATCAAATCAAAGCGTCACCTAGCAATGGAAGTATGCTGTGTTTTCTATGATTCTGAAACCTGGACCGGAAAAATTTTTAAGCTTGTTTCCGACAGTTTCCAGATTGACTTAACTAAAAAAGTCTTCTGGTAAGACCAACCCCATACAAGCGAATTTTTCAATATTTTGTTTCGATTTCGAACTTATCACCAAAAATCGCTTACGGATGAAGTCAAGCATTTCAAGTTGGACACTGTTACATATGGCACCAAGCCAACTTCTGATGAGAAAATATTTATTTACGCTTGTACCCACTGAAGTAACAACAAAAAATACTGTTTTATCAACCCTCGCTCGGTTTGGACTTCTTGGACAAATATTATTGCAGCTTATTGACGTTGTTCTCTATTAATTATTTCAAAATTATTATTTGCCGCGATCCAGTGATAATGTTTTGGAGCCTAGAAACGGGCCACTGAGCTGAGGATTGCGCTGGTTAATACGCTGAATTAAAGTCGAATACTCTCTGCTCTATCGCTGCTAGCGGTTACACAGTTTGTAATTTAGCCAAGTGACGTCACTACTCTCAGCGCCATTGGCAAGGATCTTCTGAAATTGAAAAAATCGTAAAATCCCAATAGCGATGCTCCTACGAAGCGGAAAAAAAAAATATCTACTCCAATCCATGTTTCTGCGTTGAACACTGATGTTCATCACTTAGAACCCAGTGACGAAGTTTCTCGCTCGTACAAAAATGGTTGCATTATAAATGAAACACTAAGTGCATCAATGAGGGAAGGCTTAGAAAGATCCGGAACCAATTCGAGTTATATAGCCTCCGTTGTGAAACAGAGGAATTTACTGACATTCGGTACTTCTCCCATTATGTGTTCTACTTGACAAGGTTTTGCACGAAAACACCTCACGCATATGGCCACCACTTTAGATACCTTCTAGCTCACCATCTCTGAAGCACCACATACTATAGACTAATTGATGATAGCAACGCCTTAGGCCGTCTATGAAAATTATTTTCCGGTGTTCCTAAGGCAAAATTCACTTAATTAATATTTCTGAGTTGCAAAACTTAGTGAAGATTTTTTGAGCCGTCCACCTACACGAAGCAAGCCAAACTTATCCAAAACAGGTAGAACTGTCTAGCCTGTTTCCAGTGTCATGGTACACCATTTGTTCTGGAGCATCAAGAAAATAAATAATGCAGCACTATAATCTTTCTGGATGTACAGCAAGCGATCCCTTGACACAGCTGTACAGTACCTCCTACTTGCTTCGACGCAGCTTTATGGTTGAGGTCCGTAATAAGCGATCGAACATTCGCTGCATAAGAGTTGGTGTAGCTCAGGGCAGCACCAGTAGCCGAAAAAATCATTATTCAACGCCAGCTTCTCCAGTTTAAGTGAGGCATTTGAGCTCACTCAGACCGCTGGAACATATGAGAGACTACTGTTCCACTTGATCATTTGTCAGATGAAATTAGCCCACTAACTGAGTATGTTCTCGAATATGAGACTCACCAGATGGAAGCACATTATAAAAACTGTTGCATATTGTTCCTAAAAGATGGCTCTTAGGCCAAGCAAGAAATAATGATTTATAACGCTGTAGAGGTGAAGTCCTGGATATATGAAATTCTTCTATCAGATATTGCTTCTGAGACCAAACTCATTGTTATTCACCAAAAAACATCTAAGATGATCTTCGCTTGGATCAATTTCATGTGTGGTAGAGAAGCGTCTTCTTTCAAATGAGTTTCAAATGAGTTTCAAATGAAATTTACAACTCAAAACTTCAAACTACTGAGCAGAAGTTGTTTGCTATACTTTTTGGACCTTTTTGAAGCACTTTTCAAGTACTTTTCAGTATCTCCAATCTAACAGGGAGATTATTTATTGAGTATCATAGTATATGTGCTGTGCAAGTGATACTGTGTTTACTTCGATATTAATGACATCATGAATCATATCTATTTTTACAGAATATATATGAAACAGAGATATGCTTCAACATGGTTGAAGTGTCTGCTTACCAAGAAAATTAAATGAGTTCAGTATAGAATTGGACATCATACAACACAGATCACTTGCTTATTTTTTAAAGAAGTGTAAACAGAACAGCAGCGAATACTCTCTCTATTAAAATATCTATACATATACATAATATAATCGTTGACCAAATTATTGTTTAAATGTTTGTGCTTGCATCACGTAAAAGCCACGGTTTAGATTCAAAATTGAATTATTGACAGTTAAGAAGCTTTATTGTGAGTAAAATTTAGCGTTTATTTCATCAAAATCGAACTGACGAGTCAAAAGATATTATGGTTCAGATATAAATTAAATTTTCAATGCTATTCAAAGTATTTGCTAGTGGTTTTCAAACCTATGTCATACAGCTGCTACTCAAACTGCACACAATTTATATAAAATTGTTCATACTCGCCAATGACTCACTAATACAAAAGGGTGATAAAGAAATATAAAATGGAGGAACTTAGCGTTGCCAATGTAACAGGAAAGTGTTATGCCGAGCAATGAACTATCCAATGATTTTTTGTCTTCCATTTTTTTTCTGAGCCAAAATAACATAAGTAACATTTCTGTTCCTTTTTGATCCTTTCTGTCGGAAACTTTATGAACAGCAAATAATAATTCTGCTCATTTTTGTTCTTTTCTGTTCATTTTGGATCAGAATTGTATAAAATGCAGTACTCTCAGTGAGGAACTTTATGAACAGCAAATAATAATTCTGCTCATTTTTGTTCTTTTCTGTTCATTTTGGATCAGAATTGTATAAAATGCAGTACTCTCAGTGAGGAACTTTATGAACAGCAAATAATAATTCTGCTCATTTTTGTTCTTTTCTGTTCATTTTGGATCAGAATTGTATAAAATGCAGTACTCTCAGTGAGGAACTTTATGAACAGCAAATAATAATTCTGCTCATTTTTGTTCTTTTCTGTTCATTTTGGATCAGAATTGTATAAAATTGAATACTCTTAGTGGGGAACTTTATGAACAAAAAAAAATAATTCTGCACATTTTTGTTCTTTGCTGTTTATGTCTGTTCTTTCTGCTCTTTATAAACGAGGATTTGTACAAAATTGAACAATTGACGCTCCAGAAAGTACTTAAAAAAAATAAATATATATATATATATACACACATATATACACGATTTTATCTATACTCAATTGCATATTGCTTCAAGTAGTACAGAAAACTTATTTGCGCCATTTTGACTTAAAGAAAAAAAAAACATCTAGTAACTCCGTAAAAGTTAGTTTTCAAAATATGTTCTTTTTCTTTCTTTAGCAAATCGTAACAAAATAAAACGTAAAATTTGTATTTAGTAGATTTATAGACTGTTCACACAAGCAATAATATTTCAATATAAAGTATAAAGTTTTTAAATAAACTTTTGAGCAGCAGCAAAGCGTTTTTCAAGTACAAAAAATTTAGTTGCAAATAGCTTAAAAAAAATTATAACAGTTAGCCTCTCTTTTTTATGTTAAAAAAATAAAAAAAAAAAGAAAAACACAAAAACTGTGAGTGTTAAATAAAAAAAGAATACTATTTAATTTTTTAATTTTCAAATAAAAATTTGTAAATTTCGAAAATGATTTTTGAATTTTGTTTAATTATTTAAAAGAAATCTTATTCGAATACTGAAAAGTGTTTGCATTTGTTTTGCTAATTTAAAAAAGAAAATTTCGAGAAATTAATATGTAGAATCTAAAAAATTAAAAATTTTAACAAAAAATCAAATACTTAAAATCGGCTGAGTCAAAGTTGGTCAAATCTCTACTAATGACAAATCTTTATTGGTTCAGTCTCCGTTTACTATTTTCCAACAGAGGAGGACGACGAGGATGGGCCAACATTAAAGGATAAAGCACTCGAAGCCATACTTAAGGGCATCGATATATTCTGCGTCTGGGATTGTTGCTGGGTTTGGTTAAAGTTGCAGGAATGGATTTCGCTGATTGTATTCGATCCGTTCGTCGAATTGTTTATTACGCTTTGTATTGTGGTCAATACGATGTTCATGGCTATGGATCATCATGATATGAACAAGGAAATGGAACGCGTGCTGAAGAGCGGCAACTATGTAAGTTATATTCTAAAAGTTAACGAAAAAATTATAAATTTTGTATACATAGCTTCGCTATATTATTTCAATAACAAAGCAAGAATTCATAAACTAAACTTGTATATATATGTATATTAGCTACTGTGGTATTACTTAGGTACTCTTACTGCCAGTTAACTGTCCTGATGTGAACTTAGCTTAACTAATTAATTTTTCTCTTTTTCTTTTGCCTATTTCTCTGCACAGTTCTTTACGGCAACATTTGCCATTGAAGCGACCATGAAACTATGCGCCATGAGTCCGAAATATTATTTCCAAGAAGGCTGGAACATTTTCGATTTCATAATTGTTGCATTATCGTTGCTCGAACTCGGTCTTGAGGGTGTACAAGGCTTGTCAGTATTGCGTTCATTTCGTTTGGTAAGCTCTCAATTATTTAATTTGTAGCCAATAAACCAAATATGTATCTATGTATCTATGCAGAAAATAAAATAACTAAGTATCTGCGCGTATATAAAAAATTAAAAAAACTAGGCTAGCAACAATATTGTTTTTATTGAACGTAGGTCGTCTACAGCAGGGTTGTGCTCAAGTTAATCCGTAATATAATATATATAACTCTCTCTCTGTATCTGTATTTTTCTCTTTGACTTAAGTATTTATTTGTTTAATTAGCGCTCAGCCTAAACAAACTTTTATGTATTATCTCTGTTCACAAAAAAAAAAAAAAAAAAAAATTTAACCTAACTAAATTAATTTTATTGTATATGTTTCATTTCAAAATGTTTCATTGAAATTTATTTATATTAAAAAAAAAAAAAAAAACAACCTCAACTAAAACTATCCAATTTCCATATATTCCAAACCTTGCTCTTTATGCAAAATCTTCCAATTCAAAACACTTTAAACTAAAATTTATCATTCCTGATCCAGTCACAATTCGAAGTATTCCCAACTTCAATATTTTGCATACAAACTGTGTCACTACTCACTTAACATTGATAAAGCAAATGCTTCACTTTATGCCGAAATACTTCATTTCATAATATTCCAAAAGCATTGCTCGAAATAAAAAAAAACGTTTCAACTCATAATATTCTAATGCAAAGTGTTCCTATTCAAATTATTTCACTGCAAAAAGCGATTCGTTTAAAAAAAATGAGTGTCTGGCAGGCATAGAAAGAAGAAAGTAGGCAGGAGAGTTCGATAAACCGGCTCCTTTTTTCTTGGAGTAACCGTTTTGTGATGCACTAAGGCCGTTCACTCTCAATATCATACGAGAGAACAAAAAATAAAAATAAAAACATATCCGTTGCAACATAGTTGTTACAATTTTCGTGATGGTTTTTTATTATATATTACCAATTCATAATTCAAAGTGTTCCAAATCATAGAATTCCAATTGAAAGCATTAAAAGCAAAAAATATTAAAATTTTGTATACGGAACATTGAAATTCGGAATGTTCCACTACGTTTTATACGTATTTCTATATATTAAAAACTGTTTCTAACCAAAAATTGTGCCATATTCCGAAATGTTTCAAAGTTTAAGTGTTTCAAAATGTGACTGAAAAAAATGTTCCACTATTTAAAATGTTCCACATGCCAAAACATCACTTCAATTTTAAACTAACTAACCAAATTTCTGTTTCTCTACCTACAACAAATTGCACTTTATCATGGCCTTTAATTGACTAAAAAAAATTTCAAATTCCAATTGTGCCATAGCTAAATTGTTCCACACTACAAAAGAATGCATATTTTAAAATTTCCTTTTATATTAAATATTTTTGATATGTCAAAACATTTTAATGCAAATTATTGTTTCACATTCCAAAATGTTCCATACATTAAAACACTACATATAAACAAATAAATTTCTATTTTTGTAGCTAAAATAACAAAAAAAAAAAAAAAAATTTTGCCTCCATTAACCGAAAAAAACATTCCTAATGTGCCATAGCTAAAGTGTTCCATACTTCAAATTAACATGCATTCTGAAATGTTTCATATCTCAAAGTATTATGTGTATCAAAATATGTCACAACAACAAAAAAAATGTTCCACATTCCAAAATGTTTCACATGCCAAAACAAATTTTCTGTTTTTTTCTACCAACCTTAAAAAAAAAAAAAAAAAAGAAATAAAACAATTTTTTCTTTATCATCTCCTTTAATTAACCTAAAAAAAACTTCGAACTACTCAATTTACAGCTGCGTGTTTTCAAATTAGCCAAATCGTGGCCAACGCTCAATTTACTTATATCGATTATGGGTCGCACTGTTGGCGCCCTCGGCAATCTGACATTCGTGTTGTGTATTATAATCTTCATTTTTGCGGTTATGGGCATGCAGTTGTTTGGCAAGAACTACACAGGTATTAGCTAATATGCCTCACACGATCTGTCAAAAGTTATATATTCTAAAAAAATGAACAACAGCAGAGATAAAAACATTTTTTTAAAAAAAATCGTTCTACATATATCGCACCAACGATATATGTAAGACACATAAATTTGCGAAAACCAAAAGTAAAACTAAAAACTATTTGAAACCAAACCAAATGCCGCCATTTTTCAAAATAAATTTTCGCAACTTTCGCATTCTTTTTTTTTTTAACTTAGCTCAACTTTTTTTCTCTCCCAATTTTTTAACTAACTATATAAACAACTAAAAACTATATACTAATACTAAACTTTAAACACAAAAACAAATAAAAAATATATATACATATATATATATATATTTTTTTTTTTTGTTTTCCTTTTTTCCACTAAGCTACACCTAGTTTAATAAATTTTTTAATTAACATAAACTGCTTTAAGCACGAAATGCTAGTTCTATATACCTACTATATACATGAATACAATATTTTTTGGAAAGTGATTTATTGATTGATTATATTAATTAATTAATTGATTGATTGATTGACTGGTGCATTGACTGCAAGTTGTGCCATCAGTTATGCGAACGCTGCTGCCCGACTCATCAAAAAGCCCAGCAAAACAGTACCCAGCCAGCCCAAATGCATTTTAATTATGTAATTTAAAACTAAATAATATAAACAAAGAAATTAAGTACCCTAAGTACCTCATACGCAGTCGCTCAGTCGCTCTAAACTTCAATAAGAGTGTGCTTAAAATTTCTAATAATGTATATAAGCAAAAAAAAAAAAAAAAACAAAAATATAATTTAAAGAAACAATTTAAAATTAAACATAATTAAATATTGATTTTCTTTATTTTTTCGAATTTTTTCCCAAAACGCTTTGCCCCAAAAAAAAAAAACAAAAAAATCTAAAAAAAAAAAAACTCCCACACCACAAATGGATCACCATGATGTATATTTTTTTTGTTTGGTTTTGTTATGCATTTAAAATCAAAATCCAAATCGAAATCCAAATTCGTATCGAAACTGAAACTGAAAATCCAGCTTCGAGTTTTCAAATTGGCAAAGTCGTGGCCAACACTCAATTTACTTATTTCGATTATGGGCCGCACCATGGGCGCTTTGGGTAACCTGACATTCGTGCTTTGCATTATCATCTTCATCTTTGCCGTTATGGGAATGCAACTGTTCGGAAAGAATTATCATGGTAAGTACTAGGTTAACAAATCCAAAGGATTGCAAACTACAAATACAAAACAAATTCAGAACACAGCGCAGCGCAGCTATTCAATGTTTAGCTAATCTATTATAGATACTCAATGTTTGTTTCTGTGTTTTCGTCAAATCAAATCTTTTACACTATTTGGATTATTATCTAATATTAATATCTAATATACATACATATATCTGTCTCTAACTCTGTCTCAACATATATATACAACTTACTCTGAGAACGCACGTTAAAATTTAGTTTAAAAGGAAAAAAAAAAAAAAAAAAAAATTAAATTTAGTTTAGTTTAGACTTCGGTGCAACTGAAGCTTATAATACTCTTCACACGGTATAATAATTTATAGTGTGAGCTTGTCAGAGTATCTACCGATAAATATATATTAAACGATAACAGCATAAAAACGATAACGATAAACCGCAGTTAGCCTTAATTTAATGCATTATATGGAAGCTACTAAAAAATACCAATATTTTTTTCCTGCAATTTCTTTTTCCACTTTACTTTTTTACTAGCATAACCGGCCTCGTTAGCACGCTTGCTTCTTAATTTTTTCTGTTTATTAACTAATTGCAAATTATTCTTCCGTTGCCCTTTATATATGTCTAAAATAACTTTGTAAAGTAAATAGTTTCAGAGATATCCAGATCTGGAGAATACGGTGCATGCGGAAGCAATTTGAAGCCCAATCGAAGCCATTGTTTTCATTGATTTGTAACACGGTGCATTGTCACGATGAAACAGCACTTCTTCTTCCGCGATTTCGACCGTAAAACGCTTCAACAATGCTACATAATAGTCGCTGTTGATCGTTTTTAAGATAGTTTTCGAATATTATACCATATGCATCTCAAAATACTGATTCCATAACCTTACCAGCCGACTTTTGCGGCTTTGGAGACGGTTCATCTGACAAAACGCATGACTTCTCGTAGTGGGTCTACCTTTCATCGCCATTCACAGTGCGATGCAAAAAAAGCCCTCCTTTTCGAAAGGCTGCCCACAACTAGTTTTCTTACTTTAAGGCGTTTCTTGACCGTCTACTCATTCACTCCCAATGATTACGCCAACTCC
The DNA here is from genome assembly GCA_035044805.1 of Leucophenga maculata. Classification (NCBI taxonomy): domain Eukaryota; kingdom Metazoa; phylum Arthropoda; class Insecta; order Diptera; family Drosophilidae; genus Leucophenga; species Leucophenga maculata. Next base: position 552,544 of record JAWNNP010000387.1, read on the forward strand.
TGAAGCGTTTGGCATTGTTTCCAATTCTTCGACTTCAAATTTTTTGGGTTGAACCTGCCGTTCCTTGTCTTCGAGCTCAAAAGCACCACTAAACCTTCTTGTATTAAAGTAATGAAGCAGAACTTTCCGCAAAAACACTTTCGTGACAATATTTAATAACAAGCTGACAAAGACGCTTATTCACAATAGTTGCTCATTCACAATTTTCTATAAAACGCTCAACAAACAGAAGTAGACGAGTGAGATACAATCCATAAAATTTTTTAACAGCATCCAAAGTCGAATAGATATAATTATGTCCGACTGTCCGATGTTTCATATGAACAGCATTATCTTACAGACTATATACATATTAAAAATAATTCGCATTCAGTTCATTGCTAAGACCCCTTCCTTAAGCTGGAGTTGGCAACTTACATACCAAACTTCACATCCTTTTAAATGTTTAAATGAAAAACAAATTTTTTTTTATGTCATTAGTTCATAATTCCTATAAAATATTCTATATTGGTCTAGATCGAACCACTAACGGGGGATAGCTCCCATACAAATCTGTTCCAGTTTTCACAGTATCAGAACTAGAAACGCCGAATGTGACGTATGCCGAATTTGGTATCAATTCTAATAAAATATTTCATTAGGGTATAAATCGAACCACTAAAAGGGAAATATAGACATGTTCGTCTGTCAATCTGGCTTTGGACAACAATATCTTGAAGACTATAAAAGATTGAGTTCTTCCATTTTGTTTTGTTGTTAGTAAGGTAAGGTTCCATTGGCGCTACAGGGTATCTGATTGTGTTCTTTCTTATTTTAATATAAAAATTATCATTTTTAAACACTTAAAAAATAAATAAAAACACCCTATATTAATTACCGTGTGAAGAGTATTTCAATTTCGAATTTAATCAGCCAAAAATAATCAAAAAAAAAAAAAAATAGTAATTATTTAACGTGTTGCTGAATGTGTGTGTTCTATCACATATCACTTGAAGTCTTCTTCTTGTTAGACAATTCTGTAACTTTTATGTTTTTAAACTAAACCATTTAATGTGTATGTGTGTGTGTGTCTCTTTATATATGTGTGTATTTATCTACTTTGTTTAAATTATTATTTGGTCACAAATATTTTTTATTTGATTGGACGAAATAAAGTATCTCAAGCTGAACAAAGCTAAAAATGAAAAAAAAAATTAAGGATACAAAAAGAAAAAAAAAATTCTACTTCGCACTGTTTATATAAAGCAGGGTTGATTTTGCAATCGAGTATACCTTTTTTAGGGGTTGTATTTTTTTCGCATATAAACAAGAATGCATTCCGATTGGCTACAGCGCAGTTATACGCATTGGAAACGTACTGGAAATCGGTCATGAAATTAGTCATATATACTCGTACATACTTACATACATACACATATGATTTGTTCATATTGCATATTATTTTACCTTTTTTTGTTTTTTTTTTTGTGACTACTTTTATTTCCTTTAAAAAAAAAAATGTCTACATTAAATATTTTATGACAGTCTTCGAAATAATTATAAGTTGCTCAGTTAATTATTTGCGTCCGTCTGTCTGACTGTCCGTATGAATATCAAGAACTTGGCCACTATATAAGCTACCTACTACAAGTTTATATATTTGGATTCTCCCATTCTTTCCTCAAATCATTCAACCCTTTCCCTAAAGGGTAAGTGCCAACAATTACCATAGAAGCTGATTCATCATTCTGAGTTTCTAAGATAACATTTTTTATTATGAAATTAATACAGAAATGGAGTAAGTGAGGCACATCATTTTAAAAGGAGAATTTGGTATCAACAGTTTATCTCTGTGGGGCATATTTATTGTATCCATAACAGACCAACAACCAGTTTATATTGATGTGTTGAAAGAAGTTCAGTACAGCAGTTCAGTCTGCACTCTCCATAACCTGAAGCTCTGACTGTTAACTATTAAAAATAAAATATATTGTGCATACATGTCCAGTCTCCAGACCACAACCCTAAAGAGTATTTGTGGAAGTGATACGCCATCTGGTGATCGCGATTTATGGTCATGCTACTTATCGAACCGGTACACTTCATCGCAAGTAGGGTCATCGTTCGTGAACTGTTCCTTTTCTTTTATAATTTTTTAAAATTTTTTTAAACTTATAATTATTTCGTTGACTGTTGCAACTAAAGAAACTGTCCAGAATAAAGAAAAACCGAAAAAAATCATATATAAAAAAAATATAAACCCTCTATCTATCTCATTCTGTAAGTACTTTTGATAACTCTGTCTCACTTTTTCTAAATATTTAAAAAAAAAAAAACAAATTAATTTTGAAACAATTAAAAGCTAATAATTCAAATAACTAACACATAGCATAATTTTTTCTCACATATAATAAATTAGTTACAAAACTTTTTTCTTGTAATTATTTTTCCTGTTAAAAAAAAAATAAATATAAACTTAAATATTTTGTTTTTGGTTCTTTTTTACTCAAATATTTAATATGCTTGAAAAAAAAAAAAAAAAAAATAATGATAATATTATAAAAAAAAGCAATGAATACACTTTCGCTAGTTGCTACACTTTTGTGCTCGTGCGACAAAAAAAAAAAAAAAAAAAAATACTACACAGCGCTTTTGTGCCAAAAACAAAAACAAAATTAAATTTTTTAAAGCTAAAATCCAACAAAAAAGTGTCTGTCTGTTGTGCCAACTGTAAACATTATAAAATGTTTAAATTAAAAAAAAAAAAAAAAAAACACTTCACATTAATTTATTTAATTAAACACAAAAAAAAAAAATTAACTAAACTTCTGCAAAATTCTTTACGCTGCAACTGTCTCGCCATAGATCACAAAGATCGTTTTCCGGATGGAGATCTGCCGCGTTGGAATTTCACCGATTTCATGCACAGTTTTATGATTGTATTCCGTGTTTTGTGTGGTGAATGGATTGAATCGATGTGGGATTGCATGTACGTGGGCGATGTTTCGTGCATACCCTTCTTCTTAGCAACAGTCGTCATTGGAAATCTTGTCGTAAGTATATTATTATATATAAATTAATTATTAATTATATTATATAACTTTCATTCATTCACTCCGCACAGGTACTTAACCTTTTCTTAGCCTTGCTTTTGTCCAATTTTGGCTCATCTAGTTTATCAGCACCGACTGCCGACAATGATACAAACAAAATAGCGGAGGCCTTTAATCGCATTGGCCGCTTTAAGAGTTGGGTGAAACGTAATGTTGCCGATTGTTTCAAGTTAATACGTAACAAATTGACAAATCAAATAAGTGATCAACCATCAGGTGAGAGGACCAACCAGATCAGTTGGATTTGGAGCGAAGGTTTTTATCCACTTGTTTCTTAATTAATTAATTAAATATAAATCATAAGAATATAAATATTTTTAATTGTATGTAAACTATATATATGCGCCAATAGAAAACAAAAACAAAAACAAAAATTTAATTGAAAAAACAAAAAAAACAAAAAAAAATATTTATATATATTTTAAAGAAAGTAATTTATTTAAAAACGTTTATCAAATCAATTCCGTAAACAAAATTCAAAAATCCAAAATTCTCCAATTTTAATATAAAAAAAAAGTACTCTCGTATACAAAATTAGTACGCTAGTTAAATATATATATATATAAAAATATATAAATGTTCAATACGAAAATCCTTTGAATTTTTTTTTTAATTTTAAATTTAGTAAAAATTTATTTTATAATATTTTGTTTTATGTTTTATTATATTTTTGTTTACACCCAACGCATAAAGTTTGAACAGGCTCATATAAATTTTTATAAAATTAATTTTTAATAGTTAAAAAAATAAATTTTATACACTTATTAATCATTCGTCCGTCCGTCTATCTCTCCGAACTACAGTTCCTTCTTCAACGTAAAATTACGCTGTAGAAGATCCGCATAAAAAAAACTCCACACTCCAAGAATATGGCCAAACTAAATTTTATTACACTCTGCGTTCAGCTTGATATCTCCACCAAACTGCCCACTGCTAACTGCAGAATTCCCAAATAGATTCAATCAACAGAAATCGAGACGGATCACCATTTCTGGCAACTTGTAACTCGAGATGGGCTAGTCGCAAGCAAAAGCAATTATGTTGCACGAGTAATAATCTGGTTTTTTGTCTCCTTTGAAGAACAATTTATATATTTTGCAAGAACTCCATATATTTCTCGAAATATAATTCAAACCCAAACATTGACCTACAAAAGCACAAATTGGCTTAATTACAAAAAATAAAAGAAAGTAACGGGAACTTATAAATAAAACCAAAATAAATTAATCATCCAAATCTATTTTATCGCCTTTGAATAACATCCATTTGAAGCACTTTCCGGGATAACCTCAGCTCTCTCTCGAATTTTGTTCGATGTTTTCAATTGATACACAGCGCGATGCCCGAAACTCCAATTTCATTTTTGAGCAGAGAAAGAAATCACAGGGAACGATATCTGATGATGGGATGGATTGTGTGTTATCATGATGAAGAATCCATGAATTTTTGGCGCACAAATTCGGACGCTTAATATGGATAGCTTCTTTCAATTTCATCATAACATCGAAGTAATATATTTTTATTGACCGTTTAACCACATGGAACATATTCAAAGTACCCCAAATCACCCTTTGGACGCCTTTCGGCTACCATTCGGATAATTACTGGTTCGTAAGTTTGTACAGCCATGCGTTCCATGAAGATTCGCTTGTGATCGACACTTTTTTTTGATAGTTAGAAAGAAATTCAGCTCTGACGGAACAAGTCTGACAGCTACGCGTTAGATACCCAATTTGTTGTACATAATCGAACGTACGCTCTCGTGTGACATCTCCAATACATAAGCGATCTCTCTCAAGTTCATATGGTTACATTCCGAAATGATTTCCTTCAATTTATCGACATTATCGTCGATCACACTCTTTGAAGGCCATCCAGAACGAGGCGTGTCTTCGATGGTCTTCTGATCATCCTTAAACAATTTATACCACTTGACAGAGCTGATTAACCAAAGCCTTTTGCAACATTTTTTATGCATTGGCACACGACATAATACATATTTCGTTTTGTCACTAAAAAATGAGGTTTAAGGCGAGAACTCCAGACAGCTAGTTCTCTCGAACGCAATTTATATAGAGCACTTGAGCTGGAAGAAAGTCTATCACAAAAACAATAAATCGAAAGTCTCTCTCCAATTGTTACAAAAGCCTGCCTATGGAAAGCTCAGAAATCTATCAAAATAAGACTCACCAATAAGAGACCCTTCTGGACACTGATAAAGAGAAAGAAGAATGTTTTTGCAAATCATCAAGGTTTATGTACCTTCAAACGGAAATCTGCTACCCTCCCACAATTAATGGCCCAGTATAGGGAATATGTGTACAATGCGCTTCTTCAGTTGATGGTGAAGCACAGCGGCTGCAGCTTAATTTGCTATGTTTGCATCATATTATGTTTATCGGGTTTTTTTTCCTCACCAATCTTCTTTCTTTCTTTCTTGACATTTGATTTCGGTTACTGATCGCATAAGGTCTCTTCAATTTGTATCTCCATTGAACAATTTGCTCCATTAGACTATTCCGAAACCCATTTTCTTTCTTTCTAAGAAAAAGTAAATATTTTATACGAAGGGTTTTTATGCTTCGGTTCAATCGAAGTACGCTATAACTTAATTTATTATATATATTATATATATTTTTTATCTTTTGTATACTCATTCAATTTGACTTTATATATATTTTATGTTTCTGGTTCGACTTGTATAGTTGTTTATTATTTTGTTTATTAAGAACTCTATATAACTATTTAGCATTTATAGTTTTGTGTTCTGTTTTGTTTTGTTTGTTTCTTTCCGAAATAATGACACTGATCTGCAGTATTCAAGTCAAGTTTTAATATTATATAGTAGCGCATTTGTAGTCCATAAAACGTTCGTTATCGATCGATCGAATGAGTTATTGCATAGAATATCTACTATCACATAAAGATTTGAGTGAACTATAAAAGTGAGAAATTCTCAAACCAAAAAGGGTCTTTCAACTTGGCTGAAGCGTTAACTATGAACTAGAGATGAACTAGCGAAGATAATAACTCTGAAATACTTTCAATTTTTAAATTTAGCTGGAATTTAAATAATACTTTTCAGTAGATTATTATAGAATATAGAACAAAGCTATACAGCAGATAAAAAACCTTCGCGTGCTTTCAAATGTTTGCCGTTTGCTTGTTGTTGTAATTTAGCACACTGTACAACTCATGACTCAATCGTTGCTAAGCGCAATGCAATATGCTTATTGAAAGTCTCGCAAAGCATTCTAAATTCTCCTTTTCTTTCTGCCTCACTCACATGCGTTCATACAGTAGTTAGAAAAGGCAAGACGAAAGCAGCAAGCAACACTTTTGGCTTACATATTTCTTACTCTGTTTTTGTTGCTTGCTGCAGGCGACAGCGCTAAGATTTTGCTTTCTCTTTCAAATTTAAAACAAGCAGTTGACGCCTGACAGTTGAAAGACCACTTCTATGCTATGAGAAAATCCAGATAATCGTGTTATGTCATTACCAATTGAATTTTCCATTTAAAAAAAAACATTTGTTTATTCATATTCCGAGCATAAACTGTATTCAATTCAAAACTTATTTATTTATTAGCATAGTTAGTTAAATAATTAAAAAAAAAAATGTGTAACCGTGCAAAAAAAAAAGAACTAAAATATTTTAGCTTTGATTTGAACGTTTAAACGAGTTGTTGAAAGCATTAAATGTAGTCCAAGTGAAATCCCCTACAAATTTTCTATTCTAAGCTAAATTAATTTTGTTAATTATGTATATTTTTTTTTTTTTAAATTTTTTTCTTTCTATCATTTTTCAATTCGTTTGCTATTATTTTTATCACAAAAAATTATATTTAAATAATAAAATAATTAAAAAATAGCAAAACAAAACAAAAAAATAATAAATATAATTATAATAATAACGAATTGATAATATGTTCCTAAAGTATTGAATTAAATTCGTGCGACATCTAGTTCTTATATACATACATATAAATGTAATAATAATAATATTGATTAATTCCCGTTTTTGTAATTAATTTCTTTAAAAATTATATAAATTGAAAGTAAAACAGTGGATTTGACCCTTCATAGTGTAATTTATTCGAATTTATTTATATAGTATTATAATTTTTAATTTAGTTTTATTTTTTTTAAACCAATTACTGTTAAAGTTTTTATACTATGTAGTACACTTAACAATTTTTTTTTTTTTTTTTTTTTGTTTAAACTTAGTATTAGATAGTGTAAAAAATAATACCTAAATGTCTACGTGTGCCGGCACACATGAATGCACAACTATTGTGAATTAATTGAAAACTATTTGAAAATACTCAAAAATATTTGGGAACTGTTATGAGTTTAAGCGTAGCAACAGCAGTCACAATGAGTAGCTGCCGCTTTTCACATATTAAAAAAGTAGATCTTTACTGGTAACAGTTGCGGTGGCATCCAAATATCTTTTGCATAAAATTTCCATAAATTCTTCTTTTTCAACATAATTCGAATGAAGATTTGTATAAGACTTTTGATGGTAATGATCATCACACACCATCACGACAAAACAAACCGCTGGCTATCAGATCAGCTTACCAAAAGTTTGCCAAGTGATGTTCTTTAACCTTCATTTGGTCTTATTTGTCGGAAGAAACTTCTGCAAGAATTAATATTAATTTGGAGAATTTGTTTAACGTTTTCCAGGCTCTTAACTCCCAGCTCTTAGCCTATAAATTGTTAATTTTTATTTGCACTTTTTGTACGAAGACAATTAGGCTGGTTCGATTAACTCATTAAAGCGCATGCGAAATTGCTTGGTCTTGAAATTTGGCTAATGTGAAGCCGATTTCGAAAATTTCATTCCTAATGGGAAAATGTCGGGAATAATTTTTTTTTTAATCCGATCATCTTCAAACTCGGTTTGTATACTCTAAACGGAAAATAATTAGGCAGGTGTTTCTCCACTTTCGATTTTCGAATTTTATCTTCAAGTGAGAAATATGCATCAAAAAGTTTATGGAACATAATTATTTTTCAACCAAACATCTTCAAACTCGGTTCATATACTCCAAACGAGAAATAATTGGGCACGCATTTCTCCAATTTCGAAATTTTATCTCCAAGTAGAAAATATCGGATTATAAGATAATATTTTTTCAACCAATTATCTTCAAACTCGGTTCTTATACTCTTTACGGTAAATATTTAAGCACGTGTTTCTTCAATTCCGAAATTTTATCTCAAAGTGGGAAATATGCATCAAAAAGTATATGGAACATAATTGTTTTTCAACCAATCAGCCTCAAACTCCATTTCTATACTCTAAGCAAGAAATAATTAGTCATGTGTCTTCAATTTTGAAAATTTCATCATGAAAGTGTAAGCTAGCTTTCGCTTGGCCGCAAACCAAACCTCCAAAAGTTTACATTTTGTGCATTTATGTGTGCCGAAGTCGAAGTTTACATGAATACCCTAAAAAATACCCACACATGCGTACATTTTCGTACATAAAAACACATCACTACATATTATTTTTTTTTTCGGTTGAAAAATAAAAACAAATACAAAATTTAAAAATCCTTCAAACTTATACACTCAAACATAGACACACACAGCAAATGTTTCCAAACATTTCGAATTACTTCCACTTGATTACAAACCATTTACAAACTACACGTACAAACCATACGTAACTTCGCGTTGTTGGATGTTGTGATGTACTATAATAATTCTATTTTATATACTATATAATAATTGTGTGTGTTTTAGAAAATTATACCATAATGAAATATTAATTCAAAAATTTTCATTTGTATATATTACTCTTTATCATGATTTCTTTGAAAAAACAAATCCAATCTCAAAATTAAAATTTTGCATTGGCCATCGTATCGATCGACAACGTTCAATTTCATATTAATCTAAAATAAAAAAAAAAAAAAAAAACTTCAAATCATCCAACAACAACAATAAAAACAACAACAACTACATCAACTATAATCGACAACTGCTTGAATCCGTTTCGTTTGTTTACGATTCAAAACAATTCGATTCGACTCGATTCGACTCGATCCGATCCGATACGATTCGAAATGAAATGATTCGAACTGACACATCGAATGGTGTTTCATCGCCTTAAATCATCGCACTCATCACTGCAACTGTATATACTAATATGTAACTGAAAAATAAACCACAACAAAAAAAAAAAAAAAAAAAAAATCAAACCAACTTTCCCAACGAATTCGAATACCAAAATTTTGTTGATAATTATTAAACCGTTATATATACTACTACTATATAATCAAAAAAAAAAAATTATAAAACAAAATGAAACGAAACGGATACGAAAGGCAAAGGCGTTTGTCGTTGTATATCTGCAGAGCATGGCGACAATGAACTGGAGCTGGGACACGATGAGATCCTCGCTGACGGTTTGATCAAAAAAGGGATCAAAGAGCAGACTCAACTGGAGGTGGCCATTGGCGATGGCATGGAGTTTACGATACACGGCGACATGAAGAACAACAAGTCGAAGAAATCAAAATATCTAAATAACGCAACGGTAAAATTGATTTATTAACTAATTATTAATGTCTGTTAATCAATTAATTGTTTATATACATATAAATGTGAAGAAGATTAATTTTTTTAAATCTAACTAATCAATAACTAAACAATTTTCTATCTATCTGTCTATCCAACTATCCATCATACTCGTACATACAACATCAAATCGAATCATCCCAAATTATATAAAATACTCTTAGATGATTGGCAACTCAATTAACCACCAAGACAATAGACTGGAACACGAGCTAAACCATAGAGGTTTGTCCCTACAGGACGACGACACTGCCAGCATTAACTCATATGGTAGCCATAAGAATCGACCATTCAAGGATGAAAGCCATAAGGGTAGCGCCGAAACAATGGAGGGCGAAGAGAAACGCGATGCCAGCAAAGAGGATCTCGGTCTCGATGAAGAGCTAGACGAGGAGGGCGAATGCGAGGAGGGCCCACTCGACGGTGATATCATAATACATGCACAAGACGAGGATATACTCGACGAATATCCAGCGGATTGCTGCCCCGATTCATACTATAAGAAATTTCCAATCTTAGCCGGCGACGAAGATTCGCCGTTCTGGCAAGGATGGGGCAATTTACGACTGAAAACTTTTCAATTAATTGAAAATAAATATTTTGAAACAGCTGTTATCACTATGATTTTAATGAGTAGCTTAGCTTTGGTAAGTTTCGTCGTAAAAACGACAATTAACAAAAAAAAAAAAAAACTTTAACTAGAAAAAAAAATTCCAATTTGTTCCAAAATGTTTTGTATTCGTTATTTTTTTTCTGTGTAAAGTAAAAAAAAAATTTAATTCTCTCCTAAAAAAAAAAAAAACAACGAAAATTTACAAAACAATTCGTTATTTTGCCGTTGTTAAATATTGTTCAAAATTGAAACAAAAAAAATTTAATGCTAAAAGCTAAAACTGTTATAAAAAAAAAAAAAACAAACAAAAGCATTGCTTAAACTTTACCAAAGTTGATTGCTTTCTCTTTTTGTATATTTATGATTTGAAGACTTTAGTTCGTTTTAGACTTAGCGCTCAATGTTAGTAAGTGTAGCTTTTCTAGTAGCTTTTTACTGTTAACAGAGTTTATAACAGAAACAAAAAAAAAAAAAAAAAAAATAGCGAGAGGTTGGCAAACATTTTCGCGCAAAAACTTTAGTTGAAATGCATTAAATTTAACTGAAATACAACATTGTGTATGACAGATTTGTAGACAGTGAACTGTTATACAACTCTTCTATAACTTTTATACTGATACACTTATACAGATCCTATACAGATTTTATACACTTCCTAGGCAATTTGCTTAGTAACAAGTCTTAGATCACTACTAAACAACTCTTATACAACTCGTTTACTGCGCTTCTCTAGCTTTTCTAACAAGCCTGTGTGTAAAAAAAAGTCTTATACAACTTTTGAAAAGCTCACTTCCTATTGCCTTCCAAAGGCCCGTTGATTTGTTGACTTGTTAATCAAAATTGTACGTAGCTGCAACACAATGTTAATTTTTTCAGCGCTTAAACAGTAGCTAAAACTATTGAGAACTGTTATACAATTGTTATACTGTTAAAATTGTTAACGCAGTATTGTTGTAGCACTCTTATACTGAAAAAAAAATTCGTCGTATGTTATTGTTCGAATTAGAACTCATATTTAGCATTTATACAGTTCCAACAAAACTGCTATACTACTATTATACTCAACAAAAATTCGTCGAATGTCAACAAACAAACTTCTATCTAATTAAAAGTCATATTTAGCATTCATACAGTACCAAAAAAACTGTTATACTACTGTTATACTCAACAAAAATTCGTCGAATGTCAACAAACAAACTTCTATCTAATTAAAAGTCATATTTAGCATTCATACAGTTCCAACAAAACTGTTATACAACTGTTATACTATTAAAAATAAACCACATAAAAATATAATAAGTAAGCCAAATTGTTTGCCAGCAAAACGTTTATTAATTTGTCAACATTTTGTTTTCGTTTTTATTTTTGATTCAATTACATTTTCAAGTTAACACAAAATTTTTTAGCTAAACTATATAACTTTTGCGCAATTGCACATTCCGCCGAGATACGTCTTGGTCAAACGTCGTATATCGACGGATGGTGCAGTCGGCAATACACTTCAAAAAATCAAATCAATTAATTGGCCACAGCGCTTAACAAAGTATTTAGTATTTAATTAATAATTTATAATTAAATTAATAGACGTCAATAGTTACAGTAGCTATTTTAGTAGCTTAAAAATGGGAAAAACCAATGTAAAAATTTCAAGACTTTTGTCTTCAATTTCTTTGAAAATTTTTCTTTAATTGTGTTTGACTTTGATGTTGCCTTTAATCCTGCGTTTAATATACACACTGCGAATAAATTAATGCCTCTCTGCTGTTAAAAAAAAAAAAAAAAAACTTATAATACATACAACTAATACGTATACTATGTATAAAATTCAATGACAGCATATTTGTACGACATATATAATTATTTATATATACATATGTATGTTACTACTACTAATTGCTAATTAATTAATTAATTAATTGAAATATGTACGCTTTTTTTTTACACGTGTACTCTGTGTTGTAGTACTACTCTATTTGCTGTGATACTTTTGTCATTTTTTCCGTCTTTTCTATAATTTAAATTCATTCTATTTAATATTAATCTAGGCTTTAGAAGATGTACATCTGCCACACAGACCCATACTGCAGGATATTTTATACTATATGGATAGAATATTTACGGTAATATTCTTCTTGGAAATGTTAATCAAATGGTTGGCGCTCGGCTTCAAGGTGTACTTTACAAATGCATGGTGTTGGCTTGATTTCGTTATTGTAATGGTAAGTCAAGCTCGTTGGCCAAGTACAACAAAAATTAATTATTACTCGAAAAAAAAAAAAAATATATTTTATAAAATTTATATTATATAAAAAAAAAACAAACACAAACAAGAAATTACTGGCAATTATGAATTTATAAGCAGAAAAAAAAAATATAATAACACGCGTATAACAGTTTAAACTGCATATAAATTGACTGTTTGACTGACTGACAAGCAAATATGCCTATTAAGTACTTGACTAACGTATACCTACTTAAAACATACACAATCGAATACTATAAAAAAAAAAAAAATTTATAAATTTTTCTTTATTTGTTGTTGTTTTATAATTAAACTTTCTTTTATGATAAGCCATATAGCAGCGTGCTTTAAATAATGTATATACTCGATTAAGCATAACAATATGCTACAAGTATAATAATTAATTTCTTAAACAAAATAGTTTCTTTTTATTTTTTATAAATATTTAAATTTTTTTTTTTTTTTTTGTATAACAGTTTAGTTTATAGCTTTGACTCAACAGTTGAATTATGTCTAGCGCAGTTTTATATATAATATATAATTAAAAAAAAACATTCATAGAAACATGCCTAAATATATTTGAATCATGTAGTAGCAGTGTAAATTGTTGACCCAAATACCCTACTTAATTATTTAGCTTATAATTTAGTTGTACTTATGTATATGTAACACACACAGCGAAACATACGATAATATATGTATACACTTTGTTGCTTAAACTGTTTGATTAGACTGATTACATTGATTAAATTGATTGAGCTAATGAAACTGATTAAATTGATTAAACCGCTCGATTAAATTGCTCGAACTGATCGATTAAATTGATCGAACTAATGAAACTGATTAAATTGATTAAACCGCTTCAGCTGATTAATTGTATAAACTTTTTAAGTTGCTTAGACTAATTAAATTGTAATTAATACATTAATTAAACTGATTAAACTGATTTAATGGTATTAACTGCTTAAACTGATGACCTGGTTAAAAATATTTAATTCATTTAACGCATTAAACTGGTAAAATATTGAAAATATTTAAGCTGCTTAAGTTGATTAAATATTTAGTCTAATTAAACAGATTAATTTGATTAAAATGAGTAATTAATCAATTTAAACTGATTTAACTGCTTTAACTGATTAAACGTTGCTCAATTAAAAACACTTTTGAGCAGTTTAAGCAACATTGTGCAAAGGTCTCGCATAAATCGATAAGCCTTAAAAAAATTATGTATTCGAATTATAATTTAAGCAAAGTGAAACAAAAAAATCTTTTTTTTTTGTTTTTTTTTTTGTTGAAAATTTATACCATTTTATCTGAGAAATATATATACATATATATATACGATGCATATTCGTATCTAAATAGCTCTCGCTTATAAATTTGGCGGCGGTCTGGTCCGGTGCCGATGATGTGCCCGCCTTCCGTTCGATGCGAACACTACGCGCTTTGAGACCTTTACGCGCTGTTTCCCGTTGGGAGGGCATGAAAGTAAGTAGAAATGTTATGTCACGTCACGTCACTCGTCACTCGTAACGCCTTGCCATGCCTTTAAAACGCCTTGTCTAAGCTCAGCGTAAACAAAAAAAAAAAAAAAAAATTATAATAAAAAAAAAAAAAATGAACAATAAGAGTTAACAAAATATAAAATGGCGTTTGATCGTTCGTTCCTTCGTTCGTTCGTTCGTTTGTAACTACGTGTTCTAAATATTTCTTTCACTCTCTGTTGCTCTATTTCTCTCTCTCTCTCTCTCTGTCTGACATAAATGTGCAATACAATAATTAAATACTAAATATATACATATATATATATATATATATATATATATATATATATATATATACTACTAATACTACTTCCAAATACTAAATACTAACTAATACTAATTATTTACGTAATTATATTCGTTTGAACTTAATATTTTCTGTACTTTCATGTGCCTTCAAAATATCTTATTGTAATTTTTCTTTTACTCAGTGTTGTGCAGCAAAAAAAAATTAAAAAAAAAAAAAATATAAATATTTTCATAAATGTAAGCTTAACTCTTATACAATATAATAGCGCATAAACTTTTATAAAATTTGTGTCGAAAATTTTCAATATACAATTTTTATTGTTAGACGTTGTTCAATTATGAAAAAAAAATAAAACGAGTCGAATTTATGTTTGCCCAGTTGTTTGAGTAAAGCACAAAACTGTTATACACATAAGCAGCTAAATTGACAACTGTTATACTGCAATTATACTTCGAACTAAGTCAATGTAAGCATGTTAGCTACTGGCAAAGATTAGTAGTGAAGCTACTGATTGTTAATTGAACTATTATAAAGTTAGTATAACAGTTTATACTATTTCTTTGTCGTAATATTCCACTTAGCTTGCATAAAACTACTTCAGTATGCCCTTAATTTATTAAATCGTTTATTAAAAATATAATTAATGCTGTTATACTATTATAATACAGTCCTGACATAATGCTTCTGAGTTGATCGAACTCTTATAAAGTTAGTATAACAGTTTATACTATTTCTTTGTCGTAATATTCCACTTAGCTTGCATAGAACTACTTCAGTATGCCCTTAATTTATTAAATCGTTTATTACAAATACTGTTATATTGTTAAAGCACAGTTTTGACATACCGTTAGATTTATGTTTCACATATATTATTTCATGCTGAAATGCTTTTTAAAGTTCTTGTTTTTCGATTTCAATGCGATTTAGAATGTTCTATTCTATTGAAATTCTACGCTTACTAAAGGTTCCGCCATTCACGCATCACGTATACCAAAACGTTTCAATTTCGTATACTTTTATTAGATTTTCTTAGAATGGACTTCTGAAAGAAAGAAAGAAATAATTCTAAAGAAGTTTTCGGCAGTAATTCGAAACCGTTTGCTATGTTAGGGCCTCCATTAGTAGAAATGGAGTGTATGTATTAGTTTTTGCTTTTCAACATTCTCACAATTTCTACAGAAATTTTTTCTAAGGACTTCTTTCACTTTTGGAGATGTTTTATATATTATAATAGTACCAGATGAAGCCAATTTTTGTATATTCTTCTTAGTCAATTAACATTGTATTTGGCAGCAACACAGTCTACATACATCTTGCTCAGCGCCTAAACAGATTATTAAAAACTTTTGTAAAACTGTTATACATGTTAAAATTGCTTGCGCAGTGCTGTTATACCACTGTTCTACTCAATATTCGACATAATACAAATTTGTATTTAATTAAAAAACTGTTATACTACTGTTATACTCAACAACAATTTGTTGACTGTCATTGTACGCATTTGTATCTTTATAGAAGTCATATTTAGCATTTATACGGTACACACAAAACTGTTATACTACTGTTATACACATCAAAAATATGTTGAATGCCATTGTAAGCATTTGTACATTAATAGAAGTCATATTTAGCATTTATACAGTTCCAACTAAACTGTTATACTACTGTTATACTAAACAAATTGAACCAATTTTTTATATTTTTGTTAGATTTTCTTAGAAGGAGCGCTCAAATATTATATGTCTTATATGCTTCTACAGTTGTGTCTTCGTTTGTGGATATGAAGTGATTTTACAAATGATCCACTGTCTAATTAGCTATTCGGCTAATATTGCCGCTCCAACTTTCTCCAAAGCGATTTAATTTTTTACTTTAATAATTCTCTATTGTCGACTGTGCATATACTCTACTACTGGGCATATAGCATACACACTAACTAATTTAGCTTAAAAAAATAATATTCTAACCAAACAAGCGAGACAATTCGACTTGGGGAACTCTCGCGCTCTTGCTCTCTCTCTCTCTCTCTCTCTCTCGCTGTTGTTCACTGTTTTGCAATTTTTATATTGTATATTAAATACTACGATTTATATATATATATATACCACCTATAAAGTGTATACAACACAAACAGCCTGTATTATATACTAATTATACAATATATATATTGTATTGTGTTGTCTGTGTGCCACCAAATCTTAAGCAGAGTATAAAGTAAACTAATACTATTTACTATAAAAAAAAATTAATAATAATAATTTCTTAATATTGTGGATATGTAAATTTGCATAGAGCTATACAAAACCGTATGCAATGGCAACTAATTATTAGATACTATTCGAAATTATTAGAAATTAATGCATTTGTATAATTTTTAATAGTATGCTATTATAAAAAATTTAAAAAAAAATATGTGCTACGTCTAAAAAAAAAAAAAATAATTAAATAAATGTCTTCTACTTATATAGTCAACTAATGTTGGCTTCAACTTGTGTAAAACTATCAAATTGAAATTAATATTTTTAATATATATATATATGTATATTAAATTAATCATATATATATATATATATATATATATACAAAATATGTGTGTATGTATATACATAATGTTGTGGGTTTTAAGTATTTTTCAAAACGCAATTTTTATGTTGTCTAAATGTTGCGTAAAAAATTATTTTGAAACTTAAAATAAATTATATTTGCTTATATTTTTATTTTTTAAAGCGTTTAATTTCTTTTAAATTTTTGTTATTTATATATTTTTTTTTTTTTTGTAATATTAATAAGTAACAAATAGCTTTGTACAAAAAAAAAAAAAAACAAGCTTAAATTTGTAGTTAATTAATTATAATTAATAGTGGTAAAATATAGGTTATACATATATATTTTATAAATAGTAATATATACTTGCTATAGTTAGCCTAAAATTAGTAACTTAAAAAGAAAAAATCATTCAAACAATTAATTAGTTAGTAATAGTCGATCGATCATCAAGCTCAAATAATTTGTAATTAATTACATAAAATTCTATATAAATTACATACATATATATATATATATAAACTGGTACATAGTTGAAGTTAACTATAGACCCTAGTAAATGCTTTGTCCCTCTAAAACTTATAAAAACTTCAAAAGTGCGTTTTATAGTAACAAAAAAAAAAAAAACTAGGAAAGTTTACTTAGCTATATTTAGTTATGTAGTGCAGTATGTGTATATGTACACAGAATACACAGACACACACACATAAACACACATACATAGGCAAAAACTTATAAATAAACATAAACACATAACAATAAAAACTAAACAAAATCTTCCATGTCTGTAAATCTATACAAAGTAATAGGTACGACCCTCGCAAGTACGTTTTAGTTGCACTGTTATAATATTAAATAATATACAATAATATATATAAATATTATATGTACATCCGAAATGTGAAACTTTTAAGTACACTGCACTGAAATCCACTGTAAATTAAACTGTTATAAATTTAGTCAAATAATATAAAGAACAAATGTATACAGCACTTGCTATATAACGCTCTCTCTCTCTCTAACTCTTTAACTTTCTCTCTCTCTCTCTCTCTCTCTCTAACTGTAACTCTCTCTCTAACTCTGTTACGCTCACTAAATCCTTTACACTCACTCAACTGTGTTTGTACAATTTCAAAAAAAAAAACAAATTGAGATTTCGAAAAAAAAAGAAATTCAAAAAAAAATCGAAATTTGTAAAAATTAAAAAAAAAAAATAAAGTATATATAGCAATTGAAAAAAAATATTAATTGAAATAATGAAACAAAATTGCTAAAACGCAGTGGTGGCAGTGTTTTACTTAAAAGCATTCGAAATTTTTCCAAAAAAAGTACAACAAAACAAACAAATTCTAAATCAAAATTGACAACAAACGTGTAACTCAAAAAACGTTCAAACTTGGCTTAATTAATTAGTGCCATGCTAAAAAAAAACAAACACAACTGTACGTTGTTGAAAACTTAAGCCAAGCTGCGAATCTTCAACTAACGTTCTGTCTCTCCATTGAGTCCGGCAGCAAAGTTTGAGCAAAAAAAAAAAAAGAAAATATGTCGAAATAAAGACAAACCAAAACCTAGTCAATGCAAATCTTAAACTGTTCCACAATAGACAAATACAGGGCCTACATGCCAGCCAAACGCTCTTCTTCCAAAAATCCCAACATTTAACTGTAAATAGTATTTTGAGATCAAAACAAACAAACACAAACAAACAAACATTAACTACACATGCTCGACTCTATATGTAGCTGGTATTTGACCATTGTGGAGTGCAGTAAGGCTTACATAAATAATTAAAAATAAAAATAAAAAAAAAATAATAATTTCAATCAATATGTGTACTAGCTAACCCACATAAAATCGATATCGTTAGACAGTTCAGAGAATTTTCAGTATAATAGGCCACAAAGTGAAAATCGTTGGAATTTAATTATATAAGCTATGAAATCTATTAACATGCAGCATTATAACTACTTAATTAATTAATTAATTATACTAAATAATTTAATTTAATTTCTGTTACAATAAAAACAGTAAAAAAAATTGTATCTAAAATGTTTCACAAATGTGGCTTTATTTCGTGCCGTTCCGTTTCCATTCTTTCGTTCTAAAAAATACCAAACTTTACGTTTTTAGTGCAAATTTCACAAATGTGGCTTTATTTCGTGCCGTTCCGTTTCCATTCTTTCGTTCTAAAAAATACCAAACTTTACGTTTTTAGTGCAAATTGATTGTATGTGGAAGAGGAAAGTGTGAAATGGAAAGAGAAAGTATTTGTAGTTAAATAAATTTAAACTGTTGGAAAGACGAAAGAAATTCGAAAGTATTGGAGAGAGGAAAGTAGGAGGAGACATTTTTGAAGCCATTAAATGAGTTTCGCCGTTTCTATTCTACGTTCTATTAAATACCAAACTAAATATACTCACTCACTTGTCACACGTTTAGTGCAAATTGAAGCTGTTGAGAAGAGGAAAGTGGAAAGTGAAAACAATTGTAAGCCATTTGATACACAACAAATTAAAAGTATTGGAAAGCTAAAACAGCCATTTGATGAGTTTTACTCAGTGCATTTACTTGCTGTCAAGTTCAACTCAATCCAATAATTTTTCAACAGTAAAATGGTGATTTCTCGACGTACACATGCTTTTGCTTTAAGATATGCTGTTAGCACATATCGATACTAATATATCGATACTTTTCAGCTTAAAAAAATATAAGAAATAATTTAAAGTTAATAAAAGATTTCATAGCAAAAATTTTCTAAAATGTTTTTAAATTAATTTTCTACAACGATTTTTACTTAAAAATATTATTCAAAGCCCTACTTGAACCCTGCCAATAAATTCTACTTCTTATACTAACTACTACTACTATTAAAAAAAAAAGACTACAATACATACATGCACACATGCTCGTTCTACTACAATACAACAAATACTTACAAATACAAATTGATGTGTGTTCGTTTTCTTCCCGGGAACAAATGTTCTCAAATGTTTCCCTAGTTTGTTGTTTCGAGTAAATACTAAATACTAAAGGTTGTTCGCCCCTTTTTTACTTATACAAAGTAAATACTTGAAGTGTTTATGTATACAAAAAACAAAAATAAAATAAAAAATATATATGTATGTGTATGTTGGTTCCTCTGTAAGTTAAAAGTTATTTATTAATTGTTAAAACCTTTGAAGTTGCATATACTATATATATATATAAACTAATTATTATACAACCAACCAACCAACATGTCCACAAAAACAAAACATATAAAGAACATATGAAATACTTGATGATCGACCTAAATGATTAATAGGTTTCCTAAAGCTAGGCTAAAAACTAAGTAAAACCAAATGAACGAATTAAGAAATTAATAATAATTATTAATAATAATAGTAATAAGCAGAAATTCTTAAAACAGCTACGCGAAGCAAATATTAAATTAAATGCAGTTCAAAAGAAAGGCGTTTGACTACATTTAAATAATTTTATTTTGCCGCTTAAGTTTTTCTTTTCCGTAAACAATTTTCTTTTTAAATATTTGTTTAAAAAAAAAAAAATAAAAAAAAAAATAGGCACAAATCCCAAAACTTTACAAATACCAAACTATAAACTAAACAACAAACAAGGACTACAGTACCAAATACCAGAGTAAACTAGTAGCAGTGCAGTATCGAAAAAAAGAAATACGAAAAAAATTAATTAATTATTAAATTCAAAAAAACACAAAAAAAAAAATTAAATTTTATTAAAATTATTCAACGAAACTACCTATATACTATAAATATATATCGATCGAAACTAGGTATCGCTTATCAACTTCGTTGCTTCACTTGTTGGAGCTGGTGGTATTCAAGCCTTCAAGACTATGCGAACGTTAAGAGCACTGAGACCACTACGTGCCATGTCCCGTATGCAGGGCATGAGGGTACGTACTTTCATCAATCTATACAAATCACATTCAGCAAAATAAAAAAAAAATAAAAAAAAAACAAATATATATATATTATCTATATAAATATATACAGTATATACAGTATATTTATATAATAATAAAAAACTCAACTCAGATCAACTCGAACTCAAATCAAATCAAACCAAATCAAACCAAAAACCAAATAAAACAAAAATCAACTCAAATCAAAACCTTTACTCGCTCTTGTTATAACTGTATTTCTCTTTCTATCTTATATAATTATATATCAAAAAAAAAAAAACAAAGCTTTATTATTTATCATTAGTAAAAAAAAACCAACACTAACATGCCACATAATATCCACCATTTTCGAATAAATAATTAATTCGTTCAAAAGCCATAATTCAACACATTTAGTTTGTGAAATACTTAGACATTTTACAACACTGCTCAAAATTCAAAATACGAAGAAAAATTTATAAATTATTTAAGCAAGAAAACAGTAAATTGTGTGCATAGTCGACATGCACGACTATATTATGCCCTGCACAGTCTTGAGTTATATATAGAGAAAAAATTTGCTACCGAGAGTACATAAAAAAGTGTTGAAAAACGATGTGAAAGCGAAGGAGAAGAAGTATTCAAAAAGTACAGAGCAAGAAGAAGAACACAAAAAGGACTGTATTAAAAAGGATTTCCAGCTGGATATAATTCAAACGGAAGTACGAAAAAAGTGTCACAAGAAGTATTAAGTTAGAAGGAAAAGAAACATAATATAAAATAGAAAAGTGAAAAGAAGTAAAAAGTTGTACAAAAAAGGACCAAAAGAGATACAAAAATAATACAAAAAGGGTACAGAAAAGGATACGAAACGGATGAAATAAGAATACAAAAATGGTACAACAAATTCTACAGAAATGGAACATAAAGTGAACAAAAAGATGATACCAAAAAGATGGTACAATAAGAGTTTGAAGAGTTTTTAAAAATAAACTGTACAAATAGACGAAAGTACAAGAAAAAGTGCAAGAAGAAGAACTTTAAAAAAAGTAGAAGGAAAGGAATAGTAGAAGTACAGACATATATAGAGAAAAATAGGTAAAAGGAGGAACATAAAAAAATTAAAGGAAGAAAAGAAAAATTACAGAATTATTAGAGGAAATATAAGATAAAGGGTGGGGTGTTGTAAAGTAAAGGGTGTTGTACCATACAAGCACAAAAGATTCGAAAAGTCTAAACGGAATCAAACCTAACGATTTATATGCGGTCCCATCTTGGCCTATATGGAATATTTTCTAAATTTAAATTGTAGACAGACAAATATGAAGGATTATAATAAAAAAATACATGATGAAGGATCATTTTTGATTAGTTGTCGAAATTTTCAGAATTGTAATGCTTTTGCTCAATGGTATGTAACGATTAATATGAAACACAGCAGAGGTATAAAGAAATGGAATGATAACGAACAAAATGTTGCGAAAGAGAATAATATGGAAAGGATTTTACCACAACGCAAACCCTTGGAATCAAATATAAAATAAAAAAAAATATAAAAATTATTTGCACTTGATTATCAAAGTAAATGGCGTGCAATTAATTCAAGTCATATACAAAATATAGCTCATCTATATATCTGCTTGGACCTAATATGCCTTTTTCTTAAACTTTTATTTCTTGGCACACCCAAAAAAAAAAAATCTACAGGACACTGTGCAGGGTGTACATGGCATACAAACACCCCAAATGAAAGACTAATCTCAAACTCACCCAACAAACTACTTAGTTTGCATTTTTTAGCTACAAATTAGAACAAATTAGAATTCTTTTATTTTATTTTTGTTTTCTTTCTCTTTTCTTTAATTTATAACAAACCGTAGTTGAATTAATTAATTAATTAATTTAATGAATGATTAATTGTTTAACTGATTAATTTGTTATTTACTCTTCCAATATATTATGAAATAATTGAATTGATTAAAAATTATTACAATTAATTGAATGAAATTAGTTTAGTGAGTTGATTTAGTTACTTCCATATCACGTAACATACAAAGCATTAATAAAAAAAAAAATTATACATTTATACTTAATTATATACCAGCTTATTAACTTATTTTTACTTAAACTATTTAATTTTAAAATTTTATTTATTTGTTTGAATACAAATTTAACTCAATACTGCATTCGTATTAAACTAGCTCTTGCTCTTATTAACTCTCGTTTGGTCGTTCATCTCATAAAGTGTATATTTAGATTAATTAATAATAAAAAGTACAACAAAAAAGTATTAGGCAAAAGAAAATAAACAAAAACCACATAGTTATATAAATTATAAAACAAAAACAGTAGCAAAACGCATAATTCTGCCTACTACACAATGCATTTTATAATGATATGAACGAAGTTTTAAAAATTTCTTATTATTAATTCCATTTTTTGGGAGCTAACAGTATTTCGTGTCCTTATGAGTAGCTAAAGGGTGTTATCGTGCATCAAAGCATAATTATGCAATTAATTTATAAGAAGCACTTAACCAATTAGTAGTTAACAAAAATATAATTAAAGTACAATAAAACTAAAAACCAAAGATAAATTGTCAAGTAGCCCATATTAAGTTTTAATAGAATGCTAAAATAGACGTTGTTAATGATTAACAAAATTGAAGTAAAAGTTTATTAGAACTAATAACCCTCGATAAAAGATTAATTACTTCAAATACTTCAAATTAATTCGTATATAACGCGGACATCTATTTTAAACGGAAGAAATAAGTGATTAATTACAACTAATCGATGAGACAAAAGCACTGCAAATTAAAAAATTAATAATATAAATAAAATAAAAGATAATTAATTCTCATAGATCGTTGAAATAATCTATAATTAGCAGAAATAATTGATGAATTGCAAGTAAACGATTATGTACACGGATTGTAAATTAGTATATAAACCATATAAATAAAATTAAAGTTTAATACAAGCAGAAACCTCAGATAAAATATAAAGAAGTTCAAATTAACTTTCATAGAACGTGGAATAAATCGAAAAACGGAATAAATAATCGATTATTAGCAGTTAATCGATTACACACAAGTGCAGAATACAAATTAAATTCAACTCATAGAATGAATGATATAAAAAATATGTAAAAAAATTCTTGAAAATTAACAGAGTTCCAAATTAAGTCCAATTAAACGATTATATACTAGTACGGAAAATTAAGAATGATTAATTTATTTAAAATAAAAGTTTTTACAGCTATAAACAATCGATTAAATGTCAATTACTTCGAATTAATACTCATAAAACGCTGAAATTGCAATTAATTGATCATTAACAAGTACGGAAAATTAATGAATAAATAATTTAATTAAAATAAAAGAATTTAACAGCTAAAAAACCTCAATTCAAATTAATACTCATAAAACGCTGAAATAATAGATAAATGGTAGAAATAAACGACTAATTGTAAATAAACGATTAACCAAGCTAAAACCTTTTAATAAAATGTCAAGAACTTTAAATCAATTCAAATAAAACGCTAAAAAAAACGATAAACGCAAAAGATCAACGATTAATTGCAAATAATTGATTATAAACAAGTACGGATAAATTAATGCATAAATAATTTAATTAAAATAAAAGAATTTTACAACTTAAAACTCTCGATTGAATATCAAGTACTTTAAATTAATGCTCATAAAACGTTAGAAACGGTAGAAATAAACGATTAATTGCATTTAAACGTTTACACACAAATACTGCAAATTAATGATTGAATAATATAAATAAAATATAAGGTTAAAACAACTAACTGGACCAAATAAAATGTTAACAATAATTAATTTAACTTACGAATTAATAAAATTAATATAATTAAATATAATTAAATAATAAATAATTTAATAATTAAAATTAAAGAATTCAGTGAGCACAAGTCATGTGCAATATTTGCTATAATTCTTTATAGTTCTCTGCTTCTATCAATTCCTGAACCAATAGTGTAACTCAGTGATTATTTTTAGGCCCTGTACCGAAGGTACAAGAGCCTATTGGGTTTGTGCAAATATATGTAACAGGTAGAAATAATGGTCGGAGACCCCCCAAAGTTACACCCATTATGGTCAGGAGTGATAGAGGAGTCGATATAGCCATGTCCGTCTGTCCGTCTGGCCGTCCGTATGAACGAAAGGATCTCGGAAACGGTAATAGATAGAGACTTCGTGTTTTTTGCATTCGACTAGGACTGCTCCGGAATTTCACAAGTTTATTTTAAAAGTTTGCCCCTCCCCCCCTTCACCATAAAATCACCCCCAAGGCTAAAAATTTCTTCGGCACAAAAAAAATTTAGTGCACCAATATAAAGTTAACGCTTCTCTAAGCCAAAATCCAAAAAGTTCATCAAAATCGGATAATAAATGATGATTTTATAAGCAATTGAATTTTCTTTTCATTCATATTCGCGCAGTGAGAAGTGGTCATGTGTTTGGTCATAAGCTCGGGAACATTTAATGTGTTTGTTAGGCGAACTGAACTGGTACAGGGCCTCTTACAGTCGGTTACGCCCGACTGAAATTTCCTTACTTGTTTTTTTTAAGAAACAAACTTAAAATAAATTCTATCATTATAGAATGCATAATACATAGCTACTTTTAGCATTTAGATTACTTACAAAATTATCTACACTTACAATCAAGCAATTATGAATTAATTAAATTAATGACTTAGTCGTTTTATACGCCTATAAATATGTTATTCTGCACATTATTATATTACTGATATACAACACGGACACTAATTTGTATTAAAGTTGTTTAGATATGTCACAGCAATACTTTCTTAAAACATTTTATTAAATTATAGCTAAAAAAAATATATAAAAGTAAAATAAATAAAAGTAATAAATGAAATAAAAGTATAATATATTTCGCTGTTACATATAATATATGTGCAGAGTATACATATATTATTAGCACACATTTAGTTAGTGAATACTACGAAAGATAAACGATTATTTTTCTTTTTTTTCTTTTTCTTATATATAAAAAAAACTACGAAAGCTTGTTTAGTACATTTAATTATTTATATTTAGTATTAACTCTATATATTTCACCTAAAAAACATTAAACAACTAAATTTTTGCCAAAAAAAAAAAAAATATATAAAGTTTAGTTAGTAAAAATCGTACAATTTTTTTAAGCTTTTAATTAATTAATTTTATTTATAATTTAATTTTAAATTACTGCAAAGTTGTTAATTTTTTAATTAAACTATTGCATGTACATCTTCAATATGTATGTTTTTTTTATATATAATTGCACGGAACTTGGCATGTAACTATAAACTTATGTATATATATAAATAATTTACTGTACATACATACACAGCTATTTTTTAGCTACTTTAAATAGCTACTTTAAGGCAAAAAAAAAAAAAATTAGAACACAGTATTTTGCTTGTTTAATTTTCGTTAATAATTAGCTGTAGTAAATGTATCTTTAATAAATTATATATTACACACTTCCAAAATATACACTGACTATATATAGCGTCAGCCACATGAAATATAAAAATTCTTATACAAAGTCATTAACATAAATCATCTCTTTTATAAATAAAAACTATATTCTACTATATATAAAATTATACTAAATAATTTTTGCTTTTGTGTATATTCTATTTCCTAATCCAACAATCGACAAAATAAAAAACAAAAAAAAAAAAAAAAACAAAAATTAAATCATAAACCTAAATCCGCAAAACGCATTTCCAAACAAAAAAAAAAAAAAATTAATTTAAAAAAAAAAAAAAAACATCTGATCAAATGTATTAAATATTCCGCAATGCAATTCCTTGCACTGCCACACATCATTCCAATCAACCAACCAACCTGATGGCGACGACCGTAAAACAAATCGTTATAAATTGTATCTTGTATCTTGTATCAATATCGGATTATAAAAAAAAATACAAAAAAAAAAACAAAAACAAAAAAAAATAAAACAGGTCGTCGTTAATGCGCTGGTACAAGCTATACCGTCCATCTTCAATGTGCTATTGGTGTGTCTAATATTTTGGCTCATTTTTGCCATAATGGGTGTACAGCTTTTTGCTGGAAAATATTTTAAGGTACGTTCAAACCAAAACTGACAATCGAATATAATTTTTTTGTTCCAAACTTTTAACAAAAAATAACCAAAAATTAAAAAAAAAAAAAAAAAAAGCCAGAAACTAGTGCAAAAAATCATACATTTTGCGTTAGTTTCTAAGACACTCTTATTTATAAAATAAAAAAAATTATAATAAAATGAAGAGAATTTGTTTTAATTAAACATAAAAATTAGCAGTAATTAATTAGCAAATAAAATCGAAAATCGAAAATCGGAAATATCAAAAAATTAAAAAATCAAATGTTAAAGCGTATCTTTGCATCTATTTTTCGTAAATAGTTGATAAAAAAATTATAAATAATTAATTTATAAAACAAATGCTATGCGCTTTGCAGATCATTTGTCATTCTGACACATGATCAACGTATGTGCATCGAAATTAATAAATTGTACTTACAAACTTTTATGTAAATACAAATGAAAATGAATAGATACAATAGTTTTGCATTAATTAAGTACATACTTAATATGTACATTTACATACATAATTATTTGCATATGTTCAATCTACTTATAGTACACAAATACAAACATACAAAACGAACACACACACACACACACACACACAGCTTAAACTTACATCAAAATTGCACATAAAAGCTACAAGAAAATGTTTTTTTTTCGTTTGCTCTTCTATAAACTTCTTGCATTGCACTAAGAAAGAACTGTTATACTGTTTGTCACTACTTGTCATTGCATATAATGTCGCTCAGCTCATGTCACTATTAACTGAGGCCGCACGTTGGGCGCCATTTCAATTTGAGAATGTAAACTCATAATTTTCACATGCCAAATAATTTCAAAATAAATTATTATATATAGTATATAATGGCAGCTATAAGACTGTTCGATTTTCTACTATAAAGACAAAGAACTACTTCAGTACTTTAAAACTCATTGCGAATTACAAGCATTTTCGCGCATTAAAAATGCGTCTCATCCAACTCTCTTGCATGTATACGAATTGCATTTGTCTTAAATAGATAATTATTAATTTAATTATTGAAAAAAAAAAAAAAAAAAAAATTATACAAAACTTGAATTGATTAATTTAGCGCACTTTTAGTTCAAAATATTGTACACCACGTTGGGCGCCATTTTATTAATGAAACAAATACTTAGGTTAAAGTTAGAGCATGTACTCGGTTCGCATATTTTGGAAAGGTGAAGCGATTGATTAATTCATATCAAGCATTATTTCAAAATCGTTGTGAGCCATTTTAATAATAAAACTAATTAAATAATTCTTCAAGTCAACAGTTTTTTCGACATGCATGTTATGGTGGCAGCAATGCTAAGCTATTCAAAAACCGATTCATACCATACGTTGGGCGCCATTTTAAAAATGAAACTTAAACTGTTAACTGCATCAGTTCACCAAACCTATGTCTTGTCTTATTTATGTGCGAAACAAAACGTTTCACATGATCGCAAATTATGATGCACTATTAAAAAGAGAGCTTCGTTCCCTTGTTCCCCACACTGGGCGCCATATATAAGATAAAACTAATTAAACAATTACCCAGGCCAACAAACCTCTCAGTGGCTGCTTTCTGCTTAACTCGTTCTTTACGTTGGGCGCCATATTAAATTATTTACAAATTTTTTAAAGTCCGAAATCAATTAGTTGCTTATTTCTGGCTACGTAGTCCACCTCGTAGGGCGCCATATCCAAACTAATTGGTTGAAATCATTTTTCTGCTTAACTCGTTTCCCACGTTGTGCACCATATATTAAATGAGACAGATAAAACATTTCTTTTGGTCACCAAACCTCTTAGGGGTTTTTTCTGCTTAACCGCTCTTTACGTTGGGCGCCATATTAAATTATTTACAAATTTTTTAAAGTCCGAAATCAATTAGTTGCTTATTTCTGGCTACGTAGTCCACCTCGTAGGGCGCCATATCCAAACTAATTGGTTGAAATCATTTTTCTGTTTAACTCGTTTCCCACGTTGTGCACCATATATTAAATGAGACAAATAAAACATTTCTTTAGGTCACCAAACCTCTTAGGGGTTTTTTCTGCTTAACTCGTTCCTTACGTTGGGCGCCATATAAAAAATTAAACTAATGTAACATTTCTTCAAATCACCAAACCTCTTAGTTGGTTTTTTTCTGCTTGACTCGTTCCCCACGTTGGGCGCCATATATAAAATGAGACTAATTAAACATTTCTTCAGGTCATCAAACCTCTAAATTATTTATTTTTTTCTACTTAACACATTCTCCACTTTGGGCGCCTTATATAATTTCTTAGTGGTATTCTTCTGCTTCACTCGTTTCTTATGTTGCGCGCCATATCAAAAATGAAATTAATTAAAAATTTTTCAAAGTCCGAAACCAATTAGTTGCTTATTTTTGGCTATCTAGTCCACCTCGTTGGGCGCCATATCCAAACTAATTGGTTGAAATCATTTTTCTGCTTAACTTGTTTCCCATTAAACATTTCTTCAGGTCAACAAACCTCTTATTGACTTTTTCCAACTTAATTCGTCTCTCACTTTGGACGCCATTTTAAAAAATGAAACTAATTCAACATTTCTTCAAATCACAAAACCTCGTATTTTTTTTTTTTTTTTTTTGTTAAACTCATTGCCCACGTTAGGCGCCACGTTATAAAAAGAAACTATTTAAACATTTATGTCTGTTTATCTCGCTTCCCACATATTCCGAAACCTATTAGATGCTTGTTTCTGGCCACCATATCAAACCTCTTAGTGGCTTTTTTTGCTTCATTCGTTCTCACGTTGGGTTCTATAGCAAAAATGGAATGATCCCTACGTTGGGCGCCATTTCTTCAGTTTAACAAACCTATATTTTTTTTCTGTCCATTTTATAATCATAATTTGTTATATTGTATTTTTTTGTTAAACGAAATTTCCAGAGTCACGTTGGGCGCCATTTTAAAACAATTTACAAAATTAGTGAAAAAAATACTATTACACTTAAAAAAATTGCAACTGCACTCATACACTCATACAAACATACACACGCACACACAACAATGAAAGTGATTGAATTTTAGCGCTGCTTTTCAATTACATACTTAGATATCTTACGAATATCTTAGATACTTACTTACTATATATACAGAAATATAGTGAAACAATGCTAATTAGTTGCTTCTGATAATTAACTATGAAGCACTAGTATACACTAGTGCTACAATGTATTTATTTAGCATAATAAACTATTTAGTTCGAACTACTATAATATTTTTTTTCTTTTTGTATATACATACATACAAACAATTATTTTCTTCTTATTTGTTTGATACCACAAGCGTGTAATATTATTTATTATTATTAATGAATGTATACAATTAAAACTTCAATGAATCATCATTAGTGCGAAGATACAAACGGCACGAAGCTCAGCCACGAAATCATACCGAATCGCAATGCCTGCGAAAGCGAGAACTACACATGGGTGAATTCAGCAATGAATTTCGATCATGTAGGTAACGCGTATCTGTGCCTTTTTCAAGTGGCGACCTTCAAAGGCTGGATACAAATAATGAACGATGCAATCGATTCACGAGAGGTAATGTATAATCACATAGTATAAGCATATAAGGAATTAAATTTTGTGTACGCTTCTGAACCAAAAAAAAAAAAAAAAAAAGAAATTATTAAAAAAATATTTTTTTTTTTAGAATTTGGAAGTGACAGAAAAATAAAATATATACACATATATTAAAAAAATAAAAAATAAATAAAAGTTGAACGACAACGCAACGCAATTTATATTTTAATAATTTTATTATTATTTTCTTTTATTTTTTTTTTAATAACTACTAAATATAATAATCTTTTCTTATATTTACTTTTTTCTCTTTTTTACAACAAACAAAAAAAAAAATATACAATTTTTTATAATCGAAAAAAAAAAAAACTTTATACACTACACGTTACAACAACAACAACCACAAAATAATACCACGTTTACAAATACTACAACACACTACAACAACAACAACAAAAAATGATCCATCCAAAAAAAAATCGAATACACTTCACAAAAAAAAAAAACAAAAAAAAAAACAAATCTACGTTCTATACCAAAACTTACAACGAATTATTTGAACTGTTCTGTACTGATCTGTACTCATCCGAAACTAAACTGAACTGTTCCGAATCGATCGCAACTACAACAACAACAACAACTATCTACAACTACAACAACAACTACAACAACACAGGTGGACAGGCAGCCGATTCGTGAAACGAACATCTATATGTATTTATATTTCGTATTCTTCATTATATTTGGATCATTTTTCACACTCAATCTGTTCATTGGTGTTATCATTGATAATTTTAATGAGCAAAAGAAAAAAGCAGGTGGATCATTAGAAATGTTCATGACAGAAGATCAGAAAAAGTACTATAATGCTATGAAAAAGATGGGCTCTAAAAAACCATTAAAAGCCATTCCTAGACCGAGGGTAAGGCCAATTCAATTCAATTCAATTAAAAAAAAAAACCTGACAAGAAAAAAAAAAAAAATGAAACAATTAAAAACAAATACCAAAATATAAAAAAAAAAATTATAACAACAAATAATTATAAATGAATTAAAAAATTAAAACATAAACTATTAAATATATAAATAAATAAACTTATTTATAAAAAAAAAAAAAAATTACAAAATATAAATTTCAAAAAAAAAAAAAAAACGCTTATAACAAACTAAAAATCAAATAAAAAACAAATACTCTGTGCCAATCGTATAAATCTTAATTCTATATATAGAAATATTTCTCAACGTCTCAACAATCTGTATAAACTGTAAATTAAAAAAACAATTTTTTTTTTTTTTTTTTTTGTTCGGCTAACGCATTTTTTCCCCTCCCTACAATTTGCGATTTAAGGCTTACTCTTGTCTTCATGCTATATGCAAAAAAATAATAATTAAAAAAAAAGCAAATATAAATAAGTTAATAAGAAAGTTTTTTTTTTATATAATTCGTTTAACGAGCGATTCGAGCATGATCGAGGCTCAGCCTATTATCTAGCAATATTTTCAACAGAAAAAAAAAACTAAAAAACAAACAAAACAAAAAGATATGTGTTCCATTGCTTTGCTAAAGAACACATCATATATATTTACTAAATTTAATATACAATACAAACAATTGAATCGTTGGTATAGCTGCATTTCTGCGTTAAGCTTAATATGGAGCTTGTGCTATTGTAACTGTATATATGTATATAAATTATAAACAAAACAAAATAAAAATTTAAATCTTAAATGAAATGTCTGCCCCTATACACATTTGTGCAGCACTGCAATGCAGTTTGTTTCAATTCGAAATTTGAAAAAAAAAAAAAAAAAGTAAAGCATACTTTTAGTTGCTGTTTAAAAATATGCCATTTTAGGCTACCCGCTAAACCTTTTCTACCAATTTTTCTTTAAATTAAATAAAAAAAAAAACTTCAAAAGTTTCAAACTTTTCATGCATAACAGTTACAATATTAAAAAAAAAAATTAAAACTAAAAACAATTAACGCAAATGTTGCCATGCACAATGATTCACGCTCTCTTCTCTCTCTCTCTCTTTCTATTTTGCCTTTTTGTGCCTTTGTTGTTATTAGGTACAAATATTGTATTGTATAAAGTATCTGTAAAATCAAATATAAGATACGTCCGCTTGGTTGTCTGTTCTTAAACATTTTTATGACTACCAAAAAAAAAAAAAAATAAAAAAACTATAAAAAAATTTGAAAATTTTTGGAAAATGCTAAAACGTTTTCCAACACTACACGTTTTTTTCTTTCAATCTAATTGCTAAAGTCAAAACTGAACAATTTTGCATGTTTTTCTTACTTTGGAATGTCAATGCCTCTCTAGTCAGACAAATACTAAATAGTAAAATATCAATATCAACTAAATATATATATATTAAACATATATAATATTACACTCTTCACCCAAAAAAATAAAACGAAAAAATTCACCTTGGTACAAAAATGGTTACCTTACGGCCAATGCATGTCAAACCAGATTAGACAATGAAATTGTCACCAAATAACAAATTGGGTGAAGAATTTGCAATGTATGATTGATTGAATGATTTATTGATTGATTGATTGATTGATTAATTGTATGTCACGGCATAGCAACGAGTAAAATCGCAAGCGGCCTGTACAAAGAGACCCAAACAAAACCGAAACCAAGCATTTTTTAGCACTTTGATAACTGCACGTTTTTCTTACTACTCAACTACTCAAATACTCGAACCATATTCTTATTACTAACTAATAATAATACTAACTGCTACAAACCATATACTATATAGTACAATATCTATCTATCTATCTAACTATCAAATATATAATATACTAGTCGTACATTTGTGTAAATTGCTAGAACTCAAAATCTGAAAACTCAAACCAAACAATCTAAACTAATTGAATTGCTCGTTTATAGTCAAAAAAAAAAAAAAAACAAAAACAAAAAATATAGTAACTCGATTTCAGTCGGTCAGTCAGATCTAAACGATGTAAGTAATTCATATTTTTTTTCTTCTTCCTTCAACGAAATATATGATGATGATGATGATGATAATGATGATGATAATAATAATAATATATGATGAAGACATCAATTAAACAGAATTTACTGAAAGTTTAATACGTTGTATTTCTAGTCTGCAATTGGCACAGATGAATGTGAACAAGCAAGAAAGCACTCAACGATTGCAAAGATCGTTTAAAAAATCACAAAATGAAAAACTTTGGAAAAACAAAACAAAAATAATAACTAAATAACTCTATGAAAATAATAATTATACACAAAATAATAATCAACAACTATATAAACTATTAAAAAGCATTTGTAATTAAACAAATACATGGTACAAGTGTGAGCCTAAAACTTTTCCAAAAAAAAAATTTATTTTTTGTTAAATTTGTTTATTAGTTTTTTTTTTTTTTTGATATTTTTATTACATATACATAGAAAGATTATTTAAAATAAAATTAAAGCAGAAGTTTTTCAAGTGCAAAAATTCGTTTCTTAATGTGTATAAAATGAAATAAAATGCATCCTCAGAGCATCACAAATAAACTGAAATACCTTGAAGTACTAAACATTTCTCTGAGCTATAAAAACTTTCCAATTCAAGTAGATAACTGCACGAAACATAAAATATTCTTCTTCAATTCTAGTGGAGACACAATCTTTAGTGTATCAAAAGTTTAGAAAGAAACATATTTTGCCATATATATACGTAACTCATTGGTTAGGACCGACATACCGTCTGTCAAATTATAATAAATTCTCAAAATAAAATATTATCTTCAACATGAAGAAAAATGAATACTTAAAAGTGGGTGGATTGAAAGTTTTTCTTACAAAAACCTACAAGTGGTAGACAAACAATTCACCTTAATATAAATATGTATATAGATCATAGGTCAATAAGAAGCCACAATATTTAATTCAAATCTGAGTTTTATTAAAACAAAAAAGAGTTTTTCCTACAAAAACCTATGACTGGCTTATAGTTCTGTATGGCAGCTATGACAAAAAATAGACAAGGCAAGCTGCTTAATATAAATATTAAAGGCAACGGTCGACAAGAAGCCATAATTATAAATTAAAAAAATAAATATTAAAAAATTTAGAAAGAAACATATTTCGCCAGAAATAGCATATATTCGTATTCCGACATACTTTCAGTCAAATAATAATAAATTCTCACTGAAATTTTTATAACAGTTAGAAGTGATTTTTTTTTTGTCATATGGTTTTGCACCATTTGTTAAGGCACAATATATTATTCAATAAATTTCTTTAAAAATTCCTTTGAAATAAATTTGACGAATTTAATTTTTTCATTTTAATTAAAATTATATTTTAAATTTTTTATAATCATCTACCACTAACTTAAACTGCCGTTTATAACATTTTGGGCTTACCACTTGTACTGGATATTTAAACAAACTAAAATAACAGCAACAAACATTATTAATAACAAATAACAAATAAACAAATAACAAAATGATAAAAAGAAATTTTTTTTTTTTGATAACAAAAAAAAAAACCAAAAAAAAAAACACTATCAATTTTTTCTTTTTTGTTTTTCTTTCTTTCTCTCTCTCTCTTTCTCTTTTACAGTGGCGTCCACAAGCAATAGTCTTTGAAATAGTTACCGATAAAAAATTCGATATAATCATTATGTTGTTCATTGGCCTAAACATGTTTACGATGACACTCGATCGTTATGATGCATCGGACACTTATAACGCTGTCCTTGACTATCTCAATGCGATATTCGTAGTTATTTTCAGTTCCGAATGTCTATTAAAAATATTCGCTTTACGATATCACTATTTTATTGAGCCATGGAATTTATTTGATGTAGTAGTTGTCATTTTATCCATCTTAGGTAAGTAAAAAACAAACAATCAAATAAACGAAATGAACACGAAAACGAAACAATCTAAAAATTTAAAA
The DNA here is from genome assembly GCA_035044805.1 of Leucophenga maculata. Lineage (NCBI taxonomy): Eukaryota > Metazoa > Arthropoda > Insecta > Diptera > Drosophilidae > Leucophenga > Leucophenga maculata. Next base: position 587,967 of record JAWNNP010000387.1, read on the forward strand.
AAAAAAATATAAAATTTTGTTGTAAAATTTCAAGTTAAATTAAATCTAACAAAAGAAAAAACAGGAAAAAACAAAAAAAAAATGTCTAAAATGTAAATTTTTTTCCCACTTTAAAAAAAAAAATAAAATCCATATTTTCGTTTTTTTTCTTTACTAATTTTTTTTTCTTCTTAATTTTTTAATTCCTTTGTACTTTTGTCCCACTCTATTTATATATATTTGTATTCGTAAACTCAAACTCTCTCTCTATCTCTTTTAAAAAAATAAAAAAAAAAAAAATTCTTTTATACTCTAACTGTAAAATTCTTGCCTAACTTTTTTTTATTTAATTTCGTCAAAAAAAAAAAATGTTTTTATATATATATATATCTATATATTAATTGATTGTTGTTCGTTTATTACATCTACACTATTAAATTGATTCGTTGTTGTGTTGTAAAATTAAAATTTGAAAAAGTAAAAAATTAAAAACAAAAAAATTCTACATCGTAACTAAAAAAAAAGTATATATAAAAAAAAAAAAATGCAAATGGCTTTTGTTATAATCTTTCTTGTTGTATTATTATGTAATTTAATTAATTCTTAATTAAATTAAATTCCAAATTTTATATGTAAAAAAAACTTATTGGTGTAATTTAAAAAATTTAATAGCAGTAAATGTAAATATTTAAAAATAGTATTTGCCAGCTATATATAAGCAACTATATTTGTGTATCTATATAGCCTATATAGTATCGAAATATATAGTTAGTCAAGCCATTTGCATTATATATATATTGCGCTAACTGAATAAATGTTGTGCTTAAGTATATGTAACTGCTTATTTGATGAAGCTTTTATGAGTTTCTGTAATTAGTTTGCTTTAATTTTTTTTTTTTTTTTGTTTTAAGTTCTTTGACTTCAATTTTTTTTTTTTTTTGTTATTTAATTTAAATAATTTCGTTTAATTAATTGTTTTTAATATATATGTTGCATGTTTTGTATATACTACAAGGTGTGTTCGAAAAGTTATGAAAGTTTTGTAAAATTAAAGACAACTGGAATTTACAGTGTACAGTGGTTCAAAAGCAACTTTAAATAGCAAAACTAAAAAAAAAAATAATTAAAAAAATAAATTGGAAAAATTATAATTTTTTTTAAAAATAAAAGCTTACAAGTGGGTAGAAGCATGTGTAGGCTTATGACCTTTAAAAATTCAAGCCAATATTTTTTACAGTAAAAAGTTTTTCATACAAAAACCTAAAAAAAATAGACAAATTATTCACCTTAATATAAATATATAGCTCATCGGCTCATAAGAAGCCACAATATTTAATTCAAATCTGAGCTTAATTAAAACAAAAAGTTTTTCATACAAAAACCTATGCCTGGCTTAAAATTTTTAATGCCAGCTTTGACAAAAAATAAACAAGGCATGCAGAAGCCATAATTATAAATATCTAGCTTCTAATTAAAAAAAAAGTTTTTCATACAAAAACCTATGACTGACTTTTAGTTTTTGAGGCAGCTTACACAGAAAATAGACAAGGCATGCTGCTTAATATAAATATTAAAGGCCATAATTATAAAATTCAAGCTGCCATTTATTTGAAAAAAAAAGTTTTTCATACGAAAACCAAAAAGAAGATAATGGCTTCGTGTAGGGGCTAGCTCTATTGATATATAAGTTTATCATGCTTTCACTAAAAGTCTAAATATAAAAGTTTAAACTGTTATTAATTGCATTAAAAAAGTTTTTCATACAAAACCGTTTGATATGAGTTAAAAAAGAAATTAATCAATTTTGTCTAAGACGTTTCCTATACAAGCTCTACTTTTGCTAGTCTAAATAATATAAATTTTAGTATCAATATAGATTTAGACTATGTCAGATATCTGACAGCAGTCAGTCAGTTAGTACCATCTGTCACTCGATTAATGCTTTGAACCACTTTAAAACTAGTTGTGTATTATAAGCGCGTTTTTTTTTTTTGTTTTTGTCTCAATTTAAAATAAATTCTAATAAAATAGTTGTTCCTTTTAATAATAAACTTTCATAATATGCCTTGTAAAGATATTAAATGTTTAAAATTAAAACATTTAATATATATAACTATATATAATTATATTCGTTGCTTAATTAAATCAATCTAAAGTATTCATACAGTGTTGTCTACTTTGTGTTATTTATTATATAACATTATTATTTAATATAAAGCGAATTTTTTATGTTGCGCAAAAAAATAAAAAAAATAAAAAATTATATAAAATTAATTCAATAATTGTTGTTGTTTATAATTCGTTGTTGTTCAATGTTTTACTTTTCTTTACTTGTTATTTTTTTGTTTATGTTGTAAAAGTGTCTATTATTATATTATAATATTTTTATTTTTAAAGTTTATATATGCAATCTAAATACTTTTGTTAATTTATAAATCGAGTTATGGCGCATACTGGTGACAGAACTCGTGTTGGTGTCACATTGCTTATAAATACAGTTGTACATTTTTTATGTGAAATATATTTTTTAAATGTAAATTTTTACTCGTACTGTAATATCGTAAAAACATATAACTTGGTTTTGTGTAATCGAGCATACTCGATTTTAGCTGTAATTATTATAATTGTTCGTCATGTCAATAACCCTGCTCGGGCGCCATTTGTAATGTTCTCATTTTAATGCCGATGAAATAATGTCACAGACAAACTTTTTGGATTTTTCTAAAAGAAGAAAACTAATTAAATATTACTAATTCCAAATCGCGATACCTTGCTGAAAGTGAAAGATATTTTACAGCAGAATTAATAGTTCTAAAAAGTCTTCAAAAATTTCTGCTTATCAGTCTGTTAGTTAAATTAGTAGCTTATTATTAAAACCGAAAAATAATAATAATAAATGAAACGAATCATTCGAATCATTCGAATAACTCATATTATGCAACTAACCGATTGCGCGAGTTCTGTCATTAGCGCATACATAAGCACAAATCCAGTTGACTGCGACGCGTTAACAATTCCAGTTATTAATTGTAAATAAAAAAAAAAAAATATTTGATTTTTTTGAAAAAATTCGTTAAACATAAAAGAAAAAAAGAAAACAAAACCAAAATGAAACCCGCATAAAACGACAACCGCAAAAGAAATTGAAGTCGATTACAAAAATGTAAATTTATTTTACCTGTGTACAAAAGATGGCTTAAAATATGCTTTACTACATTAATTGTCAGCAGAAGGCTTCCATTTTATAGTAAAGAATTCTTACATTCGAATTATAAAATGGAAACAACCGAAAAGAAAAAAAAAAAACGTTAAATCAAATATTCTGCTGCATGATGTTGATATTCGTATTCGTATAATTTACATACAGCGTTGCTTTTTCTCTCTCTCCTCTCTCTCTCTCTCTCTTTCTCTACAAAACTTTCCCTTAAGTCCTCGCTAAATCTTTTCATGCTGTAAGAAATTCCAGCATTTGTTATACGTACTTACTTCTTTAAAAAAAAAACAAAAACAAAAACAAAAGTGTTCTTTCTGTAAGCTAGACATATAAAACCTACACAAAAAAAAAAAAACAAAAAAAAAAACAACAAAAAAAAGAGAAATTAATTTTTATTAAAAACAAAAACCAAACAATTTAAACAAGGCTTCGTGTACAATTTAAGATTTAAGCGCTGCTTCTCAAATATTTGCTTCAGTTAATGCTTAAAAATAAATATTTATATACAAATACTAATAATGCGCCTTAAAGTACACTAATTAACAAAAAAAAAAAATTAACCAAAGCGCTTTCAATGCTCAAAGCTATTTAAAATATAAGCGTGTTCTTTCAACAGACAAGCGATAATTTTTTTTAATTAGTTATTATTTAAAATTTGATATTAAAGTTGTTGGATTATTGAAATTATAGTCGAAAAAAAAAAAATTAATTAATTTAATTATTAATTTTATTAAGTGATAAATACAACAAAAATTTCAATAATTAAAAATAGGTTAAATTAATTTATTAATTGCAATTAATTTATATACAAAATTCACAAATAAGTACACAAAAAATTAATTAATCACGTATTAATAATACAATTAAAAAATCGTTTAATATAATTTTGCTAATCATATAACAAAATTTTTAATTCGTTTATTCGTTTGCAAAAATATTTAAAAGTCGCGCAAAAAAAAATTTATTAATTAATCAATTGTTTTAAGAAAAATTCTAAATAAAGCAAAGAAAAAACATTTAAATAACATATTATTTAATCAATAATTAATAATTGCTTACAACTTAAAGTTCGTTAAATAAATTTTTTTGCTAATCGTTTTTCAAAATTTTTAATTGTTTAACAAAATTAACTTGTGTATTTTTTTTTAAAACAAAGTCTATTCGATTAATATTTCATAGTCTTTAAAAAAAATAATCAAAATTAAATTAATTAATTGCAACTAATCGATTCTGTGGAAAAAAAATAATGAAATTTAAATATACAAAAAATGATTCATTAATCAAGTAGTAATAATAGTTTGCTAATCGTTTAACAATATTTCTCATTGATAAATAAAATTAATTTGTGTTTTATTTAAATTTTCAAACAAACAATTGAAGAAAATGATTAAGATATATTAATTATTATAAGAAATTATTTATTATTCAAGTTTTAAAAATTATTTAACACAATTAACAATTATTTAATTTATTTGCTAATTAATTTTTGCAGAAATATTGCAGATATATGCATATATAAAAATTAATTAATTATTTAAAAGTTATTTAGTTACTAATGAAAACTTTCCAATCTGTGTCTAACAATGCAATTAATTTTTTCGTGCCTTTTTTTGTTTATTAAAATTTTAAGCAAAAATTTTCGGAAAAAAAATATTTATTACTAAAATAACACATTAATTAGTGTTTAATCACTAAAAACACTCTTGATATAGCACAATTATGCAATTTAAAATAAAAAAACAAAATTCGGCATATAACGATTAATCAAATAACTCTATACACTAGCTTAATTAATATTATTAGCAAATTATTATAAAAAATTGTCGCTTGTACACGCTGAAAGCTGCTTTCATAAGCTTTATTTGCTATTCTAATGCAATTAATTGCATATTTCTTTGGCTTCCTTGTTCAGCATTTTTGCTGCTGTTTTAATTTTTTGTCAAATTTTTTTAGTTTCAACTAAAACGAAAAATAAAAAAAAAAATGCGCTTTCCAAATGCTTTGGACATATATTTACAAATTGTGACTATATGCCAACTTGCCTCTCTATAACTAACTCTCTCTCGCGCTCTAATGCTCCTTTCTCTCTCTCTCTCTCTCTCTCTCTATAACTGTCTAACTCTCTCGCTTTATAAATGTGTATCTTTTGTATAAATGTGATATCCATATAGACGAATATATTAATACACGCTTATCGCTTTCAAATTAAAAAAAAAAAATTTATATATATAAAAAAAAAAAAAAAACCTACCCAACTACAGCGAAACAGAAAAAAAATCTACGCTTTCCCAAAAAAAAAAAAAAAATATGAGACAAAAAATTTTATAATAAACTTAAAACTTATAAAAAAAAAAGAAAAAAAATTCAAATAACAAAATAATATAAAAAAAAAAAAAATTTCATACGCCAGCACGCAAATTTTCTTAAACTCAAAAACAAAAACAAAAAAAAAAAATCTCAAAATGGCTTATATACTCTATGCAACACAGTTATTCAATTAATGAAAAGTAAACGACGTAAAGGATTCAAACAGAGTTAGGTGTCAATGGGCAGTCCTTGCTGACTGTCGATTGCATAACTCTGTTTGCTTTTGCCCGGTATAAACAATTGGTTCGTATAAATGCAATTGCCGTGCAAAATGTTTAGCACACATCTTTGTACGACGAATGCACTTAGCCAAATAAAAGAATGTTATGCAACATAAAAAAAAAAAAATGATTCCATGCCAAACAGCTTCACGTACTCGAAATGTACGACTAGACAGACTAGATACAAAAATAAAGAAAGAGATTATTATATGTGAATCAAATATACGGGGCATTAGCTGAATCTTCTTAATGGTTTTGGTCCAATCTACGATGGAGATTATGTACTTTACTATGAACGTAGTGTACAAATAAATCCCCGATATATACCTTTATATAATATATAGAACAACTGCACAGTCTGACTACGTAAGCAGTCCAAAAACACAGCAAAAAAAAAAATACCAAACAAAAAAAAAAATCTATTTCTCTTTCTGTCTATCTATCTATCTCTTCACTCTCTGTCTCGCTCTATTTTTCTCTCTCTCTCTCTCTCTCTATTTCGCTCGCTCGCTCGCTCGCTCGATGTCATACATATATCGTAGAATAATGAAGTTTTTCATTTAAACATAATCGCTTTTACTTTTTTGTATCTGTGTATCTACAAACTATGTTTAATTGTATCTCTTCAAATAATTGGATCTTACCTGATCCCGAATCGAACACTGAAACGCAACACCATTCCTTTGCCTCTCCAGTAACAATATATAGTATATATATATACATAACTCTACTAGTACGCATAAAGCACAATGTAGCTTCATAAGCGCTGCGCTAGTTGCACAGCCCTTTTTAATACACTACACACTAATACACACACACACACACTTTAAACACTTGGTTCTCCCACTACATCATTTGTAGTGTACATTTAACGACACATATGTCGCATTGTATACCAATGAACAAGTCAATTGAGTTTATGTGCGTACTCAAAATTCTTTTCACATTTAAAAATTTCAAACTTCAACTTCAAGTCTTGTCCAAATGGTGTTTTGCGTCTATTGATATTTGGTACTAATAATACGCTGCGGAGTATCGCAAAGGCAATAATGTATAGCAAAATATACACAGCAAATGCTTAAAATGAGATAAAATCGCAAAAAAAATGAAAAGAAAAAATAAATAGCAAAAGAGTTGAACAAAATTGTATCTAACAAAAGAAATATAAACAGATACAATTATGTTACTTAACAACAACAACAACAACATTGAATAACAGCGCAAGGATTCTTCTTCTTCTTCTACTGCTACTTCTTCTGCTAAGGATTCAAATACGTTTAGTCTAGACTGCTGCGCAACTAAGAAATAAAAAATCAACAAAATCAAATAATAAAAAAAAAATAAAAATATTATTAATAATAATAAACACACCCGCAACTGCTGTCGCTTCTAGCCGCGTGCTCTCTACATTGTTACAAGATACATTTTTGTGTATCTTTAGCTTCAAGTGTGGATCTATGTGCCTATTGTTGCTGCTGCTTCTACTTAACTAACACTATTTGAAGTTCTTATTATGTTTAATGTTATTGTCTTATGTATATTTTCTAATTTGTGCATTTATTTTTGAAATTTAGAACACATTTGTTTGAAACTAATTTGTTTTTTTTTACAGCGTACAGAGTACTAATTATTTAGCTCAACGTTGGCTTTAACACGCAAACTAAAAAAAAAAAAAAAAAAACTAATACATACACACACACACACACACAAGCATACACCTAATTAATTAATTCAATTGTTTTATAACTCTAACTCTTTATAATATATTATATGTATCTGTTGTAATTGTAATTATGTATCTTGTAACTTGTCTAACAAATAAGTATGTATGTATCTATAAAATGCCTATTAAATGATTTATTGTTGTATTAGCTCGCTTCAACCCGTCGACGAGAGTTCAACGTATTTCAAATATTTCCAGTGAAAAAAGCTAGAACAAAAAAAAAAAAACTAAATGCTTTAAAAAGTAATATTTTATAAAAATTTCTTTAGTTTTTCTTTTTATTTTTTTTGTTTGCAGTTATTTATTTCTTTATATGTGCTACTTCGAGCCGGATAAAAGTTCAATTTCCAGTAATAAATAAATATTGATACTTCGAGCCGGTTAAGAAATTCGTAAAAGTAAAAAAAAATAAAATAAAATATAATTTCATGACACAGCTAAATTATTTGTGCTTCGAGCCGGATCAAAATGTTTTAAAAAGCAAATTACGTCTCAGCAAGTTGCTTAAGGCTTCAATAGTGTCTTCTCAATTTTAAAAATTTTACTGAGTGGTTCTGTGTGCCGAAAAAATAATTTCAACGGTTTAAAAAATGGTCCCTCGAGCCGGCTAAAAACATTCACAAAGCAAGTAGCCTAAGTCTTCTTGCCATTTTCAAACATACTCAAGGCAAATTAATTGCATTAAGCTGAAAAAATAATTTCAAGCTACGGCTTAAAATATGGTCCCTCGAGCCGGCTAAATAAACTCACAAAGTAGCCTAGGGCTTTAACAGTACAATTTCAAATATACTCAAACAAAATTAATTTCACAAAGCAAAAAAAAATTTTTTTTTTCAAACTACGTCTTTAAAAAATGATCCCTCGAGCCGGCTTAAAAATTTTGCTAAGCAAATAGCCTAAGTTTTCGTGCCATTTTCAAACATAGTCAAGGCAAATTAATTTCATAGAATTATAATAGGCGCTGATCAAATAATTTCGAGCTACGTTTTTAAAAAATGGTCCTTCGAGCCGTCTAAATAAATTTCGCCTAAGGATTTAATAGTTGTTATTTTCATGCTGCGTCTCAAATATTTCTACTTCAAACCGTATCTCATGAAAATTGTTTTCATGAGTGACGTCGTATTTAGCTTGTGCAGGGCGTTCCTCAAGCTGTACTTAAGACTTTTAGTTGGCATTAATAATTGTTTTGTAAATATGTTGTTTAATTGTTGTAAAAGTTTTTGTGTTTGTTTGCTTATTTCGTGCGTTCTTTTGTAAGCTTTAAAAATGTAAACTTTAAAGCAGTGATGTATAATACGTATGTATGATCGTATAAACGTATAACTTGTATAAATATTTTTTAATTTGTATATTTTATATATTTTTTACTTTTTTTTTATAAGAAACCTGCATTCTGTGTACCCCTACTCTGTAACCCAAACTACGAACAGGTTGTTTCACTTAACTGATTGATCGTTGCTAAATAAAGGAGCAAAATGTTCATTTTGATGATTTGAAATATATATAAAAAAAAAAAACATATTAATAACTTAAAAAAAAAAAAAGTAAAAAAAAAATGGCAATGTTCACTGTTCACTGATTTGGTTTTCGTAAAATCTATTCTCCGTATATCTTTGTATCTCATTTCAACAGGTCTTGTACTTAGCGATATTATTGAGAAATATTTCGTATCACCGACATTGCTGCGTGTGGTACGTGTTGCGAAAGTGGGCCGTGTACTGCGTCTGGTAAAGGGTGCCAAGGGCATTCGTACACTATTATTCGCGTTGGCCATGTCCTTGCCGGCGCTGTTCAACATCTGCTTGCTGCTCTTTTTGGTCATGTTCATCTTTGCGATATTCGGCATGTCGTTCTTCATGCACGTCAAGGAGAAGAGCGGCATCAACGACGTCTACAATTTCAAAACATTCGGCCAGAGTATGATATTGCTGTTTCAGGTAAGCTCGCAATCAGACCACAATTCCAACAAAACCGAAAAAAATAAGTTTAAAAAAAAATAAATAAATATTTATATATACGTATATAACAATGAATGATCTCTACATGGTTTTTCGTTGTCTATTGTTGTTGTCGTTGGGTGATGTCTCCACGAAAGGAACTCCCATACGGAGAGTAATACTGTAAAGCACAAAAAAACGCAGCTGATGTGTGTTATAATACCAAATACTACGGAGCGTTTCCTCAAATAAGTACTGATGCTTCGAGCCGGATTTAAATTTCTTCTAGATACAGCATAAACAGTCATTGGTATAGGCTATGAATGCTACTTCGAGCCGGCTACAAAATACCAAAATAAAAGCAATGGCTGTATTAATAAAAAAATTTCAAGCTGTGCTAAAAAATTTTTACTTCGAGCCGGATCGGCCTTTTTAACAGTAATTTCACTAAACTACAAAGTACGTTTACCCATATGTTACTTCGAGCCGGCTACAAAATTTCAAATGATTATCGTTAATAATTGAGAAAACGTTTCCATTCTATGCCAATTGTACACGAAAGCCAGCGCACATGTGTTGCACAGTGTTGAAAAATACCAATTACTCTGTGCATGGGAACTCTTTTGTTGTTATTTCTATTTCTATAATAAATGACAACGTGGAAACATCACAATGTTGATTCAAGCCAAGGTAGTTGTTGGTAAAAGCTAAATTAGTGCATTCTTAACCTTAAATTTCACTTTTAAGTTAATTGAACTTTTTTAACTAACTTCAAACTAAACATTAATTTTTTTAACTGTTTCTGTTGTATGTGTTTTTGTTAATTCTACGATACTAAATCTTTAAATTGCTTTGAAACTAAATCTTATTTGTTCTATTTGTTCTAAAGTTAAAAATTAAAAAAAAAAAAAAAAATGGAAATGGAAATACCATGGTTTATTTGTTTTTGTATATTGTTGCTTTTATGTATTTGTATTCATGCATGCATACACGAACGAGTCTATGCAGTTTTGGTTGTACCGAAAGTGTTATACAAATGGGTGGGTGTTATGGGAGATATTGTGATACAAAGTCAAAAGTTGAAAAAACGTACTAAAAGCAATTATTTAATTTTTTTTTTATTTTTTTTTTTAATATAAATGGATTTGCGAAGATTTCAGCAACACATCTTCAAACATTTTATTGGTCATGATTTTGCTAAAAAAGCTTTTGAATTTATTTCTTAAAAATTTGCCTAAAATACAACCAAAATTGTTCATAACTCAAAAGGAAAAGTGTTTGTGTGCATTGTTGGTGTACAGTTTTTTGTTTTTTTTTTTTCTTAAATATTTTTTTTATTTATGTGTCATAACAAATTGTTTGTTGTTTTATAAATGCAAAGAATTGTTTCATAAGTAACGAGAAATTTTAAAAGCATAAATTAACTGTTATATAAGATTAATTATATAAGATACCGACAGAAAAACTACTCAAAATATGGCAAAAAACTAAAATCGTATGCTTCGAGCCGGATAAAAATATTTTTGTTATTATTTATATAACTACATATTTTTTCGATTCCGGAAAGTTTTGAAGCTTGCGTCACTCCACTTGATGGTAATATGCGCTAACAAAATTATTTCAAGCTTTTATTGGTTCTTCGAACCGGATCTGTAACTCAATACAAGCAAGCTAAGGCTTCAAAGAAAAAAAAATAAATAGAATAAACTGTACTCACAGAAAAGTACAAAAGGCGCTAAGAAACTAATTTTAAAAATATTTAATTGTATTAATAGAAAAGTGCGTCACTTCACTGGTCCTTCGAGCCGGATCAATTGCTCCAAAATAAGAAGCCAAGGCTTTAATTAAAAAGTGTACTCAACTAAAAATTGCTTCGCTGAAATAGGCGCCAAAAAAAATTATTTGTAGCTTTAATGCTTAAAAAAAATAAAAAATTGAATGAAGTGCACTTACAGAAAAATGCGTATCTTCAAAATGAACATATTTCAAGCTTTTACTGGTCCTTCAAGACGGATCAATAGATCAAATAAGCAAATTAGGGCCGAAAAACAAACATTTAATAAATTGCAATCTTTAATATATGTATCTTTAATAAGACTTTTATTGGTCCTTCCAGACGAATTGAAAAATTCCTTTCGAAGTTTTACAAGCAGAAAATACTCTGAGTTGTGACATACACTCAAATAAATCGAATTAAAAATGCTGTTACTTCGAGCCGGATCCATATACTGCTTCCAAAAATCAGTCATAGCAAAAATTAAATTAATTTAAGTTAAAAAAAAAACGTCGTCAACTTTTGAAACAAATCTTCGCGCAGCTACTCACTCTGTTTCATATACTAAGCAATTAAAAACTTTCTTTGCCACTTTATTTGTTGTGTTTCGTTTTTCGTTTTTCAATTTTTTCTTTCGAAATAAAATACAAAGGAAAGAATACTCCACTAAAAAGATCTAATTCAGCTCTTTCAACAATCACCAAATATACAATGATTAATTTCCTCATTCAAATCAAAGAAAAAAAGAAAAAAAAAACAATATGCTTCACGACTACAAACTACAAAACTACTCACTCAACAAAACTGTACGTTACAACTGAACTTGAAACTCTGGCAGTGTTGCACAATGCTAACGAAACACTTTCCTTTGGCAACTGCTGAACACACAATCACACACACATCTCAAGTACTGCCAGAAAAGTTTGTGTAGAATAAAAAGGAAAGAAAAAAACAATTAAATAATAAAACTCAAAATTAATTGAGCCAAACAAACACTCAGGAAAACACTTTCTAGCTGTCTGTCTCTCTCTCTCTCTCTATCTATCTCTCTCTGTCTGTCTCTCTTTATTTTTTTGTCTAACTCTTACGCTCTATCTATGTCTATTATACAAGAGTTTCACTAAATGATTTGTGTTAATTGTTTTTGTTTTTTTTACTTTCTTGGCAAAAATTTCGAAAATTTATTTAAAACCTAGCAACATATTATTTAATAAATATTTCTATATATACTCGTATATACTTGCAAACTGCTGTACAGTGCAACAATTTTACATAACCTAACCTAACTTACCCCACTAACTTACTAACTACAAACCAAACCAAACTACTACGTTGATTAATTCTATGTGAATCTAGCTACTAATTACTACTAAATCAATAGATTGACTGTGATTTTTTTTACCAGACGAAATTTACTAATCTGTATTGTAATCTCTATTCTGTTTTCAAAACTTTTTCACTGCCCACACATACAAAACCGTAACCGTAACCGTAACCGAAACGTTTCAAATTTAAACGAATTGTAACAACATTCCAAAAAAACTCGACTGTACGTACCAACATTGTGTATGATTGAACGTTTCAAACAAAACTCAATCGTACGCAAAATACACTGAAAAAAAATGAATAAAAAAAACTTTTCGTTTGTTAACGCATTATGCGAACGTTAAACAAACACCAAACGTACATGAAACAAACAAACATACTGAACCATACCAACCAACCAACCAACTACCCATCCATACATACAGATGTCTACCTCAGCCGGTTGGGATGGTGTACTAGACGCCATCATCAATGAGGAAGCGTGCGATCCACCCGACAACGACAAAGGCAATCCGGGCAATTGTGGTTCAGCGACTGTCGGCATAACGTTTCTTCTCTCATACCTAGTTATAAGCTTTTTGATAGTTATTAATATGTACATTGCTGTCATTCTCGAGAACTATAGTCAGGCCACCGAAGACGTACAGGAGGGTCTAACCGATGACGATTACGACATGTACTATGAGATTTGGCAGCAATTCGATCCAGAGGGCACACAGTATATACGCTACGATCAGTTGTCTGAGTTTCTGGACGTACTCGAACCGCCGCTGCAGATACACAAACCGAATAAGTACAAAATCATATCGATGGACATACCAATCTGTCGCGGCGATCTCATGTATTGCGTCGATATATTGGACGCTCTAACGAAAGACTTCTTTGCGCGCAAAGGTAATCCAATTGAGGAGACGGGCGAAATTGGTGAGATTGCGGCACGACCGGATACCGAAGGTTATGAACCGGTATCATCGACATTATGGCGGCAACGTGAAGAATATTGTGCGCGACTGATACAGCATGCATGGCGTAAGCACAAGACAAGAGGTGAAACGGGCGATGGCGGTGATGATGATGCTGATGGCGGTGGTGAAGGCGGCGGCAGCGGCGGTGATGTTGATGGCGGTGATGCTGATGATGCAGATCCAGATGGAGATACTGCGGGCGGTGTTGGCATTGATGGTGAAGCAGCAGCAGTAGCAGCGGCGACGGCGTCGGCCCCGGGAGTTCCAACATCGGCTGATGATGTCGTCGAAGCTGTCGGTGATATTGTTGGTGATGGCAGCGGTGTTGATAATACGGCAGCAGCTGCCAGTGATAAAGATGGCAATGTAAATAGTACTGATGGTGGTGGCGGTGGTGCTGGTGGTGGTCCACTGAGTCCCGGTTGTGCTAGTGCTGGCAGTGGTAGTGGTCAAGGTGTACAAGCTGGCGCTAGCAATGGTCGTCAAACGGCCGTTTTGGTTGAGAGCGATGGTTTTATAACAAAAAACGGCCATAAGGTTGTAATACACTCGAGATCACCGAGTATAACATCAAGAACGGCAGATGTCTGAGCCAGGCCTCGCCCCCCCCTCCAAGAAGCACGAGAGTATTAACAACAACAACAACAACAACAACAAGAACAACAGTGAAGCTACAGCAACAGCAACACCAAGAACAATAACAACAAATAATAAATAATAATAAAATAAATAAATAATTTTCTGCAAACAAAAACAAAAATAAAAAAAACGAACGAGAACAACAACAACAACAGCAAATACGAGAAGTGAAGGAAGTAAACGAAGAAGACGACTACAACAACAACAACAGCATCAGAACAAAACAACTGCAACAAATTATACTTAAAACAAATATGTCACACACACACACATACACAAATACACACACACACACAGCAACATCTTTGTAAACACAAACAACATTTAGAAACAGTTTTCAAAAACTAAACAAAAAAAAAAACAATTTCTTAAGTTCGCTTTTCACTAAAGAACAAACAAACAAAACAAAAAAAATAAACGAGAACGAAAACGTACAGAAAAACAAATCGAAAGAATATATCGTACGTGTACAAAAAAGTACAAAAGAGTACAGAAAAGTACCGTTAAGTACGTTTTATATGTTCAGTACAATAAAAAGCACAAGTACGCTTCACAGCATTGAAAAAACAAAAGCAAAAACAAAAGCATAAAACGTAAACAAAAAAGTACAGCAAAACGTGAACAAAAACCAAAAAAATGTACGTTATTATCTGGTAAGAACAATAAAATGAACAATACAATCAACATCTATGTATGTACAACCAATAGAACGTATGTATATAATAACTACTACTACTAAAATGTATATAGATAAAAAGCACAAACTATGCATATAACAGAACAATTATATACATAGAACTGAACAAAAAAGTAAACATTGGTTATACAGTTATTATCTATATTAGATATAGAGTTCAAATCAACTTGAAATGCTGGCAATAATGCGAACGGAATGTGAACAAACAAACAAAAATAAATAAAAAATTAATTTATAAACAAATAAACTTAAACGAGAAAGTAAAAAAAAGGTAAATTTCAAGTACAGTTTGTGCTCATGTCTAACACATAATATTTTAAATTATTATTTATTTTTTTAAATTATTTATTTTTTCTCCTTAATGCAGTAAGTACATATTTCAAAGCAAGTCTGTTTTCAAATCGTTTACCGAACAAGCTCTAAATATTGTATTTGCACAATCGAAATAAAAGCAATAACAAATAAATTAATTAATTAATAATATAACACTTAATATACATAAAAAAACAAAAATAGCTTCATACAATTATACATACATAGATTTGATTAAACTATAAACTAAACTTAAAGGCATTTTTTGTTTTATATTTAATTTGACTACGAAAAAGTCAAGCAATAGTATGCTGAGAAATAATTAAAACAAAAAACAAAACAAAAAAACCGAAAATATATAAGAGAACTGCCATTTAAGAAAAGCTAAAGTTTAAATTATTCGTAAACAATATTTATTAAAAATAGAAAACGAAAAAATTATTTAATTTCAATTCGCTAAAGATATAAAAATAAATTACAAAAAAAAAAAACATTGTTTACTGCATTGACACACACATACACACAAACACACACACACAAACATGCTACTCTTATACTTACTAATACACGCAAAACTTAGACACATACAAACGCAAAAAACAAAAAAACAAAAACAAGATACTTGGAGTTGGGGCGCATGGATATAGAAAATATATTGGAAAGCAATTGGAGCGCTTAGCTAAAAGATTATAATATATATAAAATAAAATAAATAATTATATGAAAAATAAAAAAAAAAAAATAGAAAAAAAAAATAATTTTATATTATATAAAAAAAAAAAGGAAAACAACAAATAACTGACAATGTATATGCAAAATGAAGCGAGTTGGCAGGCATGAAAACCGTACAGTTCAAATAAATTCTTCATTTCAAATTTAAAAAAAATATTTAAATTAAAAAAAAAAAAAAACATACAAATACAAATGAAGCGTGGTTCAAAACAATAAAGCGACAAACAAAAACAATATGAAGGAACATTACACGGAAAGAAAAAGTTCAAATAAAAAACACAAAAAAATAAATGCATTAATAAAGAAAGTGTTGAAAGTTATATACAAAAAAAAATCAAGAAAACAAATATATATATACATACAATATATATATATATATATATACATATATAGATATATATATATAAAGTGTACCAAAAGAAAAATAAAAAAACGCTAACGAAACAAGAGTATGCAAGAAAAGTCTTATATATGTATATAAAACTTTATATATATATGTACATACATACTATTATGTATAAAAAGCGAAAAAAAAAAACGAATTATTAAGAACAGCATAAACTGAAATTCGCTGTAAGCAAGCAATTCAAAGTGAAACATTAAAACAAAAACAAACACAAAACAAAAAAACATAAAAACTGAAAAAAATAAAACAAAAACATAAACAAAAACAACGACAATGATAAAAACATAAAATAACAAAAAATCATAATAATAAAAAAAAAATTACAATAAATCATAAACATTAAACGCTAGAAACTTTATAAAATTAAATACACTTAAAAAAAATAAAAAATATATAACAATAAAAAACTCAACGCAAGTTTATTGCAGCAACCATAAACAACAACATTTGGGGTATGTGTAAAATAAAAAAAAAAACAAAATAAAAAATTAAAATTTTACATTTCATTTAAATAATTAATAAATTAATTAAATTAAGCAATCAAACGGTATAATAGCAAATATAACATAAAAGAGAAAACAACAAAAAAAAAACTAAGAAGTACATAAAATTTAACACCAAAAAAAAAAAAAAAAATGGTATATATATAAAATATTTTGTTATTAATTAAAAAAAAAAAAAAACAAAAAGAAAACAAAGTAAATAAAATGAGCTACTAATTTTTATGACAATATACTGTCATAAAAAAATTTTAGTTTATTTTATATTTAAGCTAATATTTTGTATATATGCCATTTTATATATATATTTTTTATTTAAAGCTATAAACAATAAATTTCGTATTTTTATTTAGCAAACTTTTCGGCAAAACTAATTAAAGTTTAATTTATTATATTTTATAAATAATATAAAATGTCAGCTGCTAGCTTAGCAAAAATTACAGTTTTATATGTAATTAATTTTTTTTTTTTTAATATTTTTTTTTTATTGCGCACATACAATGCTCGATTCGAAATGCACAAAAAATATAAAAAATTATAAAACAAATACACACACACACACACATATGAGAAGCGCTGCTGCAGTTGAGGTTAACTGTGCGACAGAAAATTATATAAAAAAAAAAATAAAAATTTCAATTAATGCCAAGTTTAACACTGATTAAACTTCGGTGCAATAGTGAACACATTTTTTTATTTTAAACTTAGACGATTAATAGTTAATAATTTGTTTATTAACATTGCTTAAAATACAGTTAAGCACTGATTAATTTTAAGCGATTTCAGTGATTTTAAAGTTATTGCTAATATGTCCGATTAATAGTTATTAATTTGTGTATAACAACTGTTTAGCTTGCAGTTAGGCATTGATTAATTTTCAGAACACATTATCCAATTAGAACCTAGTAAAAATATATAAAATTAATAGTTATTAATTTGTATATTCAATTTAGTTCAAACATGTCCGATTAATCGTCATTAATATGTATATTAAAAGTGTTTAACTTGCAGTTAAACACTGATTAATTTTCAGTGCACATTTTCCAATTTGAAACTAGTTCAAACATGTCCGATTAATCGTCATTAATATTGTTAAACACTGATTAGTGTTCAGTGCACATTTTCCAATTTGAAACTCGTTCAAACATGTCCGATTAATCGTCATTAATATGTATATTAAACGTGTTTAACTTGCAGTTATTCACTGATTAATTTTCAGTGCACATTTTCCAATTTGAAACTCGTTCAAACATGTCCGATTAATCGTCATTAATATGTATATTAAACGTGTTTAACTTGCAGTTATTCACTGATTAATTTTCAGTGCACATTTTCCAATTTGAAACTCGTTCAAACATGTCCGATTAATCGTCATTAATATGTATGTTAAACGTGTTTAACTTACAGTTATTCACTGATTAATTTTCAGTGCACATTTTCCAATTTGAAACTAGTTCAAACATGTCCGATTAATCGTCATTAATATGTATATTAAACGTGTTTAACTTGCAGTTATTCACTGATTAATTTTCAGTGCACATTTTCCAATTTGAAACTAGTTCAAACATGTCCGATTAATCGTCATTAATATGTATATTAAACGTGTTTAACTTGCAGTTATTCACTGATTAATTTTCAGTGCACATTTTCCAATTTGAAACTAGTTCAAACATGTCCGATTAATCGTCATTAATATGTATATTAAACGTGTTTAACTTGCTTTTAGGCATTGATTTTCAGTGCAACAGTGCACACATCTTCGATTCTAAAATTAGTGCAAAAATATACAATTAATAGTCATTAATTTGTGTTTAACTTTCTGATCAACACTTACTACATAAACTAGCAGCGTTTCATACTGAAACAAATACACATACACTCACACACACACACACGTACACGCTTATATAGGCTTTGCATACGCTTACAGGGACTTAAAACAAAAAACAAAAAAAAAATAAAAACAAAATATACATACTTATATATATGTATTTATATCTATATGTATATTGTATTGTATATATGTATATGTATGTAGCTACATAGCTTTGAGATACGATTTCAGTTCAAATGCATTTACAGTTTTTTCTTTGCATAATAGTATAATCAGTTGGAAAAGTTAAGGTATAATGAGTTATATATAGGCATTTTCTTTATTAAATGTGTATATATATTTGCAAGATACAATGGTGAGATGGCTTTAAAAAGGCTCCAAAGAACGCGCGCGCTTTCTTCGGTTTTGTAAACACAAACACACAGATACACACTGTTACAAAAATTACACAAACACATACAAAGTTAGTTAGTTAGACTTATGCAATACATATTTACACTGTATCTCTCCCTCTCTCTCTCTCTCTCTATCCCACTCTTACTATCGCTTACCCTTTTCCACACTCTTTCTCCTCACACACACACATACACACACAATTTAGATTTTAGTGTCAAATACAAATGCAGAACTTGTTCTAGCAATGCAAACTAAGACGCAAGACATACAACTTTGTGCTTGCTACATACATGCATATATAAATTTATTATTTAATTAATTAAAAAAAAAAAAAAAAAAAAACAGCCTTTTTTTTAACTGAATGAATACTCAATTCACAAGATTTCCTCAATCATACTCAGAAATTTTGCAGTTGTTTTGAAAATTCGTAAAAAAAAAATATAAAAATAAAGATTTACAGTAAAAACGGGTGCTTTAACTATTTACACAGTTTAAAACTGCACAAACAGACTTGTCGCCGCTAACAAACGAAACTATCAACAAAAGCAATAACTAATAACTAACTCTTTTACAAAACCACAAATGTGTATTTATTTATTAATTAATTATTTTTTTATGTTTTGCAAAATTTAAAAAAAAAAAAAATAATAAAAATTAATGTGGTTTATTTTATTTAAGCTTTAATATATAAATGTAGTGTATATGTATATAAAACTGTTCAATAAGAAAATGGCTAAAAAATAAATAATAATAATAAAAATTTAAAAGAGTTTTATGACTTTAGCAAATTAACTAATATTGGCATTAATAAACTTTAAAATTCTTGTAATTCATTTCTGAAATACTTTTCTCTTTTCTTTGTTTTAATAAATATAACAAAATTTACATTATTTAAATTATTTAATTAGCAGCCATTAACTTATTGAACAGACTGTTATATATATAATACATATATATATATAATTTTTCGTATGCCAATTTAACAAAACTAAAATTAATAATAATATTCAAAAAATAAGCTAAACTAGTTTCACAAATTTTCATCATATACAGTATATGAAAAAAATTAATTAATAATTAATTGAGCTAAAGCTACAACTTCAACAAAAAAAAAAAAACAAAAACAAAAACATAAAAAAAGTAAAGTCAAAAATCTATTGCTTCATTATTTCTCATTTTGTTGGCTGTTTGAAATAAAACAAAAAAAGACTTAAACAAAAAAACAAAAAACGTTAAACGGAAAATTGAAAGAAATTCATAAACAGAAAATTATATTTAAAAAAAAAAAAAATTAAATAACAAACCGAAATACAAACAAATTTACCAAAAAAAATAAGAAGTTATATACATAAATACTGAGTGCACTCTAAACGGCGAGGGGCGGGGCGAGATTAAAAATAAATATTAAAAATACGTTTTCATTACAAATAAATAAAAAAACCAAAAATAAATACATATATATATATATATATATTTATATATAAAATTCGATATATATTTAAAAATAGTGTTGTATCGCAGCGAAAACAACTATCAAAAAAAATTAAATAAATTATTTAATAATTAAATATAAAAAAAAAAAATAATAGCAACGTTTGTAAAATAATATAATAAAAAACAAACAAAAAAACCGTCGAAAGAACAACAAATAAATCCAAAGTAAAGCAACAATATGAACAATAAATTAATTAATGCAAAATCTTTTCATATTTAGCGTAATTGTGCCGAGATTTTGTTCAAAGAAACACGCGCATCATTGCCATTAGTACAGAAAAAAAAAACAAAATATTAAACAAAATATAATAAATAAAATTTAAATTAAATAAAATTAAAAACAGCAACAACGTACTTTGATTATTAAGTCTAAACTGTGTGTTTTTTGAGCTGCTGATATTAAAAGGTCGCAACGCAACAAAATGAAAATGAAACGAAAATCGAAACAAAAAAAAAAAACAAAAATAGAGTTTAATAATGTTTAGAACAATTTAACAACTAAAAATTAAAACGAAAACGAAAAAAAAAAAAATAGTAAATTAAAAACTAGCAAATAAAAAATGCAGCAAAAAAGTGGCTAATATTTTCGACAGCACTGTGCTTACATATATGGCGTACAATGGTTGGCTTAAATAAATTTATTATTATAATTTATATTTATTATATTTTTTTTAATGATTAAAAACAGTAATTAAAAAAATTTATTTGTGCGTAAATTGTGGGTAAAATAAATTAAATAAATTAAGCTATAAAGAACTGTGAAAAAAATAACAGCAGCAACTCTGTTTGCACATTTAATAATTTATTATTAAAATTTTTAATGCGTGCTATTTAATTTCTTAGTCTGAGTGTTCACTACTCATATTTTCTTTTTATTTATATATTTGTTTATTAAAAACAATTATTAAAATTTTTTTTACTCGTTAACAATAATTTTACTAAATTATAATTGTACTTTTTTTTTCAATTATTTATTTTATTTTTATTTATTAATTAAAAAATTTACGCCACCTATTGTACGCGTATCTACACAAAAAAAAAATATTTATATATATAAATTTAAACTAACTAACTATACTACAAATCGAATCACGCATTTAATTGCCTACAGTGCTGATGAAAATATTACAAAAATATAGAACTATACGAAAGCATATGGAATATGTACAACAAAATGCTAAAAACACACAAAAAAAAAAAAACAAAAAGAATGAACATTAAATGATACATATATATCAACAATATAAAAAATATAATTAAATAAATATAAAAACAATAATAATTTAATTAATAAAACGAAACGAACAAAAAAAAAAGCGGAGAAAAAAAAAACAAAAGTATATAAATAATTAAAGTACGTATGAAATTTTTTTTTTTAGATAAATTGTAAAAAAAAAAATCAAAAACCAAAAAAAAAAGGACCTATAGAAAAATAAATTAAAATAAAATGCTTTTTTGTTACACTCAACTTAAGCTTTATACTCGTACATTGTAATATATTTAAATATAAGATTAGTTAATTACAAAATTAAAACAATAAAGAAAAACGGAAGCTATTAAAAATTTAAAAAAAAAAACCAAATACAATACACACACACACTCACACACAAATACAAAGACGAGTAATTTGAAACCAAGCGAATAGTATAAATTAATTAAATTAAAACAAAAATAAAATAAAATAAAATAAAGTAAATTATTTATTATATAATATTAAAAAATGAAACAAAATCGAACTGTAAGTAAAAGTTTAAAATTTAAATGGCGAAAGAAAAAAAACATTAACACATACTATTAGCTAAAAAAATATTAAATTTATAATAAAAAATGAAAAAAAAAAATAATAATAAATAAATTAAATTAAATTAAAAACAACAAAAACAATAATAAATTTAATAAAATTAAAAAAAAAAAAATCTTTAAGAATGCAATTAGTTATTCAATATGAATAAAAAATAAATTCTAAATTGTAGTACTACATAAATAGTTAATTATTTAATTACTTTTTTTTAACTTAATTTTGTGTGTGTTTAAGTTGAGAAAAAAAAATAAAGTTAAATACAAATATTAAGGCTTTAAAAAAAAATTAACAATGAAAGAAAAAGAAGCAGAAAAAAAGATTTAAGCAAAGCGCAATAAATGTTTTTTTTTTATTTAATTGTTGTGTAAATTAAATAGTACCAATCAAATAAATACACAAATTTATATACAGTATGTATTAAAAGTTGTTAAACACTTTTTAGTTTTTTGACATAAATTATGTTTTTCAATTAAATAATAATTAGTTTTTATTTAAAGTTATTATAAAATTACAATTTGATTAATAAATGAATTAATATTAATTTTGTTTAAAAATTTAAAACAAAAATAAATTAAAAATAATAACAATTTAATTATTAAATTATTTAATATATATTTTGTTAAATAATTTAAAGCAAAATTAATTAAAAATAATATTTTAACAATAAAATTAATTAAACTTGACTTTTTCAAACAAATTTAATTAAAAATGTAATTAAAATTTTTTTTCATTACTTAGTAAGTATTTTATAAAAAAAATTTAATTAACAAATTTTTTATTACTTAGTAAAAAATTATAATTTAAAAATTTAAGCAAAAATAATTTTTTTTTTTATTTAATTATTTTATTTTTAATACATACTGTCTATACATTCATACACTTGTCTAACAAGAAATACAGCAGGACATATGTAAACAATACAGTTCATATACACAAATAAATAATTTTTAATTAATGTATGTTTTTATTAATTATTTAATTAAGAAATTCTTTGGAATTTGAACAAGGCATAGACACAATGGATTTATAGCTTAAAAAAAAAAATTAAATATAAAAAAAAATAATACTTCTAAAGCGCAAAGCATTAGCGTATATAATTTCTAAAGCATTTGATAGACACACAGATACACACACACACACACACACACACAGATAGCTACTACAATTACATACAAGCACATAAGTACATTCGCCGTCAAAATATTGAATATAAGCTAAAAAAAAAAAAAAAAGAAATAACAAATTTATAGAAAAAAAAAAAATTTATATAAATAAGCTGATTTGTTAATTTGCATTTTTTTTCTATTAATTTATGTTGTTATTGTTGCAAAATTTTTTAGCCAATTTGGCAAATCAGCTTATACTGAAATCCGATAGCAATATTGTGCGTTTCCTCAATATTTTTGTGTATACATGTATTAAAACTTAATGTATATAAAAAACAAAAAACCAAAAAAAAAAAAAATTAAATTATTAAAGTAATTTAAAGCTTAACAATTATGAAAATTGCCATCCAAAAATGCTACTTATACACAAAAAACAAAAAAAAAACGAAAATATTTAAAATAAATAAAATTTAAAACGAAGCAAGCAACAAACAAAAACAAAACAAAATTAAATAACTAATTTAACAATAACTAATAGAAAAAAAATAAAACAAATTAAAAAATTGCAACCAAATTAAAATAATTCAAAAAATAGACTGAAAACTATTAAAGAATTAAATAAAGTTACATTAAAAAAAAAAAAAAAGTATATGTAAATTAAGCAAAAAAAGGAAAACAACAAAAAAAAAATAGCAAGTAAATCATTTGCCGAAATTTTTTAAAATATTTTTTTTCTGCTAATTTTTTTTTTGTAGATTTTTTAAAAAACAACAAAATTATGTTTCGGTTGAATATTTTTATATATATTAATTATTTAAGGCACTGTGAAAAAAAATAATACAGACACCGACTCCGATCAGACACAAAGACGGCATAACATGAACAACACATATATGTTGTATATAAACATACACTTTATAGCTACACCTTAACGAAATTATAATAATTTAAATTATTAATTAATTAATAATTAATAATTGTTAAACTTATTGCCATAATTATGATTAATATTATTAATCACTGCTGACAGCTCAGCATTTATTCTTCTAAAAAGGTGAAAAGACTTTTAAATTAAATTTAAATTAAAAATTCAGTATTTAAAGTGTTAATTTATAAATAAAATTTAATACTTTGACTCGCTAAAAACTTTTGCGAAATAATTTTTTTTTTTTTTTTTTTTAAGAAATATTTTTTTAATAACATGTTCCAGACTATCTTTTTAAAAGATGTGAAATTTATCTTCAAAATTTCGATGTATGTAATTAATAAAATATAAACATTGTCTATAACAGAATTAATTTCCTAGACACCATATGACTAAAGTAGCTGAAGAATTTGTTTTGCTTAGGAAATATTCATTTCTGTTTGGCAAGTTCCATTATTAAATTCAAAATAAAATAATAATTAATATTTTGAGTAACTACTTTGAGCTACTAAAAATAAATTTTAACATTAACAAAATTAAGTAAAGCTTTACATTTGATGTTTTAATAGCATAAGCCAGATTTCTCTTCTAGCATTAATTTAATATAAATCATAAAAATTTTGAAAACTGATTTCAAATAAATAAAAACTTTATTTCGTTAAGGTGTTTATAAAGCAATATAGTGTTTTAATCTTCTTTTTTTTATTTAAAATTAAACAGTTTTACATAAACTACATATACGATATTAATACAATATGTATCTGTGTAATTGCTTAGGTTTGAAACTGCACAAAAAAAAAATTTAATTATTTCGCTTCAAATTAATCTTGCAGTTTCTTAGTTATCGAACTTCTTTCGTTTAATTAGTCAGTCGATTAACGCTCGGCACTGTTTTCTTAAAATAAAAGCTTTAATTAATTAAGTTAGTGCTTAGTTCGTACAGTTTTTGAGCAACTCTATACGATAGCAACTTCCCCGGCTATATTAGAGGTTCAGACTGTCAGGCCCAGTTTTTATTTTATGCATACAATTTTTTTTTCGTATAATTTTTTATTAATAAACGAGCGAATAAATCAAATTTATTAAAAAAAAATAAAACAAAAAAAAAAAAAAACACATAAATTAATAAAAAAAATAATAATAATTTTCTCAACGAATACATGAAAACCTAAACACACACACACACACACAATTTCGCTACTTTTTAAATCTGTATTTAAAACATTGTTAAGTTTTTTGCGCCACTTTTTATATAAAACAAATTAAAAAATATTTCAAAAAGTAAAAAAAAAAATACAAAACAGGCAAATCAGTGCAAGATTTTATATGTATTAATTTGTACTAAAAAAAAAATAATAAAAAAACAAAAAAACAGCAACAAAAACTAAAAAAAAAACATGAAAAAACAGAGTAACAAGAAATGAACTTGTTTTTATATAAATATATATTCAAGAAATAAATAATACAAAAAATAAATATGTATTAAAATATAATACAAAAAAAAAAAAAATGCGCCTGAAATATAGTTTATTATGCAGAATATAAAACTAAAAATTTAAATTGAATTCACCAATTCATAAAAAATAAAAAAAAATTAAATTAAAATTAATTTAAAACCAAACCAATGCACAATAACATCTACTGTTATAATTAAAAATATTAAAAAAAAATAAATAATAAAACAGGCAAAGCAAAACGAAAAAAATAAAATAAAATCGGTAATAAAAATAATAAGCACTAAAAACATTGAAAAGAAAAACAAAAATAAAACCAACATTTTTTTATTTACATTAAATATAAATAATTAATGCTTTTTTAGTTTTTGAGAGTTGCGTATTTATATTAATGTATAATTGAGAAGTAAAACAAAAATAATAACAAAAAACAAAAAATCTAATAATAAAAATAAAGTAAAAAATAATAAATATTAAAATATTGTAATGTAAAAACAAAAACAAAAAATGAAAAAGAAAAACAAAAACAAAAATTATTAAAGCGAACTTTTTTCACACTTTAGCTTAATAAATTGTAAAAAAAAGAACAAAATGAAATAAAATGAAATTTAATTGAATTTGTTATGCAAATGGAAAAAAAAAAATTAAGAGTTTTTTTTTTATTTTGTTGGACAAACTTTTACAGTACAGAGCTCAGAGCTCAGGAACGGAACGAAAATTTAGTCGGAATATTCGAGCAGCACAGCTGATCAATGACGAGCAGACGAAGCACAGTGTGACCGTTTGCAAAAATTTATAAAACGTGTTGCATACAATTCGGAGTACAGAAAAGCATTACAAGCCGAAAGATCTCGTAATGGAACTTCTGGCGAATTACGAACGCTTGAGCCCTTATACAAGTATTGTTATAAAAGTATTGTGATGAAGATTCGGTGTATGATTCCTCCTTAGAAATTTAGCCCATAACAAAGACAATCCCAACAAACACCGGTTGGAATGGTGGTGTGATTCAATATTTAGAGAAGTATTTGGAATAACCGTATACTGCATTCCAATGACTTACCCATTCGTCATTTATTCTTGACTTTAGATGGTCGCAGTTCGGGACCTAGAAAATAAGCTGCTTGCAAAAATAAAACCACGTCGTCTAGATTTTTATAGGAAAAAGAGAAAGATCAGGCTAAAAACTGAATAAGAACTGAATAAGAAAAATTGTAAACTTGACCAAGGACTCTGAGATACAATGAGGCAACAGAGAACGATTGGACACGTGTTGAAATGACCAGGAGACATCTATGCAGAGACATTTTTGCGTACTTGGCATTCAGAGACCAAAGCAGTAGGGGTGCCTTTCTAAATGCGGTGATTAACGCACGACAGTCACAGGACATTTAAGTCTATAATCAAAGCAAAACAAAAAAAAAATTGCAGCTAAGTCTGACAACGGAGCTACAGAAGCACATGCTGGGAGAGGCAAAGCATAAACGAAGTCAGCCGAGAAAGCGTTACGCATTTTCGTGTCGTTTTACTTCAAAAACAAATACTTTTTTATGCAAAAACTCAGAAAGTAGGAGCAGAATTGTATGTTAGTAACTCTGAGAGTCTATAAATCTAAACTAGAAGACTTAGTCTCCATGTTCAGGTTTTCTATGCGCCAGACAGACGGACATATATACATATTTTACGGCTGCTGACTTGCCTTCTACTGGGTAAACAAATTTATTTTGAACTAAAATAAAATATTTTTTAACTTTGAGTTGTTCCGCTACGAATATCTGCGAGTTATATACTTCTACACAAACTTGGTATAGCTTTAGCTTGCGTGTGTAGGGTATACGATAGAACTACTCAATATGTAGCAAATGCAAATGGCTCATCTGTATGGGAAAGCACAAAGCAAATAGCTGAGAAAATAAACTTCGTTTGCTTACAAAAAGGCTGAATCTAGAGTATCTGAATCTTACGAACTCATACGAGAGGTACTACATCGAGCGCCGTTCAACTATTTATGGAGCGCGGCTCAAACTGCGAGCGCGAGTACTACTAAGATTTTATAGAAAAACAGTTGTTTTGGTGAAATGCATTTGGCAGAACTAAGACACGCATTCGAGTGGATTCTTTTTTTATTTAATTTTTTTTTTTTTTTTGAGTGCAATGGTTCGATCGATCGTTCGCCTCGATCTGCCAACTCAGATAAATTAGTTACACGGCGATAGGCGCACGAAAATCAAATCAAACGCGTAATAATTCGAAGGCATTAAGATGAATCGTGACAGAAGAACATATTCGCGCATAAATCGCTGTGAGAATGTGTCTGCCGCCGCTGAGTGTAGCGCAGCGAAACGTGCCTGTATTGGTGCGGAAACTAAGTGCGAAAAGTTGCCGCCGACTAGACGCGCGACAATAATATCAACGGATGCCAATGAAACGGCAATGCGTCCTCGCTATATGACACGTCGTTTGACAATGCTGGCCACGGAAGCGAAGTCGGAGGATGCGTATGCATTTGTAGAGGACAACGAACCGTTGCAACCGTTGAAGAGGGCAGCAACGAAAAGTGTTACATCGCTCTTAAAATTACCGAAAGTGACGGCTAAAGTGCAGCAGAAATCGCAGGATATAACACCATCCGGCAGCGGTGTGAGTGTGCTGAAGCCATTGAGTGTGATGCGTAAAGTTGTACAGCAAATGGAGCCGGAGCTTAAAGAACAGCCAACGCCAAAAGCTGCAGAGGCAAATTTGTTGAAACCGCTTAAAGTGACACGTGAACTTGTGGCGCTGCGTTCGGTTAATACGGCAGCATCGGCAAGCGAGACATGTAAAGTGGCAGCGACACCACCACCAACAACAACAACTGTCACAAAAACGTTTAGGTTGGTGCGTGCAACTGGTGCGAAGGCAAGTGCCATACTGAATGCCAAGAAGAGAATAAACAAAGTGCAACCAGAATCGACTACGGTGCAATTAGCAGCAGACGCTTTGACTGCTGCAATAACAGCAACAACAACAAAAGCAATTACTGCGCCATACTGCACTTTGCCGACAAATACAACAACACCAATTCGCAGTGAGGTACCTACAAGAGATCCGGAGAATGCACAGTTACAAATCGGCACAATTTTAACCATAGTCGATACAGCGCCGCCAGTGGCACCAACGCCGGCAGTGACACCAGCTCCAACAATAGTTGCCGAACGCAATAGCATATGTCTGATACCGGTTAAAGTTTTGCCATCCACCGATACTGATAATCCTACGCCGGATACGCATGGCAATGCCCTCAAAACAGCAACTCCTTTTGCCAAACTTGCGCCTACCAGTTTGGCCATTGTTGCCACCACCGATTCGGCACCCAAATACATGGCAAAGCTACCGCACGGCTTGAAGATTATACGCTCCATTTGCGTCATGCACAAAAAGAATAACAGTTCAACCGAAATAATCGCTGATGGCATCAAAACTTTTCTCGCCTTTGTGCCGGATCATTGGCGCATGGTGACCAATAAAGATGGTTTGAACTGCATGACGCCGAATATGGAAATAATTAAAGTGAATGGTGCTGCAGCGCTGCAGTTGAAGCAGAAGGATTTTCCCAATTATGATCCTACTGATGCCGATGATGAAGCTGATGACGAAGAGGATTTGCGAAAGAATTTTTGGTATACTATGCCGCCGCCACCGTTGAAGCCACCATTGCGACTTTTGCAAACGAAACGTGCAACGAAACCAACTATTTTGAACTTATCCGATTGCTTTAAGCCACCGCAAACAGCAAAATAATCCGCACTTAAAATTTTGATAGACCTCTTCAAGGCAAGACTTTAGACTTATAAAACTTAGTGCGAATCGTATTAGCGACTTAAAGCGCAAAAATTTATTTCCTTTTTTTTTCTCTTTATTTCGTTTGGCATTAATAAGCAGAATTGTTGAAGTTTTTAGTTCAAGGTTACAATTAAATGGCTTTCATTAGATACATCTGTATTGCTAACTTGAAGGACAGACGGACAGCAAGTAGCTGCTTGCCAAAATATGCACTGAAACTCATAGTCTGGCATATGCATTTAATAAACATTAACAGCAGCAGCCAAATTTTAAAATTTGAAGGTTTTAGTAATTATTAACTTGAAACTATCATTCATTACTCATGCAGATTGCTATCAAGATAGTCAGATATGTTGATATCAATTCAAAATTTAATTCAGTATAAAAAATTACGCTACAGTAGTCAACTTAAATTAATAAAGTTAATAATTATAATTTTATATACTTATCTACAAATGACAGCGTTTATCAATCCCAACATATACACAAATATTCACCGAAATAATTTATTAATTTTGCGCAGTTAAATTTCTGATAAACAAACAAGAAAAATTATTGAGAAAAAAATTCAGAATTCAAATAAACAGCTTTAAAATGTAAAATTCAACAGAAATTATTATTATAAACAGGATCGTATTACATTTACTCGAAAATAAAGCAAAAAAAAAATATATGTTTTTCCATTATTTTTAATTTGAGCGCAACCCACAGCCACCATTTGTAATAAAAACAATTTAACAGAAATAATTGATTTGTCTACAAAGAAAATGTAAAATAAAGAAAAATACAAATTAAAGTGGATAATATTTTGTTTCAGTATTCGATGACAAAGATTTAGTCTGAATCATAGACATATGTTGTATTGTTCAGTTAAAAGTCACTCGGATATAGTCACAGTCACAATATTTCAATATTTGGTTTGCTTTCTTTAGAAGATATTTGCAAGTTCTGATTCACAGCTAAAAAAATTAAATTTTTAAACTAGAATGCTGCAGTCGAGTGTGCTCGACTGCGAGATACCCTAAATTTGTATGATATGCAATATTTTATTGGAGTTAGTTGCAGATATACGAAACAAACAAATTGTCGTCTGAAGATAAATTAAACAAATAATAAATAATATTTTTTTATACAAAAAATAAACAATAAATACTTATGGAACTAGAAGGACTACTTCTAGTGGTTCAATATATATATATATATATATATATATATATATATATATATATATATATAAAATATTTAATTATAATTTTTGCAATTAAAATAATTACTTAGCATAGACTTAGGGCTTAGGTATAGTGTATAGCTGCGAGCAAGTTTAGGTTAAGAGTCGGCGAGTGATTGTCTCGTATTGGTTGTTTAATTTATTATTGTACAGTTCTAATTATTTCTTAATTTGTTGTGCTTTCATTATATAATGTATAATCTGTTGGAATTGGAATTGGAGATAGCCGCCCTAAATACTTGGCAGCCTCGCTAAGTAGACTTCACTGGAGACTTACGCTTACTACATGCCATAATATTCAATGAGTTGAGCGGACTATTCGTAAGTATAACCAATTATGCTCTAAAAATAACAAAAGAAACAAAAATGTTTTCTTTCAACGCATACAGAAAGGATGTGCAGGATTTTTGTTAGGAGTTCTCCCACCTACAGTTAGACTGAAATTAAGACAAAGCATAAAGTTTCGAACTGGGTCACATATACTGGGTCACATATAGGTTGAGCGAGTTTTGCGTCATTATTAAGTCTGAATGTATTGAGTAAAAGAGCTTTTGCAGCGAAAGCTATTTTAATTCCATCTAATCGAATCAGTTACGAATGATAGGGCGCCCTAAAATAAATATATTTCATAGCTTTTGGAATAAATATATAGAGAATATATAGAGTGCATCATGTTCCATTTGGCCACCATAAGGTGGTGGTGCGAACTTTTTGACTGCTCTCCATATTTTCTATCGGCAACGTTGATGACGAAGATGATGGTGGAGGCAGCATCCATTATATTGTACTTGGAACACAAAGAATTTTAAAAATCTGGTTGCAACACTTTAAAGCTCTACAGCTTTTTTAAGTTGTCAAGCTTTACCGCTTTACAGTTTTAGAATCCATATAGCTGCAAGTTTAAGTTCGCACAGTTTGTATCGCACTGACTACAGTTTTATTGCGTGTAGTGCTATTCAAACTGTGCTTTTGTGTTTCAGCGCGAATGAGACGAGACAGATCCCCTGAAGTATGTAAATCCTTTGTTAAAAGAAGACCTTAATGTAGCAAGCTGAAACAACTCGTCGAGTTATTGAGCGATTAGTCTGCTTTTTCAGAAAACTTCTTTACGTGGGCTAAATTTGAGCGTTAAGTGAAAGTACAGAATGGAAGAGAAGGAGGAAATCTGCCGAACATATTTTAAAGTTTGGGAAGAGCATATGCGTGTGTGTGTTTAGTAAGTGAAACGAAATTCAAGAGTGGCAAAGCATTGGCTTGTGAGTCTGAAGCATAGAGAATAAGTGCTTGTGCATGACTCAGAGAGAGCTGCTATTGTTGTGGTTGCTGCTTTTTGGTTTTGTGCATGGTGAAATAATAATGGTGAATTAAGCATGGTGAAATAATTACAATCCTTGTTTCCATCTTCTCTCTTGTTACCGATGAGAGCGTTAGATCGTGAGTGATTTTTTTTTAAAGAAGAAATTTAATTATTTATGAAAGAATACAAGAGAGAGAGCTTCAGTCGTCCTACGGTCAGACATATTGCAGACCGCTTCCTGCTAAATGTCAAATGAGACGTTAAGCAAAAAAAACTCCTTATGGATTCTGGTTAAGAAAAATTTCTGATCAGTAGAGGTTATACTTCCAGGGCTGATTCCTCTCAAGAAGAGTTTATTGACGACTTAAAGTTCCACTTCCAACATGCTTGATTACAGCTCTGAGAGCAGAGACGCATTGTCCAAACGACGCTTGACAGCCCAGTTCAACTATGCCTTTCAAGAAATTACACACGCAAAGATGTAAATACCAGAAAGGCTTCAGACGACGATGAGCTTCGATTATCGGTATAAATCTGCACAAATGCATCAGCATGACGCACTCATTGTGCAGAAACGACTGCTTGGGAGCCTACTTCCAGTTACTACCAGCTTCTGGATCATCATCCTGGGCACATATACCTTAGGTGCATTTGGATAGGCGGGATTCAAGTCTATGGATTTGCTGTTGGGTCGCATATTGCAAGATCAGGGTCCTCTAAGCAAAGGTTTACTAGTTTCTCAAAGTTGGGAAGCAAGCTGCGGCGTACTTAGACTGAATAAAAAGTCATTCAAATGAACAAACCCCCCAAGAAGGAAGGAGTTACTTTGACGAGCCCGACTACGGAGTATATAAAATAACACACAGCCTATCTAGAGTAACTTGCTAAATTAATGCTTCACATTTTATTTTTTTTTTAGTATATCTCCAACTTATAGCTGGTGACAAGTAAATTTCTCAACTCAACTCATAGATAAGATGGAGATTTTAAGCCAATTTATGAACTTCATATTATATCTCCATTTAATAAATGAATACGCTTTCCCTCAAACGGTTGCCAATACACACAAAAACGCACAGTGACTGACCCCCCAGTGTGCTGCTGAACTAAACACGGAACACCCCCCGCTGTATATTTGGTGACATATTTATGTATTGAATGCCCCAACAGAGCGACTGACGAATTGACAAAATATTATAAGCGACTGACAACCATAGGAAATCGCGCCAATCGCGCCAATCGAACCAAGCCCAAGTTCAATACGAATTTCGTATGCTACTTAAACTGGCCTGGCTACACGACACCGAGGTCTTGCTGTGCGAACGATCGATCGATCGGTCGATGGATCGATCGATCGATGGATAGATTCAACGTTCGATAGACCAGCTTTTAGCTACTTAACAGCAAAACAGCAAAACATTCAAATGGCATCTCTAGCTGGCAAATGCGACTCATTTGCATTTGAATGCGCATTTCGAGTATAAATATCACTTCCCACCGAGCACTTGCCCACCACTCACTGCTTGCTCTGCTCCCTTGAACAATACTTGTATCTAATACGCCATTTTTGTTGTATTTTTTAAATGACTCAGCTTCAAATGTCCATGACATACGCGTATATCGGTATTTACATATACATATATAATATATGTATATATAGAGTTAAGTAGACAAGTCGGTGCTGTGCTGAAGTTCTTTGCTAAATTCTGTGACTGTCTTCTGAATTCATGAATATCTACAACAAGTGAATTTCTATCTTTATTTAATCTTCTGGTTAGACTTTTTGATATGTTTATTTGGCTATGACTAAAGCCCAACGAGGTTTGCTTAGTGCATATTTGAAGTGTTAAATCCTAGACACCATTGTTGCCATAAGCAGTGATATGCCATTCACTGTGGGAATTCTGTGCGATTGGCGAACTTTTATACATAGTTGGCTCGTTTGAAGAAATCAATTACGGGGCAACTTTTTGTATAACGGTTAATCAAGAATGTTCGAATTTGGGAGAAGCAACAAAATAATAAAAAATAAGGTTAGAATCGGGTTAGTAATGGATTCTAATTGTACAATTTTTATTTCTCATGGCACTTAAACCCTCTCATTTAGATTCTGTATATGAAAGACAGAGCTTTACATCATCAGCGTACATTAATGTATGACAAAGTGATATTATATCTGAAAGATCATTTAAGAAAAGTACAAAAAGTTGTGGTCTGCGATGGCTATCCTGATAGTTGCTAATCATGCAAGTGACAGAGCTCGCCCGACCTATTGCCAATATTCTCTAAATACTCGATATTGGATGCGAAGAAGCTGATGCTAGATTGCCCTGAACCATGTCAGCGGCTGGTCTAAAGTATACTATAAGGCTTTAAGTACGAAAAGTACTGCTCAGCAGCGTGCTTGGACGTTAAACAGGCATTTCATTGAGTCTGGAATTTCGGATTATTGTACTCAGGAGCTCACATTCCTGCAGGTTCTATATGAGAGAATAGGAGCTAGTGATAGTGGCGATCTATGATATTGGCGCTGGAGTTCCAAAGGGCAGAGTAATGTATAATTTAAACACCGCAGATATGCCGGTGAAAACTCACACAGATTTAATTGTGGCCACCTGCTGCAGCCAGTGAAGCATCAACTCGACAGACAGTCGGATACGTCTGTATCGACTCGACTTTTGATGCTGCTCAGAAGGGCTCAAACTGCAACCTGAGTACCCATGAGTATTAAAAATTAAAAAAGCTATAAAATTTCTTCACAAAATTATTTTCGTAACAGCTATTTTAATATTTTCTTTTTGAACAAACCTCTTGTTAGCTCACTGAGCGAAGAAGATTTGCCAGTTTGTCTAGACATATGGAAGCAGCTGTTGACGTTCTGCAAATGGGCCAATGCTGGTGACAATGTGACATTACTTTGAGGCTGATAAGCATCAAAATTTTGTTAACTGGTAGCTATTCGTAATTGAATATAAATTCTGTCA
Source organism: Leucophenga maculata (assembly GCA_035044805.1). Classification (NCBI taxonomy): domain Eukaryota; kingdom Metazoa; phylum Arthropoda; class Insecta; order Diptera; family Drosophilidae; genus Leucophenga; species Leucophenga maculata. Next base: position 623,100 of record JAWNNP010000387.1, read on the forward strand.
TTATTTATTTTTCTTTTTAGGCATTTGTAATGCAGATACACATCAGAATTCAGTACAAAGTTTTAGTTTCAATGCGAAGTCAAACTTCGCTGCCTCAAGTGATTGTCAAATGATTAATTCATTGTTAATCAGCGAATAAATACGCGTTTGACTGTGTGTCTGTGTATAAATTTGTATAAAATATCTCTATTGATTTTCATTATTCACACATTAATAAGTATCTGTGTGTTCGGTATTAACTGAAAGTATCTGCTGCTGCTGCTGACTATGACGACGACGACGATGACATTAGCCAAGTTCACACAAATTTGACAAATTAATTTCGAAAATAAAGACAACAACCGAAGAGAAAAAAATGTATTTTTGGGTTTTCAACAGCAAACAACTAAATGTTGAGTAGCCAGCCACCTGTACGTCGTGCACGCATCAGTAACTGAAGTTTTTATACCCTACATAGAAATTCAAGAATCTTCTTCCATGATTCACCTGGCGAAACTGGCAAAACGATCGAGATGCATTTAGTCAACCAGTTCAAATAAAGGTTCCACTTTTCAATTAGCGGAAGAACCTTCTTCATTGATGCACCAGGCTTTGAGTCAATTAGTTCTCAAGTCACTTTTAAATTTGCTGCGGAATCTTCGTCGATGCACCATGCTTTGTGTAAATCAATTCGAAAGAAGATTCCACTTTTCAATTAGTATAGAACTCTTCTTCCTCTATGTACCATGCTTTGAGTCCAACAGTACGATAGATGATTTCACTTTTCAATTAGTGACGGAATCTGCTTTCTCGATGCACCTGGAAGATGAAGTACCCCCGCTCGCCTGAAGTCATCGAATCAATATTTTATCGATTTTTTCTGTTATCGTTTTTCTTTTATCATTTTTAAGCGAAGCTAGCTGTAGCAATGCGTTCTGTCCTCCTATTTTCCATCCTAAACAGTGATTCAGTGCTGGAGATAGCTATAGCATCACAGATATCTCCCCTTTTTTTACCCAACGCATTGCAAAGTCTGTCTTAAAATCAAAATACCGCATTACAGCGCGTCGCGAACGTACGTTAACGAATTAAATGTATTTACATAAATGCTCGTGTAAAGTTTTAACAGTCAGTCGAATGGGCTTTGTCCATTAATCAAATCGCATTTAGTTATTTATGAATCTGTATATTTCGCAAATATTTATCTTTTGATTGTTGTTCGATTTATATATTTTTTTATTTTTTTTTTTTTTGGTGTTGCAAATTATTATTTGTTTAACTATTTATTGGTTAAATGTGTTTATTTTAATTTTAATACCTTTATTGTGTTTATTTTATTTTTTTTTTTTTACAATAGTATTTAAAAATGTTTTTTTTGTTTGTTAATATTTGGAAATTTTAAGATGTAAGTTGGTAACTACAAAGCTAAGAAGTTCTCCATAAGCATTTGTTAGTCTTTTATGTTTTTACTTTGATTAACTTGAAACATGAGAGTAGAGAAAGTGTAAAATTTCAAAATATAACAAAATATAAGACACAACATGGGTGTAGTTGGATTTAAACACATCGGGGAATATTAAAAAAAAAAAAAAAATTATTTTATTAGTTTCAGCTGACGGGTGCACTAATTAGTTTGTAACCGTACACTTAATGCCCTGCTGGAGAGGTTGTCCACGACTTCTCTCACATACAATGCCATCGTGGTGTTACAGTACTTCCCGGAGATGTGGAAGGCAGTTATCGGGACGATGATCCATAAACCGGACAAGCCGAAGAGAAACCACGAATTTTACCGGCCAATCAGTCTCCTACTATTGCTTTCGTCGATATGGGAGCGACTGAAATTCGGTACTTCATAGAGCTCTGCAACTGTTAGAACTTGAAGAGCAGATCTTCTTTCATAGTAGTCGATAGAACGACCGACTTTTTTCTTTCCAACTAATTTTTATATTTAAGAAATAATTTTTGCCTTATGAAAGCCATCGACTAAAAAGAAAATCAGACGAAATTAAGGTAGCGCCCAAATCGAGAAATATTAACCCAGCAAAAGTAAAAGAATTGGTTAAACAAAAGGCACAACAACGAAAATATACACAAAAAAACAAAAAATTCTTCGAGCTACGTGAAGCAAGTAGTGCATAAACTATTTGCGAATTATAACGAATTTTAAAATTTTATAAAACAAACGAAAAATATTAATGGAACTGAAATTTTTGATGCGAGAGTGGCTTCATAAGTTTTGTGAATGTTTGGGTTGAATGAAGAGTTCTTCACTGAAACAAACGAAACATATTGTTTGGAAGTGTTACAATAAAATAAAGTGGAAAATCAAGAATTATTGCTGCAGAGTATTCGAACGCCCCTATTGGGGGCTTAATTTTAAATACTAAGGTTATAAAAGAATTAAAGATAATTCAGTGTACCTTGTTAAATAAAAATAAAAACAAATAAAAAGATGTATCTAAATTGGGCACAGTCTGTCCAAGACGCATTTTCCAAAAAAAAAAAAATAAAAATTAATTATGTATATTAAATAAAATAAGCTCTGCCGTTCTAAGGAATCGCTCCTTACAACAGTTAAACACTGACTTAATAAATCTTAACATTTTTTGAAGAATTAAAATTTTATCAATATTAAATGCTAGAAGAGTCAAATAGTAGTGTACACTTTGTATTGACTTACCTTACCCAATTTTTTTTTTGTTTGCATTAAAAAGAGAGCAGTTTTCACATTGGATTTGTTTCAAATCTTATAAACGAGGAGTTCGAATTACGAATTTTAGGCGATTATTATTAAATATTATTTTAAACATTTCTTTTATTTACATAATTTGATTTATTAAATAATTTTATTTAAATAATTTGTTATTTATTTTGGCACATAATTCTATGGCGATTAGAAGAGAGCAGCAGCTTGAGCAAATTCAAACTCAATACAAAAAAAAAAAACCAAAAACAATAAGAGAGCAGCTTCTTTTTTTTTTTGGCTTTATCTATGCTCGCTGACGAGAGAACAAAGAAATTTCGAATTGAAAAAAAAACAACACAAACCAAATTTAATCGCAATATATTTGATGAATTACTTTTATCTATAACGGAACTTTCACGCACACACACACACTTTTAAGCAACACATTTTGCATTTAATTATGCCTTCTACTTTACTTCTTTGGCTTTAAATTGCAATGTAAAGCGAGCAGCTTTATTTGCTTTGCACTTGCACACGAACACACAAAAAAAAACACACACAAAGAAAAAAGAAGCCAAATTCGATTGCAAAAACTTATTTTGATGTTTTAACACTTTAAACACATCTTAATCTTATTTTACAAACACATTATTTAGATCACTACACTCTGCACTTAATTTTGCCAATTAATTTAACACAAATTAATTTTCTTCTTCTTGCTTTATCTATGCTCTCGGAGAAGAGAACAAAGAAATTTTGAATCGAAAAACAAAAAACAAGACAACCAAATTTAATTGCAAAATTATATTTAATCAATTACTTTTATTTTATAACGGAGCTTTCAAACACACACGCACAATTTTTAAGAACACATTTTGCATTTTACTTGACTTTTTTTGGCTCTAAATTGCAATTTAATGCGAGCAACTTCATTTGCTTTGCTCTCACACACAAACACACAAAAAAAATAAGCCAAATTTAATTGCAAAAACTTCTTTTGATGGTTTAATATTTTAAACACATTAAACACACAACACTTTACACTTTATTTTGCCAATTAATTTAACACAAATTAATGCATTTAATTGCAGAAATTATTAATTCTCTTCACTTTGACACAAACACACACGCGACACGCAGTCTATTTTATCAGACACCGACGCGCAACTAACTCCTCTCATCAACTTTGCATTCTTCTGCTGACATCTGTCATCTCATGCAAAAACAACAACAAAAAAACTGCACGCATTGATCTTGAGAGTGGGAGTGCGACAGGAACTAACAAGTTACCAAAATATTTGTAACAAAAAAAAGACAATGGAAATTTCCTATGCTATGGGAAGAGTGTAAGAACAATTTGCAGAGAGAACAGTGCAAGCAAGAACAGTTTCAGTGATAATATGAAGCAGTGATGCAACTCGAGTTGGAATTTTAGAAAATTAATTTAGGAACTGTTCAAAAAAAATGTTTTACCAAAAATTTTAATTAGCACATTTTTGTATGAGGCACTAAAAATTTATGTAATTATTGCAAATTTTGAAGAAAAAAAAAAATTATGGAACATGAAACAAAGTGTTTGAGTTGCTATAGAGCTACTAAAGCATTGAACGATCCAATATTTTCCTTTTAAAGTTTTAGATATAATTTGTATTTATCCTCTCTGGATCTATTCACAAATTTAAGCACCTCTAAAAGAAATAATTTTTGTATAGAAATGAAGCACGAATGAAGGACCAAAAAAGAAATACTTACACGCAGGCTTGCGGAACATTACCCAGCAAACGCAAAAGTACGATTCTGTGCGCCAAATTAAAACCCAGTATTCGCCGGTTTCTAGCTACATCTATGTATGGGTCGATCTCCCAGTACGGTGCTTGATAACCCTCAACCCGACGCTTTGCTTCCCACTCCAGCTGTCTTTGAAGGCTTTCGTTTAAATGTGTTATATTCGCTGCAATGGTTTCCTCCATCATGTTTAATTGCAGTTGAAATTGCAATCTGAGGGCTTCTCGTGAATAGTATCTGTCCATATCAGCAGTACTTCAAAAGAACGATTTTGTTTTTAATTTTGATTAAGAGAGGACCCAGAATGCGTACCAAAATAAGTAGAACTGAATTCTGAATTTATTTTTAGCTACTTTAATATTTTGTTTTCACGAAAGATTTTCCAGAACATACTAGATTTTTTTTCGTGATTACTTTACATTAATTAGGAACTCAATGAAATGTTGAAAAAGCTTGGACAGAAATAAGCCAGCTGGTATGCCAAGCATATAAACTCGAGTCTTCATTCTCCCACATGCTGCTGAGTGGACTCACCTTTACTGCAGATCTTACTAGCTAACTCTGGGACACAAAAAGTAAATCTAATAAAAAGTTACTTTTGAGATGTAATAACTTTAAGTGGTTTCCGTTTCGTTCCGATTTCATTGTTCCATTGGACTAATTACCAAAATTTTTAAAGGAGGTGAATGAGTTTTGTTTTAATATTTTTTGTTATTTGAAAATAAATTATTTATACATTTTCTCATTAATTAAGCTGTTGATCTATTTCCAGACTACACCAAAAAATTATCCAAGTAGAAAACAATTTCAACATTTCTTTACGCATTGTTTGCCAAGTTTTGCCAAGAATTTACATAATTTTTGTTTAGAATACAAAAATGCATTTGCAGTGCTGTCCCTCCGCCCTCCGCCTTTGCTGGTTGCTCCAATTGCCTGCAACTGTCACAAGTCATGCATAAATGATGCACAATTTCGAACAGCAATTGAACGTGACGACGGCGTCACCACATACCACAAACCGAGCAACGAACAGCGATGCAAGCAGCCTCAATCAATCTTTGCCACAACAGGCGTCGCTTGCGTCAGTCAGTCAGTCAGTCAGTCGGTCGGTCGGTCGGTCAGTCAGACAGTGACTCATGCAGTCAGTCAATGGGTCAGTTGGTCAGTGTACGCGTAGAATGCTACTGACTCAGTTTCATCGCGGATGAAATCTTCAACGTTTGCTTCGAAGTTTGCTGCTGATAAGCTGAGATGTTGAATCAAGGCCATTTTGAGTTGCATTTAGAAATAGTTTGCTTGCTTTTGTTCCTTTAAGTATCGGCGATAACTTTCTTTGTTTGCTTTAGAATAATACCCGGCATAGCTCGCATGAGACTGTATTATTTGGAGACTTATTTCGTTTCATCTTTCGCACCTACTGGGAGGTAAATACCACCGACAGAGAAATGAAATTGGAACCACCAATTAATCATGACACTATTGTGGAGCCAACGATGTCGATTCAGTTAGAAAAAGTTAGAGAATTAAAAGTGGTAGGTTTTAATGGTTTGCCAGCTGAGTTATTTAAGACCGGCGAGGAAGAGTTCATAAATTTTATGCACCATCTTTTATGCAACAACTGTAATTTCAGAAAAGAGACCCCGCTGTATGCGCCAACTACCGCGGAAGAAGTTTCTTTTCCATCGGATCAGTGATTTTTCAGATCAAAAAGGTCGAACAGAGACCAAATATTCACATTTCGACAAATTCTTTAAAAAATCTGCAAGATGCTGATTCTCCCGATCCTACTGTATGGCTCAGAAGCATGGACAGTGATTAAGTCAGATGAAATGGCATTGGAAGTATTCGAAAGGAAAATTCTCCGCAGTATTTTTGATCCTTTTAGAGTCCCGTTGAGCTGTATGAGTCATTCGATTCCAGCACTTGTGCTGGTCTGATCACCTATTTCGAATGAATGAAAGCGCTTCAGCACGCATGGCTTACATATTTGGACACAAGACGTGCTTTTGTAGTTTTCTTTGCTAGTTTCCAAAAACTAAATAATGGTCGGAGACCCCCAAAGTAACCCCCATCTCGAAAACGGTAATAGATAGAGACTTCATTCTTTTTGCATTCGACTAGGACTTCGCCGGAATTTTAAGAGTTTATTTTAAAACGTTGAACCTTCCACCTCCCAAATGTAAAGCATTTATTATTTTTTTTTTTTTTTGGGAACTACTTTTTTTTTTTAAATAATTTCAAGTCGACTCGAAGGTTTCATTTTGATTCTCATGGTATTCCCTGGATACCAATTTGACTTTACATAATCGGAAGCTAATTCGAGCGGCAATTTGTACTGATACAGGACCTCTTACAGTCGGTTACGCCCGACTTTTATTTTCATGTTTACTTCGTTGAATTAATAATCTCTAATCTTTGGCATACCAAGTTCTTTTGCCTCCAACCAGATGCTGTTGAACTCAGTAAACATGTTGTCTTGCTGATCTGTGTGTCTAATAGAAGATTATGAGGTCTGCTGAGCCCATAATATCGCATTCTATATTTCCTTAAATAACTATTCATTTATTCTTTCTGTGATATTTCAATACAATTAGCGACTAATAAATTGAATAATGCATATAAATAGATGCTGAACAATCAAAAACACTTTGCACAACAAAAATAATAATAAAAACATTATTAATAAGCTAAACGACATTAGACAAATGGTTAAGCAGCCAAGTAGACAGCATGAGATATTTTCAATGTATCTCGGAACACATGATTGTGCAATTGGTGCACAGCACTGTCTACAGCAACAATTAGTAAATAAAAAAAAAAAAAATTATAAAAAAACAACAACAAGCCACAACCAATCATAACAACAAAGTCATAAACTGAAAATTAATATGAAGCAAAATAAAAATAGTAAAAAAATAAAATTTATTAAAATTAAGAATAATAGCGAAAAAAAACAATCACCATAAAATTTGCATTTCAATTGTGTATAGAACGCCTACACAAAATATAAAAAAGAAAAAAGAAAAAAACATACAATACATGTAGTTAGATAGTAGCTAGAAGCAAGCATGTAGATACATATATGTGTATCTAGATACAAATCGTATATTGATACATCGTACGGCCGCCCTCAAGCACGCCTCACGTTCGCAGTTGCGCAGCAAACGGCGCTTAGCTGTGTAGAGTAGTTTAAAGGCTAAAAGCACTGCGTTGCGAGGTTTGTACAAAATAATTTATGCATATTAAATAGAGTCTTATTCAAAATTTTGTGTCTTAATTTCTTTATTGACAAACCTCGTCGTCGCGCAATTAAACAGAGTGCGAAAAATTAAATTAACTGACTCGAATCGGTTTGCTTCGACTCGATTTCGACTTAATGCACAAACGTTTCTGACAAATCTGACGAATTGTCTGGCGGCAACGTCGAACACGGTGACAGAAATTAGTTGCCTCTGTTGTATGAATTTTCAAATGACTAATCGAAAGAATTTGTTGACAATAATGATATATGCGCGCATTACTAATTATGAAGTGGATTTTTAATTGTAATTGAAGAGTTAAGGATTTGCATTACTCATATTTGGCTGTCGGTCCGTCTGTCCGTCTGTCCGTCTGTCTGTACATATATTAATAGCTATGAGTACTATTTGCAATGATGAACGAACTTCTTTAACTAAAAACCGCATTCAGAGGTGAGTAGAGCGCAAATTATTGGCACACCTGATACAACTGATATATTGCTTGCTTGCTGTAGTGTACAACTGTAGGGTGCTCATTTAAATTTGGTTAGATTAGTTTGAGTAACTGTATGTGTAACACTAGTAACTAGTTATGAGTTGAAGTATGTATTTTTCTATTGTATATAGCTGAGCAGCGTGACTAGACGTGATTTTATAGCCATGTCATCCATCGACCATGTCCAACTATCTCTGAGATATAGTATGGTTGCTAGCTGGAGAGAAGGCATAAGCTATCCCATCGTAGAGCTAGGAAAACATCGATTTTTAGACCGATGCATAGATGTATTCATATGAAAAAGATCGATGCATCGGTCTAAAAATCGATGTTTTTCCAAGCTCTATCCCATCGTGCCCACTTTTGCCAGCCTATCGAAGTTCCGTCGGGGTAGAATACATTCCATTGTGCTCGGTAGCCTTGTTAAGATCGAATACTCTTTCGAATTTTTGAAGAAAACTGACGAGTCATGGCATTAAAAATCATTGTATCTCCCATTTGGGAAGCGCCATCAACAGCAATAAAAACGGGCGATTCTGTATGACTAAAAGATTCGAATTGCTTTATAAACTATGGAAAAGTGAGTTCTAGGAATTCTTTACCTTCATCAACTGTATGAAAAGTTGGAATTGTGACTTTAAATGCATAGCAAAGGCTTCACCATTTATTGTTGACATCTTTGATTGGAACTTGTCTACGTATAGCTTGCTTTGTAGCTCTCCATACACTAAAATGATCTTCCTCGAAGGGGTCTAAATTTCTTAATCGCACCCTGATAGCTTCGTTTCGTACAATTTCGAGCAACATCGTAAGATCTCTGCATGCTTTATTGAAGTCTCTTTTGACTTGCTTTCTACTAAACTTCCGACGAAGCTTTTATTTTAACAAGAGAACCAAATCCAATAAAAGTTGCTCGTGCACGAAGCACTGCGAAGCAAATGTTCGCCTGTTTCTTCAGCCGAATGGATCATGTGGCAACTGTTCCGTTTGAGCAACGTAGGACGGTCAATTCTGAATGGTGTACGACCTTTTGTTTGCCTGAAGTCTTCGGATAAATTCGCAAACCCAACCGCTGAAGACAAATCATCTTCCACACAAGAGAGTTTTTGAGCAATCAAAATATCGAATTGATGAATCAGACGCCGTAGAATTCTGAGGTATAAAAAGAAACAATTGGATGATACAAATGATTTCTTTTTATACCCAAACATCAAAAAATAAACTGCTTGGTGAACGTTTCTTAACGCCAGAAGAAACTGTTGATGCGCTCACAACTCATCTTTTGGAGGTGCCTCAATCGGTGTAGAAAAAGTGCTACGAAAAGCTAATGCAAAAATTTCCATGGATATTATTTTGAAAAACAAGAATTTCTTTTTTTTGTTGCTATTCCCGTAATATATATAGTGCCCCTCGTATAGTTGTAAATATTATGAACAAAAGGGTCTGCTAAAATAATTATGAACTACCTACAAATTAAGGCTGAATTTCTATATACTACTATGCGAGGGTGGTTTTGAAAGTATCTAGGCTAGCTAAAATTTCGCCTTTCTAGGCCCTGCATCGAAGGTACAAGAGCCTATTGGTTTTGTGCAAATGTATGTAACAAGTTGAAATAATGTTTGAAGACCCACCAAAGTTATGGTCAGGAGTGATAGAGGAGTCGATATATGTCCATGTCCGTCTGTCCCTTCATATAAATGAAAGGATCTTGAAAACGATAATAGATAGAGACTTCGTTCTTTTTGCATTCGACTAGGACTTCTCCGGAATTTTACAAGTTTATTTTAAAAATATTAACGCTACGACTACAGAGCTAATGAGGATGAGGCACATATAAAAAATAATTAAAGACCCAAGGAAGAATCCTTTGTAGGCGTCTTTTCATTTCAAATTCTGCCTTTCTTCTGCATTCAAGTAGACGTCTGGCTACTAGTTGACCTGGGTGATTATTTATTAAGTCTTTCTATATAAACTGTGGTTCCGATTTTAGGCACTCTAGGTACTACGAGATCTACGAGAATCTAACAAACATTTGACACCCAAACAAATACTTCAGCCGTAATAAACAATTTTACATTTTTAAACTCGATGCTTTTTATAGTTTGAAAAATTTATAGATTGACCTAAAAAGAAAGAAAAAAAAACGGGTGAGCGGAAAACCAAGCAAAAACTGAAAATAAAAAATCAAAATCGCAAAATCTCAAAATCAAGTATGAGAAAATGCTGCATGCGGCTTACACTCGTATCTCACAGCACACACACAGCTACTCACGCAAATAATTTCAGATACATTTTGAGTAGTCAGTCGTCGTCGGCCTGCATTTTAAGCCTATTTTGCTTTTATTGCTTTTATTGCATTTGTTGTTGTTGGCATGAATTATTGACTGCAATTACTAACTTGGCTTCAGCATAAAATATTTTTATTTATTTTTGCCATTTATTGTAATTTTTTTTGTTTGTTTGTTTTTTTTTCTTTTTTTTTTTTAACTAATGCTAATCTGGCTGATCTTGAGCACCATTTGAAGAATATTAATTAATCTTTAAACGCATTACTCATAAGAAAAAAAAAAAATTGCATAAATCGTTTAACTTTTGTTTGCCACTTTTTTTTGTTTTTTTTTGTTTTTTTTTGTTTTTTTTTTTTGAGGTGCAGCCAAGAGAGCTGGCGGACGGACGGACAGTTTGCCATAGAACAAACGTATTTTAGCTTAGGGGTCAGGTTGTCTGTCGCTGCTGAAGGTTAGAACATTGTGTAGCATAAAAATATATTCATGTAGGTACATACGACTACTACATGCGACGGATTTTTATTTAGGTTAACAGAATCTTGTCTGTCTGTCTGTCTGTCTGAGCACATTGAATGCCTCGCGTCCTACATGAAATAAATGTTGCTGATTGAAAATTATTTTAAAGAATTGTTGCTACTGAATATGAATATAATAAAATATATAACAAGAGAGGTGCAGGTTCATAATATGACAAATCAGAACTACGCCGAACTAAATGTATTGTTTGGAAAATGGAACACCTCAGCGACATAAATTCGACAACTTTAATGAAGTATAGTTAACAAATTAAATGACATGTAATATTTTTTGTAGGCTGTCTGCCAAACAATGCAGCCCGGCCCAAACGGGTGCTAAGTATGTCCAAGCTGTTGCTCATTCTCCGACGAAATGTCACGATAAGCCTCGGAGCAGCACTTTGATGGCTTGTCCACACCCCTCATGAAATGTTTAAAGAACTGCAGCAATCAAAAAAATTTCTAAAAATATTGCGCCTGTTCCTTCTCATTGAAACACAATGGCTCGACAACCAAAAAACTATTTTTAGCTGAGCACAAGCATGGGCATCATTCTTATCGGACAGACCTGGCTCCGGCCTGTAACTTCTATCATCATCCTCGGATTCAAGTAATAAACCAAGAGGAGGGTACCGTATGAATTGAAACCTAGAGACGTCGAATGCCGATTCTGCATGTCGGAAATGTTGCTTGAACGCCACACAAAAAGAAGTCATTTTTGCATCGGATTGTCACTGGTGATGAAAAATGGATTCATTATGATAATCCCAAGCGCAAGAAATCGTATGTAAAGTCTGGTCAGCCATCAACATTCACAAAAAAAGCCGAATATCCATGCTCTGTATTTGTTGGGATGTATGATGAGCTCTTGAAATCGCGTCATACGATCAAGAGGTCCCCTACCGAACACAATTGTTTCGTTAGAAACGAACGATTGCGGAAAAACAATCAGAATATGCGACCAGACACGAATCTATAATTTTTGACAACGCTCGGCCGCATGTTGCAGAACCAGTTAATAATTATTTGGAAAACAGTGGGTGGGAAGTTCTACCTCACCCGCCTTATAGCCTAAAAATGGTCCCTTCTGATTCCTACTTGTTCAGATCAATGCAAAATGCCTTCACTGGAATACGCTTCACTTCAGAACAGCGTATCAAAAATTGGCTCGATTCGTTCTTGGACGGAGTACTTCTTTTGGGATGGAATCCACAAACTGCCAGAAAGATGGGCAAACGTCGTAGCTTCCGATGGACAATATTTTGAATCGTGAATGTATAACCATTTCTTAACATAAAAACATTAATTTTCGAAAAAAAAAAACGCACGAATTAATGTATACTCCGAAAGCCAATGATTAACATTCAGGTGTCACCATCAAAGTTCTATCTAACTACGCAACACCCCTAGTCTACAGCAACCTTGAAGAAATGTTTGAATCGAACGAGACTTCAATGCAAAACATCGGTTTTGGAGAGGCTACAATCAGCTTTAGTCACTTCCTCCGCCCAAAACATAGCTAACGGCCAATCTTCCCACTTTTCCTAGCGAATTTTAGTTAAGCCTTCTTTTCATACCCAAGTCACTGATTAGTAAAAACTTTCTAAAATTTACTAAACTTACTGAACTACCCACGCTTGAGTGCATAGTGCGCTACCGCTAACTATTTAATCTTTGAAATAGAATTTTACAAGCGACCAACTGTCTGACAGACAGTCAACCGTATCGCAAGATACAAAAGTATCTACGACGACGTCGTCGTTGTCGTTGTCGTCGCAATCTATCATGCGGCATAATTTTTAAATTAACGCATAACTAAAAATAATCACAGTACTAATAAATGGCATTAACTAGCGCGTACTGCCCGGCATTGAGCGAGCGTTGCAATCAGCTGCGACTTCGATTTGCGCGCCGATAAGGCTGTCGCTATTGTATATGACCAATAAGAAGTGTAATCGCTGAACGTACTCACTGTACACTGATTTCGGAACAATGAGGGAGATACATTAACAGTAAATTGGACATTGTATTGAAGATAGGAAATGCCAGTTCTAGTAGGTGGGTTTATGGCTTGATTTCGCTTCGGCGACGTCAGCAAAATGGTATTTCAAGTGTGCCAGTGGGTTTTTCTACGCTGCGTAGGTCAAAGATGTAAAGGGAACCAAATGAAAAATGGAAAATAGAACAAAAAAAAAAATATTATTATAAATGCTTCTTTTTGGAAGCATACCAAAAGGCTGCTTTAAATAACCGATCCTACTTGATATGTAAATCAAAGAACCGTCACTTGTCTCTTCGTTCTCGATTTTGCTGCAAGACATCGACAGCCTTGATCCTCGACGAAGGCAAACCATCGGAAAAATCTTAGTTGTTCGTAGATTTAAGATGTTGTTCTGACTTCTCAAGCAGCGAAGAAGCAACTACTGCAAGCTTTGCCAGACATTACGGAAAAATAATTTATTTCGCTGTATGACTTATTCGAGGTACGAACTTAAGCTGAGACATCTTTCTTTACTGCAGATACAGTGTCCAACAATTCATCAAGAGGTTCAAACAAGAAAGATTATCATTGTCAAGCGATGTTTTTTTCTTATATATTCTTAATCAAAACTCGGTAAAAGTTTTATAGCCATTCACGTCTCTCAGAGTGTCAATTTGTGCCCTTTTTTCCGCCTCAAAAGTAACCTCTTCAACTCATTAATCTACTGCCAAAGCGTATAACTTCTGGATCTAGAGCTGCATTGATACTTAAAGGTAATAGTATCGATATTATAAGTAACGATACTATAAGTAACAATACTTTTAATGTAAAAGCTTTTTAAGTGTTTCAATTTCTATAGTACTTGAGGAGTAACCTAAGTTATTCGTTATCAAATTATCAGATATGTAAAAATGTGAAATAAGGAAGAGCTTATGACAAAACGGAACGGTGTTTTTTATTCTCCTTCTCCACGTCTCTCCCACTTTGTTTCACATAAAGGAGATACTTTAGCAGCAACCGCTTTGTTTCTCGTCTGTACAAAATCATTTGTACTGCCAATAAGAAAATGTGTGCCTTACATTAGCTTTCATTTCGATTCAAGTTATAATTCATAAAGTGTTTAAGCAATTTGTTCATCATGTAAAATCCATTAGCACTCCATTTTATGCATTTTTAATTTATTTTATCTTTTTTTACATTTTATTTTTTGATCTAATTATCTAATTCTCTTTAATTGGCAAAGAGCTCACTCGCCATTCACGTTCGTAACCATTCAATGGGCGGGTCAAAAAGATTCTCTTTGGAAGATTCTCTTAGGAAAGCTTTTTTGCTTTAACTACTAAAAGGTTTTTCTTAAAAAAAAAAAAAAACTTCATACTTGTATAAAAAAAAATTAAAATTATCAAATAAAATAAAAAAGGAATTAAAAAAAATAATACAAATATGAAAAAAAATTAAATTAATTAAATTTAATTTTATTTTCTTATAATAATTTTTTTTTTTAATAATTTGATAAAGTATGGCTGTACCAGTTCAGGTCGCCTAACAAACACATTAAATGTTTCCCGAGCATATGACCACTTCTCACTGCGCGAATATGAATGAAAAGAAAAGGGGGGGTCGTTCAAATTCAATTGCTTATAAAATCGTCATTTATTATCAGATTTTGATAAACTTTTTTGATTTGGGTTTAGAAGGACGTTAACTTTATACTGGTGTACTTTTTTGTGCCGAAGAAATTTTTACCCTAAGTGGTGATTTTATGGGGAAGGGGGGAGGGGCAAAATTTTAAAATAAACTTGTGAAATTCCGGAGAAGTCCTAGTCGAATGCAAAAAACACGAAGTCTCTATCTATTGCCGTTTCCGAGATCCATTCGTTCACACAGACGGACGGACAGACGGACATGGCTATATCGACTCCTCTATCACTCCTGACCATAATGGGTGTAACTTTGGGGGGTCTCCGACAATTAGTTCTTCCTGTTACATACATTTGCACAAAACCAATAGGCTCTTGTACCTTCGGTACAGGGCCTAAAAATTGTATTCAATTTTATTATGAATAAAAATATTTAAACCAAGTGTCAATGCATCCCTAGATCATAAAAACTTTTGTAAACAGATTTTGTATATTTTTTTTTTTTTTTTTTAAATGTGTTTTTTTTTATTGGATCTTCTCTTGATAAGAGACTAACAATAATTTATCAAATCTTAAATCTAGTTGTGTATTACACAAAGCCCCCCGGTTGGAGACTTATGTAGTTACAGCGGCCCTAAGAGCACATCACAGGGCTGGGAGGTCATTTCTCCTGAGTCGTGTTTGTATATGGAGTAGTGTTAGAGATCGTGCGAGTGGATTAGGGTGAGAATTGAGTTTACATTCATAGGTCTGCTTGAATCGATCTATTTCAGTTTTAACAGTTGGGATGTTAAGATCATTGTGAATGTTAGCATTGCGAATATACCAAGGTGCTCCGGTGAGAGTTCTAAGTATTTTTGATTGAGCTCTTTGTATTATATCCACGTTACTGGAACTCGCATTGCCCCATAACTGTGAGCCGTACGTCCAAATAGGCTTTATTACGGAGTTATAAAGAAGCAATTTGTAGTCCAAGCTTAAGGGGGACCGCGGATTTATGAGCCAGTGTAGGGAGTTGGCTTTTAGCTTTATCTGTGTTTTTTTGGCTTCAATATGTTTACGATAAGTGAGCCGTCTTTCGAGATGAATACCGAGATGCACGACGTCATTGGCCTGTGGGATCACAATGTTGTTGAGAGTCAGCGATGGACAAGTACCTCTGTTTAGAGTGAATGTGACGTGTTTGCTTTTTTGCTCATTAACTTTTATACGCCAGTTAGCTAGCCACTCCTCGAGAAGAATGAGATGATCTGCTAGTAGTCTGGTTGCTCGTATTGGGCATCTAGATCTACTTAATATGGCTGTGTCATCAGCAAATGTGGATATTGTAAGTCTGTGATCCGTTGGTATGTCTGATGTGTATAGAACATATAACATAGGACCGAGAACGCTGCCTTGGGGTACTCCAGCTTTGATTTCAGACTCCTGTGTTATGTAGTCATTCTGACGTACCGTGAATACTCTATTGCTGAGGTATGATTCTAGAGTTTTGTGAGTATTTTGGGGTAGCAATACTTTTATTTTATACTTAAGTCCATCAAGCCAAACGCGGTCGAATGCTTGGGCTACATCGAGAAAGATTGCGGAACAGTATTCGCGAAATTCGAACGCTGTTCTAATCTCCGAGGTTATTCGGTTTACTTGTTCGATAGTGCCATGGTTTTCACGAAAACCAAATTGGTGGGTGGGAATAACGTTCTGCATGTGTGAGTTGATTTTTAAAAGAACCAACTTTTCGAACAGTTTGGATAGGCAGGATAGTAGGCTTATGGGTCTATATGACGCAGCCTGTGTTTTGTCCTTTCCGGGTTTCGGTATCATGACTATGACCGATTTCTTCCACTGAGTTGGAAAATATCCGCATTTAAAAATCGCGTTATACAATTTTGTGATATATGTCACAGCTGGACTGGGAAGCTCCATGATCATTTTTGGGGAAATTAAATCATGACCTGCAGCCTTCTTGGGATTGAGCTGGGCTTTTATCACTTTATGAACTTCGTGGGTGTGAACTCTGAGAGGTTCAGAGTAGTTCGTGTTCGAAGGAGAGGGAAGAACAAAAGCGTTTGTTGACGGATTTGGCTGAAAAACAGTTCTTAAGTGGTTTGCAAAAACTTCCGCTTTTTCTATGTCCGTGCGTGCCCACCTTCCAGTGTGGTCTCTTATGGGTGTAGAGACTATAGCTGGTGGTTTAATGTCTGCACGCGCTTTCCACAGGGGAAACTTTGAGCTTGTTGGGGAAAGACGTTCGATGTATCGTCTCTGAGTGAGTTTTTCCTCGAGTTTAAGAGCTTTGCTTAGCTCACGTGAAGCAATTCTTAGATTGTGCTTGGAGGTTGGAGATCTATGACACTGCCATTCCCTTCTTAAGTGCCGTTTCGTCATAACTAACAGTTCAATGTGACTGTTGGTTATACTGTGGTTCATCGAATTGGCTGTGGATGGTTGTGGTGTGGAGTGTTGAGCTGCAGCAGTGAGAACAGAACTCAGGGCACTGACAGAGTTTTCAATATCGATTTCGTTACTTATTGTTGGGTTCAGCTCGATATGACTGCTTATATACTTTTTATATTTGAGCCAGTTGGTTTTTTGTGAGGTGAGTTTATTGGGATACTCTTTCAGTTGAGGTTTTTCCAGTAAACTAAAAAGAACTGGAGAATGATCCGATGAGAGATCTGCAAGAGATTCAGCAGATATTAGATGACTTGAAATTCTTCGTGTTATTGCAAAATCAATGAGATCTGGGATTTTCATCGAATCTGTAGGCCAATATGTTGGAGTACAGGGCGAGACATAGTTAAGCTTGTTTTTGGTGTTTATAATTGCTTTGTAGAGCTGCTTTCCTTTGGGGTTTGAAAGCCTTGAGCCCCAATGTGTATGCTTGGCATTATAATCTCCCGCGGCTATAAAGCGATCACCTAGAGTGTCGAAGAATTCAAGAAACTGTTTTTCAGATACCGTAAACCTTGGAGGGCAATAAATTGCCGATAGTGTTACACTACCAAACTTTGTTTGAACATTTATTGAGGTGGCTTGGATATAATTGGTTGCAAATATCTGTAGAGAATGGTGTTTAATACGACTTCTTATGAGTATACCAGTTCCGCCGTGGGCTTTGCCATCTGGGTGGTTCGTGGAGTAGAACGCATACCCTGGAATTTTGAAGTTGTATTTATTCGTAAGATGTGTTTCTGCGAGAAGCAATACATCAATGTCTCTTACTTCGAGAAAATTTACGAGCTCTTTTTTGTGTCGGGAAACACCATTGGCATTCCAGAGACATATATTTATTTTTAAGCAAGACATTATTTGCTTTGTTGGGCTGCAAGCATCTGAATCAGAGTGTTTTGATTCCGCATCATTTCTTGCATTGTGTTTTGCATGAATGTCATGAAATTCATCATGCTTTGTTGCATTGAAGCAATCATTGATTCGATGCCATTGAGTGGTGTATTAGCATTTTGGGGAATGCTTTGTTGTTGTGGGTTTTGTGTGGAGGGACCCACGGGTACCGTGTGGGGAACGGTTTGGCCATATGACTTTGCATCAGCTGGCTTTAGCCCTGATTTCAAGGCATTGGCAAAAGACACACCAGGGGTGGTTGTGTCAAAAGTATACGTTGGAGTGCGTGCAAATGACT
Organism: Leucophenga maculata; assembly: GCA_035044805.1. Taxonomy (NCBI): domain Eukaryota; kingdom Metazoa; phylum Arthropoda; class Insecta; order Diptera; family Drosophilidae; genus Leucophenga; species Leucophenga maculata. The sequence goes on from JAWNNP010000387.1 coordinate 641,352, forward strand.
CTACGGGGTGAGAGCGAGCAGAGGCAGTTCGCAGATGAAGGCGGTTTTTCAGCTCTTTGTACACAGGGCATCCTCTGTAATTAGCCGTGTGATTTCCTCCACAGTTGCTACATTTTTTCGCGTTGGAATCCAACTTGTTTGCTGTGCATGTAGCGGTATTGTGGAGTTCTCCACAGGCGACGCAGACAGAACGTAGAGTGCAGTAAGTCTTCGTGTGGCCAAACTCCTGACAGTTGGTGCATTGGACCGGGTTGTTGCGCTTGTGAGGTTCTTCTACTGAAATTCTGCGGTGCAGCAGGTATTTTAGATTGTAGATTGGGTGTACCTCGTTTTTTTTAAGTGGCCTACTTTCGGGTTCAAGCTCTACTTTAAACATGGGCTGCGGAATTTTATTTTTATTTATTATATTTATGGCTACTTTTGGGTTAAAGCCATTTTCTTGTAGTGCGCTTACCACTTCGCTTGGAGTGACAGTTGGTTCAATGCCTTTGAGCACGACTTGAAGTCCTTTAGAGCTTTTCAGTTGGTATGTGTAGAAGTTTATTTTCAAATCTGTGAAATGTTTTGAAACTAAACGATAATGTTGTTCAGAGTAAATTTGAACCCTGGTCTCGTAGATTGTACCCTTCCTAATAGCAGTTATGTGGAAGTTATTGCTCCCAATGAGTTTTGCTATTGTGTTTACAATATTATTAGAGCTTTGCTCACGGACATATATTGGCGGTGGTTTGACACTCGCTTTTGTAGCCCCTTCATCTGCGCTGTTTTGTGAGTTGGATGCTTTGTCGCTTAGAATTGAGAATCTGTTGCGACTAAGTGGCGATTCGGTTTCGCTTGCATTGTTTCGTCGATTCAGCTTAGGTTTATTTCCTTTGTTCGACATTTGTGGGCTCAGCTTTCGCTTTATTTGAATGTAGCGATCTAAGCCTGTCTGTATCGCTGGAGTTTTTGTATTATTCTTTTGCTGCAGTCCGCTTTGAGATTGCGGTAAAATATTATTTTTAATCATTGCAGAAGATGTTGTGGCTGTAGTTGTTGTTGTGTTTGTTGATGTTGAGACTGTTGCTGTTGTTATAGCCGGAGACACATAAGTGATTGTTTGTGTGCTCACAGCGTAGGGAAGAGAACAATTGACGAAATTTTCATTTAAGAGGGTGGGTGTTGGACACTCTTCAGCCCAAGTGAGTGGCCGTGTTGAGCCGTGAGTAGAGAGCGTTTGCTGCGTCGGTATAGTTAATGACAATACATTAACAATGCTAGTAGGGGGGACTGAAGTGGAAGCCGTGGATTTTAGTAATCCGTTAGGTTGAGAACTTGTACTCACCGCATCCATTTGGTTATGCATTTTACCTGTTTCGTTGCTTTTGTTTTGGGCAGGGAGGGAAGTGGAGGGCAATTTATGTTTGAAGGTGTCTTCTATTGCGTTGTATGTAAAGTACGCGTTTCTCCCATCGGCACTTTGCAGTGAGAGTCTGCGCTGCTCTTGCGGAGCGCTTCGCGCGCTTATACGCTGCTCTTTGTTTTCAATCGCGGGTTTTTTTTGTTTGTTTTTTTTTGGAAAGTATGAGTTAAAACTTTTCGCTGAAGTGTGTTTTTTTTTTTTTTGATTGTTTTTTAGCACTTGCACAAATTAAATTTAGAGCCTGTAGCTATTAGCAAATATGCTTTCATAACTAGGCCTAACTAAACCGAATTATTGCGGAGCACTAGCAGACACGTCCGTTCGGTTTGATGGTTAACGGACTTTTTTGTATATAAAAAATATATTTTTATATACAAAATCTGTTAAACAAATCTTATTGTAACTTGAGATTTGTAAACACTTGTCTGGAGGCATAATTTAAAATAAAGCAGAAATTGGAATTGCTAATTCCCCAATGTTTAACTATTCAAAATTTCTGAGAGCCGCTTACTTGGTTGCATATATAATGCAACGATCTGATACTAACTGCTGCACTTGATTGCATTTACTTCATTCATATTCCTAAAATATATATTCTTGAACGTTATACAGGATATTCTGGTCTAATACTTCTTGGTCATGCATTTTCTTGAAGTTGAAGAAATATCTGCACACTATTTATTACTTCCACGCGCTTGAATTCTCTCAACTTCGGCTAGATATACAACAGAATTCTATCAAATATATTTCAAGTCTAAAAACTTCGACGGAGAACCATTCTATTCCTTATTCTATCAAAGAACGGCATTTTAGCCAAAAGAATAAAAAATATTACCAACAAGTAATAGGAGCACAGAATTTTCTGTATAAGGTTAAAAATATAAATTACAAGACTACGTCGAATATTCCATTTATGAAGGAAGTTCCTATTAATAAGTTTATTACACGAGTATCCTTTTGAATAACAGGCGCTCAGAAACTTCGTGAAGAACTACTGTCAACATATTTTGCTTAAAATAACAAAATCAACTAACAGTGTGTGGCATAAGTATTTTGACAAACCCATCAACGTTGTGTTTTGAAATTCAATGCAACGAAAAAGTGACACTCTTAGATTTAGCCAGCGAAAAAATGAGCTAGAATATAGATAGACAGACCGTGTCTTCATCTACACTTTATGCGGTGCTTCGTAGATTCCCCATATTTGTCTTTGGGAAATTTAAAATAAAAAGGTGAAAATTGAAAACAGATTTGATTTCTGTTGCTGTCAAATAAAGCAAAGCAGTTGACTTGCCACGCTCACTTCTTAAATTTAATATATAAAACTGTGCTCTTTGATTTGTCAGCATACTTATGTCGATCACTGTAAAATATAATTGAATTTGTTTATTGTTTAAAAACAGAAGACAAATAAATATATTTATTGAAGAAAAATTTATTCTTCTTATTGGATACAGAATGTGCTAAAATTTGATGTTCCTGAAGTTTCTGAGCGCCTGTTATTAAATGGGATAATCATGTAATGAAACTTAGTTAAGAAACTTCAATCATAAAATAGATATTTGAACTAATTCTTTAATTTATAATTAAAACCTTGTACAGAAAATTCTGTGCTCCTATTATTTGTTGGTAATAAAATTTGTTCTATTGGCTAAAATGGATCGCTTATAAGTTGGTCTTTAGAAGAAGAACATTATTCACCAGCAAATTGTTTTAAATCACAATTACTGGCAGCTGTTTATGTGCACCTAATGCTGATGCCCCACTTAATTACTATATAAAAACTTCTTTGTACGAATAGCAAAGTGTGGAATTTTTTGTTATGGCTTTAATGTAAATAAATTGTTTAACATTTTTTATATAATTTGATGTAAGACCCATAAACCAAGCTTATTGTAGAACAGCATTAAATAAATAAAATTGTGAGGGACCTCAAAAAATGCTAAGCAACTTCAATCAAATGAATTATAAATGTCCAACGAGTAATAGGTGAACAGTATTATCTGTAGAAGATGCAAATTATTTTACAGAAATAAGTGGAACATTGCATTTGTGAATGAAGTTTCTTTAACTAAGTTCATTACATGATTATCCTATTTAATAACAGGTGCGCAGAAACTTTTTATCGTTTCAATTGATTTAAATAACAAAGAAACAAAAAATATCCACTTGTAAATAAATTTGAAGCAACTTGGAAGAATCTCCACTGCTAATGCTTCACCTAACAGAAAATATTGAATGATGTTTAAGATCTAAGCCGATGAATAATAATAGCAGCACAGATTTTGTAGAACGAAGTCGTAAATAAAAATATTTTGAACGAGAATAGTGCAACAGTTCGAAGCTATCGGGTGTTCCAACTATTGTCATAGTAATAGGCTTTCAGAAATCAACAATACTGAAAATTTTTTACAGCAAGCAGCATTTTATTTCTGCTTTGTGTAAAATATATCAAACATATTTTTAGACCCTGTACCGAAGGTACAAGAGCCTATTGGTTTTGTGCAAATGTATGTAACAGGTAGAAATAATGGTCGGAGACCCCCCAAAGTTACACCCATTATGGTCAGGAGTGATAGAGGAGTCGATATAGCCATGTCCGTCTGTCCGTCCGTCTGTATGAACGAAAGGATCTCGGAAACGGTAATAGATAGAGACTTCGTGTTTTTTGCATTCGTCTAGGACTGCTCCGGAATTTCACAAGTTTATTTTAAAATTTTATAAAAAAATGTTTTATAAGGCACTTTTTCGTGCAGTAGGAAGTGGTCATAGGTTTGGTCATATACTCGGGAAACATTTAATGTGTTTGTTAGGAGACCTAAACTAGTACAGGGCCTCTTACAGTCGGTTACGCCTGACTGTATTTTCTTACTTGTTATATTTAGTCTTGATTATTATTTTTCTTAGCTGTAGTCACTTGCAGCTCAAATATTTTCATAAACATATTTTTCTTATCAAAACAAACAGTTGGAGGTGAACCATATTAAAAGCTGGAAGTCTTGGAACTGAAAAAAAGAAGCTGTGTGCCTATTAAATGCGAATTGAAGTATGGCGAAGAACTTACTTTCAAATGACTTAAATTAGGATCTACAAGATCGAAAAGAAGATTGAATCCTGACCTTAGTAGAGGCACAAAAATTAGTGGAAACTTCTTCGTACTCCATGCGACATTAAAAGAATTTTTCAAACTTTTAAACTTCGACTTTTGCGACTTTTTGTTAGCCTCTTCGTTATTAGAAATAAAAACTAAAATAAAAAACGGTTCGTTAATGCGCAAATGACAACAATTGTCGATGTTTTTTTTTTTTATTCTTGTGTTGGCTGCCGTTTGCACAAAAGTATCTTTTATTTTTGTTTTTTTGTTCTTGTTTTTGTTGGTTATTAGCTGCTCGCTTGGTTCGCTGAGTTGCTTTAGTTTTGATTAATTAATTTCCTGACTAATTCCTGCACAATGCGCGACTCACTGGAGCCGCAAATGCTAAAATGGCAAAAAAACAAAAAAAAAAAAAAGAGAAGAATTATTTATATTAAAACAAGAAGAAGAAGAAGAAAAAACCGACGCATTCAAAAATTAACAGCGTAAAAAAATCGACTTGTTAAAGTTTTTTTTTTTCTTATATTTGCCGAATTTTTTTTGTTTTTTTTTTTTGAGCTGCGTTGCGCATTTTTAATGGACTCACGATTCACGACAAACAGCAAACCAAGCAGATTGAAGCAGCCCGAAATAGAAAACACATGAGAAACTCTGACTTTATAATGCCCTGCACATTGAAGAGGTGGTCCGAAAAATAACGGGAACGGCTTTGCGGTGGGGAATAGTGAAAGATTGGCTGAATGAAAAAAGGAGGAAAAAACCCGTAACGAAAACGGGGACGACGTTGCATACTTTTTAGCGGTTACTCTGTAAAAAGATATAGAACTATGCTAATTTTTATTGCAAAACAGTGCATACTTTTAGGGCTGCTTTGCAGTAATGGAACCTTGCATCTTTCTGAAGTTTATAAAACGCCCAGGCTAGCCTAGAACTCTTTTTGGAGTTAAACTACTTAAAGCACGAAGCCTAAATTAGTTGCTAAAGTAAGTTAGCTGAATGAAAATGCGAACCAAGACGAAAACGGGGACGGCTTTGGAGTGAGAAAAATCGAAAAGTGGAAGGTGACTGAAAGAAAGCGCGTACCGTGACAAAAACGGGGACGACCTTTGTGTGGAAAGAATTGAAAAGTGGGAGAGCTACCTGGTGAAAAGCAAGAGTTCTTTCAGGTTTACTGCCACTTGTTACCTTTCGAATTAAAAAAATAAAAAAAAAATGTTAAAGAAATGTTAAATGCATACTTTTTAGTGGTCCGCTCTATGGAGTAATACTTTCCTTACTTTCTTTCTTTCCTTAACTTTTAATCCAGTATATGTTTCTCATTTCTTAGAACTTCTTGTCTCATTCTTAAGCCTCATGAGTTTTATGGTCAGCATGGAGCATTCCATTCACAACTACTCTTTAGTATTGGAGAACTATTTTATTTGCTTGCATCCTCTACCTAAGAATGTGCTAGAAATTCTACCTCCTAAAAACTTGGCACAACTGCGAAGCATAGTTCCTCCGTAATTCCGTGCTTCTATTTCGAACCAATTTATGTGATAGGAATATTTAGTATCTGGTTAATTTTAATCTCTCAACCTCTTACAGTGATGCTCCGCTCATGTCTTTGTCGAGGACCATCTCAGTGACCATTGATATGTTGATAGTTATTGGTATGGAACATATTGACTCCAATTCATCTTTGCTATAAAACACCTAAAATACTTAGTGACATCTCCAAAACCTAATTCAATGTGTTACAAACCTGGCAGCAAAGTCGAAGTACCACCTTTTAAGCCACATTCGTAGCGCATTTAAATAAAACGAATCGCATCTGACTTAATTTGCGAATATACCAAAAATAATTCAGCTATTCACGACGCCATAAAATCCAAAAAAAAGGAAAAAACTTATAAAAGTTTTACCAAATGCAGATAATAATAGAAATTTGCATTGAAAATTGATTAAGACAATTAATTTCTGGCTTAAATATTGCCGAATTTGAATTTTGTTGGCATTATTTTTTATGTCTTACGCCGCCGCTGCTTCGCGAGTTTGATTCACAGCGAAAGCGAGATGGAGATACTTAATATGCTGCCCTCTCTCTCTGTCTCTCATTTTTAGCATAGAAGATTATATTTAGCTAAATGATTGCATTTATGTATGCACTTTTTTGCACCATATGCTGCGGGCAGATGCAGTCAGCGCTAGAATAATTTCAATTTAAATGCATTAGAAAACAAATGGAACATGCGGCATGCAACACATCTGCTCACATAAATTGGATTGTTAAATAAATCTGCATATTGCACAAAGAAAAACTTATGTAAAGCAATAATAATTCATTCATTCACTCAGTCAAGTGGAACCTCAGCTTGGCTACACTTGACAAACTGTATTTGAGGGGGAGGAACCTACATACTATATATGGGCGCAATGTTTCTTTTTTTATTTTCTCGATACAAGTGTCAGTGTGGAGCATCCTTGAGAGTAAAAACTGCTCACAAGTATATACATTTCGAAACTCAATTTATTTATTGCCCAAACAACCTTCGGAATATAGACTTGGTGAAGTTCCAAAAAAGATAAAATTGCGTCATAAAATGTATGGAGAAGACATTGAAGGCACACATATACCTGTATTGGGAACTAAGCTAAGCAGAACTAAAAAACACCAATTTAAAATGAAGGGAATCAAATGGAAGTGAACTGCATGGTATACAACTCAGCTAAAGGAACAAAGAAACTATCCAACTTATCAAATAGCCTAGAGTTTGAGATCAACTGGAACGAACATAAAGGAAGACTTCACAAACAAGGTGCGGAGAGCAAAGTGTGAGATGCTTCTACTCAAATACAATGAAACTTTAGCAACTACATACAGGCTACCAATTCATTCAGAAATTATTGAAAACCTATAAAACCGGGCTTCATGAAGGTTTCTGAGGCAAGGTCTAAGTCTACAAACACAATTCGAATTATCAAGCAGATTCAATGAGATATGCACCCGTTCGGGAGATATAAATAACCTAGATTGTATGATTGTATTCAATGCTGCTTTAAAGAGGACTAATATGAGTTCAGTCTGGAGGACGAGTTCCACCAGTTCCACCAAAATCAATGAACTGCAGTCACGTGCAACTAAAGAACTATAGAATATGAGAGAAGTCGTCGGTATACCCAACCATTGAACGCAACCAAAACGCCTAAACGAAGGGGAATTCGATATAAACAGCGCAACGTGCCTTAGTATCATCCATCTAGGAAGCACTGTACGCTAATAATATGCGTTAGGAGCTTTTTTTCGACATCTCTGGCACCACTTTGCAATGGTGAAATGGTGAAAAAATCAACCAATGTGTAGCACAAAACTTGATTATGTGCGCTGAGATCCACCCTCACAAAAGCATTAAAACGATATTACGTGCATTTGTTGACACAAAAGGCCATCCATGACTTCCAAAACCAATCTCAGTGGCTTCATTCACATACTATATAGGTCCAATATCGATTTAGTTGTCGGAAGAGCGTTTGTCTTCAGATCGTGCTCTGAAGATCTCTACCCCAAAAGTATTTGCAAAAAGAAAACAGCAAAATGAGCCCATTTTACAATAATTCTAGCTCACAACCAATTGCCAGAACAGGTATCTTTTGTATAACCTCTAAACAGCTATTCGGAGGGGAGCAAACTGGGAAAAGGCGAATAGCACACCCCTTAATTAAGGGTTGGTGCAGTAAGTTTGAAACCCACCACCGTAATTAATATCACTCCAATGAAAACCAAAAGAAAGCATCGGCTAAAACACGCTCTCCCGCCGAAACACGCTCTTCTGACTACTCCGGGAAACCTCTCCGTCTTCTCAAGATAAATGTGAGCAATGGAAACAAATTACTCGCTCCATGGATAGGGCTGCCGTGGAGGTCATTGGTTAAACAAATCTGTGAATCTAACTCTTGGTACGACGAGGAGTGTCGCAATGCTACTGCAGAGAAGAACGCTTCCTATCAGCGTACTCTGCAGTCGCTGAGAGAAACGGAGAGTGGAGAAACACCTTTACAGACGCAAGAAAAAGGAGCAACAAAATCATGAGTTTAAAGGTTGTTGGGAGGTTATGTGACAGAAATGAAGCTCGAAAATTTCACCAGAAGGTCAAGTGTCTGACCGACGGTTTTAAATTCGGAGTAACTTTCTGTAAGGAAGAATATGGAAATTTGTTTACAGATGCTCAGGAATCACTAAGATTATGGAAGAGTAATTTTTCTAACCTACTTGGAGGCGATAGAAAAATGACACCGGAAGCACTATTGTAGAGTCACCGGACTCTAAAGAGGTCGATTCAGTTTTTAAAAAACTGAAAAACAACCAAGCTGCAGGCTCTGATGGGCTACCAGCTGAGTTATTTAAGAAGAGTTGGGTAGGAAGAGTTGGTTAAGAGTATGCACCAACTTTTTTGCAAGATATGGTCCAATGAATGCTTATCCAATGATTAGAATCTCAATGTTCTTTCTCCTATCTTTGGGAAAAGAGGCTCCACTTCTTGCGCTAACTACCATGGATTAAGTCTTCTTTACATCGGATAACTGGATTCAGACCAAAGCTCGTTCTTCTATGCATGCTGATGCTATCAAACATATAAAGCGTTGCCAGGGTAGAGAAGAACCTCTCCGAACCCTTTGATACCAAGAAATGTTTCAGGCAGTGTGATGTGCTGTAGTGTGATTTCTTCAATCTTCTGATGGAATACATCCTACGCCAGTGCCCGTTCATACAGAATATGTTGGGCTCGATCAACAGTCTCGGATCATGACCCTAGCTCAATGTTTTAGAAAACTTTGTGTCCCCCTGTTCCGAAATGACCAGCGACAACAGCAACAAGATTCATTTTTAATCTTCGCCAGAATTCTTCGTTCAAGTTTGACTGTTGAGAGTTCAGGATTGTCTTCACCTTTTAAATATTGTTATATGAATTAAAATCTGAATTATCTATGCTATAGCAAGCATTCACTACAAACTATATAAGAAACTGTAAATACCCTACTTAATACTAAATCGTAGCGTATATATGAATATTTAAAGTGCAACAAACATTCTGCAATTTGTCAGGTTTACTCATTTATCTCTCATATTTTTTTGCTTATTTCACACATCACTTTGATCTGTCAGAAAATTCATTGTTCGGGCAATGATTTTTCTTTTAAGTTTTTTTTCATATGTTATACACTACACAAACATTGCATGTATACTATGCAAAATTAATCACTTTGTTTGCAATGACATAAAGCAAATAATGGAGCCTATTCCGCGCGACAAGTTGATCTGAAGATCAAGGTGGGTCATTCTGAATTCTATTTGCTAAATCTTTAAACTTTTTATTTTTATAACAGTCTTATGGAGCTTACTGCGTTGTGGCCACTGGCAGGTATAAGCGCCCATTCATTAAAAATAAAAAGAAATTTCAGCGTATTTAAGTTTCGACTACACCTTTAAATATTTTCTTTTTATTATTTTTTTTTTTTTGCGCTGAAAATAAGAAAACTGAATATTAGAAAATTGGCACAAATAAGCTTAGAAAAAAAAATACAATGAAAATTTTGTAGACTACAGCGTCCAACGAAATGGAAAATATTCATGGTCGAATGTCGAACGGTTGCAAAAAAAATATCAAAAAAAAAATAAAAAAAAAGTGAAATTTTATTTAGTATAAATAAATATGCCACCCCACTCAAGCACACTTTCGCTCGCATTTGAACGCTTTGAGTAGACAAATAGACAGACCGACGGACGGACGGATGGACAGATGCACAGCGAAGCGAAGTGTTTTTATTTTTTGAAATATGTATTTATTTAATTGAAATCATCATCATTCAGTTGCCTTTGTCATATTTGCGTTTTTCAAAAATAGTTCAACACTTTTGTGCATTTGACATTGTCTAAAATTAGCCAAAGATCGCGCGATCGCAATGCAACTCTGCTCTGCTCAGTTGAATATGACGATGACGACGCTGACTGATGAAATCAAATTATTCTGCATTTTCTGAAATGGGCATAAATTGGCAATTGGATGGTTGATGATGCGATGTGAGAAAATAATGCGCTGTGATATTATTGTGTAACAAACTAAACACGACAGAACGCTGCTGTGAACTAGGGTGGATCGATTTGAAAACGCCAAAAGCGTATGAAATCTGCGGAGAATTCTACGAAAATATTAAACAGAAACTATAGATCTAAAATCTGCGAATCGAGGATCAGCTAAAATTCTTTCATCATCTAACTTAACTAAATTAAGATCTTTTAAGCATTTTGTTGGATCCTACAGGAAATCACAATAATGAAGAACTTTTCATGCTTAATAATATAATTTATAGAAGGAACAAATATAAGAAAATTGTGGTCTTACATACAAGAAATGCGTTTGTGCAAGATTTGTAATAGTCGAACCGCTGAACTATAACTGGTTTATTTCATTTAGGTCCGAACCATCAATTTCCAAATGTATTGAAAGTGAAGAAGATTTAAAAAAAACTTCAAGAAGAATTCAGAATAAAAGCAATTATTCCGACAACTTACAGAAAGACAATCGAATTTAATAGGCGCGCAGTTTTAAGAGTTACAGCTTTTAATATGGTTCACCTCCAACTGTTTGTTTTGATAAGAAAAATATGTTTATGAAAATTTGAGCTGCAAGTGACTACAGCTAAGAAAAATAATAATCCAGACTAAATATAACAAGTAAGAAAATACAGTCAGGCGTAACCGACTGTAAGAGGCCCTGTACTAGTTCAGGTCTCCTAACAAACACATTAAATGTTTCCCGAGTATATGACCAAACCTATGACCACTTCCTACTGCACGAAAAAGTGCCTTATAAAACATTTTTTTTATAAAATTTTAAAATAAACTTGTGAAATTCCGGAGCAGTCCTAGACGAATGCAAAAAACACGAAGTCTCTATCTATTACCGTTTCCGAGATCCTTTCGTTCATACAGACGGACGGACAGACGGACATGGCTATATCGACTCCTCTATCACTCCTGACCATAATGGGTGTAACTTTGGGGGGTCTCCGACCATTATTTCTACCTGTTACATACATTTGCACAAAACCAATAGGCTCTTGTACCTTCGGTACAGGGTCTAAAAATATGTTTGATATATTTTACACAAAGCAGAAATAAAATGCTGCTTGCTGTAAAAAATTTTCAGTAATGATGATTTCTGAAAGCCTATTACTATGACAATAGTTGGAACACCCGATAGCTTCGAACTGTTGCACTATTCTCGTTCAAAATATTTTTATTTACGACTTCGTTCTACAAAATCTGTGCTGCTATTATTATTCATCGGCTTAGATCTTAAACATCATTCAATATTTTCTGTTAGGTGAAGCATTAGCAGTGGAGATTCTTCCAAGTTGCTTCAAATTTATTTACAAGTGGATATTTTTTGTTTCTTTGTTATTTAAATCAATTAAAACGATAAAAAGTTTCTGCGCACCTGATATTAAATAGGATAATCATGTAATGAACTTAGTTAAAGAAACTTCATTCACAAATGCAATGTTCCACTTATTTCTGTAAAATAATTTGCATCTTCTACAGATAATACTGTTCACCTATTACTCGTTGGACATTTATAATTCATTTGATTGAAGTTGCTTAGCATTTTTTGAGGTCCTCACAATTTTATTTATTTAATGCTGTTCTTCAATAAGCTTGGTTTATGGGTCTTACATCAAATTATATAAAAAATGTTAAACAATTTATTTACATTAAAGCCATAACAAAAAATTCCACACTTTGCTATTCGTACAAAGAAGTTTTTATATAGTAATTAAGTGGGGCATCAGCATTAGGTGCACATAAACAGCTGCCAGTAATTGTGATTTAAAACAATTTGCTGGTGAATAATGTTCTTCTTCTAAACACCAACTTATAAGCGATCCATTTTAGCCAATAGAACAAATTTTATTACCAACAAATAATAGGAGCACAGAATTTTCTGTACAAGGTTTTAATTATAAATTAAAGAATTAGTTCAAATATCTATTTTATGATTGAAGTTTCTTAACTAAGTTTCATTACATGATTATCCCATTTAATAACAGGCGCTCAGAAACTTCAGGAACATCAAATTTTAGCACATTCTGTATCCAATAAGAAGAATAAATTTTTCTTCAATAAATATATTTATTTGTCTTCTGTTTTTAAACAATAAACAAATTCAATTATATTTTACAGTGATCGACATAAGTTTGCTGACAAATCAAAGAGCACAGTTTTATATATTAAAGTTACAAGGGGGAAACAATTTAAGAAGTGAGCGTGGCAAGTCAACTGCTTTGCTTTATTTGACAGCAACAGAAATCAAATCTGTTTTCAGTTTTTACCTTTTTATTTTAAGTTTCCCAAAGACAAATATGGGGCGACTACGAAGCATTGCATAAAGTGTAGATGAAGACGCGGTATATCTATATTCTAGCTCATTTTTTCGCTGGCTAAATCTAAGAGTGTCACTTTTTCGTTGCATTGAATTTCAAAACACAACGTTGATGAGTTTGTCAAAATACTTATGCCACACACTGTTAGTTGATTTTGATATTTTAAGCAAAATATGTTGACAGTAGTTCTTCACGAAGTTTCTGAGCGCCTGTTATTCAAAAGGATACTCGTGTAATGAACTTATTTGTAGGAATATCCTTCACTCTTTTACACTAATACACACACATACACACAGTTTTGCATGTATTAATTTGAGCAGCCTAGCCTTAGTTGCATAGAATTTTTGTTTCCTATTTTCGAATTTTTTACAGTTTTATTTAGAAAATCGGTATACCTCGGTATAGTTCATACATATACAGCAAATAGTTTCCTATCCGAATTTTACACAACAATATTTCCAAAGAATCTTCTGATGATGCAAATACAAATAATAATAATGAAGATAAAAATAATTTTCACATAGCACAGATATCTGCATGTTCTACCGTGCTGTACGGAACTATTTCGGGGATTTGGCTGGAATATGTCAATATCATCCACCGTTATTTCGAAATTGCTGAAGTAAAAGAATTCACTTGAGTTCACAATATTCATGTTGTATTGGGTTTGCGGTGACAGATTCATATTTTGCGTTTCGCGGCATGGACACAGCCAGTTAGTAAGCCCGATGGACTCGGAAGCATCCATTTCTATGTCACACGTGTTTGCTTCGTTATCAGGCTGCTGTGCTGGTGTCGCCAATACTTCGGGCGCTTCAAGAGTTGCACGTACGGTTCCAAAATTAAATATGTTCCACATTATGAAATAAAGTTTTTTTTTTTTGGGTTTTTTTATTTTAAAATATAACGTTTTGAGCTCCAGATTTTGTTTATTGTAATTTTTAACTATTTTTGTTTCAGTTTTTTATTTTAATATAAGCTTGCTTAGACGATTTTTAGATATAACAAAAGAAAGGAAGCGTTTAAAATGTAAAATGTATGATTTTCCTCTCTCTTTTCTCTTCACCAACTTCACTGAAATAGCCTCGCTATAATATGTACTGAATTTGTTCTATTCTTCGCATTAAATATATACAAAAAAAAAAAACTTAACTAATCATAAAATATTTCATTTCAGATATCCGATTTAAAAAAAATTACGATGAAACGAAAATGGAAAACAGTGACATCTTCGCAGCATATACAGCGAAGCAAATGTTTGGAGAAGCTTCACAGAAGGTAAAATACAAAAAGAAAATTAAAAAAAATTAAGCATAGTAAAGTGCAGAAGTCAATTGAAGAGCGAAAGATAATGAATGAAGGCCTAAAAAATCAAGAAAAGAGCAGTTCCAAAAAATTTTTGTGCCTACATAAAAAGAATGATCCAAAAAATTTAACAGAAGAAAGGCTGAGTCTTCTGCAATCTATTGCAGAATATTAAAAGTTTCTACCTTTTTTTTTTTGTTAATTTGGCTGTTTTATTTTTCTTAATGCACAGCGTCTTCTTTTTGGTAAGGAGATATGGTGCTCAAATTCTTAAGGAGATGATTCGGTCGATCATTTAGACATTCTATGTAACCTGCGGCCTGCTTGTCTATAACGTTTCCAATTTTAGGAACTTTTAAGTCTTTCTCCAAATTGACAATTAGCGTTCGAAGGACCATCTCTCCGTACAACTTGTTTCTCAGCGACAGCCGAAGAAGAGCCCAGTTTTATATACCTGACGTATAGCAATGTTACGACAGCTTTAAAGTGGATGTCAAAAGTAAGACACTATACACACTAGGCGCTCTTCTACTTATATAATTGTGACCAGTGTACAATTAGCTGGCCTTGGAGGTGGACCACAGAACATTTTTCAAGCTGACACATTTAGTTAGGTTTATATCAATAGTTTACCTCTAAGCTAAGCTTGTAAAGGCACAGCTAGAACATTTTCCTGATCAAGAATGATCATGTTATCAGCGAATGTGAGAAAGTTCTGGCGGTTCTCCACTGCTATTCTAGTCTGCATAGTCAAAGTAAAAGATTGTACATACAGCATGGAACCCATGGAACTACCGAGATACTTCTGAGAACAGTTAAGTTGGAGGAATGTCCTTTAATTTTCAGTGTGATCTATCATGTCATGCGCTGTGAAAAGCTTCTCATCTATTTCTTCGCCTGTATTAAATATATTCAGCATAAAATTAACTCGCCTATTCCGCTGATTAGGTGTATTGAAGCCAAGCTGAAAGTATGTTATCCATTGGTTGACCTTGGCGAGCGCAACAGGCACCTCTCAAACTCTTTTCCGACTTATGAGAGATGCCTGCTATAATGATTTGAACCCTTTTTCACAATGGTTTGGCAAATACCCAAGTCACAATGCCGCATGGAATAAAAAGACCGAGAAGTTCATCGCTTTGATCGGCAACGACAAAATTCTCTTGTCTGAAGCATCTTCTCCGACGAAATCTTTTCAAGAGCGATGGGACAAAATAGTTCCAATTGCAATCGGCTAATACGGTATTGTTATACAGTTTCGAAAATTGTTATACACATTTTGTGTGTGCATCTGTTATAACTGTTATAAAATTTATTTGTCAGCCGTTTGAGCGCTGTTTGGGCTGCTGTTACTACAATAATTTCACCTGTGGCTAAGATGATCCATAGGTAGCCGGCTAAGAAGCCTTTGGCATACTTAATACCGAATATATTTTGTATCTAGCTTATAACAGTTCATTTTTTACAGTTAGCTTTTAATTTTTTCTCCTACAATTTATTTTGGTTTTTGGCCTAATTCCATTTCAACTTTTTCACTTCACTTACAGCGCTTACTACTCATGTTACATGATGTGACGGCTGTGAGAGTGAGAAATCAATTATTAATTTAGACGATTAGCACACTTTTTCGTAAACTCAGAACTATTTTTGCAACTTACGTCAAATTTCCATTCCAGATAGGTCACTGCTTGACAAGCGCTTTCAAGACCGCCCGCTATTATAGATTGTTCTTGTTCAATCTTTTTGTCGTTAAATTCCGATAATATGAATTTATGAAAAAGAAACAAACACTTGAACAGTTGAACAGTTGAACATGAGGCATGAAATCATTTAACAAAAATAATGAAAATTACTTAATGCATGATTTGTATGAATTAATCAATATCTAAAGACACTAATAAAACCTAAAACAATAACAGCAAATCATTTACTTAATAAAACAATAAAACAATAATTTATAATTGCTTCGTAGATAATAATGAGTTTTTTTTTTTGTACACTATAGTCATAGCCTAAAAGGGTATATTAAGTATGGGGTATATTAGGTCTAAAGTCGAGTTAATATAGACATATCCGTCTGTCCGTCTGTCTAGACATATGAACAAGTAGAACTTGGAGACTATTAGAGTTTAAAGTTTTATGCTCCTTCGCTTACTTTGTTCTATGTATTTGCCAACCCCCCTCTATAAAGGGAGACAAATTCTATTAAAATGTTGGTTATTTTTTGGAAGAAACCATTTTGTTTTGAATTAGTTTAATATAAAATATTCAATTAAGCAAATATCCTTCAAACAAATTTTAGTTGCAATGACTGTGCAGGGTATTTCGAAGTCGAGCACAATCCAGTGTAGTATTCTTTCTTGCTTAGGCGTTATTTCTTTTTTTTTTTTTTTGTCATATAAAATTGCTAATTATATACTCACCTCGTCACTTCAGATTGGCAAATGGAAATACAGCCTTGTCGTTGGATTGGTTGAGATCTCAAGTGCTACTAAAGTAATCTCCAACCAATTAGCAAACAGCTATAGCTCAACTGGCAATATCCGATATAGACTATCAATGACTAATTGAGTTAATTATATTAAAATAATCATGCATGGAAATTGATTAAAGTTTATAATTTTTTTATTTGTATTATTTGTTAATCGATGAACTTAATTTAACAATTAGTTAAAATTATGCGGTGACACATGTTCTATTTGATTAGTTGAGTTTAATTTAGTTGGCTACGAACATATAAGCATATAATTTCTCCGTTTAGCTCAAGATAATGCAACAAAATATGTTCTCCAATTCCTTCATGGTCTTGCTAGGCGTTGCAGAAATTTCTATTAGGATTAACTTCGGCTTTCAAATATATTTCAGTTCTAAAAACTGTACAAGGGAACCAATCTATAAGCCAAAAGAATAAAGTTTATTACCTACAAGTAATAGGTGCTCAGAATATTCTGTATAAGGTTAAAATTTTAAATTACAGAATAAGTTCCAACATTTGATTTATGAAGGAAATTACTATAAAGAAGTTCATTACACGAGTATCCTTTTGAATAACAGGCGCTCAGAAACTTCGTGAAGAACTACTGTCAACATATTTTGCTTAAAATAACAAAGTCAACTTACAGTGTGTGGCATAAGTATTTTGACAAACCCATCAACGTTGTGTTTTGAAATTCAATGCAACGAAAAAGTGACACTCTTAGATTTAGCCAGCGAAAAAATGAGCTAGAATATAGATATACCGCGTCTTCATCTACACTTTATGCAATGCTTCGTAGTCGCCCCATATTTGTCTTTGGGAAACTTAAAATAAAAAGGTAAAAACTGAAAACAGATTTGATTTCTGTTGCTGTCAAATAAAGCAAAGCAGTTGACTTGCCACGCTCACTTCTTAAATGGTTTCCCCCTTGTAACTTTAATATATAAAACTGTGCTCTTTGATTTGTCAGCAAACTTATGTAGATCACTGTAAAATATAATTCAATTTGTTTATTGTTTAAAAACAGAAGACAAATAAATATATTAATTGAAGACAAATTTATTCTTGTTATTGAAAGCTGAATGTGTTAAAATTTGATGTTCCTGAAGTTTCTGAGCGCCTGTTATTAAATGGGATAATCATGTAATGAAACTTAGTTAAGAAACTTCAATCATAAAATAGATATTTGAACTAATTCTTTAATTTATAATTAAAACCTTGTACAGAAAATTCTGTGCTCCTATTATTTGTTGGTAATAAAATTTGTTCTATTGGCTAAAATGGATCGCTTATAAGTTGGTGTTTAGAAGAAGAACATTATTCACCAGCAAATTGTTTTAAATCACAATTACTGGCAGCTGTTTATGTGCACCTAATGCTGATGCCCCACTTAATTACTACATAAAAACTTCTTTGTACGAATAGCAAAGTGTGTAATTCTTAGTTATGGGTTTTATGTAAAAATTCAATAATATTCTTTGTATAACTTGTTGTAAGACCCATAAACCAATCGAAAATGGTTTAATTCTTTATCAAAATATTCTCTTTTTTCATCCAAGTACTTTTGCATGTTCTTGAACCATTTGTCAGAGCATTTTTTCCATTTGATGAATTTTGAATACATCAACGACTTCTCTGCTAACGAAAATCCATATCTTTGCAGTTTGACTTTGATTTGCGGCCCTAAGTAAAAGTCCTTGGTTGCCAAAATAGAACTGTATAACAAATGAGATGATGCGTTGTACTAAGTGAGCTTCCGTTGTTATGGCTTATGATCCGTATTTAGCGTTTGGTCTTCCTCAATTTATCAAAAACTGCTTCTATACCACACAAAGTGGACCTTCTTACATTTGCTTCAATGGTTCGAGTTTTGTAAAGAACCAGGCGACTATTTATTTCCAAAAGCGTTAAAATTTTTTTGGATTGGGACAGTTTTCAAAGATCCACATTGTCAACTGCTATTTTGTTTCATGCATCAGCATTTGTTTACACCAAGGATAACAAGCATCTTCTTGAGCTTTGGTTAAGAGCAGAAGTCATGCAATAATTTTTTTTATTTGTGTCTATGATTGCCTCAAACTCACGGTTTTGTCACATGATATTCTTGCATTAAATATTTTCTAGTCCAGTAACTGGTTTTGCATGCCCTTCACGGAAACTTTAATACTGCTTCACAGTGACAGAGATTAGGGCTTCATTTCCAAAAGTGGAAATAAGTTGAGCGCTACAATCCTGTCTGACATGTCTCATGGGTTTTTTATAGATTTTTCTAGATCAATAAATTGAGAATTTATATTTTTCCAACAAAGAATTTATTTTGACAAATGTTTACCTCGTAGAGCGTGGCAAGACTTAGTTCAAATTTAACAAAAAAAACAAAACAAATAGAAACGATTATTTCTGGCTTACGGCCTTACTTCATCAGGTGGATGCTCTCAACTTAAGCCGCAGCCTCGTTAGCATCTCCGACAGCATTAAGATTATTCTGTACAGCACCACCCACCTCATCGTGCACCAGACGTTCCACTATGGGAAAACTGCGCAACAACTCAATGTACCAGAGTTCAATATTCTCCTCAACTGTTACTCGCAGTCCCTCAGCTTCAAACATTAGGAAGTTGTGTAAATCACTTCCTGTTACTGCTTCGAATATGCCTCCAGGACCAAAATCCTTATATCCGCGAGATACATCGAATATGAAATTATTCAGCGCCACGAGAAAGTGACCATCCAAGTTGTGCGAGTTGTATTGAGCCATTTCTTCTGATGAAAGGGAATGTATGATCCTGCACTCCAGCAGCCATAGGACTTTTTTTTATTAAAAATGTTTCCGAACATTTGTTAGCGCCCCACATTTCGCCACTTATTAACATACTCAATTATTGTTGTGCTTGGACAATGTCAGAGATTTGTTGCCTTCATTTTGACCCATTAATCTTATTAATTTTATTACAACATCTATCAATCGTCTAAGAATCATGTTTTGTTTCTCGTATTCACTTCTGCTAACTGCTCAGAATATAAAAGTATTCGCGTTTATTGTTCCGAAATGAGTTGTTTTTCATGTTCCTATTTAGTTAAGACGGTGTTACGCCCCAAAGACAAAGCCTCTTTCTCTGTCACTTTGCGCCATTGTTGTGTGGCTTTAGGCCAAACGAACTTGTTCTTCCGTATTCCGAATAGTAATAATACCCAATAATAATAATAATAGACATTTTTTCGTTCGTTTTGTTTTTAATTTATAATTTATACAAAATGTTTTGGCTGTCATAAGAGGTGTGGAAATTGAAAATTAATGTTTGGAGATTAACACTTTTGGTTGTGTTTTGTCTGTTTATTTCGGTTAACTGACACCGCCGAGGGTCAAAGCGAGTCAAAACTTGTTGACAACCCAAAACAAAAATTGTCTTAAAACAAAACAAAATCTAAAAATCGTCGAATCGTTTATTTTATAATGCATTTTTAATGCGCATTTATCTATTTATTAATATTTTGTTTTATTTTTTTGTAATATTTTATTGAAATTCAAAAAAACTGTTAAGCGACATCAATCATCGGTTTTAGTGTTCACGTCACAGCTTAATTTGTCCAGCGTAAAATTAAAAATGACCAAAAATATTTCGTTGTAAATTTACATAAAAAAAAGTGTTAAGTCGAACGAAGAGTTAAGCCTGTCCAAATAAATATGCGCATATATTAAAATATTAAGGAAAACGTATTTAAATACTTCGGCAATTCAATAAATCGAAATAAAGTTGTCACTCTTCGTGCTGAGTTGCTGTTGGCATTGTTTAAATCAAAAGTTTACTTCCTATAAATAACACATGTAAAACCTTTTTGTAAACGAACTTCCGTTATGTTGGATCATAGTTGAAGAATTCAAGATGGTGCGGAGAACAGATATCAACCATTAGGAAATGTTGGAAATGAAAGACTTGAGAGCGCAGCAAAGGGATACGCATTTACTTTCTTACTTAAATAGCCTCCAACGATCGTACGGTCATGTCCGCATGCAGGAAGGACAAGTACGCAGAGATCTCTCCATACCTAGTCATTCCAAATCGATTCCAGTCGCCCTTTATTTCGGCGTCTTCCAATCAAATTCAGGCCGCCCATGTAAACCATGCGTGCTGAAGCTCTTTCATCTATTCGAATGAATAGCTCTCTTATAGGACCAAAAATCGTGCGGAGAATCTTCCGCTCAAAAACCTCCAACCTCCCGGTTTCATCTGACTGAATCACGGTCCATGCCTCCATGCGCCATACAATACGGACCGAAAGTACCAGCGTCTAATAGATCTTCATTTTTGTCTTTCGAGAGAACGCTTCACTTCTTATTTGCTTGCTCAATCCAAAATAACATCTATTTGCAAGCGTGATTCTTCGCCTGATCTACAGGCTGACGTTGTTGTTGCTGGACATTTGGGATTCAAGATAGACGTAGTTTTTTACAACATTAAAGTTGAAACTCTCCTTCGTCACTGACCGTTCAAGATGCGATAACAGCGTGTAAGAAAGGCACCAAGTACTTAGTCTTGTTCTCATTCAAGAGCAGAGATTGTTTTTTAATCTCCAAGAATGCCTTGCTGACTCTCAATAACACTTCGAGCCTTTGCCGGGATACCTAGTGCAAACACCAGGGCGTCGAAAAACTTCGTTCGTATCGACGTGTCGAAGGCGGCTTTATAATCGACAAATAGGTGGTGTGTATCTTTACTAGACTCAAGGGTCTTTTCCAGAAATTGGCATAATGTGAATATTTGGTCAGTGGTCGACCTTTTTGGTCTGAAGACACACTGATATTCTCCTGTCTGTAAATCCTTATATGGCTTCAGCCTATTACACAATACGCGAGAAACAGAATCTTATATCCGATGGAAAGAAGACTTATTCCACGGTAGTTGGCATAAAAAGCGGGGTCTCCTTTCTTAAAGATAGCACACCGAACACTGAGATCCCAGTCATTGGGTATGCATTCATCGGACCATATCTTGCATAAAAGTTGGTCCTAAGCAACTCTTCGCCGCCGCTTTTAAATAACTCAGCTGGCAGCCCATTAGAGCCTACCGCTTTGTTTTTTTTTTAGCTTTTGATAACCGAATCGACCTTGTTATAGTCCGGTGGCTCTCCTATCATTTGCTAGTGGTTCCGGTGTCGTCGCCTTCAAGTAGGTTAGAAAAATGACTCCACCATAATTTCATTGATTCCTGAGCATCCGTAACCAGATTTCCATTTTCATCCTTACAGAAAGCTACTCCGGGCTTAAGACTTTTGATCAGACGCATGACCTTTTGATACAATTTTCGAGCTTCATATCCGTTACAGCACCTCTGAACATCGTCAAACTCACGCCTATCTTGTTCCTTCTCTTGCGCCCGAAAGGGCGTTTCTCCACTCTTCATTTCTCTCGATATCACTCTCTAACTGCTCGCATTGCTCCCGACTGCAGAGTTCGCTGATGGGCGGAGTTCTTCTCTGCAGTAGCATTGCGACACTCCTCTTCCACAGGTTTTGTCTAACTAATGACTTCCTTGGCAGCCCTATCCATGGAGCGGGTGAAATGTTTCTACTGCTCACATATATCTTGAGAAGACATTGAGGTTTCCCGTAGCAGTCGGGAGTGAGCGTTTGAAAAGGCTTCGGCGGTCTGTCCAACACGCTCGATGCGTGCCTTCTGTCAATCAAACCATGATCAATTTGGTTGCGTGTTATTTGATCGGGACTCAGCCATGTAGCCTTGTGGATGTTAAGGTGTTGAAATCTGGTACTACTAACTACCATGTTTTTCTTCTCCTTTTCTTTTCTTCTTCTCCTTTTCCTAGTGTTTTCACTATTTCCTGAAAAGGCAATAATAAATTATTCTTTCACTTTCCCAAAGCTCTTTTGTGCTAATTTTGCTTTTTACTCTCCCTTTTCCTACTTCACTTTTCTTACAAGAGAAATAATGTAACGAAAAAAAAAACAAAAATCCTCAACTATTTGTTATTATTCCTTATTATGTACAGAGTTGATATTCGTGTTCAGCTCCGTTTCAGGACACTGGTTACTTCTGGTTGTATGGTTTAGTGTTCTCTGTTTCACCAGCTTCAGCTTTAATCTGTTGTCTCCTCCTCCACTGTTGACTGCTTCTTTGCCAGTCCAGGTGGTTGTTGCCTTGTCTTATTTCTCGGTGATATGAATATTGCCTGTGTAGGCTTTGGGATCATTTTTAAATGACTTACATTCGTCATAACGGTTCTCTCTTCCGCTGAAACCTTTACTATATCTCCCTTCCATTATAGCATCTCATATTCACGAGTGTCCAAATTCGGTGTAAGTTTCTTCTGAAGGACCACACTTTCGAATTTGTCTGCGCTACAAAAATGTATCAAAGCCTTCCAATCAACTTACTTTAAGCTGACCTTGTACAAATCGTACAACTGAAATTTGTTAAAGAATTTCGGGGAATTAGCAGAAAATCGCTAAACTTTTAGAAAGAAAAAAAAACGCGCTAAGTAAATTAAGCAAAACTAAATTTGATTTGTGTATTAAAGCACACACAGCGAGAGAACTCCACTGGCAGTTCATGATGGAGGGCATGTTGGAGGTATTTGGTCGAGTCGAGTAGGTCGGTACTATAATAAAAATGTTGGTTCGTGCTAAAATGTGCTGCACGAAATGGCAGCGCGATTGTAAAACGCTGTTCCTGTTGCTTTTAGTATATGGGGTCGCTCGCTCGCAGGCTACAAGGTCCTTTTCTGTTGCCAACAGCGACGCCAGTGACGCCCACACGAAATGCGCCCATTTTTACGATATGAAATTACGATGTAGACGACGACGTTGAGCAAGTTGAAGCTGAAATAAACGCCAAGTCACACGAGGGCGGATTTACAAGTAAACGGCATAGGTAAGCAAAGAAAACTTTGAACTTCATTTTAGACACTTCAACTAATTAAATTGAGCTTAACTGTGCAGGTCGCTCGTTTTGAAATCTCCGAAGCTGTAATTTTGAACAATCTGAACAATTTCATGCCTTCTGCCTCGGTGCAGAAACACCAAAGAGAAGAAATGATGAAGCTTCCATTGAGCAATCCCAATTTTTACCGGCCAGCTCGAGTGGATCTCATGCTAGGAACCGACAAAGCCTATAACTTTTGCATCAAATATTTTCTGGTCTAGTTAATGGTTTTGCATGACCTTCACGGAAACTTTAACAGCGGTTCACAGTGGCAGAGAATAGGGCTTCATTGCCAAAAGCGGAAATAAGTTGAGCGCTGCAAGCCTGTCTGACGTGTCTCAACGTCGAAAGACCTCGTAAAAAAATATCAGCTACAGGATTTGTGCTCTCCAATATAAAAAAGTGCTGCAAATGTTGATGCTAAAAAATACCAAACTTTGCGCAGCACCTGATACCACTTAAGAATGCAGCAGTTCACAATTATTGTTGAAATATGGCAGAACTTTGTAGTCAATTGGTTTTTTATTGATTTTTCTAGATCAATAAATTGAGAATTGATATTTTTCCAACAAAGAATTTATTTTGACAAATGTTTACCTCGTACAGCGTGGCAAGACTTAGTTCAAATTTAACAAAAAAAAAAACAAAACAAATAGAAACGATTATTTCTGGCTTACGGCCTTACTTCATCAGGTGGATGCTCTCAACTTAAGCCGCAGCCTCGTTAGCATCTCCGACAGCATTAAGATTATTCTGTACAGCACCACCCACCTCATCGTGCACCAGACGTCCCACTATGGGAAAACTGCGCAACAGCTCAATGTACCAGAGATCAATATTCTCCTCAACTGTCACTCTCAGTCCCTCAGCTTCAAACACTAAGAAGTTGTGTAAATCACTTCCTGTTACTGCTTCGAATATGCCTCCGGGACCAAAATCCTTGTATCCGCGAGATACATCGAATATGAAATTATTCAGCGCCACAAGAAAGTGGCCATCCAAGTTGTGCGAGTTGTATAGAGCCATTTCTTCAGGACGCATGTCCTTCCTGAT
This sequence comes from Leucophenga maculata, assembly GCA_035044805.1. Classification (NCBI taxonomy): domain Eukaryota; kingdom Metazoa; phylum Arthropoda; class Insecta; order Diptera; family Drosophilidae; genus Leucophenga; species Leucophenga maculata. The sequence goes on from JAWNNP010000387.1 coordinate 666,040, forward strand.
GAAAGGTAATCGAGGCAACTGCACTGCAGCAGCCACGTTCTCCTCATCATTAGGAACGATGGCGGGTCTGATATGAACGAAGTAGAACATAATACAAATAAATATGGCGCCCAAGCACAAGGCGTAAGACAAAGTCGGCAGCAACTCTGCGGATGGCTGGCTAAGAAATTTAGTCAAAATAGATAGAACGAACGACAGAACCATCTCGAGAACTTTTTTTATAATAGATAAAACAGTACGATTTTGTAGCGTGATATAGTTTACGTCTGTCGATGTTGATTTGAACAGATTTTACAGTCGTAGTGAAACAAATTTCTCAACGCCTACTTTTTGCTCCTACATAAGATATATATCGAATAATTTATAAACTTTTAATGTCAAGACCGACAACTTATCAAACCACTCACGTGCAACCAAACTACTGCGCTGCTAGAATATTTTAGCCTCTCAGTCATTTTGTGTGTGTGCAGACTGCTGGCGCCATTTTTATGTCCTTGCCATTCATATACGACTATATAGGAAACTATGTGTGTGTGTGTGTGTGTGTGTATCTGTGTGTATTTAGACGTTTGCCCCCTTGACTTTTTACAGCCATTGTGCTAGTTCCATTTAGTTTGATTCAGTTCCTTGCACAGAATACGGAATTGTAATGCAGCATATGTACTTACATGCTCGCAGATACAATAATATAAAAGAAAAAAGTATCTGAAAGTATGTCGACTGCAGGCAGGCACACGCCTGCGTTATAAACACGTTTATGGGTGCTCATATTTTCCCAGAATGCCACGAGCCAGGCGTCCTATCTCAACTGGCAATTAATGGCAAAAACATTTGCGGAACAGAAATAAAAATGAAACACAGAAGGCACATGCAAAAATTTAAGTTTTCAGATACTTTTTTTTGTTGTTGTTAATTTATAAAATTTTTTACCTTGTCTTTCTTCTGAAGTTACAAAAATATAGAAGCTATAACAGCTTTTTCCGACGCGTCTGTAAATGCATGGAACTGAAAAGTTTCCAGCGGAGAAAAATTACCACACGAAGAAATTGGATATCATTTATTCAGTGTCATCGAAATCAATTTTCTCCAACCAAATTTTTTGCACCGAAAATCCTAAATTGGTCACTCTCCAGCACTTGGGTGTATATAGCAATAGCCGAGCATAACTCTACTACTTTGGGGACTATTTGAAGTATGTTAAGCGTTTGAAGCAGTTCCCTTTAAGGGAAGCATTCTCAAAAACATTTCTTTTGTAAATGCATCAAGCAGCCACATATACCCAGAGTAAGCTCTGGGAGCAAATAGTAAGAAGAAATAGAAGAAGTGAAGATACGACACCCTGCACAAGTTATTGTCAGTTTAAGATAGAAACTAAACTCTCCGAGCTCTCTGATAATTTTGGTATTTTTTAAGACATTTTTTCCTATGCTGACAAAGCTTTTTTGGTTGCAAAAATCTGCTAACTGCTAAACTAAAGAAGATATTTTCAAAATTTCAAAAGCTTTTAAAATATAATTCTTCAATCTTTAAATTAAATACTCGGACAGGGTGCTACAATATATGCTGTTAAACTTGAATTTTCTTTTCAAAACATTTCTAAACCATAAATATTTGATTTCAATTCTGTTCGTGATCTCACGTCTCTTAGAGATGATATTAGTGGAGGTGAAGATGCTGCAAATATATTGTTAGGTTCCACATTTTGTCTTGCATGTATTGGTATATCTATACTTCTTGTAATTATTATTTCTGCATTCTTGGACATCTTCCATCAACTCTGCTATTGGTAGGCATTGATATTCAGTTAAATTTTTGACATGCCTTCGAAATTTCATAAACTGAGGAAGTAAGTTTCTTCTTAGAATATATTTGAACCAACAGTTTGTTGGTTTGAAAGATTTCAACAAAATTTTGCACCATTTAAAATTTTCTTACACATTTTATAATTTTCTTATTGACTCCAGTAATTCGGGCTGTTATCTCATCAAGGTCGAAACATGATCGGAAGCTATTTCCATCGTATCCATACTTTAGACAGTCTACTCTTAGTTCCACCATCTTAAAATGTTCGACTTGTATAACATTTGTTCCCTATTTTGTTTTGTCTTCTTGGATGGTGTGTCTTCATAAAAAGTTTCTCCATCTCGCGAATGTGATGTAATGTATTACGTCTTGAAGAATGCGTTGGTATACTTTTTTCCACCTTCTTTTTACATGGTTGCTGCAGTTCCGTTACTCTAGCATGCGGTAAGGCAAGTTTAGAAACCAAAATATTTGGTAAACTTCTGGAATTAGTCTAGTTTTGAACAAACGCTCGTCTGTACAGTTTTCCTAAAACTTCATCCGAAAGTTGAATATTTTTCCTAAAACTTTGCACTTCCTCTACCGCACGCAAATATGAATCTAACTATGTCTCATGTCGCCGAATGCAGTCTTAGCTACTCTGTAGATCCATCGTCCATCGTCAACACATATAAACATATAGTTTGACTAAATTAATTTACTACTTTTCTGAAGACTTTCGAGATTATTTTCAACTATTAGCGATAAGAGAATTGCTTTATGCCCCGGGGTGATAGTTCAACATTTGATCTGTACCGAATGCCAAGAATAGCTGCTGATGAAGCAACTCAACCTACACAATTAATTCAATTCGTAATTGGCATATTTTTTTATATATAAATAAAACTAATAAATTATATTATATTAGGTATTCGTATATAATATACATAATTTATAGATCTGTCCAAGCATGAAAAATGTTTGTATTCATAGTTAATAGCGACTGCTCGTCTGTCTGCCACATTGACCTGCCCGACTAACTGATAAGACAAATTGCACGCCCGACAACGACATCTAAGCGTTCCAATACTATAGTAGTATACTATATAAGAATTATAGTACATACATTAAAAGTCCAAATAGCAAAAGCGATATGGAATGTTTTCAATTAAAGTGAATCATATCCTCAACCTATTTGAACTCGAAAAATTAAAAAAAGATTATGTGTGCGAAGAGCAAACGAAGACGTACAACGTCGCGTTGTATTGGATCAGTGAAACAGAAAAATATTTTGTACAAAATTAATAAACCGTTAGGAGACTTCATGTTCCATCAGGAAGTTTTGCAATCTCTAGCCGGAGACAGCAGCACCGTTGCAAATAATTAGTACGCAATCGCTCTCTTCTAACGGATCAATTGTGTTCGGTAGAGGTCTGACCCTTTTTTAAGCCCTTGTGATCCCACCAAATACAGAGCATTACCTTGGTGCCATGGATATTCGGCTTTGCCGTGGATGTTGATGGTTTTTCATTACCAGTGACAATCCGATGCTAAAATGACTTCGTTCAAGCAACGGCACTCAATTTCCAAGCTTTTGGATGAATCCCAATGCTTTTAAACGTCTGAAAACAGTTGTTTGCTCCCAAAGCTTAGTTTGTTTCCAAATTTCATCGCAATATCTCCCCAATCGTTAGGTGGATCATTTCGCTCATATTAAAGCTTCTGGATGAACTCAACATTTTTTCATATTTATACACACTTTACACCCTTGCCTATTGCCTAGTACCCCCCTCATTCAAAGCCTTATATACCGTTACCGTTACTTCTTTCCCGCTTTCTGCACTCTTTATGCACATTCATCATTTCTTCCTCAACACCCTTGCTCCCCTCTTCGGCCAACATTCCATCCATCATACGTTTGTACAACATTCTTCAAACAATTCGGCACGCTTCGTGTCAAGTTATTCGTTTGGAGAAAACAAAAAACAACAAATGCAACGGAGCAAAGGAAAAAAATAAAAAAAAAGCAAAAAACGAAAAAAAAAAAAAAAACAAAACAAATAAAAAGACAATTTTTGCTATTAGATATTTTTTGTTGTTGTTTTTTTTTTTTCAAGTCTTACAACGCAGCAAAGCGAATTGTTTTTGTTGCTTTGACTTGTATAAATTTTTGTTGTTGTTGTTGCTGCTGATTTTTTCTTCTTCTTCTTCTTCTGCTTCTTCATCTATTTCGACTTTTCTGTTGTGTTGTTGTTGTTTCGACTATTTTCTCATTTGAAAAATGCGCAGCCAATCAGCGTCGCGATGTCGTGATCAGCAGCAAATCGTTTGCTTCGCATGATGCGAGTTTCTAAAAATAGAATTTTCACATTCACTACAACTCGGCAGTAGCACACGAACGAACGATTGAGAACGATACGAAGATGTGCCGAGTGTAGCCGATTTGTTACGAATAGTAGAACGTGCGCCAGCAGCAACGGCAACAGCAACAACCAGCAATAAGGCATCAATAAGAACAACGTCGACTAAAGGGTGTTTCAACTAATGTTTATGGAAAATTTTTGAATAAATATTTTGTTGAAACTGAAAGAAATTTTGGAAATTCAAAAAAAAAAAAAAAAATGCGACTTTGAGGCTTTTATTTAGGAATCAGCCGCTGCCTCCAAATAATGTCAAGCCTGATCGGCTAGCATATCGAATTAAATATTTTTTTATATAAAAATTTAGATCGGATAGCAAGGCTACGAAGCACTGCACAAAGGGCAACCGTAGATAATGAAAAATACTGCCTTTCTATATTCTAACTCTTTCTCACACAGTCAAAATTTTATAGCTGTATTTGTTGGTCTTTTTTTAGTGTCGCTTTTTCGTTTCATCGAGCTTTAAATAATAACAACCATATTCAATACACAATACTTTGTTTAATGAATCTTCACTTTTCAAGAGACTAAGAATTATTTATTCAAATCTTAAAATCTATTTACATATATACTGAGCCTCCGTTTCGAGTCTTATGTAGTTACAGTGGCTCTAAGAGTACATCACAAGGCTGGAAAGTTATTTCTCCTGAGTCGTGTTTGGCTATTGTGTTGGGTTAGAGTGGATTCCGGTGAGAATTGAGTTTGCATTCGTAGTACTGGAGTACTACTACGAGGAGGGCTTTGTATTTCAAGCTTAACGAGGATCGTGTACTGCAAAGCCAGTGTAGGGAGCTGGCTGTTAGCTTTTTTTCTGTTTTCTTACCTTTGAGATGAATGCCGAGATGCACGACTTCATTGGCGACTCGACTGCAGCATACATACATATTTTTTTTTACGGTTTTAAATTTTTGCGAACAACTGTTGAAGCACCCTTTATATGATAATCAATACAATAAAACAAAAGTGGCAGCGCGTCTTTTTAATTCAATGTCGTTTGGTCGGTCGGTCAGTCGGTCGGGTCGTTCGTTCGTACGTTTCGTGTTTCGTAGTTCGTTAGTTCGCCGAAGCTTTCATGCTCTTGCTCGCGCCGCCCCTCTCTCTCTCGCACAAACAAAAACAAACCTTTCAATTATCTTTGGGCTGCAACAAGGCAGCATGTAAGTGCGAGCGGCAAAGTATACAAAGTAAGCGCAAAAAAAAAAAATAATAAAAATAAAAACGGCATTTGACTTGCTTTGAGAGCTTTTGTTGTTGTCGCTGCTGTTGTTGTCGCTGCTGTTGTTGTTTTGGCGTTTGTTGTTGGCGCTTGAATATTTATTTTTTGCTTGTTGTTTTTTTTTCGTATACTGCTATGCGCGGGTGTTGTTGCTGTTGTTGTTTTTATTGCTTTTTATATTATCTTTATTGCCGGTTTGCCGGTTACTTTATCTCGCTTACACGTGCATAGGCTGGCTCTTTCGCACACTTTTGCATTTGTAAATGTCACTGAATGTGTGTTTGTTTTCAATTTGATTGACCGATCGAGAGAGAGAAAGAGAGAGAGTGTTTGTATGCGAGAGTGTGGTCAAGGCGCATTAGAGCGCAATAGAATGCGCAAGAGATAGTTAGAGAGATACCGCGCGCAAAGCAGAGAGCGAGAGACTTAATTCAAAGCTTGTTTGCATGTGTCTGCGTTTTTACAGTCAAACCTCAAAAGCAAATGTGTGCAGCTATAAGATACTTTTTTCGATGTTTTAGTTTTTTTTTTTTGAATATTTTGAAAAAAAAAATATATAAAATGGCATCACGTCAATGCGAAATACATACATTTATGCCTCTGAATGCTCAAAACTGGCAACCCTTGGCCTATTCGGGCTATCGATAGTTTTTTTTCTTTTTCTTATAAGGAGTGCAACATGGTTCGTGGTTCGCATGCTACTGACATACTCTGGCTTCAAAATGGCGCTGTTCCTGATATGAAAGAATCTTTTATTGTTGGACAAGCGGTCCAGGAGATCCACAAAATTCTTCAGATGATATTTTCGAAAACAAAAAAGATGTGTTTTATGACTCCAAATACAACGTCCATTCTACAACAAATAGATCCATCTTTATAATGGATCCACCTTGTGCAATGCCTTATGCGAGCTTTTTCTATATTTCTGATGAATTGAATTTAAAGTTGATAAGACATTACATGATAACCGTGTGTCAGCTGTTAAATCCATTCGATACTGAACATTTTGAAGCCTCACTCCATATCGATTAAGGCTGCCAATGCGAACTTCTGCTTTTCATGGGTCATGTGTTGTACTACGCCATAGCTTCAACTTATTTCTTGAATGAAGATCCAAAAGTCGTTTTATAATTTTTGATGAAAACAGCTTTGATATTCAGTCCACTCTCACTTCTCTCTTACTAATCCGCTCTGTTCCTGTAAGAAGGCACCTCCGAAATAACTTAAGAAGCCTGAAAATGTCGTCTGTTCCGCGTGATCTATGGACTTATGGTCCCAATTTAATTCCCAGGCTTGAAAATAAAGCCCACTCTCACTTCTATCCAGCTCTTCAGCTGTTTTTCTGTAAAAAGGAACCTCCGAAATAAGCGGTATAGCTTGGGAATGCCAGACTTCTTTTTCTTGCTTATTCTTGGATGAAGATCCAACAGACATTCTGTACTTTTTATTGAAATCGATGGCAGACTTTTGGACACAAATTTATTCCCTGGGCTGGGAAAAAAGTTCACTTTCACTTCCATACAACTATTCAGTAGTGTCTCTGTAAGAATGCACCTCTAGAGTAACTAGAACAGCCTGGGCATATCAGTCGGTCCTGGTGATTTATAGACTAATGGGCACAAATTCATGCTGAGGCTTTTTTGAAGTCCACTCTCACTTCTATACAGCTCTTTGGATATTTTCCTGTAAGAAGACATACCCACCATAGCTTAAGCAGCTTCGACAAGTAGTGCTGGGAATATCAACGCGTAGGGTACCTCCAAGTCCAGCACAATCTTTCTTTCTTGCTGTATTTGCCATACAATGCAATGCACATACGACTGATATGAAAGTATTTGCATAACTGCGCCCATTCTAACCGATTTCTCAGAAGTCTACAGCAGATCTTGGCTCGGTCTTGCGTCTTATCTGTGACTCACAGAGCGTGCAGTGGGGATACATTGAAGCCAGCTTATCGCTGGCTGTGCATTGACATTGAACTTGAAGCTAAAGGGAAAGGGAAAGCCAGCCAGCGAGCGAGCGAGTGTACAAAGCAGATACAGAGCAAACGTAAGAACGCAAGAAACTGGATTGGTATTTCCGTATGCAGTTAGACTAATACTCGAATTTTTGAGATACATTTTGATGTATCAGAAATTAAAGCCTCTTACTTGCTTATATAATGCAAAGCCGAATTTTGAACCGGTTTAGTAGCTATCAGCAGAGTTGGGTCAGTAGCGTGCATGAAGCGTAACTGGAGCAACGGAGATGTGCACTATGAGCAGACTTTTTCAGAGGAAGCAAAACTTACAAACAAACTCGCAGATACAAATATATCTTTTTATATTATTTTTGATTTTTTTTTTCTTTGTCATTAAACTATCAATCATATTCTGAAAGCTGGCTTCCCTATAGACTAAAAGCTCAAATATTTGAATATATGTATAGAATATACAAAATAAACATTGCTGCACGGCAGAGAACTAGCTGTGTATATATACATATGTATCTTACAGATACTTGTTGGATTTTGCAAATATTTTGCTATACAAAAAACAACAAAAACTATAAAGAATAATAATAATAAAAAAAAAAAAAATACAAAAAAATAAACATTAAAAGCTAAAAGGCAACAACAACAAAAAAAGAAGCTAATAATAATAAAAAATACATTTAGCACGCAATGAAATATAGATTTATTTTAGTGAAACAGTGAAACCTTTTGTTGCGCTGCGCATACATCTTCAATTAGCTCGTTTTATTATTTAAGACATTGCTCGGCTTTTAGTTTAAAAAAAAGCTTTTAGCTTGATACACTTTTGAGTTACTTTGGCGTAGCTTAACAACAAAACAAAATTTAAAACAGTTTTTTATTTAATACTTTAAGTATTTGAAGTAGATTTGGCTGCCTAAATTTGTCTTAACACATGTTAGAGCAATGGAACTGCAGAAAACTTGTAGAAATAAAACCGTGGAACAAGTATACCAACGCCTTCGAATATTCCACCTGTGCCATACACTCCAGAAGAAGAGACTTATTTCTTCTTTATAAATCAAATGTTCTTCACGGGCATAATCATGTATAAATGCAAAACATCCATCAAATACAATGGTTACTGAGCTATCGGCTAAAGTAAAGCTTCAAGACTTAATTTATTACATTGCGACACATCTCATAGAGAGTTTACCTGAAGAAGAGGTTGTATTACTTCCTTAACTTGAGTAAATAATGGACGTGTTGGATCATCGGGAGAGAGTGCTTACAACCACAAAATAGTTACGAGGGTGGATATTATTGCAGCTACGAATATGTATATGGCATCTCTTGTTCCCTTACGACTAAGAAATTGGACTCTCAGAACATTGGAAAAATGCTCGGCCTTCGTTAGTTCATCTGATTTGGTTTGGAATTTCCCCAATGATGTAAGGAGTTCATCTTGAAGCTACCATATCACATTCGCAAAATGGAGAAACTTTAATGAAGACACATCATCCAAGAAGTAAAGCAAAATAAGGAAAAAATGTTATACAAGTCGAACATTTCAAGATGGTGGAACTAAGAGTAGACTGTCTAAAGTATGGATACGTTGGAAAAAGCTTCCGATCATGTTTCGACCTTGATGAGATAACAGTCCGAATTACTGGAGTCAATAAGAAAATTATAAAATGTGTAAGAAAATATTAAATAGTGCAAAATTTTGTTTAAATCTCTCGAATAATATCGAACTGTTGGTTCAAATATATTCCAAGAAGAAACTTACTTCCACAGTTTATGAAATTTTGAAGGCATGTCAAAAATTTAATTGAATATCAATGCCTACCAATAGCAGAGTTGACGGAAGATGTCCAAGAATGCAGAAATAATAATTACAAGAAGTATAGATATACCAATACATGCAAGACAAAATGTGGAACCTAAAAAATATATTGGCAGCATCTTCACCTCCACTAATATCATCTCTAAGAGACGTGAGTTTACGAACAGAATTAAAATCAAATATTTATGGCTTAGAAATGTTTTGAAAAGAAAATTCAAGTTTAACAGCATATATTGTAGCACCCTGTACTACCATTTAATTTAAAGATTGAAGAATTATATTTTAAAAGCTTTTGAAATTTTGAAAATATCTTCTTTAGTTTAGCAGTTATGATTTTTGCAACCAAAAAATTGGAACTTAAATCATTTAGTGCTTCACCGTGAGTCAAAAGTGCTTAGCCGATAGACAGAATAAGTTCCAGGATTGTACTTTGTGCCTCGCTACTAGACGATAAATTGGTTTTATCACCTGGAAATATTATTTCTGTCCATTTACACTGGCAGCAAATTACTCTAACAATTTGATCGAACGCAGTTCCATTCAGTCCATTGCAGTTTGCGCATTTTATGTAATTTTGTGATTTCCGAAACAGTTTGATAATGTGAAGACGTTATCACTGATAAGTCCTTTCGAGTCTTTTTCCATTTTTCCTTGAAAATTTTCGTTCAAGAAATTAATTGCATTACCCACCACAGTTCGAAACACAAACATTTATGATTCGCAAATAGTTTATTTCCAAAATTTTTTTTCACTATTTTGTTTTATTTTCAAAGCCATTATTTCTTATACATATCAGCTGATCGTTTATTCTTTATTTTTGTATTGTGTACTTTTTTTTGCATTAAAAATTGTTCTTTTTGTTGTTATTATCAAAGTTTTCATATCACAAGGCAAGAAAATACACAAACAAAAAATCACAAGAGAAAGAAAGAGATGAAAAAAATAAGCAGAAACAACTTTTCAAGGTCATCATACACAATTCTTGTTGTTGTTGTTGTTGTTGTTTAGTTGCCTTTGCTTCTGCGCAAAGCAAATCAATTTCATTTTCATTGCAATGCATTGAGTTGTTTTTTTTTTTGTATTTTTTGTTTTTGTTGTTGTACCATTGCACATGCGCTGCTATGAACACTATAACAACAACAACAACAACAACAATAAACTGTAAAACGCCCAAAAAACCGAAGCAGTAAAAGCCATTTCGCCGCCAACAACAAGAAGAAAAAAAAAACGAAGCCAAAACGAAGACCTTCAACTTGTCTGTAAAAAATGCAACAACAACAACAAAAACCACGTAAAGTCAAAATGAAGCACAACAAACACAAAAATAAACAAAGCAATGCTCCTGCACACACACACACACACACTGAAGCGCGGGCGCGCACACATGCAGTTACGCATTACTCAAGCAATTTTGCCGGCATTAGAAGCAGCAGCAGCAGCAGCAGCAGCAACAACAACAAAAATATTGACAAAGCAGTGCGAAAAACAACAAAAACAACAATTAAACTTATGCGACTTATGCACAGTGGCATGAAACACACAAAAAAGTAGTCAAAAGCAGAATATATGAAAAAAAAAAATTGGAGTGTAATGTCAAAATAACAGTGCATACTCAGTAAGTACCGTTAGTACCGCATGCACCGTTAAAAATAATTTCTAAAACTTTTATCTGTCTGAGTTGGCTTATTTCGGCTTAACTCCGAAATGACCGAAGCGATTTTGACGGGATTTTCACTGTTTGTTAGCTGTTGTTATAAGGCGTAAGTTAGGCTTTTTTTTTGGCAAAATTTTAATCATGAAATCTCAGGAACTGATATACTAAAAACTTGAAATTCAACAGTTAGATTTCTTCGCTAAGAAAAAATTATTAGATGCTCTAATTCAAGCACGAATATTAAAGATTCAAACATTTCAGTGGTCAGATAGTAATCTCATCTATCTCATCCGTAAAATGGAAAATTTAAAAATATTCCATAGTTTCCGAGCAAAAGGTTGCTCGGCTTCGGTTCCACAAAATTTTAGTTTTTTTATTTTTCTTTTCTTTTCTTTTCTTGAGAAAGATTGAAAGCTCCAAAATGCATGCTGAAACGAAATGAATATGAAACAAGGAAGTGAAAAATATGAAAAGCAAGAACTTAACAAACAATTCTTATTATTTGGGCATGAAACGAATTTTTATTGCAGCCTCGGAGAGCGAGAAAGACAGAAAAAAGTTGCAACTTCGTCGTCGTATAAAAACTAAAGTGAAAGAAAGAGCGAGAGAGAGTAAGAGTGTAAAATTTGTTTATCGCCCTTTCGCACCAAACTTAACACCCTCTTAAGAATACGCACACGCGAGGCTATGTAACAGTACAGTGGTTCATGCTATACAACAAAGTGGTCAAAATTTATAAAGTTGCTTGAAGAAAAAAGTCTGCAAAATTAACCATGGTTCTCCGGTTCGTTTTAAGTGATGCAGTTTGAACATTCCACGTATAAGTCTAAAGTATACAAGCCACGGTTCAAGTTTTTGGAAATTATACAGTTATCATTAAGCAATTACTTTAGAAAAAAAAATCACCCCAAAAGTATCTGCGCTCTTTGCTATGCTCAAACCAACGTGTCACCCCTCCGAACACAACATAATTTCATTTATGCCTTATTAATTTCGTTATTTGATTGTCACACATCACACCACGTCACACCGTGGCACACCACTCCACTCCACTATATTACGCTTTCTCTCTATATAACTGCGGAAACACCCTCGTTAGACTGATTATGTAATTAAGGGACAACATGCGAAAGTAGTTAGCAAAAATGGATACAAAATTTACAGAGGACTCACTTGAACATCCTTTCGGCTGGGAGCAAATTGTAAGAAAACAGTAAAAAAATGTATTTTAGTGAAGATACGACGCCCTGCACAAGTTATTTTCAGTTTAAGTTAGGAACTCTCCGAGCTCTCTGATAACTTTGGTATTTTTTAAGACATTTTTTCCTATGCTGACAAAGCTTTTTTGGTTGCAAAAATCTGCTAACTGCTAAACTAAAGAAGATATTTTCAAAATTTCAAAAGCTTTTAAAATATAATTCTTCAATCTTTAAATTAAATACTCGGACAGGGTGCTACAATATATGCTGTTAAACTTGAATTTTCTTTTCAAAACATTTCTAAACCATAAATATTTGATTTCAATTCTGTTCGTGATCTCACGTCTCTTAGAGATGATATTAGTGGAGGTGAAGATGCTGCAAATATATTGTTAGGTTCCACATTTTGTCTTGCATGTATTGGTATATCTATACTTCTTGTAATTATTATTTCTGCATTCTTGGACATCTTCCATCAACTCTGCTATTGGTAGGCATTGATATTCAGTTAAATTTTTGACATGCCTTCGAAATTTCATAAACTGAGGAAGTAAGTTTCTTCTTAGAATATATTTGAACCAACAGTTTGTTGGTTTGAAAGATTTCAACAAAATTTTGCACCATTTAACATTTTCTTACACATTTTATAATTTTCTTATTGACTCCAGTAATTCGGGCTGTTATCTCATCAAGGTCGAAACATGATCGGAAGCTATTTCCATCATATCCATACTTTAGACAGTCTACTCTTAGTTCCACCATCTTGAAATGTTCGACTTGTATAACATTTGTTCCCTATTTTGTTTTGTCTTCTTGGATGGTGTGTCTTCGTCAAAGTTTCTCCATTTTGCGAATGTAATATGCTAGCTTCAAGATGAACTCCTTACATCATTGGGGAAATTCCAAACCAAATCAGATGAACTAACGAAGGCCGAGCAATTTTTTAATGTTCTGAGAGTCCAATTTCTTAGTCGTAAGGGAACAAGAGATGCCATAAACATATTCGTAGCTAAAATAATTTTGTGGTTGTAAGCACACTGTCCGGATGATCCATCACATCTGAAGAGGAAGTTATTCAACCTCCTCTTCAGGTAGACTCTATATGAGAAATGTCGTAATGTAATGAATTAGGTCTTGAAGCTTTACTTTAGCCGATAGCTCAGTAACCATTGTATTTGGTGGAACAGATGCCTGCTTAGCAATTAAATTTTTTTTTGTACCCAGGAAAAACATTCATTTTATTATGCAGTAAGTACATAGTTCCTTCTTCTGGAGTGTACGCTATTAAGACTCTACAGGCTCAGCATTCGTTCAAGAACTCCACGACCAATTTGAAGTTTAGTTGCCATACAAATCCAAAGCCCAAAACTATTTTATTATAGTTAAAACAAGCTAAATAGGCGTGACATGCGATATATATAACGCGAATCCTTTTTAAAGTTTTTTAACCATTTTTTATTGGAACACAATTGTTTATTTTTTGCAGTGTATATTAAATATTTAATATAATTTTTCTGCATATTTATTTTTTTTTGTTAATGCACTTCGACAACTGTGCAACGCACTGTAGTTCTTGTTGTTGCTCTATACATTGTCTTTACTTTTTGCTTTTGCTTTTGCATTTTACATTTTCATTTCATTTCATTGTGTTTCATTTCATTGTTTCTTGTTGTTGTTGAGTTTGTTCGCAGCATGTTTGTTTCATGTCGTTAGAACATGCGTCGCAGTCGCTGTTGCTTTTACTGTTGTTTTTGCTTTTGCGTTTGCATTTGAGTTTGCCTTTGCCAGCCATTGCCCGATTGACTGACTGACTTTGTTATTGTTGTTCTTTGGGTTGGTTTCGTTTTGTTTGGTTTGGTTTGGTTGGCTCTAAGCGAAAATGTTTCAATACAATTCGCTCAAACATTTCAATTCAATTCAATTTCATTCAACGTGTTGGTCTCGTCGCGTCAACATCGCCACGGAGAGCGCAGTTCGAATTGATTCAATTTCAATTTCAAATTCTTTAGCGCAATTTTTTTGTTGTTGTTTATGTTTGTGTTTCAATAAAACAAAAAAGAAAAATCATTAAATTATCAACGAATAAAATAAATAAAAAAAAATTAAATGTGATTTTTTTTGTTGTTCGTTTTGTTCTCACTTTTGAGTAGCAAAATACACTGTAAAAAATAATACAAAAAATGCCTTATAAGCCTAAATACACGCTTTAGCGGTGCAAAGGGTGCAGACTAAACTAAAACTAAAAAAAAAAATGGATTTTGAGTTTAGTTAAAAACAAAAAATAAACATAAATAAAAAAAACCCTCTTACTTTTAAGTGTTGAAGTGCTTTAAGTATTGTGTATATGTAAAAAAATAAAAATAAACCCTCAAATACTGAGAAAAAAGGCCTTTAATATAACAAATACCACGATATACAGTTATATAAGCATAGAATTTTTTTCAAGTGTACATGTGCAACCATTTTAAAATAATTTAAACAATTTAAAATAATTCTATAATTAATATTAAAACAGCTGATTGTCAAAAGAAACATTGAATAAGAAGTTGCACAAGAACAGCTGTTAGAGGTGAGTAAACCAGTTGTGTATTATAAGACATTTTTAACATTAAAATGCAATTTTCTTTTTTTGAGTTTTAGATTACTCAAAACTTATTTTTTTTTTTTTTGTATTATTTAAAACAATATTGTTCAACAGGTTTGGTCATCTACTGCCCTTAAGTTATGCATGTCTGAACGTCGAGCAGTTTGACGAACATGCGTTATATGCTTACAGCATAGACATATTATGGTCGTTTCTACTGCACTGTAACTCCCTTAACTATAGATCTTACTTGTTTAATTTTGAATACATCAACGGATTCTTCTGCTAACGGAAATCCATATCTCTGCAGTTTGACTTTGATTTTCTGGTCCAGTAACTGGTTTTGTATGACCTTTACGGAATAAGGCTTCATTGCCAAATGCGGAAATAAATTGAGCACTGCAAGCCTGTCTGACGTGCTCTCCAATATATAAACGTGCTGCAAATGTTGATGCTAAAAAATACCAAACTTTGCGCAGCACCTAATACCACTTAAAAATGCAGCGGTCCACAATTATTGTGGGAGGAAGTGATGCTATATGGCAGAAGTTTGTAGTCAATTGGTTTTTTATTGATTTTTCTAGATCAATAAATTGAGAATTTATATTTTTCCAACAAAGAATTTATTTTGACAAATGTTTACCTCGTACAGCGTGGCAAGACTTAGTTCAAATTTAACAAAAAAAAAAAAAAAACAAATATAAACGATTATTTCTGGCTTTTGGCCTTACTTCATCAGGTGAAAGTTCTCAACTTAAGCCGCAGCCTCGTTAGCGTCTCCGACAGCATTAAGATTATTCTGTACAGCACCACCCACCTCATCGTGCACCAGACGTCCCACTATGGGAAAACTGCGCAACAGCTCAATGTACCAGAGATCAATATTCTCCTCAACTGTCACTCTCAGTCCCTCAGCTTCAAACACTAAGAAGTTGTGTAAATCACTTCCTGTTACTGCTTCGAATATGCCTCCGGGACCAAAATCCTTATATCCGCGAGATACATCGAATATTAAATTATTCAGCGCCACGAGAAAGTGACCATCCAAGTTGTGCGAGTTGTATAGAGCCATTTCTTCAGGACGCATGTCCTTCCTGATGAAAGGTAATCGAGGCAACTGCACTGCAGCAGCCAAGTTCTCCTCATCATTAGGAACGATGGCGGGTCTGATATGAACGAAGTAGAACATAATACAAATAAATATGGCGCCCAAGCACAAGGCGTAAGACAAAGTCGGCAGCAACTCTGCGGATGGCTGGCTAAGAAATTTAGTCAAAATAGATAGAACGAACGACAGAACCATCTCGAGAACTTTTTTTATAATAGATAAAACAGTACGATTTTGTAGCGTGATATAGTTTACGTCCGTCGATGTTGATTTGAACAGATTTCAACTCGTAGTGAAACAAATTTCTCAATGCCTACTCTCCGCCCATAAGTATTTTCTGTCTGTGTGAGATATTGTTTTGGAGATCTATTAATTTATTACTAATGTAATAGAATAAGAGATCTTCTTCTCGCTACCAGAATCATATGTTTCTTTTCATAGCATGGCTCTGTCTGTCTGTTTTTGAATGTGAAGGAGTAGTAGGAGACAAATAAGTACGCATTGCCATTGACTCTTTTTTAGCTATTTGCTGAATATGGTCAGTTTAGTACCATCAGCCCTTATGTCACCACAGTTCTGGCCATTGTGAGCTATGAGCTACATGCATTTTAGTTTAGTTTCCCAGCATCGTTGAGATATATGCCATGTTATTTCCCCACATTGGAGAATTGTGAAAGCATCTCAAACATTAGCTGAGTATATGCTCCTTCCTTATTTGGAGCATCAAATTTGTGGTCATATAATGTATCTTCATATTTTCCTACACTGATTCTAAACAATGTTATCAATAAAGACTCGAGCCTATTAACTCTGTTAGCCAACTTGTTAGGTAGTATCTTTGCCTATCTCTGAAGAACCCATAAAAGCGCAAAACTCAGTCTCTTTGGCTTTTAAGTTGTCTTGGTCTGTGATGTTCAATTAGTTCATTCAATAAGTATTTGGCTCTCATAAGATTGTCCACCACCAGACTTCTCTACGGTCTTTAACAAAAAAGAAATGAGAACTGAAAGCTTCCTTTCCACTTTCTTCAGAATACTTCTGAAAATGTTTAACATTGAACCTACTAAGAGGACTGTAGTAGAGTTGGCAAGAATTCATTGACATCAGCGGATCAATATGATTGGAGGAAGCTATTTGCTCAGCTCAAACTATTCACCGTGCAAATGTGGCTCATAACGAAAAACTTTCTAAAGCCATAAACACTCTCACAAAATATTTTAGCAGGAACTTGCACACTTTTTTACTCGTCTTTGGTCCAGTTTTTGAGTATTTAGTTAAATTTTTTTAATTAATCAAAAAAAGTCATATTATAGCGAGGCTATTTGAGTATGAAGAGATAAAGGTAAAGAGAAAAGCAAGAGAAAAATATATTGCAATGAACAAGATAACGAAAAAGAGAGTAGATCCGGTAAAGCAGCGGAAACCAAGCAAGCAAGTGCGAATTTTTTGAGTTAAAATTCCAAGTAAAGTACACAAGTAGCTTACTAAGCCGCTAATTATTGAACTAAGTTCGAAGTAGCCCAACACAGCACAGTTTCGCTGGACTTTCCCATTTTATTAATAACCACAACAGCTGATTAGGGCTGAAGGGGCTGTCTGCTCATATATATACGAATGAATCTTGCAGTATTTGTTTCTGCGGTGTAGAACGTGTTAATGTTGTTGTTTTTGTGATTAAACAAACATTTTTTTTGTTTTTGTATTTATCTGAAAATTTAATAAGTTTATTCAACGACGAGTACTATGTGCAGTTGATATATGAAAAGGGTTTAGGTTTGTCTAAGTATTTACATTTTAAGGCTTTATAACTAAGAGTTTCTAGAGATCTGTGTGTACAAGCAGGACGTCAGAACAGACGGACAGTGCAAGTATATCAAGTTAGACAATCTACTATGCCTACCCACATATGTTTCTAAGAAGCTAATATAGGCTTTATGTGAGAACTGTGTTTTTTTTTATCTTCACTAAGAGATAAATCATGTTTGTAGTCCTCCCATTTTCTGTTGTCCTCTGCTATATAAATAAAAATCGGATGTTTTCCTTTTTGTCTTTACCTTTTCATATTTACTATCAAATAGCCTCGCTGTAATTCTATTTTGCTTAAGTTGTCTTCACAATTCCTCTGAAGCTTCCCTCTTCAACTGAAAATGTTCCAAACACAATTTCACATGGGCGGCAGCCTTTTCTAAAATACTATCTTAAAGTCTTTGCACATTATAAAAAAAAAAAAAAAAAACACAAATATCAACAAAAATAAAATGTATCTAGATCCCTTAAAGCTCATATGTAGCGCACATAAGCTCACATAGTCCATGTTCTTGTTCTGTTCTTTTTCTGCTTCTTCTTGTTGGTTTTTTATTTTTTTTTTGGATTCTCTACGCCGACAGTAGCACTACAGTAGCCTTTTGCGTTGGCGTACACCGACTGCGGCAGCCTAACAGGTGTCTTTCTTCGACTAAAAACGCCGGGTTTCATTACGAAAAAAAAGTATCTTTAATGCGTCTAAATGTATCTGTGAGATATATGTACAAAGCGCATGTATACAGTACAACATTCATTAAAAAAAAAATCCTCTTCATGGGTTAAAAAAAAAAAATAAAGAAAACAAAAAAACAAGTGACGAAAGTCTATGTGCAAAGCAGAAAATTTTGGATTTAATATTTTGGGATAAAGAATTTTCATGCGTTTTTTTTTTTTTTTTTCTGAAAATTAAGGCTTTAATGTGAAAAAATGGTTATACATCAGAAGCTATGGCAGTTTGTGGATTCCATCCCAAAAGAACTACTCCGATACCCTGTTCTGAAGTGAAGCGTATTCCGGCGAAGGCATTTTGCATTGTTCTGAACAAGTAGTAATCAGAAGGGGTCATGTCTGGGCTATACGGCGGATAAGGTAGAACTTTCCATACACTGTTTTCCAAAAAGTTTTTAACTGGTTCTGCAACATATGGCCGAGCGTTGTCATGCTGGAAAATTATAGATTCGTGTCTGGTCGCATATTCTGGTCGTTTTTCCGCGATCGCTCTCTTTAAACGAATCAATTGTATTCGGTAGTGGTCCCCTTTGATGATCTGACCCGATTTCAAGAACTCATAATACATCCCACCAAATACAGAGCATGGATATTCAGATTTGCTGTGGATGTTGATGATTAGCCAGTCTTCATATACAATTTCTTGCGCTTGGGGTTATCATTATGAATCCAATTTTCATCACCAGTGACAATCCGGTGCAAATGTGACATCTTTTTGTGACATTCAAGCAACATTTCCGACATGAAGAATCGGCGTTCGACGTCTCTAGATTTCAATTGATCCGGCACCCAATTTCCGAGCTTTTGGATGAATCCCAATGCTATTAAACGTCTGGAAATGGTTGCTTGATCAATTCCAAAAGCTTTTGCAGGTTCGATCAATACCTTCAATTCTGCATCTTCAAACTTTTTTGTCTGTCCGGGTCGTTCTTCGTCTTCTAAGTCGAAAACCAAACCACTTCTGGGACGTTCGTGCAACTAGAGCAGGGACACCATAAACTTTCAATAAAAAACGTTGTCTTTCGGCAGCACTTTTCTTCATCTTGCAGTAATGAAGAAGAACTCCCCGCAAAAAACACTTTATCTGCCACAAAGTTCGACATTTTCAAATTAATAGAAAAAACTGCTTCAACCAAACCAACATATACTAAAAAATACCCGCAATGACAGTAGCTTCCAAATGAATATAGTCACGAATGAACAAGATGCAAAGTAATACTAGTAGCGCCCTCTCTTAGTATTGACGCTTGATATATTAAATTTGGCATTTTTTACTATTATTTTAAGTTTTGTATGAAAGCTTTGCTTTATAGCGAAGCTAGCGCATTTTTTTTAGTACACATTAACTGTCTATGAAGGAGACTAGTTACTGTGTCGACAAAATTGCAGGCTCTTCAAGAAAGCAACAAATTTTTATGAAAATTCCATATGACACATGCCTGGTCTAGCGTCCACTGTGTTCTACATACATTATCCAAATATTTAGTTTTTTTTTTGCTTTTAAATCTTCGACGTCTGCTTGGTCGTTTTTGTGTATTTTTGTTTGTCGGATGCTGCTGCTGTCATTAAAATTAGTTGAAATTGATTTGTTGCATTTGTTAAATGCGTGCTGTGCAGAGATACAACGTATCTCAGCAATAATATAAGCCACCCTCGGCATAAATTATATACGTTGCGAATTTTTATGCGATTTTGTTTTTCTTGCTTTGAATAGTTTTGTATTATTATGTCTAATGGTGGTGCAGAACATAAATACAATTCAGAAAAATTTGCTACTTATCGCGCACTTGTATCTTGTATCTACAGAGTAAATGATGCGGAAGCAATGCACCCCAAATTCAAGCAGAAGAAGAAAAATAAAAGACATAACAAAAAAAAAAAAGAAAAAAAAAAGGGGAACAACTTTGAGGCTTTTCACGCGCCATTCACTGCGTAGCTAAAACGCTAAAACGCTAAAACTGATGAATGACTTTTCATTGTGCGCTGATGCTACTACGAAATATTTTTTCTTTTTTTCTGCTGTTCAATAAAGTGTAGACACATTGAGATACATTCATTTGTTCTTTGGAACAACTAATTGCTACGCAGTTGTTGTTGGTATTTGTAATGCTTTAACTTGATGTTGATGGCAGCTTTGGAACTTAAAAAGTATCTCAAACTTGCTGTTTACTGTTTTACACATTAAGCGCACAAATTGCGTCTCAAATATTATTGCGTGCTGTGCACATATATAATATTTAGTTAATTTGTAGTTGTAGATTTTATTTTATTTTTAATACAAAGTATTTTTTTTTTTATTTTTTCTATGCACTCAAATATAATTCACTCAAAATTGTCAAAAAAAAAAAAATAAATAAATATATATCATATATATACACATAGAATCAAGCAAGCACGAAACGCTGCTGCAGCCACAATGTATCTCATACACAGCAGCAGCAGCAGCGCAAACAATTTGTATACAAATGTATCTAGATACAAACAAGTCAAACGCGCATCCCGCATTTTTTTCTTTCTTCTTTTTTTTTTTCACTCGTATTTTAGTTTTTTGTTTTTACTTGACTGACAATAAAATAAACAAAATAAAAATAAAAACGACTGAAACAAATTACTGAAAACATAAAATTTTTATTTTTTTTTTTTATTTTTGGTTTTTTTAATTATTTAATTTTTTTTTTTTTTTAAGGTATCCGCTCGTTTGTATTTTTGGGCAGCCGCGTGCAGTTTTTTGTTCTTTTTATATTTTATATATTTTTTTTCTTATATTATTCAAGGTTAAACAGGCTTAACTGCTTGATATATGTAACAGTTAAAAGTGGGCGTGGCATAGCGTTAATTAAATGAGTTGCGGCAAGTTAAAAATTAACGTTTTAGAGACTCTTCTAGATTTTTGTATGTAAAAATGGGGGGAAAAAAGAAAAGGAAAAAAATGGGAAAAATAAAGAAAAAGAGAAAAAGGCAAAAGCAGCAGGAAAATACAGTAAACATGAGAAGTTTACACAAAATGAGTAAAACTTAAAAATTTAACTCATTTTTATGGTCAAAATTTGGCATTTCTGATCGAGATTGCAATCTTCCTAAGCAATCATTCTAAAGCCTTCTCTAGAAGAAGCGCCAATTATACTTTGTGCGGCCTCTGTTATCAGTTCAACACATCTTTCAAGAAAAGTATAGAATTTCCAATGTCTTTTCTTTCGGCATGATTTGAAGGTCCTCATTATAGAAATATGTCGAAGGACCGGCGATGCTGTAACCCGACACTTGTGCCACACAATAATTTCGGTGTAATCTCGAGCAGGGAAGGTAATTTTTGGTGGTTTAGCTTCTCCAGCTTTGATTATTCTTTGCAATGCCAGCTCCTCAATGTAGTCTCTGCCAACGAACAACACACTGACAAGTGGGTTTTCTGGATGCACAAAAAAATCATTTCTTTCAATAACAGATCTCATATTTTCGTGTAAAAAACGAGAGTACGTAATCAATTGAATAATATGTTTGGCTCCTTCCTTAAAAGATGTCTTTTGCTTGATTAAGAACCAAATCGGAGCATATATTTCAAGCACGAAGTTGACAAGCAATCTGATGGCTGGAGTATATGATTAGCAAAAGAAAGCCATCTCGAGTGCGGCATTTTTCCAGGCTTACGGTTTGCTAGCTCAGGACTAGAGGAACCAGTTGATACAGCTTGACATATCTCATAAAAATATTTTTGAACCGTACTTAGTTCATTAACTCCATTTTTGGCAAGTCTAGCCAATTACTAGCCACAGCACAAAAAGATGACGTGGTTTTATTTTCGCAAGTAGCTAATTTTTTACCAATAGGTCCGGAATAATATCCAGGTTCTGAAGTCCAACCATCTAAAGTCAAGAATAAATGACGAAGGGGTAACTCATTGGCATGAAGCATATAAACACACCATTGCAACGATATCTCCAAATACTCCTCTAAATATTGTATCACATCACCTTTTCAACTGGTGTAAGTTGGAGTTCCGTCACATCCAACGAAAATTTCAACCTTGACCCTCTTATAAAGTTGTGTTCAACGTTAGATATTCCTGTGTCCCAAATAAATTGATGGAGGTTCTGCTAAGATAGAGATGTGCTCTTCTGATATTACTTTGCAATGGTAATGATCCTCTATTTTCTCATCTATCAGAGTCTAGACTTTTCGTCCATGAAAGTAAATACTTTTTATAACAATATCTCCAACATCTTTGGAAGTTTCGCTCCGGGCTTTAGATACAGCTCTGTGGATTTTGTTTTTAGCAACTAAACTAAATTTAAATTTCCGGTAGAAAACTATTTGACTTCAACCAAAACCGCAAAGAGGCAACAGCAGCAGCAGATCGTGTCTATAAACCGTATCTCTCACAGACTTAAGCAGCTTTTGGCAAAGGCAATGTATTCCGATTTGCCGTTGAAGTCGATGGTGTCTTTTTTATTAGATAAGTTTCTAAGGAAGATTCACACATCGGATCTTCATCTTCATCCCAAATTGCTTGGACAGAATCGGTTCCTTAAGCCCTTATTGATTCTTCATTTTGTCTCTGCTTTCGTTTCATTAATTTAGCTGTTAGTTTCTTATGAACACCGCTTATAACCATTTCATCCTTTCATTTCTTTGATCCAAAAAAACAATTCTTTCATTGATGGGAAACTTCTTACGTTTAAAACACGAACAAGATGCAAATGAAGTGCATTTGCAAGCAGTTACGTCGAGAAGCTTCTCTTCAGTTTGGTTGGAGATACTTTCCGAAATCAGATTGAAGTAATTGAATAACTCGTTCCTTAGTCACAATTGGAATCGAAGTTCTGGTCCAAATATTGTTGATATGTTCTAAGACAATCGCATATATAACTGAATTTAATGGATCTTACGTCGTGTTTGTATAACACCTAAATAGAACGAAGAGTAAATATTTTTTATAACTAGTTCAGGAGTCGAAATTAGGGAAGTATCACCATAAAAATGGAAATTCTTCAAGAACATTGAAGACATAATTTTATTTTATTTTTTTTAAAATTATTTTGCTAAAAATAAATTTTACGGGATACCTTTTTTTTATTTATTTTTTTTATTAATATTTAAATTTTTTTTATTAATAAATAAATTTTGTTTTGATAAGCAAATTCAAATCAATAACTTTTCTTTGGCAAACATTAAATTTGAATACTTTCGCATGAAGCCGCTATAAAATCTGTAAACTATATACATATATACACGAGTATATATAGTATATAGTCATATAAATTTGTACAATAGCATAATTAGGTGATTTCGCGCTATGAAAAGTGTTAACAAACTATGCCAACTCGATGCGGCAGCAGCCACAGCGGCACCATATTATGCTATGCGCTTCTCCCTTTCGCCCTCTCCCTCACACTTGCGCTCTGCTGTAATAGCTTATTAATTTTTATAAGTTCTAATTGCTCATTTGCAGCGCATATATGCGGGTTTAATATACAATTTTCGATGATTTATGAGACAAGCAGACAATTAAATAGATTTTGTGTGTGAAATTTGCTTTGCGCTACATTGAAAGACTGAAAAAAGATACAAAAAGAAAAATAAAAAATAAAATAATGGTAGTCAAAGCAGTAGAAACAAGCAAGTAGCGCGTGTATGGCAGCGGTATCTACTTGTGGCCACTATATGGCAGTCATACATTGCTGCGGACTGTAAAAAGGTCAAAACAATATGAGGCAGATAAACTGCAACTGGCGTAGCTATACATCACGAAAAAAGTGTTTTCAAAAGATATTAATCCTTTTTCATGATATAGTAATAAACCGTATAAACGTAGCATATGTTTGAAACCCCCTAATTGTTCAGTCAATATGAATTATGGCCAAACATAGTCGAACTATGCTCGACGAATTTTAAAATTAAGCACAGACAGCAAAATAGAAGAAATAGTACCGCTAAGTTTTCCATTGGTTGTTATTTGCCAGAGTGCCCTTGTCGTACTAAGATATAGTCACAGATTTTGTATATCCATTGGCCTGCTTGGCAGCCCTATCCATGGAGCGGGTGATATGTTTAAGTTTTCCATTTATTCTTATTTCTCAGAATAGCTCTGACTTTGCCCCTGAAGGAATGGCCGCGGAATCGCTTCAAAGCAAACTAGAGCCAGGGCACTCTCTCCTTGACCTTTTGCAGATGTCCTGGTTGCCAAATTCAAACAATTTCCTGCTCTACCAAGAGCTATACTGCTGCCGGTCGAGTGCTCGCAATATGTGCTCAGTGACACAGTGGATTTGCTCCAACCAAAAGCCGAACTAAAGGTCTGCCATCCGGCTCCACCACACCGTAATGATCGCAAGCCTAGCAATGTTCAAAACGTTCAAAATCGAAGGCAGTCGACTAATTAGCTGGTTGGATCCAGGGTTCATCTCCGTTTTGCCAGGTATCCCTTGAGTATCGTTGCGTTGATTGCTTGCTGTAACCTTATTATTGCATTGCAATAGAAATAGTGAGTTGTTCTCATATACCGGGGACTCATTGGACTTCAGACGCTTGATTACGGTTTCAACAACCTCGGGGGCAGAAAGAGTCTCGTAGCATCTTTTTCAAAGCTTCGAAATTGAAGGCATCTCCGTTTTGAATGGCTTGGGAAACATTGCGTCGGAGAATACTGTAACTTAACTATGACATTGAGGACAGCACTCTCCGGTGGGTCATTCCGGGATTTATCGGATTTCAGACGCTTAATTATGGCTTCAACATACTCAGGGCCAAATGGGTATTTGTGTGCTGACAGGAAAAGTCTCATAGCAACTGCTTCTTCGCGTGATGCTAACTCGAAGAGCAGGAATCTGTTCTAGAACATAGCTGTTTCCTTGCTAAAAGTGAAAACTAATTTTCTGCTACAAGCATATTAAGCTGTAGAGACACAAGTGATTGGACACAGTCTATAAAACTAAAATTAATAGAAATGTATCTTTTTTTGGTTTTGGTTTTCAAATAGAACATTCTACTAAATAGAGCAACCATAATTTGAAGCATGTAGCACTGAACTGAACAGATCTATTAGCATAAATTTTTATTTTTCCCTTTTTTTTTTTTTGATTAGAATTTGAATTTTTACGTTCACTCAGTCACTCAGTCGTTTCGTCACGCGTCGCTACCTCAGGCCCTACTTCAGCTACACCGAAATACGTTGAGATACATTTTCCACTTTTGCTTTCGTTTACAAGTTGAGAAAATAATTGTACGAGAAAAACCGAAAAGCAGAAACAAAAAAGCACGCAACACGCACATAAAAACAAAAAGTGAACTTGAATTTGTTGTGTTTATTCTTTTTTTTTTTTTTTCTTTAAGGGGGGGGGGGGGAAATATATTTCCGAATAGTTTATTTTTCTATCTGTTATTTTTTTTTTGTCGGTTTGAGATTTCACACGCTGCTGCTCGACTGCCGCTGTTAGAGCAATTTACAGTCTTCCGCTTTATACGCATATCAAAATTAAAAAGTAACTCCACAAAAAAATCAGAGTCTTTTGGCCAAAGAAAAACAACAACAATAAACCAAAAAAAAAAAAATAATAATAAAAAATGATGATAATAATGTAAAAACTTTAAAAGCAATTTTCTCAGGTAGAATTTCCTATTTAATTTTGAACTTCAACGCACAAAAAATCGTGCTGGCTGGCTACTATTTTTTTTACTCTAATTCATAGCTTTAAGTCGGAAGCCTCGAAGGTTAGACATTTTAGTATTAGTTGTGCTTGTAGTAAATAACAAAAAAAAAAAAAATTGTATCTTTTTTTTGTATCTTTTGTCTGCGTTGAGTTAGATAAATTGTTTGAGGGCGTGCTGCTTTGCGCATATTTTTCTTACGCAGCATGAATTCTTTTTGTCATTTTTGTTGTTATTTATATTCTTCTTTTTTTTTTAAGCTTTTTACGCCAGAATTGTTTAGCCATATGTTGGATATTTTGGTATTTTGGAGAAGCTACAATTTAGCATAAGCAGAAATATATTTTGGAGCTACACCACTGCGCAATAGTAACAAGAAGGAGGAGGAGGAAAAAAATTGGTAGTGTTGTCAAACCAATAAAATCTAAAGTGGGTAGGAAAACAGACTGCGTGACTAAAGACGAAGCAGTACTTTGTCTGAGTTAATGCCAAGATCGCGCTTATGAAAATATTTTTATTAGCAATTAACCAAAACATATATTATTAATAGAGCTTTCCTGGTTCTATAAGCTCCAAAAGCAGAAGACTTTCACTTTTAATTCGTAATTTATTATATGAAACGTTTGAAGTTCAAAAACATATTTGTTTATCCAAATGGTTCTCTACTTGAATATATATTAAGTATCTATAATCACACGATTACATTTTCACATTAAAATACTTTTATTTTTTAAATAAATAGGCCTGGTTTTTTACTCAGTTTTAGCAAGTAAATGCTTCTTCTTTCTAAGACATCGAAAAAAGAAAAAAAAAAATATATAGTCCGACTCAATTAGTTGCCTCCAATTTAAACGTTGTTGCTTTAAATGGAGAATTTCCAAACCATATATGATGCACTTTTGATTGAGCTCTCTAAGAAACACTGGTCTCACACCCAAAACTTATTTCCACTTCAATGTATTCGTCCTACAACTGATTGAGGCTAATTGTACACCTTTGGGTAAACAAAAAGTGCTATGAAGTCTTTCGTTAATCCCTCCGTCCAAGAAAGTAGAAGTGAATGGAAATAATGAACAACTGTTTCGGCAGTTTGCTGAAGACGCTCCATCACCGCCCATCGCCCATCGCACCCACAGACCGTAAGCTTCGTTTAGAATAGGCCAAATGGTTAAGGACAACGCCAGAGAAACTGCGGAGAATCTTTGCTTGGAGAACTCTCATTCGATCTATTGCTTGTCCAGTTTAATACTTATATTCCACCGTTTTGCCCATTCAAATTCAAACTCTCGAAGATAAAGTTGGAGTGTATCAGTTGGCCCTTGCCAGGATGGTTGTATCATCAGAAAATGTAGCAGTCATGATGTCGTGCAATTCATCTCTAGAAAGAGAAGACTCGCTATTGAAAAGCGAATAAAGTGTTTGCTCCAATACACTTCCATGTGATACACGAGCATTGATTTCTTTCGCCATTGACTCCACTCCATCTAAAGCAACGTAGAAGGTTCTGTCAGCCAAATAACTCTTCACTAGCAAGAACAATTGAGGCGACAGAAGATCCTTCAGCTTGTAAAGAAGACCACTTTATCAAAAACTTGTCGTATATCGAGATAAGCCGCCACCACGTACTCTCTGCACTGATATCCATCAACGTTAAAGTTTACCACCCTATTA
Source organism: Leucophenga maculata (assembly GCA_035044805.1). Taxonomy (NCBI): domain Eukaryota; kingdom Metazoa; phylum Arthropoda; class Insecta; order Diptera; family Drosophilidae; genus Leucophenga; species Leucophenga maculata. The sequence continues at coordinate 693,644 of JAWNNP010000387.1, forward strand.
AAATGTTCCGGCGTTCCATGGGACTTACGAAATCCAAATTGAAAGTTTGGTATCCTCTTGCTGACTTTCTCGATTACACGAGCTTTGCTACGGCTGATTGGTATGAGTCCAGAGCTTTTCCAGCCTTATGCATCATACAAATGCTTGCCTTCTTTCATTGTATTGGAATGTCTCTTATTCTAAGCACCGCATTGAAAATTAGGGTCAGGTACAGCACTCCTTTCAAGCCCATCTTTGCCTGGGGTCTTCCTTGTCTTCACGTCCTTTATATTGTTCAGCCCATGGCCAATGGATTTGGTAAAAAACCTTCCTCTTAGAATAAGGAGTGGTCTCTACTAAGTCACCACTAAGTCAAGTGATCGATTGGCTTTTTGATCGGAAATCATCAGCCCTACGGTTCTCCTTTGAGGATCTCTCATTGAGTTTCGCCGGAGGTCGAGGTCGGATCTCTTTGCTGTTCACGAAAATTATAAGTATGTCCATCACACTGAACCTCATGCTAACGAAGATCCATGAAAGATCGAATGAAATACTAGTATTCTGTTGTGATGTTGGCGCTGTGCAGTTCATTGATTCATTGATGATTCCCTTTGCTAATGTCTCTCGTTTTCTGATATCAATGTAAAAAACTTCACCATATTTCATTCTGATTAGCAAATATCGACGAGATCTGTCCATCTGGATCTTCTTTGTTTTTTCTATTGTTGTTGAGTTCTTCCATGCGCCGTTGTTAGCCTTTGGAGTTGTGATGTGTTGGATGTTCCTTCGTTTACGGTAGTGAAACGGTGCAGACTCGTTCGAAACATCGCCTTTGAAGTAGTCACACCATTGCGCTTATAGTCGAACTCATTAATGTAATGTATTCGCCTCAGGAACCCTTTTTTTTATCAAAAGATTTCTGGCGTAATGACTTCTTTTGGGACCTCTTTGGGCCATTAAATTAAATCGTGCAGAGTTGCCATAGTATATATGCAGCCTTTTCTTTGTTTCGGTGCTGGTTTTTTTTCCTTTCGGGCTGTCACATATAAGCTTTATGGCTTGTTAAAAATTTTACTTTAGTATATTCATGGATGGCAGTTGATGAGATCAGTTTTCCATTTTAAAGCATCAGCTGGCATCTCATCGGATTCTGAGTCTATCTTGCTATGACAGAATTATCACTGCTCTATCGGCCGTATTGTGTCCTTTAACGCCTTCAAGATTCTCCACATGCTCAGCAAAGCTTGTACATCTTTAACCAGATTTCCGTTTTAGACTTTGCAGAAATTCACTCCAGGCTCAAATAATTTTATTTTCCTTTTGCATAACCTCTCAACATCTGCAAGCTCACGCCTTTCCTTCTACCTTTTCTTGTTTTTTCCCTCTCTTCTCTTTTCTCTCTATTAATCAAAATTTTAAGCAAAATTGAATTAAATACGAATACTGCCCTGTTCTCAAGGCAATCATTTCCAATACTACTTAGTAGTAGTAGTAGTAGTAGCTGCATACATAAAATTCTATATTATACAATAATACGTTAAACAAAACGAGAAAAATTTCCGATCTTCATTCGCCTCATCATCTAAAGTACAAGTTTTCTATGTAGAATTTCGAGTAGCGCTTCCAAAAGTCACAAATGAAATAATGTGAAGCCACAAAACTAAAGTCAAGTCAAATTAACAGTCTAAGCTGAGAAACCAGTTTGCCATTTATCACGCCCCGTCAACGCCACCGACGCCGGCGCGCCTCCACACTGGGGCGCAAACAGTGCGTTGGCAGCTGAAAGTGCCAGCGCTAAAAAGATTCTACAGAGTAGTAAAGCTCTAATGATTCTTTTTTTTCTCTCCATCTTTTGCCATTGTGCTGTATTATTTTATTTTGAAGAATTCATTACGATTTTTATTTTGTTAAGAATTGCTTCTTTTTTTTTTTTTGTTATTCTTTCTACTTTGTTGGAGTTTTGTACGCTACACACAGACACACATTAGATGTGGTATTATTTGTTTCTGAAAATGTTTGGCAGGCACGGCTCAATAGAGTATTCGACCATGTAGAAGTAAAAAATTACTGCAACCAAGCAGTACTCCCACGTAGAAGTGCAAAAGAATCTCAACTTTCTTCCTCCCTTAACTTGCATTCGAAAATGCATTTTTGTTCTCCCTTCTGTTGCTTTGCTTATTGCTCTCCAACAGATATAATATTATATGCAGCAATTGAAATCATGAACGAAGCATGAACGCTTCCCATATATATTCATGCATATAATGCCCCCACTTTTAGGGGTAGCTCCTATACAAACTACGCGCCCACTTTTGCCCAATTTTTGATACCCTGTTCTGATGTGAAGCGTATTCCGGTAAAGGCATTCTGCATTGATCTAAACAAGTAGTAATCAGAAGCGGTCATGTCTGGGCTATACGGCGAGTAAGGTAGAACTTCCCACCCACCGTTTTCCAAATAGTTTTTAACTGATTATACAACAAGTGGCCAAGCGTTTTCATGATGGAAAGTTATGGGTTCGAGTCTGCTCGCATATTCTGGGCATTTTACCGCAATAGCTCTCTTCAAACGAATCAATTGTATTCGGTAGTGGTCCCTTTTGATCGTATGACGCGATTTCAAGAGCTCATAATACATCCCACCAAATACAGAGCATGGATATTCAGATTTGCTGTGGATGTTGATGGTTAGCCAGTCTTCATATACAATTTCTAGTGCTTGGGGTTATCATTATGAATCCAATTTTCGTCACCAGTGACAATCCGATGCAAAAATGACTTCTTTTTATGGCGTTCAAGCAACATTTCCGACACGCAGAATCGACGTTCGACGTCTCGAGGTTTCAATCCATACGGCACCCAACTTTCAAGCTTTTAGATGAATCCCAATGCTTTTAAACGTCTGAAAATGGTTGCTTGATGAACTCCCAAAGCTTTTGCAAGTTCGATCAATGCCTCTAATTCTTCATCTTCAAACTTTTTTGGCTGTCCGGGTCGTTCTTCGTCTTCTAAGTCAAAAACTAAACCACTACCGGCACGTTTGTTCAGTTAGAGCATGTTCACCATAAACTTCCGCTAAAATGCGATGACTTTCGTTAGCACTTTGCTTCATGTTACATTAATGAAGAAGAACTTCCTGCAAAAACACTTTATCTGGCACCAAGTTTGACATTTTCAAATGAATAGAAAAAAATACTAAAAAATACCCGCAATAACAGTAGCTTCCCAATGCATATAGTCACAGAAACTGCAAATAAAGTGTACAAAAGTTTCGGTTTGAATAAATTCAAACACTTCAGAATGTTTTTTTTTTTTTTTTTGATAATAAATATATTATTTTTTTTTTTATAGAAACTGTTTGGCTTTCCGCCTAACCTTGACGTAGAACAAAAAAAAAATACATATATATATCTGTTCTATCATTAAATTTTGTTTTTTTTTTTTTTTTGTTATTTTATTTATTTGATTTGATTTTCAAAAAAGAAAAATATGAATAAATTATTTTTCATTCCTCCCCAAAAAAATACCAAAAAAGCAAAATAAAAAAATAAAGACTTTGGCGCCACAGCTGAAACAAAATAACTCCGAATTATATATTTATTTAATAATATCGGATTACGATTATAATTACTATAATTGTTGTTATTGTTGTTGTTATTGTTGCTGTTGTCATTTATTTATTGACTTTGCGCTTAATTGCAGCCATATGCGCAGGCGGGCGGCCAAATGATTTCTTTTCACATGACAGCAAAAAATAAATAGACGCATACAATAAGAAGAAGAAGACAAAAAAAAAAGGGGGAGAAAAAAACCAAAACCGAACTAAAACTAAATCCAATACGAAATAATAACATAAAAGCGAAATAAAAACCCGAAAATATATTTTATGTATTTATTTTGCAGTTGTCTCTCGTTGTTAATTTATTTATATTTTAGCTCTCGCTCACGCACACAGCATATTGACATCTCTTTCTAGAATAGATTTTTTTTTTGGTTTTTTTTTTTGGCTATAGTACGATATAATGAAAACTGTATTTCGATTTATTTATTTGCTTTTTATGTTAATCAATAAATTATTTTCGTTGACACGCCAAATAGTAGAACTGGCAAAAAATACTCGTAAAGTGCTTAGTTTTGGTCTAGTCAGTTCGGTTTGGTTTGGTTCGGGTTGGTCGGTTTAGTTCTGAGTTTTTATTTATTTATCTATTTTTTTTTTTTTTTTTTTTTTGGCATAAAACCAGTCCCCCAGCGGCGTTCAGCATTCATTGTCAGCTTGGAGGTTTAGCTTTAGTTTTGATTTGAATTGAATTGTGAGTTGGACGACTTCAAAGCACGCAAAATCTTTTGTTTTCGCTTAACCTACATATATGCAGATGAGCTGGCTAATGAAATTACACTGAGAAAAAAAATGTAAGCTTATGCCATATATGTATAAGACTGGAACATACAAAGAAATATAATTAAAAAATATAGAAAATTTAGTTGTACCCTTTTTTGTTAGGAATATATTTCAGATTGGATTTTGAAAGGTTATTTTAGTTTAATAAAAAAACAAATAAGAGCAAGCACGATGATTGAGAGTAGCAAAGTCAGAAAGTAAAAGCAAAATAAGAGCGGCTCATCAATACTTAAAAAGGAAAACAAGTAAATAAAATTAAATAAACTTAAATAAAATTAATTAAAATGTAAATGAAAAAATAAAATGAAATGAAATAAAATTAAAATGAAATAAAATTAATTAAATTAAAAAAAAAAAAAAAAATTAAATTAAATATAATAAAATTAAACAAAATTAAATAAAATTAACTAAAATGTAAATGAAATAAAATTAAAATGACATAAAATTAAAATGAAATAAAATTAATTAAATTTAAAAAAAAAAAAAAATTAAATTAAATATAATAAAATTAAACAAAATTAAATAAAATTAATTAAAATGTAAATGAAATAAAATTAAAATGACATAAAATTAAAATTAAATAAAATTATTTAAATTATAAAAAAAAAATTAAATTAAATATAATAAAATTAGACTAAAAATTATATTAAATAAATTTAAATAAAATTCAAAAAAAAAAAAATAAAAGAAATGAAATATAATAAAATTAGTTAAAATTAAAATAAAATAAAATTAAATAAAATTAAACAAAAAAAAATTAAATTAAATAAATTTAATTAAATTAAATAAATGTAAATAAAATTTAAAAAAAATTAAAAAAATAATGGAATAAAATTAAACAAAACAAAAAATTAAATTAAATAAATTTAAATAAAATTAAATAAAATTAAATTAATTAAAACTAATAAAAATTAAAAATAAAACGAAATAAAATTAAATAAATGTAAACAATATTAAATAAAATTAAAAAAAAATTAAATAAAATAAAACAAAAAAAAATAAATTAAATAAATTTAAATAAAATGAAATAAAAAAAAAATAAATTAAATAAATTTAAATAAAATGAAATAAAATAAACTGAATTAAAACTAATAAAAATTAAAAATAAAACGAAATAAAATTAAATTAATGTAAATAAAATTAAATAAAATTAAAAAAAAATAAAATTAAATTAAATATAATTTAAAAAATTAAATAAAATTAAATAATATAAAATTAAAATTAAATAAAATAAATTAAATAAACAAAATTAATTCAAATTAAATTAAACCAAATTAAAATTGAATAAAATGAAATAAAATTAATTAAAATAAAAATTAGGTAAAATTATACAAAATAAAATAAAATTAAATAAAATTATACAAAATAAAATAAAATTAAATAAAATTATACAAAATAAAATTAAATAAAATGCAAGAAATTAAAATAAAATTAAATTAAATGAAGTAAAATTATTTGAAATGAAATAAAATTAAATAAAATGAAAATTATTAAAATTAAAATGAAATTAAATAAAACTAAAAAAAAATAAATAAAAAAAAAACAAAAAAATATTAATTGAAATAAATTTAAATAAAATTAAATGAAGTGAAATAAAATTAATTAAAATTAATTTAATAAATTAAGTAAATTTAAGTAAATTGAAACAAAATTAATTAACAATAATTAAAATTAAATAAAATTAAAAATAATTAAATAAAATAAAATAAACTTAAATAAAATTAAAAGAATTGAATAAAATTAATTAAAATTGAATAAAATTAAATAAAATCGAATAAAATTAAATAAAATTAAACAAACTAAATTAAATTAAATAAATTTAAATGAAATGAAATTAAATAAAATAAATGAAATAAAATTAATTTAATAAATTAATTAAATGTAAGTAAATTGAAATAAAATTAATAAAAATTAATTAAAATTAAAAGTAATTAAATTAAATAAATAAAATTAAATAAATTAAAGAAAATTAAATACAATGAAATACAATACAATACAATGAAATGAAATTAATTAAAATTTAATAAACAAATTATTAATAATCACGCTTCAGAGTGGTTTTATTTTCGTCATACTTTTTTTCACCCCTTTTTTTCTTATGCCGTACCTGTTACTCTGCTAACTCAAAGAAATGAAGACATAGCTTAACACTTTGATGTTTTGTTTTATAAACTTTTACGTGTTGTCAGGTTTAAATGAATAATAATGAAAAAGAGAGAGAGAGAGTAGAGAGAGAGACAGATTATTAAAGGTTTTTATAGAATACTGAAAATATTGTATGCTTTGACGTTTAAATGAAATACTTTATAAAATTAATTTTATAATAGTTTCCGAAGATTCCCATCCAACAAAGAGAACACAAAAAATTCCTTAAAAAAACCTCTTATTTCTGCAACACGGTCAGTCAATTAAGACAAATAAAAAAAACATTTTTTACACTTGTTGTTGCTACTCCTTGCAACGCGCGCAGCTACTATTTAAATATAATTTATATTTTTAATTTGTTTAATGCCTTTTATTCAGTTTTATTTATTTTGTTTTTTTTTGTTTCTCATAAAACTATTGTCGACATATTGTCAACATTAATTTGCAATTGTAAAGCGACATTGAGGCGAACAATGAACGAATACACGAAAATACAAATGAGTAGAATGTGAAATTCAAATAATAAATAGCAACAAAAAAAAAGTAAACGAAAATTAAAATAAATAAATAAAATTAAATAAAAATTTGTTAGAAGCATAGTGAGACAAAAGTTTCGTTAACAAACATTGTCAGTGGTAGTCACTCTTTTTTTTTTTTTTTTTTTTGTTTTTGTTTTGTTTTTGAAGCACAATTGAACAATTGAGCTATAAATTTGCCCTGTGGCCAAAAGCGTCGTCGACGAGTGCAATACACGTAACTAGTATTCAAGTGTACTTAGTTAGTCAAACAGACACCCACCCCTCTAGCAGTGTTAAAAGCACCTTCCGTTTGAGATACGCTTGGCTGGGCAGCGTAATTGCTGGCGTTTGTCGCTGCTGAACTAACTAAATACAACTATGTATGTCTATAGATACATAAATGTATCTTTTTTTTTGTATTTTATTTTTGTATCTAATTCAATTCGCACAAGTAACGCCACAAACAAAAGTCACCGCCTGACCAAACAAACTTGTCCAAAGTGCCGCAGTCAGAGGTGAAGCTGATGCCACCCACCCAGTCCGTCTGTCCGTCAGCGAGATACTTACTCGTAGATAAAAACAAAAACAAAAACATAAAATGTTTAAAATGCTCAGCTTAGTTCATTGAGGCGTTCAGACATGTCATGCAGTGGGGTTTGCGTAGAACCAATTGTAAGCCTTTCATGTACGCCTTTGAGCGTCAATTAAATTCAAACCTAATCAATCAATCAATTATAATAATAATCGCGCATTGATTTTGCGTTTGAATGTGTGTTCATGCGCTGCTTAGAGTGCAATTGGCGCATTTAAACGCTTGTCTATGATTTCATATTGTTTAAGTTCATACAATTGCCTGACTGCCTGCCCCCAGCCTCTTCTCAACACTTAAAAAAAAAAAAAATCGTGCGCATTGCGCGTTTGATTGGCTTAGATTGTTTGCTTTATATACATATACACAGCTTCAGTTGATTAATTGTTGTACACAGGTGCATTCGTATTTTATTTTTTTACTTAATTAATTTTGGAAACTCATCTTCTTATAGCTGAGATGATGATTCAGTGTTTTAATGGAGCAAAATTTTTATTAGCAATTAATTTTATTTTTTAAAATAATAAAAAAAAAAAATATTATAAAGCCTGCAAGCATGATTTCAGCGCGATATCTTACTTTCGAACTATTTTTCGTCTAACTCTTCGAGCTGATTAAAATTAAATTAAATAAAATTAAATAAAATTAAATAAAGTTAAATAAAATTAAATAAAATTAAATAAAAATAAATAAAATTAAATAAAATTAAATAAAAATAAATAAAATTAAATAAAATTAAATAAAATTAAATAAAATTAAATAAAATTAAATAAAATTAAATAAAATTAAATAAAATTAAATAAAATTAAATTAAATAAAATAAAATATAATTGAATAAAATTAAATAAAATTTAAAAATAAACTAAATAAAATTAATAAAATTAAATAAAATAAAATTAATCAAAAATAAATTAAATTAAATAAATTTAAATAAAACAAAACAAAACAAAATAAAATAAAATAAAATAAAATAAAATAAAATAAATAAATCAAAAATAAATTAAATTAAATAAATTAAAATAAAATAAAATAAAATAAAATAAAATAAAATAAATAAATCAAAAATAAAATAAAATAAAATAAAATAAAATAAAATAAAATAAAATTAAATTAAATAAAATTAAATAACATTAAATAAAATTAAATAAAATTAAATAAAATTTAATAAAATTAAATAAAATAAAATAAAATTAAATAAAATTAAATAAAATTAAATAAAATTAAATAAAACTAAATTAAATAAAATAATATTAAATAAAATTAAATAAAACTAAATAAAATAAAATAAAATTAAGTAAAATTAAATAAAATGAAATAAAATTAAATAAAACTAAATAAAATTAAATACAATTAAGTAAAATTAAATAAAATTAAATAAAATTAAACAAAATTAAACAAATTTTAACAAAATTAAATAAAGTTTAATAAAAAATCAGCTAGAAATTTGTTAAAATTTGTACAAGTAATTCGAAGTCACGGGAGAATTACTATTTATTATTATTATTTTTTTTTAAAATAGTTTTTTTATTTAAATAACTTAAAGCATGGCGCTCAGCAGCGCGTATAATGACAAAGCGTCCCTCAAGCTACAACAGCAACAACAACAACAACAGGCGTACTCCCAACATTTTAATTGTAGCTAATTATATGCGCCAAGATTGCATAATTTGCAAGCAAACTACGCTAAAATTAAACAAATCGTCATATTAAAAATCGTTTTGTACCAAGGACAGAGTATGTCAGAGCAGAGTAAAATAGTTTGTTGTTAAATTAAATGCATTTGATGTGTTTCAGAGATTCATTCAACGAAGAAGCATAGAAAACAGTGAGTTATGTCAATTAATTTAGGAAGAGTGACTATTAAAGACTATTTGTTTATGCGTCTTTCAGATAATATTAAGACTTCTTAGATTTTATTTGAGAATTCATGCTGAGCAACTCCAACTCTTTTCATAAATATGCAATCAAAATTTTTTTTATATTTAAATTCCCAAACAAGTACAAAGGCTTTATTTGCTGCATCTAATTTATTTTCTATTAACAACTCAATGTATTTCGCTTAATAATAAATTTAATATTGTATTTAAAAATAAATAAGTTCCCACTCACTCGGTTGATCTATGCAAAAAATACAACAATCCATTCATGTTTCGAATGAACAAACGATCGATGAATCGTTCAGAAACTAGTTTTTGACTTTGCTTTCTTCTTCGTTGCTAATCAAATATTTGGCAAACGTTTTTGAATAAGATTGTCATACATAATTAAACAAAATAAAAAAATTAAATAAAACATTTAAAAATATTTATGCTAATTGTGTATGCACAACTGTGTTTAGCTTAAATATATGTAGATACGTTTAAGCGCGTCGCATAGAGACAGCGAGTTAGTAAGTGAGTGAGTGAGAGGGGCAGCGCTTAATTAAAAAATCATAAAAATCGCAAAATTATTTTTTTTTTATTAATTGCTGTCTGTACACATAAGGGCCGCCGCCGCTTAAGTGTTTTTTGTGTAGATACTTATTATGAATGAGTTGCGGCAAAGTAATCAGTTTTTATTTAAATTATTTTTTACTTTTTATTATTATTTTTTTTTTAATTATTTGATTATTGCATATTAATTAGTTTGAATAGCGCAAGTGGAATATTAAACTGAATGAAATTCAAAAATAATTCGGAAAATATCTATTTTTAGTTCATTACAAATGAAGCTTAAATAGGTAGATAGTTGGATAGATAGATAGATGATAGAGGATAGATGATAGATAGATAGATAGATAGATGATAGATGATAGATGATAGATGATAGATGATAGATGATAGATGATAGATGATATGATGATAGATGATAGATGATAGATGATAGATGATAGATGATAGATGATAGATGATAGATGATAGATGATAGATGATAGATGATAGATGATAGATGATAGATGATATGATGATAGATGATAGATGATAGATGATAGATGATAGATGATAGATGATAGATGATAGATGATAGATGATAGATGATAGATGATAGATGATAGATGATAGATGATAGATGATAGATGATAGATGATAGATGATAGATGATAGATGATAGATGATAGATGATAGATGATAGATGATAGATGATAGATGATAGATGATAGATGATAGATGATAGATGATAGATGATAGATGATAGATGATAGATGATAGATGATAGATGATAGATGATAGATGATAGATGATAGATGATAGATGATAGATGATAGATGATAGATGATAGATGATAGATGATAGATGATAGATGATAGATGATAGATGATAGATGATAGATGATAGATGATAGATGATAGATGATAGATGATAGATGATAGATGATAGATGATAGATGATAGATAGATAGATAGATAGATAGACAGATTGAAATATGTGAAGTGGATTACCTTCTAGAAGCAACGTGCGAAATGGACATAACTATACCTCATGTCTCTCATCTAATTGAATCTCTTATTCCTACAAAATCGCCAGACTTCGTTGGTGTTGATGGCAGAATATTTAAAACGCTTCCGAAAAAGGGGATGCATTAATTTTTAATGCCTTGATTTGAATCTACAACTTCCCTGCATGATGATACCTAAACGTTGTCAGTTTTCCCCAAAGTTTTAGTTAGTAGAGTACTGCCGCTCATCCAGGTGCGCAAAATTATTTCAGAACACCGTTTAGGATGTCCGGAACTTTAGCATATAATCTTTAAAACTAAAAATTGTGTCTGTCATAAAAGACTTCTTTAAAACATAAAAAATAGCTCACTGCACTATGCTTTTTATATCTGAAATCTTATATGAGCACCAGAGCTTCCCGAGAACTGTCTGAAATCTATTTTATCAATGGTGGAGTTTTACAGGGCCATTCGTTCAAGCGACTATCTAAACGCATAAGCTAGCTGTTCAATAGGATGAACATTGTCCTAACTGACAACTGGCAACTGACCTGTAGTAAATTTTAATACCCGAACAATTCCCGATGTCATAGCTGTCAAGCATCTCGAAATGCATTTAGTTAGAGGTCTCGCAAGGAACAAACACATCAAGCAAGCTAACCATTCGAAAGTGATACTGGCTCATCATCATATTAAACAAAATTAAGAGTCATTCGATGCAGCTTTTATCTCTTTAATTGCATCCAAACGATGTCTTCTGAATGGAGTTTATGTTCTAAGTTTGGTATCCTTTTTTTCTTTTCTTTCTTTCTTTCTTTCTTTCTTTATTTCTTTCTTGCTAAACTTATGCCCAACGGATGTTTGCTGTTTTCTATAGTTTTATTGTTTTTGTGCCACTAATCATTTTAATGCATATGGTCAACTTTCATCTACATATATCTACATATACATCCTACGTATGTATATACTAGTTCGTTATAGTTCTATATGTATGAACGTATCTAATGTCATTACTATTTGTGCAACTTGGCCAAACCTTAAAATTTCAGCAAACGACCGGTCGGTCGGTCGGTCGGTCGACCTATTGCTTTCTTAGTACAACTGTGCACGACACGGTTTTATGGAGAACTCTACACGCCTGCCTCTACACCCTTATATAATACATAGTAGTAGCAGTAAAAATAATAATAATAATAAAAATAATATTATGTGTAGACTGTTTCGTGTTGCATTTGCTTCAGCACGCTTATATAAAGAAACACTTTAAACTATGTATACTAAATGTATGTAGATACATCAGCTGTTCTGGCTGTTTTTTGACCCAAAAACGCTGAAAAAATATTAGAAATGCGAAACGCAACTAAAACAACAGCAACACAACACAACACAGTCGAGAAACATCAACAGCAACGACTCGATTACTTTGAGGTCGCTTGTGGCAGAGCGTTGGTGGCGGTGGCGGTGGCGGCACAACATGAAACATAATATCGTCAGGAAGTCCGGTGGGAATTCATTTTAATATAGTTATAAGCATATAGACATGCATAGTGTGTCAAATTGAGGTTTTTTTTTTTTTTTTTTCTTTTGGCTTTTTCTTTTGTATACCCTACAGTAGCAATGGCTTTAAAATTTCTAACTGTTGGTCAGGTGAGGCACTCTGAAAGTCACTTACTGCCAAACTTCGTACATGAAAATTTCTTTTAAATAATTTCGAGAATGTTTTTGAATCTTAGAAATTATTGTATACAAGCCACCAGAGGTGTTAAAAAGCAGCAGTGGAGAGTGTCCTAGACAACTCTTCCATCAATTCCATCACAGCCAGTTGTTTTAGTGGACTTCAATCTACTAATCTGCGAAGGCTATTCAACAGGCGTAGTAGGTGAGATATGTCTGAGAGTTCGGTGTTCAAAAAGAATTCGTGACACGAACGTCAAGGATTAAATCGGTTCTGCAGCTCAACAGCAAATGCCGCTGCTATCTCAATAACAGTTTACACCAAGTGTTATCTTCTCGTTTTCTGGGAATCCCACTGTATAACTGTTCTTTGATTGGTTGTGAAAATTTTCATAAATTAAAAACCCTTTATTTTATGAGGGTCGACATTGTGGAGAAGCTCGTTAAAATCTTTGCTTTACGTACCATAAAGAAGCTTGGATTTTATGGAAAGTGGGGTTTTTTAATGGCTAAAATTTTAAAATAAACTCGTAAAATTCCGGTGAAGTTCTAGTCGAATGCAGAAATAACGAAGTCTCTACCTATTACCGTTTCCGAGATCCTTTCGTTCATACGGACGGACAGACGGACATGGTTATTATCGACTTCTCTATCACTTCTGACCATAAAGGCGGTAACTTTGGTTGGTCTCCAACCATTATTTCTACCTATTACATACATTTGCACAAAACCAATAGATAAAGGGTCTAAAAATATATTTTTTTAGTTTTTAATAAATTCTTTTCTTGTTAAGTTTTTAATTAAGAAATTTTTTATATCTTCTATTTTCTAGGCAGCGTGATTGCGTCAAAGGTGCAAAGCCAAGGTTTGTTGAAACAAATTTTTAATGCATTAATTAAAGATATTATTGTAGTGTATAGATTTTATATGCACTGATAAAAAGTTTAACGAACTTAATGAGCAATGATGAAGTTTGTATGAAGTTTAGAAGCGTTTTTGGAACAGGAACGATCAACCTGACTTTCCAGTCATCTGGCAACTGACAAACCATCCAGCAGCAGCTTTGTTGAATAGAGATTGAGTGGTTCTGCTGGCGTTTCGACGCTGCTCGATATTGTGGCTTCTTCCAGCGTGCCAGCTGGTCTTCAACTGTCACTGGACTGCACCCACCACTAGCCTTAATAGGTGGAATATTTGGCTTAACATTTCCGAGTTTAATGCAGTTTAATGCAGTTGGCTGCCAATTCTACCTTATTGGCTCTGCTTTCCTCATACCGCCTCTTATACACATGGACTGATTTTTTAAGATGCTTTTGCATTTCGTTATATGATCGACGAAGGTTGCTGCAGTAATGTTCTGCACTTGCATCCTCAATCAAAGTCCAGGTGGTGTTTGAGAGCACACTGTTTGGCTTTGTTTCCAAGTTTCAATAAAACTGCAAAGCGCAAGAGAAAATGACAATTCTTACTGGCATAGCTGGAGCATGGCCGATGTTTTCAGCCCATCCAGGTTAACGAACATTGTTGTTGTCTTCTGATTTCTTCTAGGCGTAGATGTAACCGTCTTACAAACAGATTGTGACACGAGACAGTTCAGTCAATTTGATTCTCAGTGTACCCATGAGAGGACTGCCAGATGTAATTGTGAACGTCAAGGTGCGGAACCATGAACATTTTTCTGTTGTTGTTCATGCTGGATGCCTACGTGTGCCGACCCATGAAATGATATCACCACCGATCGTCCTTAGAATCATCTAAATCTACATCGGTATGTGCAGAGCACTGCACGAAGTTTATATTGCGGAACTTCCTTATTATACAGTCAGAGGGGTAAAAATGATATTTAAGCAAGCTGCCAATGCATCCGAAGTATTTTTCACCAAATCCTGCAAAATCCCCTAAAACCCCATGAAGTCATACGACTTTTTGGGCTTCTTTTTGGGCTTTGAACTTAATTCTCCATTTTTAAATTTTCCATTTGTGAAACATTTTTTTTATGTAGCTCTTTTGTTCTCTCTCTCTCTCTCTCTGGAGACAATAGTGACAGCTCATTAGGAAAAACTTTTTTTTTATTTTTTTTTCGCGTTTCGCTACGTTTGTTTCGCAAACTTCAAAAAAAAGTGTACACCACTTTCGACAACAACCAAAGTAAATTTTATTTTTATCATTTAGTAAAAAAAAAAAAAGAGAGAAAAAATGTCGAAATGAAATATAAAAAAAGGAGGAAGAAAAAACTGTGCGCTCATTAGCGCAAGCGGCAGCGCTAATTAATTATGTCGCTGCTGCATTATCGCACCGCCGTACAGAGGACGTAACTTCTATATGGAGGACGGACGTTGGACCCTTGCCTGCCGTGCTGCCAGCTGTGCTGTGCGGTAAGGTCAAAGGCGTGTTTGTTGTTGCTGTTGCTGTTGTTGTTATTGTTTTGCGCACACATATAATTTTTTTTTTTTTTTAGGCAAGGCACTTTGGGGTTGGTTCGTTTCCGAAAATTTCAACAAGCTTTCGACGACACTTCTGACACTGCGCGGCGTATTATGCCCCAAAGACTTGACTTCATTTTTCCTGCAATTCATGTCACTCTTCGTTTTGAAATGTTTCTCTTGGTTTTTTTGTTGTTTTTTTTTTTTTGTTTTTTTGGTGAAAAATTAACATAAGTTTGCATTGTATTTCGTTACTTTTGCTAAATATACAAAATATATAGTAAAGAATGGGCACACTATGTATAAATACTATATTCAGACTATATATCACTCGATTCGTCTATTTATATGTAAATTAATTACGGCCTTGACGTGGGCGTCAAACTTTGTTTTCAGTTCGTTTGTTTGTTTGTTAGATTTATAACCTTTTTTTTTTTTTTTGTATTTAGTTTTTTTGTTTTATTCGTTACACTTTGCTGTTTCCAATTTGCTGCTTATTCTTTTCACCTCTCTCTCGCATTATGCACCCAAAATCGTGCAGCGTATATCTTTGTATCTACGAGTTAATCTGTGTTTTAGTATAAAGTTTTTTTGTTTTTTTGCTTTCTATACTTTGTTGCTGTCGCCAATAGTGGGTGTGTGTGCGTGTATAAATAAATTTGCTAACTATTTCTCAGATACTCTGTGAGTATCTCTCATTTGTTGCTGACTAAGAAAAATGCGCTTGAATTGCAAACTTAGTCATAAGCATTAGTCGTTAAAAATGGCAAGAAAAACAACAAAAAATACTACGCAGCGCATCGCTGCATTAGTTTCGCAGCAACTATTTAGAATAATTTCAATGGAAACCAAATAAACATTCAAATTTATTTATTAGTAACTGAAAAATTATTATTCCAAGTTAATATCAATAATTTACTCATTGTTATGACACGCTGTGTGCAGTTGAAGTTGCTTTAAAATTTTTTATGCGCTGCTTAGATCTTCTTGTTGTGGCATATGGAACTCTTCCAGTTTTACTTAGCTTCCATGAAAGTCTGCTTGCAAGATGTACGACTGAGGTATCTCCACGTGTGTTCAGCATCCAAAACAACCTATAACGGATGACAATGCTCCTTATGTGCACAGAAAAGGTCCGTCTTCTGTACAATGTTATACCCAAATATGTCACTTCATGTACTTGGGTAAGCATGATGTTATTTAGTCGAAGTCCAGATGGAATTCTTCTTCTGAGCGTGAGCTTTTATGTTCCACTGCTAACAGTCTGCTGCACCATGCTCACAAGTGGAGTTATAGAGCATCGCAAAAGCATCTGCAGTACCCTTTCTGGTGCTAAATCAACAGGCACTGGGAGGTCGGGTTATAAATCTTGTAATAACTGTTAAATAATATAGAAATACTGAATTCGGAATTTGGTATACTTTGGATCGATGCCAATAAAATATACCTATTAGGGTTCAAAAAAGGACCATAGCTAGTTGAGTCAATAAAGACATATCCGTCTGTCTGTCTGGTTACGAACAATAAAAACTTGAAGACAATAAAAGATTGTGACTTCATTTAATTATTTAATTTAATGAACTTGTCAACCTCTATTTTTTTTCCATCATATTTTAACCAAAAATGCCCCATTTGGTGAATTTTACTTAAATTGTAATGAAATAGTCCATATAGGTCCATAGGAAATAACTGGAAGTGATGACCCCATCTGATATAAATACCAATAAAAAATCCAGACAGACAGACATATATCATCCATAAAAATTTAAGTTTTAATATATGGAAAGGGTTCGTAGTCGAACACACTCGTTTGTAATATAAAAAATTAAGTTGTTTCTGTCTCAAAGATGGGAATACAAACGAACGAATAGTTTAGTATGTTCGTTCGTTTTTATTCGCCTTTAGTTCTTTTTCATCTTATCAAATAAAAAAGGAATAAAAATGAACGAGCATACTGAACGAACAGTATAAGTTTAGTATGTTCGTTCGTTTTTATTCGCCTTTAGTTCTTTTTCATCTTATCAAATAAAAAAGGAATAAAAATGAACGAGCATACTGAACGAATAATATAAGTTTAGTATGTTCGTTCATTTTTATTCCTCTTTTGTTGTTTTTTATTTTGTTAATAAAAAAAAAAACATTACAATTATCAAAATTCAATATGGCGACAACCCGTTGCCAAATTGTTAAATAAAAAAAAAAAAAAAGACGACCAACTATATTCAGTAACTGGTCATGGAATGCATAGGTAAACGAAACAGCCTAGGAAGATTCAACGAGATAACTCTGTACTAAGTACCCGGTCATGCGGCTATAGCAGGAATTGAGAAAGTAGACGACTTGGCAAGAAAAGGAGCAGCATCTTCTTTCACAGGTCCAGAGTCATTATGCGGACTCGGGTCAGGTACAATGAGAATACTGAGAAAAATAAAGCAAGATACATTTTCTGGGAGGAATGTGACAAAGTAAAATTTAGGACTTTACAATAAAAAGAGGTCGGAAATTTGCAAATGGTTTCGAGCTTCCTGACTAGACATTGTAGACTAAGAAGACACTTATATACAATTGTAATTGAGAGTAATAACACTTGCAGATTCTGTATAGAAGATAACCAAATTCCGGAACATATCTTGGGAGACTGTCCAGCTTTGACCCTAGACAGGCACAAGTGGCAATAAGTTACAGGAATGTCGATGCATGTACTTAATCGTAGAAACCTAGACGCATTTTGCAGGAGTGCAGTGCTGAATGAAGTGTTGTAGGTAAACTACAGTCAGGGCATAATAGACCTGCAAAGGTCGCAGTGCCTACTACCTAAAACTAATATTAATAACTATATTAAGTTGGGTATCGTTGAATAGGCATTTGAAAAGCATCTTTAAATTGTTCTAAACATTTCTCATTTCGAATGACCAAGTTGGTTAGCTACTATTCATACGTTCTCTTTTTCTCTCTGTGCGCTGCATTTTCATTCATTGACATGTTATAATTCTCATTTAGTTCTTGCATACACAAGTAGTTACTTAATATGCTATTAATTTTGTTGCAATCGAGTTATTTTGTGTACTTTTAAGCAATTACTTGCTAAACAATATTATTTCAGATGAACTTTGTCAGCCGAACGGTGAAAAAGTTATGATCTATTCTGTTGTTGATGAAGAAGAAGATGATTTCATTTTAATTTTTGATGGACTTTGCATTATATTCGTTTTATTTTCAATTTCTAGTAAATATTTAACTGTCTGTTAAAGTATTATATTCCATTTTGAAACATTCTGACTACTGGTTTCTAATACAGATGCTAGAAATATTGCTATATAAATTTTTAAATGAAATACATTTTTTTTTATATAAAATATGACGTCGGATCTCTCAGTTTAAAGTTTGCAAAACTGATTACGAATTTGTAATCAATGACCTTGCAAAAGTTTAAATAAATATCAATAATTATGAGTAATTATAGACATTTATTTCGATTTGATATCACCGTCTTTTTTTTTTTTTTAGCTTTTTGCTTTTTTAGGAAGTTCAAATTATTCGTGCTGCTCTAAAGGTCAACATTTTCTTTTGTTGCATATAAATTTTTATACATAAAGTTGGCGATTGGTTGGCAACAGTGGCAATCAGCCAATAGAAGAGTACAATAGTTCATACTGTATGCAGTGTTGGATGCGAATTGAGGTCAGTGAGGGTCAAATAAAAAGGAACACTTTAAGCAAAAGCTGCAACGACCTTCAACGACTTTGTATTGCTGCACATTTATTTTTATTGTTTTTTTTACGACGACGCTTAAATATTTTGCTGTACAGCAAGAAACTTTTATTGCAAATGCGCAGTTTATAGAATATTTTCTTTTATTTTTTTTTTTTTTTTTGTTGCTTTAGGAATTGCATATCAGTTTCGCTGCATTATCACCGAAACTTAGATAAAAGATATTTATGCTCAGGTCGGTACCTTAGGTGGCGAATAATGCTCACGAACTACATATGCTACAGATATCTTATGCCAAGGTTTATTATGTTCTAATGTAGAGTCCAAAAGAAATATAAACATGTCCGTCTGTGGTCTACAGTCTACAGCTAAGTAAGCTACTAAGTTCATCATCCACATTTTCGGCAGGTCTGGCAAATTACCGTCCACTGCAAAAAAAATTACGTGGTTTTATTTTCGCAAGTAGCTAATTTTTTACCAATAGGTCCGGAATATTCTCTAGGTCCCGAAGTGCGAACATCTAAAGTCAAGAATAAATGACGAAGGGGTAACTCATTGGCATGAAGCATATAAACACACCATTGCAACGGTATCTCCAAATACTCCTCTAAATATTGTATCACATCACCTTTTCAACTGGTGTAAGTTGGAGTTCCGTCACATCCAACGAAAATTTCAACCTTGACCCTCTTATAAAGTTGTGTTCAACGTTAGAAATTCCTGTGTCCCAAATAAATTGATGGAGGTTCTGCTAAGATAGAGATGTGCTCTTCTGATATTACTTTGCAATGGTAATGATCCTCTATTTTCTCATCTATCAGAGTCTAGACTTTTCGTCCATGAAAGTAAATACTTTTTATAACAATATCTCCAACATCTTTGGAAGTTTCGCTCCGGGCTTTAGATACAGCTCTGTGGATTTTGTTTTTACCAACTAAACTAAATTTAAATTTCCGGTAGAAAACTATTCGACTTCAACCAAAACCGCAAAGAGGCAACAGCAGCAGCAGATCGTGTCTATAAACCGTATCTCTTACAGACTTTAGCAACTGTTGGCAACGGCAATGTATTCCGATTTGCCGTTGAAGTTGATGGTGTCTTAGTCGAGGACATGTTTGTCCGAGTTGTCTTTTTTATGAGATAAGTTTCTAAGGAAGATTCACACACCGGATCTTCATCTTCATCACAATATGCAGGAACAGAATCGGTTCCTTAAGCCCTTATTGACTCTTCATTTTGTCACTGCTTTCGTTTCATTAATTTAGCTGTTAGTTTCTTATGAACACCGCTTATAACCATTTCATGCTTTCATTTCTTTGATCCAACAAAAAATTCTTTCATTGATGGGAAACTTCATAGGTTTAAAACACGAACAAGATGCAAATGAAGTGCATTTGCAAGCAGTTACGTCGAAAAGCTTCTCTTCAGTTTGGTTGAAGATACTTTCCGAAATAAGATTGCAGTAATTGAATAACTCGTTCCTTAGTCACAATTGGAATCGAAGTTCTGGTCCAAATATTGTTGATATCTTCTGAGACAATCGCATATATAACTGAATTTGATGGATCCTACGTCGTGTATGTACATATAACACCTAAATAGAACGAAGAGTAAATATTTTTTATATCTTGTTCAGGAGTTGAAATTAAGAATAGCGAAGTATCACCATGAAAATTGAAATTTTGGAGGGCGGTAGAGCCCTAAAGACATTATTTTTATTTAATTTTTTAAATTCTTTTGGTGATCTACGACCAATTATGCAAATTTTGAGAGTTTTTGGGTAAAGGAAAACTAAAAAAACTAGACTTATTCTGTTCTGTTCATTGAGTATGTTCGTTCATTTTTATTCCCTCTTTTGTTTAGTATTTTTTTTTTTTATCTTGCTAATTAGTGGTCAATGAGACTTTTTTACGTGGCAGTTGCCATAGTTTGCTTATAGTCCTCTGCATATATTCCTTGAAATTAATTTCAGCAACGGCATGTACAATATTTCATATGGAATGCCTTGTTTTTCCGATAAACTGTTTTCCATAATGCTGAACCATTTATAACTGAAATATGTCGATTTAATCGCGCGGTAAACGTTGTGAAAAGTGGCACTCAACACGCGATGCTTAGAAGCAGTTCAAATCGGTATAAATTATTGTTCCATATTCGTCTAGGCTTACATGTAATGCATCTCTTAAACTAATTTTAATTTAATATAACAAAAAAAAAATAGTTAAATTTTATATAAAAAAAAAAATAAAAATCAATTACATTTTGTATCTACTATACACAAAAGATACATAGTATCTGAAATTGATTCTATGCGTTTCCATGTCACTGGACAATTCAACAACAATGAGGTTGAGCCGGCTAGACACCTTCACAAAGTGTTGCGTGCTTCCGAAATAAAACAAAAAAAAAACTGAATAACAAATAGTACGAGTATCTTCAACCCACGTGCTACTACGTAGTTACATTCTATTGAAACGCTTACAGTTAAATGTGTTGCACTATTTTTTTTGTTTTTTTTTTTCCAAGCGGATATGCACGGCGCTTGTCGAGTTTATGAATTACAACGGCGACAATGCAATGCTGCATAGATTTGTATGAAATGTATCTATAACATTGAGAGATGCACATCTATCTAAATGTCTGCATTGTTTCAATGCATGATGGCAAACGTGTGCCGCCATATTTGTGGCATTAGTAGCTGAAGTTCAAAATTTATATACAAGCAGTTTCAGCAATTTCCAATTAGCGCTAAACTGTTGCCAGTCAATGAATGAATGAATGGTCCAGTTGTGGGTCGTTGGCGTCGGCAATGTCGTCTCCTTCTCCGTCTCTGTCTCTGTCGCCGCCTACGTTGCTGACATTAATAAGTTTTAGCTACGTCTGCGATTGCCAATTGTGGCGCCTACATATGCGCATGCTACATGCGTAGAGATACTTTTGACTGATTTGAGTGTCACCCACTAACATATTATTATATCGTCTGTCTGTCTGTCTGTCAGTCAGTCGGTCGGTCTGTCTGGCAGCTAAGCCCGCGCAAAGACACTTGCAGTAGCTGTATCTCAACGTATGTATCTTGTATCTGTTATCTTTTGCTTTTGTTTTTGCTTTGCTTGGCGCACTTGGCGCTATATGCAGCTACATATATAAATTATAAATATGTAGTTTGATTGTAATCAGTTATTGAATTGGATTTCCTTTGCTTTGTTTTGTTTTGCTCTTTATTTGTATAAATCGTTTGTATCTGTCTTTTAGCTGCTTTGCATCTCTAAAAAATCTTAAGCTGTTTTGAAAAGTTCAAAGAACTTTTTTTTTTGGTTTTGTTATTGCAATTATTTTCTTTGTATTATTAATTATTTAACTTAATTTCGACCTTCTCAACAGACTTTTGGCATTTCCGTATGCTAATGAAGTCGTTCAAGTTATTTTTCTAAGACTTAAGTTTTTTAATAAAATAAAATAGAAAAAAAAAACAAAATTTGAAGAGTGTTTTGCATGCCATTCTCTTTGTTTCAAGATGAAGTTTTTGAAGATTTAGTTGCTGTGCTGTTCTGAAAATAAATAGAACACAAATATAGAACGCTGCAGTGTAGTTTGCTCGACTTTGAGAAACATTGTACATTAAATTTGTTTGGGTACATTTGCAAATACTAATAAGGCATGAAGTTGTGAATACTGAAAACTGCAGAAAAAATGTTTTGCTTTTTTTTTTTTTTTTTAAACGAAAAACAAATTTCTAGACAGACCCGCATGTACAGTTCGGTTGCGTGTTATAAGAAATGTATCTACAAGTAATACAAATATCGAGACTACCACAACCAGCCTTGCGCACAGTAAGCGGAAACAATTTAAAATATTTTTACCAACCTGTATTATGGGTTCTATTAATTACAAGCGCCACCATTGCCGCATGTCGTATGTACAAATTCAAGTGTGTACAAACAAAATCAACTGCATGCAACATGAACTCGTCGGCGGGCGCTAAAATTTAACCAAGTATAATTATAGATGGCGGTAGATGCCAGCCGGCCGGCCGGCCCTCTGTCCGTCTATACGTCCATCTGTACACCCGTTCCATTGTGATTTACAACTGCTTTGTTGAATAGTTGTCGATTCTTATTACTGATTCGCACGTGATCCCAATCCAATTTCGTTGCCAGACTGTCTGCATTCGTAAATTTGTGGCACGTCCCGTCACATATGAGCCGCGTTGGTCGCCAATTGTGCCCGTCGCGTTTCATTTCGTTTAATATTTTTCCAATCGAGAGCGTGCCACTTTCTGAGTTAAATGCTCGAAAAACTTCGTTATTACTTGAACAGAAATATTTATTAGAGTAATTTAAAAAAAAAAATCGTTCAAAAAGGCTCCGGTTTCCAAGTTTTTAAAGTTTTAAATTCTGCAGCAGTTGCAGACATCATAAAGTTGGAAATTATTGATATTCGAACTAATGAACCCAGAAAATCATCATCAATAAATGAGTTTGCTTGTGCGCCGAACTTACGGAACGAGTGGGAAAAGGGAGTGAGGAGAGTGAAATCAACATATTCGTTCGACTTATTGGACTGTCATAAAATAGTTCCATTAAGCTGTACTCTAGATGGAATGCTTCTTCTCAGAGTTTAGGAAACGTTGCTGCAATTATCTGGAAGTTCCATCTCATTGCCCAGCTATCTAGTAGGGTTAGATAATCCTGAAGGCTATATACAGTGTACCGTTAGCAACTAGATCTGCTCAGAATGCAGACATTGTTAGCAAATGTAGCGAACATAATTTTAGACAAGTGGTTAGATATGACTCCGTCAGTAGTTTAAAAAGAGGTTTAGAAGAACTGGTCCTAGGACACTGCTAGGGGAAACAATTTCGCGTATTTGTATGGAAAACTGACGCCAATTAAGATAGAAACGCAGCAATAAGTGAAATGGAGCAAATGAAAGATGTCCTCTATTTTTGAGAGTAGGCAGTTGTGCCGTACTCCATCGAAACCTTGCTGAATATTAACAAAGACAGCATTACAAATGCCTCTAGACCATGATGTTGTGACCGAAATCCGTACTGTTGATCAGGAAATAGAACTATGAAATCTATTATGTCGGATAAGCTGGTTGCGAAGAGTCTATTCCAAACATTCGAATGCATCGCAAGAAGACTGAACCATCGGTTTGATTCAGAATTATTTTCCAGTTTGTCTGACTTGTGGTTCATTTTTATAGCCGCACTTTTTTATACCAAGAAAAGAAGACCAGCTTGCCGAGAAGCTTTGTGAAATCTCCTTCAAGAAATCTGGCTCTGGCTGAGTTTGAATGGCGATGAATGGTTGAATGGTGTTGTGTGAATACGTCAGCGCGACACCATCTTTCACTACGACTTCGCAAAGGTTCATCCTTCTGTGTCCATATTTTCCATCATAATATCGAATAATAAACGTTGTTTCTGAAGAGCTTCTCTTAGTTCAGAGGGAGCCCTTAGCCCTTAGACCCTAAGCCTTTAACGACGTGTGGATAATGAAGCTGTGAGGACATTACGCCTCCTTAGCCTCCTGATCGGCCGCCTGTTTGGCAGAGTGCGAGCCCATCTGATGCAGTGCGTAGTCAGTCTTGCGCTGTACTAACTGGTGCGACGGGCTCCTTAATTGTCTCCACGCGAAGATCCCTGAGAAGCGTGCTGTTCCGAACGTACCATAGGCAATCGCTGATCATCCGCAGGGCTTTGTTTTGCATCATCTGGATGCGATTTCGGTGTGTTTTGGTACAAATACCCCACACCTGCACTCCATGGCAAGTCTGAGGCGACAACGAGTGACCAAGTTTTGACGTTTTTCCCAGCGTCAGCACAAGATAGCTGATCGGTGATGTTCAGCCAGCTTTTGGGAGGATTCGTTCTGTGTAGTTTGAAGCACACATAAATGCACTTGGCCAGATTAAGTTTGAAGTCCCACTTCCGGGCCCAGTGATCAAGCTTGTGTAGGCACTCCTGCACCCTGACGGCCGCATCGTACACGCATTCTGAATTGTACAGAATCGCAACATCGTCTGCCTACGACCCCTTCTTAAGAGAACGCGTATTTGAGAGGTCAGCGAGTACACGCTACGATCATATTTTGGAGGTTTGGTTCTATCCCGACGAGTTTTAGCTCATGCTTCATATATTTTACTAGTGAATAGGTCCAGTGTCGAGTCTTTATGTATTATTCGTAGAGATAAGCTCTATATCCGGATAAATTTCATTGTTTTTAATTTTTTCAATCACTAATGATTGCGCTGAGACATACAAGCCTTATCGATGTAACATCAATAGTGATAGTAAGTAATCCAAGGTGAGGTCGATGTGGGCTGCAATATTCAGTTTCCAATAAGGAATGCCTTTGTACATTCCAAAGTCAAAACATCCGCACGATAAGTGTATCTAATTGGAGCTCCGGTTGCCAGAATATTGGCGCTGAGGGACAGAACATAATCCTCTGATTTCACCACTCAGACTACCACACAACCATAAGCAAGCTTTGTGATTTCCAGGCTTCCGAAAAGTGGTCGATTTGAACCTAGGAATGCAATATATGGCTTTTTTATATTACCCATGGCTGTTTCGACTATTGTTGTGCCCAGTAGAACTCTGCAGGTGGGCATGGGTTCCATGGCAAACTTTGGACTATTGCATCTTATGAACTGGACAAACTACGAACTCCGGTTCAACTAACTTTTAAAGTAACTCGAACCGCATTGTTAGATAAATATTATTTTTTTTTTTTTAACTTAGCTGCCTGCAATAATTTGACATCACACACACACACACCCTGTATAATTGTTAATGTTTTCTTGCTGTATCAAATATCTTTAAGCTTTGTGATTTTGTGTAAACTTTGGAACATATGCAAGATAAAAAGAACGAGTTACGAGTCACGCCTATTTTAGTTTTCGACAACATTAACCGAAACTTGCTCTAACGCTTAATGCTTCCGGTTAGATAAGCAATTTGTAGTTGGTGTAAGGTAAAGAAAAAAAAAATTTGTTTACTTTTCTGTTTTTTTTTTATTATTATTTTTTGTTAATTTATAAAATTTATGAAATTTAAAAAGAAATAGAATCGACAAATATGCCGAAATCAACATATTTTGCTGTTGTCGGCCGTCGTTGTAAATCTGAAGGTGAAACCGAGCCGAAATGTAAAAATAAAATTAAAACAGCGTAAAAAAAAAAAAAAAAAAACCAAAAATCAAATAATGCGTGTATATATTTTTCCTCAACTTTGTTGTAGGCTTTAATCATAAGCTTTATTTATTAATGCTTGAATATTATTGATCGATTTTGCCGCCTCCAGCCCGCGTACACTACGCTGTTGACCATAGACCAGACCAGCCCAGACTATCGAGCAGCTAAAGTAATCATTAAAAAATCATTAATGAAAATTTAAGTACGCGCCATATAACTAATATTGCAGATACTACATACAGACGCGTACATAGAGTACATTTGTTGCTGCGTGTAGTATCTGGCGCTGTTTATGTGCAGTAATACCAATATTTACAGTACAAAGTCTGCAGAAATGTCGAATAGAGACAAGCGTATAGAAAAAAAATAAAGAAGATAAACATCAGGAAAAACTTTGATTTATATATAACCGAAGCATGTATACACTACATTTGTTGTTTAATTTGCAAGGAATATATGTATTAGACAGTATTATACAAAAGTATTTTACAGTTTTCTACAATAGTTACATGTCTCAAAATACAAAAAAAAAAACGAAAAAAAATATTATACAACTAATTAATTAATAAGCTTAAAAAATTTATTTATATTAAATAATTGTATAAAAAATGCATAAATATGTTATTTAAAAAATTTTACTAATTGCAATATATCGATTTATATCGTTTAATTATTAAATTATTATTATTCATTTATTAAATTAAATTTTATTCATATCATTCATATAACTTGCAAACCGTATAACAGCAATTAATGTAACAATTTATTTATAGTTTGAGGAGTAAGCGCAGCAAATTGTTAACAAATCAAATAGCAAACGAAAATAAATCGAAAGTCAGCTATTTATTGTAGACATTATAGCAAACATCTCGTTAAACTTAATATAGCCTTTATTATATGCTTATAGTGTATAAAAAATGAAAAGATTGTTTGACTAGATAGGCTAGCTAGCTAGCTGCTAGCTTGTTGTGTTGTTGAAGACCCCACGCGCCTTATAAGCGCAACGGGAAGCATGCATATCCATAGTTTAATTTAGCGATTTCCGCTGCAGAGAAAATTAACACAGACAACGAAGAAGGGCTTGTGCGGCAACGGTGTGTGACAACTGGTAGTCAAAATATTAAGTACATACTACGATATATGTGCGATATATTTATATAGTAGATGAACATGGATAAACAAAGCGGGTTGCTCATATTGGCTATGTATCTATTTACAAAAGAAAATGGTTGTAGCTGAAAAGCTTTTTCTTTTTTTTTCTGAAAAGAAGAAATTTTAAACGTCTTTTTGTGTGACATTATGTTTGATTAGTGTGTGTATGTGTGTGTGTGTGTGTGTGTATGTGTGTGTGTGTGTGTGTGTGTGTGTGCAATATACAACACGCAGACCCAATGGCGACGAACGAACATGTTTGAAAATTTAAGATACTCAGTCTAAGTCTAAAAAGTGAAGATAATTCAAACATAGGCAGAAGTAGCGACCGACTTATATGCGAGCTACCCCTTCTAAAATTTTTGTTCTTACATAATATTAAAAAGGCGGTACAGGTTTGCATGGAACTAGCTCTTCCGAAGGGCTTTGCAACTGCATTGACGACATGTTATCATTAGGCCCTGTACCGAAGGTACAAGAGCCTATTGGTTTTGTGCAAATGTATGTAACAGATAGAAATAATGGTCGGAGACCCCCCATAGTTAACCCCATTATGGTCAGGAGTGATAGAGGAGTCGATATAGCCATGTCCGTCTGTCCGTCCGTCCGTCTGTCCGTCTGTATGAACGAAAGGATCTCGGAAACGGTAAAAGATAGAGACTTCGTGTTTTTTGCATTCGACTAGGACTGCTCCGGAATTTCACAAGTTTATTTTAAAATTTTGAACGACCCCCCTTTTCTTTTCATTCATATTCGCGCAGTGAGAAGTGGTCATGTGTTTGGTCATATGCTCGGGAAACATTTAATGTTTTTGTTAGGCGACCTGAACTGGTACAGGGCCTCTTACAGTCGGTTACGCCCGACTGAAATTTCCTTACTTGTTTTGTAGAGAGTTAGCTCCAAGATGTACTCTCCCATTTATTAACTATTCTAGCAGCCTGTCTTCTGTAATTTCAAAAGTTTATTTATTTCAAACGTATATAAAAAAAATTTGTCTATATATAAAAAATCTTATCGGAACTTGAGATTTGTAAACACTTGTCTGGAGGCATAATTTAAAATAAAGCAGAAATTGGAATTGCTAATTCCAAAATGTTTAACTATTCAAAATTTCTGAGAGCCGCTTACTTGGTTGCATATATAATGCAACGATCTGATACTAACTGCTGCACTTGATTGCATTGACTTCATTCATGTTTCTAAAATATAAATTTTTGAACGTTGTACAGGATATTCTGGTCTAATACTTCTTGGTCATGCAAACATCTTTTTATTGAAGAAATTTCTGCACACCATTAGGACTACTTCTATAGGCTATCGGCTAGATATATAACACAATTCTTTTAAATATGTTACAGGTCTAAAAACTTCACCGGAGAACCATTCTATGAACCAATTACTCTTTTAAAGAATGGCATTTTAGCCAAAAGAATAAAAAATATTACCAACAAGTAATAGGAGCACAGAATTTTCTGTATAAGGTTAAAAATATAAATTACAAGACTACGTCGAATATTCCATTTATGAAGGAAGTTCCTATTAATAAGTTTATTACACGAGTATCCTTTTGAATAACAGGCGCTCAGAAACTTCGTGAAGAACTACTGTCAACATATTTTGCTTAAAATAACAAAATCAACTAACAGTGTGTGGCATAAGTATTTTGACAAACCCATCAACGTTGTGTTTTGAAATTCAATGCAACGAAAAAGTGACACTCTTAGATTTAGCCAGCGAAAAAATGAGCTAGAATATAGATATACCGCGTCTTCATCTACACTTTATGCAATGCTTTGTAGTCGGCCCATATTTGTCTTTGGGAAACATAAAATAAAAAGCTGAAAACAGATTTAATTTCTGTTGCTGTCAAATAAAGCAAAAGAGTTGACTTGCTAAGCTCAGTTCTTTGTCAGCATACTTATGTCGATCACTGTAAAATATAATTCAATTTGTTTATTGTTTAAAAACAGAAGACAAATATATTAATTGAAGAAAAATTTATTCTTCTTATTGGATACAGAATGTGTTAAAATTTGATGTTCCTGAAGTTTCTGAGCGCCTGTTATTAAATGGGATAATCATGTAATGAAACTTAGTTAAGAAACTTCAATCATAAAATAGATATTTGAACTAATTCTTTAATTTATAATTAAAACCTTGTACAGAAAATTCTGTGCTCCTATTATTTGTTGGTAATATAATGCGAATCTTTCATTAATTGATCGCTTATAAGTTGGTCTTTGAAAGAAGATCCGAAGCATTATTCACCAGCAAATTCATTTAAGTCAAAATTACTTGCTGTAATTTATAATTGGAACATTGAACAGGAAATTCAGTTCGCCTATTACTTGTTGGTAATAAAATTTGTTCTATTGGCTAAAATGGATCGCTTATAAGTTGGTGTTTAGAAGAAGAACATTATTCACCAGCAAATTGTTTTAAATCACAATTACTGGCAGCTGTTTATGTGCACCTAATGCTGATGCCCCACTTAATTACTATATAAAAACTTCTTTGTACGAATAGCAAAGTGTGGAATTTTTTGTTATGGCTTTAATGTAAATAAATTGTTTAACATTTTTTATATAATTTGATGTAAGACCCATAAACCAAGCTTATTGAAGAACAGCATTAAATAAATAAAATTGTGAGGACCTCAAAAAATGCTAAGCAACTTCAATCAAATGAATTATAAATGTCCAACGAGTAATAGGTGAACAGTATTATCTGTAGAAGATGCAAATTATTTTACAGAAATAAGTGGAACATTGCATTTGTGAATGATGTTTCTTTAACTAAGTTCATTACACGATTATCCTATTTAATAACAGGTGCGCAGAAACTTTTTATCGTTTCAATTGATTTAAATAACAAAGAAACAAAAAATATCCACTTGTAAATAAATTTGAAGCAACTTGGAAGAATCTCCACTGCTAATGCTTCACCTAACAGAAAATATTGAATGATGTTTAAGATCTAAGCCGATGAATAATAATAGCAGCACAGATTTTGTAGAACGAAGTCGTAAATAAAAATATTTTGAAGGAGAATAGTGCAACAGTTCGAAGCTATCGGGTGTTCCAACTATTGTCATAGTAATAGGCTTCCAGAAATCATTAATACTAGAAATTCTTACCGCAAAACTCATTTTTTTCTGCTTCTAGTCTTGTTTATTCTTCTTCTTAGCTGTAGTCACTTGCAGCTCAAATTTCCATAAACATATTTCTTATCAAAACAAACAGTTGGAGGTGAACCATACTAAAAGCTGGAACTCTTGACACTGCGCGCCTTTTAAATGCGATTGTCTTTCCATGAGTTGTCCGAATAGTTTC
This sequence comes from Leucophenga maculata, assembly GCA_035044805.1. Taxonomy (NCBI): domain Eukaryota; kingdom Metazoa; phylum Arthropoda; class Insecta; order Diptera; family Drosophilidae; genus Leucophenga; species Leucophenga maculata. The sequence continues at coordinate 724,182 of JAWNNP010000387.1, forward strand.
TGTTATTTCAATTCGATACTAACAGATTTTATGGGATGTGAGCTATTTCGAAAAAGCAAAAATCCGCATTAATAAATATGAACTAATTGCATTCGAAATGTTTTGGTTTGTGTAAGGGAGAAGAATATAAAAAAAAATATATACATGTAGAAGATTCTAACGAAATATTATTCATTTGCAGTCAAATACGTGTGTATACCATTTATCAAGCAATTAATGTATCTGTATCTTTTAATGTGTGTATATATGTATCACATATAGAAATATTTCACAAAAGAAATACAATTAAAACTATTTTTCCATTTAAAATTTCAATGTCGAACTACTTGAGCATGCAAAGACACCCGCATCTGCTATACATTCACAGATACAATATATACTGGAGTACTTCTAGTTGTAGCGCATTCAATATATAAAATTATATTCTAAAATATTTAATAGATTAAAAGTAAAAAGTACAAAGATACATGCAGTATTTCTTTGTCGAGTCGATATAGCAATGTCATAAGTTTTTAATAAATAATTTGAGACCACTAGCAGGGGTTGCCCCCACAACTGCCTTCTAAGTTTGAGTGTAGAACTTGATTTTGCTATTTAAATTCTTTAAAGACAAGACAAATATGGCGTAGGGTGTAGTTTCTCTGTCGGATGCTTGCTCAATATTGCACCATAATATCTCCTAAGCCCAAAGTAATATTTCGGTATAATAGTAAGTTCGTCCGGAACTGTTCAAATTCTTCTCAAAAGTTTTCGCAAATATATAAATTCTTGATCTGCACCAAAAGTGTAGTCGCTATAGATCAGTCCGGCTGTCCGTATAAAAATCGAAATCTTGGACACTATTTTTTTTTTTTTTTTGTACACCTTTTTAATTGTCTCTTTTTGGCTGTGGAACTTAATCTTTCCGTATTCATTCGTTAAGCAGGCGGAATCAAGTTACACCTAAGACGTTCCCTATAACTCCTCGCTTATGTCCGGATGACGACGACAATTGTAGAGACTTCTTTCGATGCCTTTGGTACGCATGTACCATGGAGCATTACTTATCGTTCTTAGAACTTTGCATTGGACGACTTGAATTTGGTTTAGGTGAGACTTTCTGCCACATATTGTCATATAGAACTCAGAATAGATATAGTCACTTTGTTGAATAGAGTTGAAGCCAGCAGCTACGCCATTTTTCTAGCTTTGCATAAGACTGTTTTCTGAACCATTGTGACGATATGCCTCCTATCGAGAGGCATCAAGATAGAACCTAACAACGTAACTTCTTTTTGTTGAAAATGTAACATTTTGTTAAATTCTTATCTGTATTCCATTTTAAGGCCCAATGCTTTGTTTGGGCTTCTTGTCAACATCAACTGCTGGGATGGAGCTAGCTGTAGGCATGTAGGCTATATAGTATGTGTATAACATTCTCTCTCTCTCTTCTTCTGATTGGAATAGCACTAGCCGCCTGCAGAATACTTAATTGGAACTTGTACGCTTCCAAGGATATCAGAACCTGCACTGGGAAAAATGTTATCGATTTCAGCTTCTTTGTTCCTAGCGAGAGTCTTTTGAAGACGCTTAGACGTCATCCTTTCTGGCGTACTCTCGTCCAACCATACTTTTCAGACGTAAATGTGAACCAACTGTTGAAGGTTGTTGAACCGCCCGAAAGTTAGAAGTACATTGAATCTTCGGAGTAGTAAACTTTGCAGCTTGTCCTAAGTTGTCTATGAAAATATTTATGGCATCATTCATACCCTCTGTGCTGTTTATATCGATTTTGAGATTTATTAGACCCTGTACCGAAGGTATGTAACTGGTAGAAATAATGGTCGGAGTGCCCCGAAGTTACTCCCATTATAGTCCGGAGCGATAGAGGAGTCGATATAGCCATATAGCCGTCTGTCCATCCGTATAAACGAAAGTATCTCGTAAACGGTAATAGATAGAGACTTCATTCTTTTTGCAACATTTTTGCAAAATTGCGTTTTTTTATTTTTTTAACTCCGAAACAACTGAACCGATTTTGATGTCCATTTCACTGTTTATTAGTTAGTATTGTATATTTATTTTTTTTTTATTAATTTATTTCGCATTTAATTTAATTTCACTTAAAATATTTCCTATATGTTGCATATTTTCTACTCGTTTCAAACAAAATTTTATTTTGCTTAGTGTAGCGAACAAACGTCCCTGAAAATATTCAGTCGTGTCGTCAAGTATCGCGCGGCTTATTAACATTTGAATTGGCCAAACTAAATAGTAGCTGCTTAGCAAACAAATTAATTAGATGTATATATGTTATATAGTATAGACGAGTATTTATGTTCAGATTATGGGTATTATATATAGAAACAAAAGCCAAATTGAAAATTGTTAATAATCTCAAATACTTTATTTGTCTGGCAACAAACGAAGCGTAGAACTTATTAACTGTGGAGTGATATTAAAAATCATATATTTATGACTGTAGTATGCATATATTATAAATAAAATATAATATTTTAGTTATAATATGTTATATATAAAATATACTAAAATATATATACACTGTAAAAAATTGCCTAGGCAAAGTTTTAGTATGAAAGATATGCAAACTAAATATATGTATATGACGAAAAGTATCTCAAAGCTAAAGTATCTAAAGCGGAATTAATTTAACAGTTATACCCCGCTATAAAACGTTCATTTGACTTTATTATGCATTTTATAAAGATTTTGTTATATGAAGTTGTTTCTCGAATGTATGCTGAAGTTTTGCCTATGAAAGCGTAAACTTTGCTTAAAGTCTACGAGTACCTATTTATATAATATATATATATATATATATATATATAGTATATATACTTATGTATAGTAAAATTAACAGCGGAAGCGCTCAGTGCTCAGCGCTCAAAGGTGCCGCTATAACAAATAATGTATCTATAAATATTGCCAATAAATTAAAGAAAAGATTTATGCAAGCTTTGTGTGGTGCTTCAGAGACAACTAAAAAATGTTAAACACGCACTTAACAAAATTTATTTAAGATTTTAATATGCATTCTTTACATATTTTATTGTTTCCTAAACGTTAATACGTGGTTTCTTCTCTTTTTTTTTTTCTATTTATTTATTTATTTATATTTTATTTGTATTCAACAAACAAAATTAAATGCGTATGGAAAATGTATCTACACGCAAGATTTAAATATATAAATATGTATCTTATTTATATAAATATTTCATGTAGCGTGAAAAATCAGCGTGTGCCCCTTTAACAAAAAAAAAAAACAAAAAAAATTTAAATGAAAAAAAAAAGATATATATACTGGCGTCACTTGTCAGCGCTACAAAATTTATCGTGAATTATATGTGATTTAACGATAATAATAAACAAACAAAATTAAATTTAAAGAAAAATATGTGGATTGTTTGAGAGGGGAATATCAAATTTTAAGTGTTTTCTTCAGCAGCAGAAAGTGTGGCTTTATTATAGGAGATTAGCCACTTTAGATCTTATCCAAGTATACTAAAGAAAAAACTCAACTGGAAATAATTTGTGTTTTATAATGTTTTGAATAGTCTGAGAGCCAGCATAAAGATGAAATTTTCCTCGGTGGCCCTTCTATACCAACCATACAGTAGGTCGAGAGTTACTAAGCCCAAAGTGAAAAGTATTTTACTAAAGCTAGAGCAGGTTACTAAGCATTATTATCAGAATTTTAGAACCCCTGATAACAATATTTGAGCGCTATACAATACTACATGTCGCTTTCGGACCCAGAGATTAGACCATATTTATAAAACGTTTTTTGGGTCGTTGAATTCGAATACGAAGTCCACTTAACCACATTATCTAAAAAAAACACAAAAATCTAGGTCAAAATTTTAAAATTTAAATTAAGAAAATTTTAGATTTATAAGTATATACATACTTCCATTTGTTGGGCCTTCTTGGCTAGTTTTCTTGTAGCATTAGATTCCACATTAGTCAAGTCACCAACTAATATGACTCGTCACCACCCTGAATAGTTGACGATACTGAGGATCTGATCCTCTGCATCCTAAAACGCTTGCTTGCCAGCTTTCCGGCCAACAGGTATAAAGCTTATTCTATATGGAGGATTGACGCCGCTGACGCATCTCACGCACTCTTTTACGTAGCGAATGAAAATAGGACTGGTTCCGATTTCTAACAATTGATAGAATTATTTTTGAAAGAACTTATTGTTAGAAATTGGAACAGGTCCTATTTTCATTTGCAGCGTAAGCGAGCGTGAGCTGCGTCCTCCGTAGTACTCTTTAAAGCCATAATCTAGGGACTTAGCCAGATTACGAGCTCACTCCATTGCCCTCTGTCACTGTGAGTAGATGCACTGGATGCAGCAAAACTCATGAAGAGTTTAAGGAATGAACGAACCTCATTCCCGTATTACAGTGTGCCTCGGTTATGGCGTTACGGTGTTATGGGGTTATAGGGTTAAAGGGTTATGGGAGTTTTTGTGCTTAAGTACTTGGGTTGTTGAAGAGCCTTCAGCTTTGTTATATTTTGCATTAATACAGATTGCTTTTATGATTTATTTCGTTGGGATGGGTTCGTTGGAGATGGTTTCAACTAAATTAGAGATCGAGGGGTTAATTGAACCTCAGATTCGGTTTGATACACCACAAAAACATAAAGTAGTCACGGTAAGACTTCTAGATTAGAACTTTAATTTATAAAAAATTTTTGGGGTAAAATTTTGAGGATTTTTTTATTTTATATTTAATTTATAGAAAAGAAGAAACAGTAAAAGATAAAGATAGTGCAAGAAAGAGAAGAAAATCGTAAATAAATTTATTAATTTTTTTTTAGGTTATTTTTTCCTCCGAATTATTTGTAAAAAAAAATCATGTTTTTTTAGTTTTTTACAATGCAATGAGGCTAAAAAAAACCTGAAGCTGATGACAGAATTCCGACAACGGATTAACAAACCAATATTTCATGTAATATGCCACAGAATCCATTCTTCGTGCTGCTTAGTCTGTAATATGAAGATTTAGCGAAAAGTTAAATCTCAGATTTTATCGAAAGTTGATCTTTGACTTCCACACATAGTGGAGGTCTCTTCTGCATGCTCGTAGTTCATAAGTTTAACAGAAATTTGACTTTTTCAAAGTTTTGCATCTCAATTTTAATGGTTTTCATGGAAAAGTATTGACGATTGCGGAATACATGAACCCATATCCTCTAGCAACTCCAACTAACTTCAATATAAATTCGAATAGACAGATTTTGACAGCTCTGACATACTTCGTATTTATTTTCGACCTTTCGAACTGCCTCAGATAATTTTTTATCAGTCGACAAGATTTATACTTGGAGATACAATCTCTTGTTGTGATATCACGAAAGCCAAAGATTGAACTATTTCCATTATATCTTCCAACAGTCAATAGCTGCGAACCAGAATACTGACTTGATATAAATGTATCTTCAAATGTTTCTTCTTTATGATTTTTGCATGGTCTCAAAAGAGAGTAAACTGTCAGTTAAGTGATTTCAAGTGTAGAATATTAACTTATACAAGTAAGAAGCTGACATATGAGTATGATCTGCGAGGCAGAGGAAATTACATGAAGTAAAATTCTCAAGAAATTTGCTCGACAACAACATGAACCCTGAGATCTACTAGCTCCTTTAAATTTTTTTTTCTGCTAGTCCTCTGGTAAAAAATCAGTAATAACTGCAGTCTGTTAGGTTTCATATTGGTGAGGGATAGCATCACCTTTGAGGATATGATTGGGCTTTCGTATTGTTGTCCGCAAGGAACCGGAGCTTCTGGTCTCTTTCGAAGCAATATAAGAGGCAAAAACCACCTCAACTCAACATTCGGAAATGAATTAAGCTATACTTCGAAATTATTAATTTTTTTTTAATTTATTAATTTGTCTTCACAATGGCTAAATTATTATTTTTTTATTCTTTATAAATCTGGATCTAAGTTACTTTCAATTAAACAACTTCATAAAAGTGTTGCGCTATGTATATACATATTTACCTACACATATATACCAACATATATACATTCGTACATAGTATGTAGAACAATTGGCATTCCATTTAATTTGAACTTAATTAAAAATAGCAATAAGTGTTAATAAAAAACTTAGTCTGTATTTCATGCAATTAAAATCAAAAGAAAAAAATAATTAAACAAAAAAGCAGACACATAAAACAATAAAGAAACGCGGTTTTTTTTTTTTTTATTTTAGTACTTTTGTCTATATTCAAATTTAAAATAATAAAACCAGGCTATAAAAAATTATAAAAAAAAATACATTGTTGCCATATAATATATTAATTGTACGACAATGTCGAACTGAAATTTGATTTAATTAGTGATACAAATAAAGGGTGTTTTATTAAGTACATACTTTGTTTTTATTGTATTTTTTTAATATTTTTTTTACAATCGTTTTATTGTTTTTGTTTTATAGCTTATTATTATTAATTATGAATTAATTGCAATTTGAGAACTTTTTATTTTAATTTAAACCCAAATTGAATTGGAGGTAATTTAAAAAAAAAAAAAAAACAATTTTAATATTAAAAAAAGAAAAATTAATTGCTTCAATTTATTATTCTTTTGTGGTAGTAGCCAAAATTTAAACAGAAGCTTCAAGTTGATATGAGAGCTATCGGACTAATTGCACCGCCATAGCTCCATGTACAACTTTTCAAATGGAGATTATGCTTTATTAACAAATAAAATTGATCACCAATAAAAGTTTGAAAGAAAACTTATAAAGAACATATTAAAATAAATAAATCTAATTAAACCACTAATTCGTGCAGACTTGCATTCAACAAAACAAAAACCGAATGTGTATTATATGTGCCTTCGAAGTTTAATAATAAATTTCATGTTTAACAAATACAAGAACAAAAAATGTTAAGCAATAGTTTAAGAAGGAATGCGAGTTTGCTCGACTTAGCAATACCCTGTAACCCCATTGAACATTCAAATCATATGTGTGGGGTTTTTTTTTTTGACCCTGTACCGAAAGTACAAGAGACTATTGGTTTTGTGCAAATATATGTAACAGGTAGAAGTAATGGTCAGAGACACCCATTATGGTCAGGAACGATAGAGGAGTCGATTTAGCAATGTCCGTCTGTCCGTCCGTATGAACGAAAGGATCTCGGAAACGGTAATAGATAGAGACTTCGTGTTTTTTGCATTCGACTAGGATTTCGCCGGCACTTTACGAGTTTGAGACCCCATTGTCACAGCAACGCTCTTCTCGTGGTGTTCCCTGGATAACGATTTTACTTTGCATAATCAGGAGCTAGTTCAAGCGGCGACCTATACTGGTATAGGGCCTCTGACAGTCTGTTACGCCTGATTATTTACAAAAATATATTATTCAAAGAAGTATACATCGCTGACCAGAACTCAGCATAAGCTTAAGCTTCATGCCATGAATATTCGGCTTTGCGAAGGGTGACCCATGACTTAAGGCGAATGGGCTTGTCATAGTGGATCTACTTTTTCTACGTCGCTCGGCTTCAACACTGTCGTCTCATGCACTCCCAATGATACCGACAACTACTGAAATGTTTGGCATTGGTCCACAAATGTTCTGGCTTGACCCGGTTGGTCCTTGTTATCAAACCGAAATTCATTCCTTTTTAAGCGATCAAACCAACTTCGACACAATTGTTCAAATAAAGCAGGCTCGCCGTAAGCTGCCAAAAATGCTCATTCACAATAGAAACTCATTTACAGTAGAAACTCATTCATAATAGACGCTCATTCACAATATTGAACACAAGAACCCAATAAATTTCAAAATAAGGCTGAAAATTACTTTCAAATGGTTTAATGGAGTTGAGGAGCACCCAGGTTCGTCTGTTCGCTATACTTTAATTTAAAATTCAAACATTTTTACCCGCAATCGGACACATCCCCCTCTGTACAGTCAGTCTAAAGTGCATTTCACAGTCAGCTGCGAGACATCCTGTGCGCAAATTATTTGCAATAAATTGTTGTTTTTTTTTTTTTTTCTTTTAGTTTAACAAACAAAAATTAATTAGCATTCGATGGTGAAATTTATCTGCTTTGCAAATTAGTGGAAAAACATTGAAAACTGCGAAAATAAAATTAACGCATTTCGTGGTCGACTTTTGACGATGATAAACAACAATTTCGAATGTACAAAGTCTAAAAAAACAAAAAATACTTCCGCATTGCACTCACTGCAAGCAAAGAATCAACATTAATTAATTAATTAGACACTAAACGCTTGCATTTTGTCAAACTTCCAAGCTAAAAGTGTGGCGTGCTTAGCATATTTTGGCAAGCGAATACTCAGTGACTCGCCGCGAAAATTCCTTAGCAGAGCCGAGTGCAGGCATGCAATGCACTTTGAACCTTTATATACTATATTATACTATATTATACTCTATTCTATTATATTCTATTATATTATGCTATGCCAAGCGCCGCCGCTACCATGTATAGATCACGTAGAGTGCTCAAGATCATTGCTGGTGCTTGGTCCCAAAAAATGTTTTACTTGTTGATAAGAAATTCGACACTGAGTATTTATTATAAGTATGTGCCACGGTTGTATAAACGAACTAAGCGGTCACTTCATGTACTTTGCCCGAAATTAAATGTTTGCCAAGTAGCATTTTTCTTCAATCAATTAATTCATTTATTTATTGTATTTAGCTGGCGGGCGTATAGCATCTTTTGTGCTTGATTAGTCTTCGGTCTACTTACTGACTGCTGGCTGGCGGACTTGATTAGAACGCCGTTGTATAACATATACAAAACATGTTGATGGACCCATACGGCTGGCAGTGGAGCATAGTGTCGGTGCAATTTTTATTAATGAAATTAGGCAATCAACAAGCAACAAAGTCGTCGTTTGTAAAGAGTTGCGCGCCAGTGAATCATTAAAAAAAAAAAAAAGAAGAAAATTAAACAATAAAAAAATGTTTTCTTTTTTATTTTTTGCTAAGCTAAATTTGTCTTTGCAGTTGGAAAAATGAGCATTCCTAGTTAATTAGTAGATTTTAAAATAGTTTTTAAGACTAATTTAATTCAGTGTACCAAAGTTGCTTGAAGAAACGTTTGGGGTTGCTGTGAAACGGCCTGCCAACTTGCTTGAGTAGAGATTAACAAATACTTTCACGTGGTGCGGCAGGTTCTGCAGGTTCAAGAGTGTGTGTAACTCTGCCGAAGTTACTATAAAACTGCGAGGTTAATTAAAGAAGTTATGTTCCAAATGGTACATAGACATTGCTACAGCAGCTACCATGTCTACTTTCGACCAATGTTACGATCCCAACACACAGACAGATTCATGGATAAACAAATAATCTAAAGCCTCAAAATAGGAAGCTATTCGTAAATAAGTAAGAAAATAACAGTCGGGCCCTGTACAGATCTTCGCTCGAAATAGCTCCCGATTATGTAAACTCAAATCGGTATCCAGGGAATACCACGAAAAGGCCATTGCTGTGACAATGGGATCTCAACATGAAACCTTCGAGTCGACTTGAGATTATTTAAAAAAAAAAAATCTTCTATTTCCCCAAAAAAAAAAAAAACAAGAAAATTAAAGTCGGGCGTAACCGACTGTAAGAGACCCTGTACCAGTACAGGTCGCCTAACAAACACATTAAATGTTTCCCTAGCTTATGACTAAGCTTAGGTGCAAAATTTTAGAATAAACTTGTAAAATTCCGGAGAAGTCCTAGTCGAATGCAAAAAGAACGAAGTCTTTATCTATTGCCGTTTCCGAGATCCTTTTGTTCATATACGGACGGACGGGCAGACGGACAGACGGACATGGCTAGATTGACTTCTCTAGCGCTCCTGACTATAATGCTATTCCCGAAATATAAATAGTGCCCCTTTTATATCAGCATCATAATTGTTATCATCATCAATCGATCACCGAGCACAAGAGTTAGTCAAAGAATTAGTCACAAGTTTTGTATAACCAATGACCTCCTATACATGGAGCGGATGATATATCTCCACTGCTCACATACATTTTGAGAAGACGGAGATGTTTCCCAGAGCAGTCGGAAGAATGTGTCTGAGAAGGTACTGGTGATCTGTTGCGATTGCAGCTTGCCACCTCTAACTTTCGTTGCTTGTTGGGTACCTTGGCTGCGATGGAATAGTGGGCCGAGTCGTTATTGGGACCATGTAACCCTCAAATTTGTTCAGTTTGATTGCGTTTATTTTGATCGGAATTCAGCCATGTAGCTGTGGAAATTTGGTGTTCCAAACTTGCGGAAAAATCGATTAGTGTCATGAAAGCCTAATTGTCCGATGGTTGGACTAGATTCCTTCCTTCCCATAATATTTATATTAATTAAATAAATAAATAAATTCGTAAATTTAATATTTGCTGCATTAATTCTAAGAAATTTTAAATTAAAAAAAATACTTTAATATGATTTTTCCTGACTAATAAAATTGAATTTTTATTATTTATTCTTACAGAAATATGCACATGGCTATATAATGGTAAGTTTTTTTAAAACACATTTTTGCACTTTAAGTATATAAAATTGTATAACCTAAAATTAATTAATTAAATAAATATTTAGTAGAATTCTATAGTAACATAAAGATGCATGCTTTAGCATACTTTAGTAGCCTTCGCATATTAATTAAACATCTTAAATGCTCAAAAAAAATAAATGACTCTTCTCCATTTCATAATTGTAATTGGTCTTCTGGCAAATTACGCACACGATTTATGCTCAGCGATTATAAAGTGTTGAAACTAAAAGAAATTTATCAAATAAAAAAAAAATAAATAAAAGCTGCACATTTTTCATTATTATTTTTCATAATTCATAACTGAAACGCATATATTTACAAGAAAAAAAAATATATATGTGTAGAAAAACTAATTGCCAAAATAACTCAGACACTTGTATGGACGGAAGGACGGCAGAACGGACGGACATAGAATGAAGCTTGTTTGCTGCTCACCACTTTCCGGCAGACGATTTTTCTTTTATTTTTTATTTAATTTTTTCCATACAATATTATACTCTTTTTTTGTTTTGCTTTGGCACAAAGTGGCAGGCATAATAAATAAAACCGAAAGTAGCGCACACTATTCGAGAAAAATTTATGAAAAAACGAGGAAAATCGCGCTACTAAAAATAGCCATAATCGATGCATGAAGCAAAGAAAAGAAAAACTTTGACAGCAGCCAAAAAGCAGCAACTAAAATTCGGAGCAAATAAACAAATATTCAATATTACTCATACGCGGTGTTGTGCACTAGAAATGACACACAGATACACACGCATACACACGCACTATAGCACCACACACGGAATTATAGCAGGCAACAAAGCCTAAGCAGTAAATCGCCAAAATGTACGCAAATGAAAAGACAAAAGATTCGTAAAGTCAAATCAATCAAAATCAATTTTCAACATGCAATCAATTAATTCCCATAATACAAAATAGTAAATGAAATATATAGAATGAGACATGCAGCTAGAAAAAAAAAATAATAATAATATATATATTGTACATTAAGTACAATAGCAACGAAGCTTAGATACACTACATATACTAGACTAAGTACAGACAGACGGACAGCAAGAAAGAGTAGCAGTCGATATATGTCCGTCTGTAACTAGGCGCAACAATATGAACAATTAGAGCTCAGCAGCTATAAAAGTAAGAGTCTTGCAGTTTAAATTATAAAATTAGTCTCTGCTAGCTTCAGATTAAGTGTTCAAATAAAAATAAAAATTCTTTACTAATTTTATTACAAATTATGCGAAAATAATAATATGCAGCGTATTAATGTTCAAATGCAAACGACTCATTCATTGTCAGCTACTTAACGCATTTAGGTGCGGTGACAACGGCCACGACAGCAGTTCGGCATCTTCCTCCAACTTGAAGTCGTTAGCAAACATTTGGTGACTCACTTAAGTCTTTGCATTTTTTTTTTCGTTTTATATAAATAAATAAATCTTAGTTTTAATGGCTAAACGAGTTAGTCTAATACAGTCACTTAGCGTAGTCCGTGTGGGAGTTTGTGGCGCACTAATTTGGGGCAATAGCGAAAACTTTAAATTGAATTAAATTGAAATTAAAATAAAAATGCTCAGCTTGATGCTTTAAAGTTAAACAAAAATTAAGTTGATACCTTCAAATACGCGTCAATGCAAAAGGCTCGCTTGAACGCAATCCATACTTTCTTAGTTTCTACTTTTTATATAAAAAGCTATAGACGAAATAGAACTATAGGAACCTTGAGTCTCTCCCCTTAAATATACATATTTTTCTTTAAATTTGTAGAATTACTGTGAAAGCCGTACCAATGAGGAGTGTAAGAATACTCCATTATGTAATTTTTGAGAAATCTAATGGAGCGTCTTTTAGGAATCCTGAGTCTCTAAGTCTCTTTTTTTAAAAGACCAAGAGTTGTTAAAAATTCCCAAGAGAGTTTTATTAAAGACTCTCAAGAATCTTTTAAGAATCACAAGAATTTTTTAAGACACCAACAAATCTTTTAAGTATCCCAAGAATCTTTTTAGAATTCATAAAATATATCAAGAATCCAAAGAATACATTAAGAATACCAGCCGAGTCGCTTTCCCGACATCCTTTAAAAATTTCAACTAAGTTTTTTCTAAGAATATCAAGAATCCCAAATTAATCTTTTTTTAAGAATCTCAATTGAGTATCTTTTTAATAAGTCGAGAATCTTTAAAATAACTCAAATGAATTTTTTTTTTTAAGAATCCCAAGAATCTTTTTCAAATCCCTATCTAATCTTTCTTATAAATCTCAAATTAGCTTCTTTCTTTAATCCCGATAATCTTTAGAAACTCCTACCTGTATTTTTTTACGAATCTCTAGAATTTTTTAAGAATCCCAAGAATTTTTTTAGAATCCAAATAATATTTTAAGAATCCCTAATGAATGTCTCCCGAGAATCTATAAAAAATCCCAAAATCGCTTTTAAAAAGCTTAATTTTAAATATCTCGCGAATCTTTAAAATAACCCAACTGAATTTTTTTTATGAATCCCTAAATTTTTGAAAAATCCTAAGATTTTTTTTAGAATCGAGAGAATGTTTTAGAAATCCTAACTGAATCTCTATTAAGAATTCCGAGATGCGTTAAAAAATCCAAACTGAATTTTTTTCTAAGAATCTCAAGAAAACCCAATGGATATCTTTTAAGAATCTCCACTGAGTTTCTTTTAATAATCACGAGAATCTTTAAAAAATTCCGAGTTTTTTTTTAGTTACTCTAGAATTTTTTAAGAATCCTGCTGAATCTATTTTAGGAATCCGGAGATTCTTTAAAAAATCCCAACTGATTTTTTTTTTTTAAATCCCAAAAATCTTTAAAAAAAAAAATCCCAACTGAGTTTTCTTTTTAAGAATCCCCAAAATTTTGAAAATATCCCAACTGGTTTTTTTTTTTGAAGAATTCCGAGAACTTTTTAAAATTCCAAACTAATTTTTTTTTAAAGTACCAACGGAATCCCAACTGAATCTCTTTTAAGAATCCTGAGAATCTCTTTTAAATCTCAACTGAGTATCCAACGAGAATGTTTTAAAATCTCAGCTGACTCTCTTTTAAGTATCAAAAGAATTTTAAAAATATACCAACTGAGTCTCTATTACGAATTTAAAAAGTCTTTTAAATATATTCACCGAATTGTCTCTTTGAAATCCCAATCAAATCTCTTTCAGAAATGCTAATTAAATATTTTTGAAAAATCCCTCAGAACCTCTATTCAACATCCAATTTGACTCTTCTATAGTAATGCCAATTGAGTTCCTTTCAGAAAGCCCAATTGAGTTCCTTTTATAAATTCCAATTGAGTCCCTTTCAGAAACCCCAAATAAAAGATTAACGCAAAAGCTTTTTTTTGAGATTGGAAGGTATAACCTTCAAACTTCAGTCGATAAATTGCCTTTGTTGATTGTTTTCAAGTAGAAACTCTGTACTTACATGGCGATGGGTTCAAACTGTCTACTGAAACAAAAATTTTAGTATCGTACAACGAAGTTCATTTCATCGATTTAAATCGATCACTTGTTTTGAAAGAATTCCATAATATTGATTGTTGAAAACACTTGGATGGTGTGGGAAATTTTTTTACATTTTGAATAACTGTTATCGATAATATGTAAATCTTTATTTACAGTTATCGAAGGGATTATTTTAGCTTTGGTTTGAAATATAGTCCTAATTTCTATTTTTTAAATTAAAATTAATTTTTCTCATTTCGTATATTTCATTCCGTAAATTTGGAAGGAAGTTCCATTCAAAAATTCGTTAGTTTGTTTCGTGTTCCACAAATTTTTTAATTTTATATCATGCCTACCTATTGGAAATTTCTATAACAAAACAGGCTTTAAAATCACATACACACATGATATATGTTGATGTGTACACATCCTTAGCCTTGTGCGCGGTAACACTTTGTATATTAAGTATATACATGTATATACTGTCTGCAAACAGCACTGTCTCTCCCTCTCTCTCTCTCGCTCTCTGTCACTATCTATCTATCTTTTCTGTCATTCAGTGTGCTGCCTGCGTAATTTTATTTTTTTTTTTTTTTTTTTTTTGCCTCTATAGTTCTTTAATAAAGGACGACTGCGTGTGACGCGTCATATTATCAAGGATCGTGGTTGGGGTGCTCGAGACAATTGGGCGCCGCTGGTTTCAATGTGGCTTCCGTGTTACACAAACAGCAACACAAACACAGGCATAAGCACTCACGCACACCCACATCCAACAAACAAGGCGGCATCATAAAATCGCGCGTGTTTTTCTTCTTGTGTAGCCTTAGTGCGTGCTCTGTTGTTGCTGTTGTTGTTGCTGTTTGTGAATTTCTGTCCTTTTGGCCTTTTTGCGCACAATTCACGCACACTTCATTTCGTTTGACTGTGCTGTACTATGCCGCCAAAATGGCGTCGCAAAAGGACACTACGTAAAGGGTGTTTTATTTTGTAAATTTATTTTTTGTAAATAAAATTTTTTTGTAATTAAATAGGCTGAAGTGGCTCACCCACAACATTTCTGCAACATATGCACTAATGCTTAAAATAGTTCATAGGCTGGAGTGACTTATAAGTTTCGGTTAAACGCCTTGAAAAATTGTTTGAAACAAATTTCTTGTTAAATCCTAAGCAGATCTATGGTTGAAATACTTCGGAGTTGTATTTTAAAGTTTTTCTTATCAGATCCTGAGCAGTTCTATGGTTGAAATTTATGGCAAATTTGTTTAAAAAAAGTTTTCTTGTTAAATCCTGAGCAGATCTATGGTTAAAATGCATTGGAATTTGATTTTAAAATTTTTCTTCTCAAATCCTGAGCAGTTCTATGGTTGAAATTTATGGAAAATTTGTAAAAAAAAGTTTTCATGTTAAATCCTGAGCAGATCAATGGTTAAAATGCATCAGAATTATATTTAAAAGTTTTTCTTGTGGAATACTGAGCAATTCTATGGTTGAAATTTATGGGAAATTTATTTAAAAAAGTTTTCTTGTTAAATCCTAAGCAGATCTATGGATAAAATGCGTAGGAAATTTGTTTAAAGCATATTTCTTGTTAAATCCTAAGCAAATATAAAAATGTTGAATTAAAGAACGTTAAACGGAACATCTAAGTAATAGGCTGGAGCCCTTTTCTTCATCTTCTTGTTATCATAACCAATTGTCAGCTTCGTCTAACCTAAACTTATAAACGACTAGTAAACCACTCCAGCACTTCATCAAGGCAAGAAAAACGCAAAGCGGCTTGTGTCTCCAAAAAAAGACACCCTTTGGCAGTAAATCTAAAGCGCTTGACAGCAGTTCTAACTAACACGCTTAAGGAAATCAATCAAATGTGAATTGTGGCAGTAAAGTCAAGTTTTCGCTTGCTTGTGCTTGCCTAACCAAACGCCCGCCCGCCCGACTATAACTTTGCAACATTTTGTACACAGATTGAGCGTTAAATTTTTATTTTACTACACGCAGCTTGAAATAGGGTAGAGTGAACTATTGTTGCCAAGTTTGAATTAAATTAAATGAAAGTGCTGCACCTTTTTCTATTTATTTCCGTTTGTATCTGTTGGTTGGTTGGTTGGTTCGCCCACCTAATGCACTTTTCGCGAGCGCTAATGAGTTGAACTGATGAAACCTGAAAGTAAATACAAAAACAAAAAAAAGCAAAAAAAGGAAAGTAAGGATCATTCGCATGCGAACTGAACTTATTTCGCAATTATGATAATCGTATACAGAAATAGCAACAACAGCAACAACAACAATAGCAGCAGCAGCAAGGAAAAACCACTACTCAACTCATTCACTGCGCGCAAATGATAATGGCGGCGCCAGCATTTCCGTTTTATTATCGCATTCATTTCCGTCAGTGTCCTTCGGTCCTTCGGTCCTTTGCTAAGTGTGTGCTTTAACTTTGGCATTTTTGTATTTTGTTTTGTTTTGTTTGGTTTTGCTTTGTTTTTTCGCTCTGCTTAACTCCTTTATAAAACGCGAAACGTTCTACAATTGTGCACGCTTCGCTATCTCTATCTCACTCTTTCGCTCTTTAAATACATATATACACTATAAGCGTCTATCTGATAGGGTATAGCATTAATATGGCGAAACTTGCGGTATTTTTTGTGTTAAATATTTAGTGTTTCACTGTGGCTTTAGCACCGATTCTAATTAAGACCAAACTGCGTGTGTTTCTCTTCTTTTATGTTCCGTTGCCATTGTTCCACTCTGACAGCTACAAAACTGTACATGTTTCTTTTCTTTTTTATTCCATTTTAAAATTTCTGAAGATTTCTCCATTAAACTAATCACTTCATAACTTAAAATGACCATATTTACCAACGTTTCAATTCGAAAAAAAAGTAGAAGCAAAAGTAAAGCTTGTCGCTTAAGTTGGGACACTTATTTTTTTTCTTTTTTTTTTAATTTTGTGTTCTTTAAGCTTAACCTAAAATTTGTAATTTATTTTTTATGCGATTTTGTCAAAAAATTGATTGCTGCTTAAGTTGGGACACTCAGTTTTGCTAAGTTGGGATGATTTTTTTTTTTTTTTTTTAGTTTTTTTAAGCTAAATGGAAAGTGGTAAGACAGATGAAGAAATATTTTCTTTAAATTTTTTCAAAATGTTACTTGTCGTTTAAGTTGGGACACATAATTTTGTTGTTTTTTTTTTTAATTTCGGTTTTAAAATTAAATTAAAAATTTTAAGACAGAAAACAACATATTTTTCTTCGATTTTGTCAAAAAAGTTACGTGTTGCTTAAGTTGGGACACTCAGTTTTGCTAAGTTGGGATGCATTTTTTTTATTGGTATATGCAAGTCGTGCAAACTTAACTTAAATATTTTATTTATGCACTTTTTCATTTTCATTTTTGAACAGCTCAGCAAACACACCCTTGGCTTGAGTGGACTTGGCTAAATGGACTTTTATGTTCGAAAAATTTTGCCGTTTCTTTTTGCGTCTTTAGTCCTGTTTGTAACTGTTTTTGTTGTAGTTTCACACGCATAGTTTTACTTTAGTTCAGCACAATTATTGACTTTTCCTTGAGTCAGACGACGACGCATACAGCAAGGACAACAAAAGAAACTTTTCTACTCAACCGCCATAAAAATAAAATCAAATATTTTTATATAGAACGCCTTCACACTTTCCCAACTGACTGACCTTCAACGAAATTTTTTTTTTTTTTTTTTTGTCGCAATTTTCACACTATTTCGTTTTAGTTAATTAAAAGCTTTTTATTTTGTTTTTATGAATTATGACTATTTAAGAAGCAATTTTGCTAAATGAAGATATAGTGCTTAAATTGTGCGATATAATTTTTGTATATGTACAAAAGTATATGAAAAGTGTCATAGAAAATTAAATTTTTGTCGGTAGGGGCTCGAAAGTTATGCGATATATTTTTGTGCAAACTATAATCTATAATAAAATATTATAATACGATTATGTATATAGAAATTTTTAAGCTTTAGGCTTAGTAAACAAAAAGCCAGAAATGAAAGAAAAAAATTTTTTTTTTTTAATTTTTTGAACTATGTTCACAAATTAGGCTCTAAAATTGTGAATAGCTACAAATTGCTTAAACCAAACATTTTTATATTTTAAGTAGACTTTAATAAATAAATTAAGCCAAAAATCATAAAAATCTATGGGAAAAAACCGAGAATATAGGCATTTGAGTGAAAATAGTCAACTAAAAAATTTAAAATATTTTTTTTTTTAAATTATTATTTTCAATTAGAAACTTTTAGAAACACTTTCTTTAGCAGTAAAAATATTTCAGCAAACTTTAAGCTATCAGCACTTCATGCTCCATTGATGCACAGCAAAAACCTATTAAAATATTTACTAACATCTTCCAAAGAAAAAAAAAATTATGCTCAATGCAATGCAGCTTATGGGAAATCAGAAACCTTTAAGCTGCGCAAACTGTTGTCCTCGTGCCCCAAATAAGTAAATTTAAAGCCAATAAGTTCGAAAAATAAATAAAAAGAAACGACACACAAGGCGCACATATTGCAGTGCAAGGAACAAGCGAAACAAACGAAATCCTGCTACTGTTTGAGTAGCTAAAATTACTAAACATTCATTCATTGGTTTTGTTGTTATTGTTGTGGTTGGTATTATTATATTTCAAAAACAGACAACAACAAAAATTTAAAAAGAAAAAAAATAAAGGACTTTCTTGGCTCTAAATTCCATTAAGATTATATTACATGAACATGCTGAGTGAACGTTTAGCGCAGGTCACAACAACAGTAACAGCAATATGAGAGCGTTTCATATACAAGTAATACTACTTATACATACGTTTATATATACACACACACTCACACACACACATATATAGTAAATTTGTATATTATCCTTGCACTGCATTTCATGCTGAAGCCAAATAAGTTTTAGTTTGGCTAACAAACTGCGACGACGACAGAGTCAAAGTTTATGTCTAAATACAAAAATGCGAACGTAGCAGAACACACAGAATGCCAGGATATGCTAGGACAGATCCGTACAGTATAAATGACAAAAAGGAAATACATGAAACGAAAGACAACAAACAGAGTGTAACAAGGAAATGTGTTTATTTTGTTGGTACCGAAGCGCTTAGTACACTACATACTATATACAAAAAATTTTAAACATTTCAACTATACCCCAATGAGTGCCTGATTGTCCCAACTTAGACAACAAGCCGTATTTTGTTGAAAGTCAAAAGAAAATATTTCATCTGTTGCCTTACAGTTATAAGGTAAAGCTTAAAAAACACATAATTAAAAAAAACTGTGCCAACTTAGCCAAGTTGCGTGTCCCAACTTAAGCAACAAGCCATTATTTGAACAACTTAAACGAAAAAATATATCTTTTCGGTCTTATAACTATCAGAAAGAGCTTAGAAACACAATAATACAAAAAAGTGCGTGTCCCAACTTAAGCAACAAGCAACATTTCGACATAACCGACAGAAAATAATTCTTTTTCTATATTAAAACTTTTAGATTAGCTTAAAAATGCACAAAATAAAAACATTCAACCCAAAATTAGCAAAACTGCGTGTCCCAACTGAAGCAACGCGCTATTTTTTCACAAAATCGAAGCAAAATATTTTGTGTTCTGACTTACAAATTTTTGATTAAGCTTAAAAAACACAAAATTCAAACAAACAAAAAAAAAAACTAAGTGTCCCAACCTAAACGATAAACAATATTTTGACAAAATTTAAAGAAAACATTTCTTTAGCTGTCTTATAATTTTAAGCTTAGCTTATAAAACACAGAATTAAATAAATCTTTTACCAACTTTGCAAAATTATGTGTTCCAACTTAAGCAACAAAGCATTTTTAGTCAAAATCGCAAGAAATTATATCTTAATCGATCTCATAACTATCCAATAAAGCTTAGAAACACGATTTAAAAAAAATGCTTGTCCCAACTTAAGCAACAAGGGACATTTTGAAAGAATTTTAAGAAAATATTCCTTTTTTCTATTTTTTGTTAAGCTTAAAAAACACAAAATTAAAAAAAATTCCGTGACAACTTACCAAATTACGTGTCCCAACTTAAGCGAGAAGCAACACTTTGAACAATTTCTTAGAAAAAGTTAATTTTTCTTTAATAATTATTGAGATGTAATGAAAAGAGTCCCAATATTCTAAATATTCATGCTTGTTCGGTTTGCATCAACGCTCTGTAGGACACTCTGTTTCAAGAGTAAGACCCATTTGGTTAAGATGGTATTTCAATCAAATAGTCCTTGAGTAACCAAAGTACAGCATATAGTGTGCAGTTCTGAATGACAGACTTTCTTCAGAAGTTTTCAATAGAAGATTTGCTTCTGTTTGGATTCTGTTCCTAAAATGGGGATTGCAGAATCAGTTCTACTCAAGCCGTCCGCTATACCAATACCCCCATTTGTTCTGAAAATCAATAATCTTTTGATCTGTCAAAAGTTGTTGGAGAGTTGACCTATGGAGTTAATTTCCGAGAATACTTTATATACAAATGCTTTTGTACTATTTTTCCGAATCGACTGTGAAGCCTATAAGGCTACGGGACCATCAAAAGCAGTTGAACTAGTAAACCAGTTTTCGTGCTTCGAACTTTATAACCGAATCGCCTTCGAAAAATTTTACGACGTAATTTGGCAACTTCGCAGACTTATTGCCTTTGCTGTTTGGCTGTTTGGGCGAAATCGAGCACAAAACTGTTACAAATGTCAAGCAGCTGTGTGTGTAGCGTACAAACACAGTCGTCAGCTAAAGCAAAACTAGTACAAATGCAATAAATAAATGGATTAGTGACAAGCCAAAAGCAGGAAAAATAAGAAACTAAAACGACAAAAAAATATGCGCACCGAAGGCGTTGCCATTATCCTGGCATGTATATATATATATATACATATTCCTATATACACACATATATATATATATCCATCTTACTATGTATGAGTATATTTATAGCTGTACATATATACGCTATATCTGCTGTAGTATAAAGCACATGCAACATATGTGTCAAGGACATGCTCAGCTGTTCAGTGCTAACAAAGTTTGCCTGACAACGATTTTAGTTTTCTTTTACATTTGCCATATTCACACAAAGTGTGGCACTCCTTACGTATATAATACATACAACTAACTAACTGTATATTGTATATACGTGTATATATCCCATATGGCCTACTTTGTGCAAAGTCTCAGGCATTAGGGACACATTTACGCGTCGCTAATTGCTCATAATTGCCTACGCTGTACTAACACACATGCAATACTTATTTCACTTATATCACACATTAAATAATTATACACGATTATTAGTTAGTAACAATTCTAAAGCAAAAGAAAAATTATTTGTATCTCACAGAATGGCACAGAACAGCACAAAGCATTTTTCAAAAAAACTATTCAAATTTCGTAAATGACTTTTTGTCTTCAATCTCTATAACAGCTATGAATTCTTATAAATCACTACACCTCGTTTCGTGCAGCCCACACACACCCTTTGAAAGTTACCAGCTTACCATAAAGTATCTTCATTTTGCTGTAGCTGTATCTGCGAATGTATCTGTAGCTGCGTGGTTGCTAGTCGTTTGCTTTGGCTGACCATGCTCATTTATCGTTTGCTTTATCAATATCTTTGTCACATAATTCACTTTCTTTGCATATTAAAAAAAACAAAAACAAAAGAAAAAAAAAATACATTTTTTTTTTACATGCCAAACTAACATTTTTATTTAGTAGTTTTGCCAAAAAAAATAAAAAATAAATAAAAGCAGCGAATAAAATGAGTCAAACTCTGCCCAAATATGCAAAATCTAAAAAAAAAAAATATATAAATTATAAAAAATAAATAAAACAAAAAATTGTTATAGAAAGAACCCTCGGTTAAACCGAAACTTAGTGCGCTACACTTAAGCTTCGCAGCGTTTACTGCATTGCAAGGAGTAAAAGAATTAAACTACAGAGGTATCAATTATTTGGATTGAAAACCAAGGATACTTTTCGTGCACAAAAGGTTTAAAATTTTGCTGAGTTTATCTAGTACTCGCAGGAAATCGCGATTAAGATGATATGAAATCTTTGAAGAATTTCGTAATCAATTCCTAATATCGAAGAAACAGGTGTTACATTGGCTGTATTTCGACTTCAGTTTGAGGACAATCCAAATCCAACCCATAGTAAAACAAACATCGGAACACAAGAGATCCAATAGTTTAGGTGAGGTGACTTATAGACCTCTTTCGTCCTTATTTAGTTTTGTAGAATACTGTTTTACGAACGCCTTCCAGTGACCCTAGCCAGGTAGTGTCCAGATATTTTAAGCTTGCTGTGGCAGTTACTGGACTGCTGCATATGCGGTAGTACAGTGATGGCTGTTGACTCCCAGTTTCATGGTTTGACAATTACCTGCTAAAGTATCCACTGGAAGTTTGAAGTATCTCCATCTGGCGATGCGAGTTTATAGTTTTGCATATTATTGAAAAATTCAGCAGCTGGTTGTATGCTTCCACTTTTCTCAAGCTTTAGTTTAGGTGAACTCCAGTTTGGCTAGGCCTTCCCGAAGATTTGCATCAACTGCTTTATTTAATCGAAAAGACATTTTCTAAAAACTCAAGTCGCAAAGGTTTATGCACCCTTGCGAGTTGTGCATCCGTTGTCTTATTACGAAGAACTCTAATTGGTATATGTAGCAGTTGTCGCTTAATTTATATGAAAGCCTGAGATCATATTACTCCAATAAGTGAAGTCTTCCTTTGTTTTTTTTTTTTTTTTTTGATGAGGTTGATGTTTGCATGAAGTTGCTTTTGGAGGCTTCTTATCGTTTGAGCTCTCTACATAGCCTCTTGCTGCGTGTTCAGACATCTCTCTAGACTATTAGCATTGTTTCCATCGCTTTTGTGGTGTTAGACCTCAATTCGCCTATCGCTACTTCATTAATCTTCATCGTTTGCCAACATATCCATATACCATAAAGTAGTATCGGTCTTACTATTATAATACAATGTAGATCCAGTGCATGCGACTTAGTATTTTTTTTTTTCACCCATTCTTCCACAGACTCCACGTTATTTTACGATTTTAAAATAATTTCTAATAAAGCGAAGACGTTGCATGTTGTCCACATTAATTTTAATATGTTCTTATATCTGACCAGCTGTTAGTCCGTTAGTCTCTCAATTTGTCCGTCTGAGATATGTCGACTTAATAACAAGAACATATTAGTTCAAAATTATTACAATGTGGCCACTAGCAGATACCGCTCCCATACAAACACACTTCACATTTATTTTAATGTACTGAAAATATTTCAATTTAAGAAATGATTTTTAAAATAAAAATTGCTTCAAAGTATTTCAGATTTTTATAAATTCTGTAGATTTGGTTTCGACTAGAAATTATTTCCACCTCAATTTCTAAGCTTCTTTTACAGAGCAATGCTTCTTGTAACTATCTCCAAGTCAATTGATTACAGTAAAGTGTAGTGTATTAAGACTTCGTTGCTATTTAATTTTGCCATCTACATTTCTATTTCTTTTTTTTTTTATTTTTCTTTCAAATTTATGTATTTTTGGGTTTGGTTTGGCGCTGTTTCGCCATTTTTATCTACTATTTTTCACTCAGCTGCTCAGTCGCTCTTTTATTTAATTTTTCTGTTTTTATTTTTAATTTTTTTCTTCTAATTTTTTTTTTTTATTTTTTTCTTTGACGTTTTCATAGCTAATCATAATAATAATAATTTTTGTTTATATTCTGGTTTCATTTCATTCATTTTTGCTTCCTTCAATTTTGATCTTTTCGTTCGTTCGGTTGGTTCGTTCGTTCGTTCGTTTCTTCACCACTGTCCAAACTATAATTTATTTCCATTATTATTGTTCTCGCATATTAAACGTGCCTTCTCTTTAGGTTTTTGTGTATAATTCTTTTTTTTTCTTCTTTCCTATTGTTTCATTTTTTAACTTGGCTGATTGGCCATTTTTAGCTGATTGCTGTTGTTAATTAGTTATACATTCAGTTTCATTGCTTTGACTAGAATTATTATGTTTCCTGTTTATTATTAATAATTAATTAATAATGTTTTTTTATGTCGCACCTTATTATATTCGGTATTCAACGAAAATAGTTTGGGTCAATGAATGCATTTGATTTGTAAATGGATTTCAGTCGTCGAGTATACAAATATTTTGTAATAAATTTCTCTTGTACACATTAATGTTTTGTATTTATTTATTATTGTCGAATAGAAACCACCACCCAGAAGAGAATTATTTAGCTATCCAGTGTTGTTGTGGCTAGTTTAATGCTGCTCGGCATTATGGAATGCTTTCATATTTTGCAATTTTGCATTATTGCAATTTTTGTGCATGCTAATCGGAGATAAATTCCAAGTGCGAGGTTTGTCAAAACAAAAATTATATATTTTTATGTAAAATAGATTTTTTTTCTGTTTGACAGTGCTTAGCATATATAAATATTATAGCGTAATAACATCGTATAAGCCGTATTAACTCTATCCGATGTTCATCATCGGGATTGATGCAATGTTGTTGCCGGACTCATGCACCCTCAGCGTTCTCCAAACTTTTCTCTTCTGAAAGATTATTATATTCACCAATCAGGAAAGCTGATTTTTTTGTATTTATTTTAATAATTTAGGTTTAATTTTTCATATTTTTATTATTTAAATTTAATAAATTACAGTGGCACACGAGCAGGGACCATGTCGTTCAGTTATTTTGATTGAATGTTATTTTATTTTAATCAATTTTATTTAATTTTCGTAAATTTTTTATTTAAGTTTATTTTTTTTAATTTTATTTAATTATTTTTAATTTTATTTAATTTAATTACAAGAGAAATTAATTTAATCTTATTTTTTATTTAATTTTTATAAATGCCTGAGATGCGCGAGCAGTTACTTTCTTTAAAAATTGTTTTATTTAGATAAAATTAGTTAAATTTTTTTCTAATTTGTTTTCTTTTCATATTTTTTCTTTTTTTATTATTAAATTTTTAAAATTAAATTGGAATTAAGTTCAACTTTGTTTATTTTTGTAATTTTTTCTTAAATTAGATATGTATATATTAGAGTGACGCCCGAGCAGGGATACTTTTATAAAATTTTATTTCATATATTTTAATTGCATTTAATTTTTTTTATAGTAATTTCTTTTCATATTTTACTTATATAAATAACTGAAGCGCCCGAGCAGGGACACTGACTTCGAGTCATTTTGTGTAACTTTTTTAAATTTATTTTAATTAAGTTTAATTTTTTATATTCTTTTAATTAATTCAATGTAAGCATTATTTATTCCATATGCGCGCATTAGTAGCATATGGTAGCTGGTTGTGCTAAAAATTATTGTCCCTACTCAGGCACCAATACAATGACAAGCACAATGAAGTGTTCTATCAAGGAAATTTCAATGGTTTTTTTTTTTTAAAGATGTTCTGAATGCCGATACATTTTTATTGTTATAGAAAACTGTGAATGGCAAATCTTTAAGCTAAAAGTAACATTCCATTTAAACAAACCTCGTACAAACTCATATCTTTGCTTTGAATATTTATGCATTTTGTATTTCTAAAAGTGGAAATATACATTTAAGATGCCAGCACACACACAGCTTCCAACTTCAGAGAACAGTATTGGATGCCTTCTGTTGCAAACAGACACAAAGACAGACGGACTACTGTGTACATGTTGCAGCTGTTGACCAAGTGCCTTCAATACCATGGAATTGGAAAAAGAACAATAAACAAATTTAATGCGAATTCCAGAACAAACAATAATCAGAATCATAATAAAATAATAAAAAATTAGACTTACAATGTGTTGCATGATGTTGACAAAACTAAAAAAAACAAGAACTGGGTCATCAGACATTTCTTTGGAAGCGAAAAAAAAAAACAAAAAAAAAACTTCTGCTATCATCATAAAAAATGTGTAGGTGTGAAAAGCATATAGAAATTAACTCTCCATTAAGCCAAGTCAAACTGATAAAATTCCATATACTACATAAATAATCATAAATAAAAAAAAGCAGTGATAAGCAAGCAGTATTGCTCTGATATATATAAGAAAAATTATATAAAAAATGTTCGAATTAATGTTAAAATTAATTAGATTTCTTTAAATATGTTGCCTTGACGACTATAGTATAGCAGTTCTCATCGATAAGCTGCTATGCCTACTGTTGTCACCAATCAACTCGATCTCCGATAAGATCTGCCTTGAAGAACATTCAGTTGTATCTTACAACAAAACAAATAAACATTTTCAAAAGTTTTCCTCTGATTACGAACGTCCTTGCAACACTAAAACTGCAATTGCTTGTTTTATCATAAAACTTTTCGCTTTTTAGTTCTTATCAAAATTTTTAACGTTTTGTAAATTTTTGTTTTCAATTCGAAATCGCTGGCTTTATCACGCGCTGCTTTAATCATTTAAAAAAAAAATTAAATAAATACAAACAGGGCGGCGTATAAAGAGCAATCGTTCTCTACATGTCATGAGTAACGTAGACAAAGTATCTACATGTATATATACACGCACGAGGGCTGTTTAATAAGTACATTTTACTGACTATTACAATCGCGCTTGCATTTGAGCTTCATAGGAATCAGGTTATATCCTATAACCATATAATGTCGCACCCTTCTATTATAATCGCCAAACTGTACAAATTATTGTGAAAGTGTTCTCGAAATTTATTTACAGTTACCTCCGTCGATTAGGTGTAGCACCGACTTCAATATTAGTTCTTAATCTTCCTATTGGAAGCCTAAGTGGAAAACTCATTGCAAGCTTATTGGGTTGATTTAGTAGGCTGAAGTTGTGGATGATTTCTTGTTGTATGTTGTTCAGCCTAAAGTCGGCTGCGATGCCTTGCAGGCAATCCTTCAGGGGATGGAAGGATTGCCTGCACAAAAACTCCATTACAGTACTCCTTGTCATAAAACGCCTCTCACTTATCTGTGAGCTTGCTCAACGGTGCCATGACCACGCCGAAAACCAAATTGGTGCTCAGGTATAGCCCTTTGGTAGACCCCAAGCTCTTTTACCCTCGTCGCAGATATTCTTTCCCAAACCTTCGACAGGCAATTGGATGATAAGAGCTCGCAATATCCTCTGGCATTAAATATTTACGTCAAATAGAGGAGCGCACGCCTTGGCAATGCCTTTAAGGTATTATGAAAAATTCTCTCGTAACCAAGGATTTTTATTTTAAAGCAAATTTCGTATGACTGTCATGACTTCTTCGGGACGGACTGCTCTCATTCGAATGTCTGGCCCCGTCATTCTCGTCAGCAAATGAAACGGTGTAAACCTGGCCTTCAAATTGATTTCAAAGATTTTAGCCTGATCTTCCTTTGATCATCGCACATCATCGGAATGCTTAACAGGGACCAGCCGGAGCGTCTGCCTTTTGCTCACCTTTATTGCCTTCCAAAGCGAGTAGTTAGCGTCAGCGGTGTGGTCCATACTTTCCAACTTCTGTTCAAAGAACTGTGCTTTCTTTGCATGTAGCATGTCTTTGAACTCAGCAGCAGCTCTATTGTAGGCTAGTCTGTACAGTGGATGCTCTGTTCTGAATAATTTTCTTTGCAGTCTTCCCTTTGTCCGAAGTAGCTTGATTTTGGCTTTGTCAAGGGTGAAGCATGGGCTTAAAGCCGTATACTTGGAGGGTTGGCAATGGCAGCGGCATCATGTCCATTTTGGGTGAATCAATCTACTGCATCATCTATGTCCATCGATAAGGTCAGCTCAATGTTGTCATATTGTTCCTAATAACATATTTCGTATTTTCATCGTTTCTATTCACATCGTTCACATTCCAATAGTTCCTAGTACCATTGTACTTTTTCTCACCGTTTATTTTCCCTTTGTTCCTTATTCTATCGTTCCATTTTCTATCGTTCCACTTGCCAACATTCTTATTCGCTGTACATACCTATACCCACTTCCATAAAAGCTAAGTTTTTATTAGTTTTAATTAATTATGAATAACTTTTCTGCAGACTTTATGAACTGCCCTCGTAGCTACAGCTAACCATAATCGATAAATGACATTTTGACCATTGTCATTTGTAGCTCTGCGTATATAATCGAATGAACTTTGTACTCAAATACAATGGTAAGACAATTTGTCGAGGACAGAACGGACCGACGGAATGTTTTGATACATCAAATTTTTTTTTTTTAACAAACGGAAAGAACAAAAAAAAGCACTAGAAATTAGTTTTCTAATTGGTTAATGCATTTTCAAGTGTTTTATGGCCAAAATTATATAAAAAAATGTTTTATATGCCGCAGAGCTTTAAAATTTGTAGCAATTCCGTTACTATCTTCAATAATAATCTCACCTATTATATTGAATTGCACGGCTTCGACGGAAAACAATCTGCTGCTGTATTATCAACAGTGTTCGTATGTGTCTGAGCTACACTTTAACGGTAAATTTTCAATATTATTTATTTTAGATACAAACAAATTATATTTCTTGAAACGCTTCTTCAAATAAAAAAAACTTAGAAATGTCAGAAATTGTTTCTAAAGAAAATAATGTATGAAAATGTTGGAACAGGCCGTTGCTAGCGAGATAATTTTTAAAAACTATACACATACTTGATCAGATTCAAAATCGACTCGATTGTGACATGTCCGTCTGTCTGGTTGTACATATGAACACCAAGAACTTGAAGTCTATAAGAGATAGAGCCTTCAAATTTGCATATTTAGATGCTCTTATTCATACGTCAGATAACTTGTATACAATGTACACACTTAGGCATTTACCATACAAACCTACGTTTCAAGCTTTGTTTTTGTATGAAAAACTTGTTATTTATGTTGTTAGTGATTGCTAGAAAGAACTAGAAAGAACTAATTCTTATAAAATTTTGTATTTAGCTTTAGTTCGGACCACTAGAAGTGGTAGACCCCAGACCGTAAATGTGTACAAAGTTTCTTAGTTTTTGTATGAAAAATGTTTATTGTTGTTGTTCATTTAGCCAGAAACGCTAAATTTTACCAAATTTTGAATGATTTTTAAGAAAATATTTCATATAGGCCAAGATCGGACCACTAGAAGGGGTAGTCCCCATACAAATTATTTCAAACTTTCTCAATTTGTGTATGAAAAATTTGTATTGTTGTTCATTTAGCCAGAAACGCTAAATTTTACCAAATTTTGAATGATTTTTAAGAAAATATTTCATATAGGCCAAGATCGGACCACTAGAAGAGGTAGTCCCCATACAAATTATTTCAAACTTTCTCAATTTGTGTATGAAAAATTTTTATTGTTGTTCATTTAGCTACAAACGCAAAATTTTGTCAAATTTTAAATGATTCTTGAGAAAATATTCCATCTAGATCAAGATTAGAAAACTAGAAGGGGTAGCCTCCGTACAAGTCTGTCCAAACCTTCTCAATTTTTGTATGAAAAATGTTTATTGTTTTTGTTCATTTAACTAAAAACGTAAAATTTTGGCAAATCTTGTATGATTCTTAAGAAACTATTCCATGTAGGTTATGTTCGGACCATACAAATCGTTAGAAACAGGGTATCTCTTATTCGACAAGCATACAAACTTAGATACAAGCACTGGACAGACGGTCGGAACATATAACATATTTTATTATACTACGTTCCATTTTTAAGCAATCTGCAACATTAATTTTGCATGTTAACAGCTATTGAAAGCAGCGGAACGGACGGACGGGAAGACGGACGGACACACAAACTAAGCTGCAAGCTATTAAAATATTTAGAACGAACTCGTTTAGTAACTTTTATTAAGAAAATTTGCATACTGAATCACACAAAAAGTTTTTGTTCTCCTATCAAATTTCACACAGAGCAAGTTCGCCCACAGCTAAAAAGCGAAATTATGTACGAATTATTTTATTTTTATAACAAAATAAAAAAAATTGAAAAAAAAAAAAAGAAAGAAATAATTTTTAAATTCAGCTCATAAAACGCCAGAAACACCCGCCACTTTTTCGGTAAAACGCTACAAAAAAAAAATTATTTTAAATAAAAAAGAGTGTTGAATTTTTTATTTATTAATTTTTTTTTTTTTTTGGGAAAATAAAATTCAAGTTGAGTCCATTAAATATGCACATTTTTTTATTTTATTTTTTTCATCGTCGTCGTATTTGTTGTTACAACGTGTTTAATTCATTAAAATTTGTAATTGTTTTTATTTGCTAAAATTTTTATGCATTTCGTTTATGTGACAAATAAAGAAAATATAAAAAAAAAAAAAATACCAGACACGTTTCAGCATGGAACGCCGCATGAATTCGGCAAATGTATCTAGATACATGAGTAACTTATCAAAAGCAACAGACAAAGTAATGTGATTAACTGATTTAATATTTAGTTACAAATTACGTTCGTGTATCTATGTAGCGCATAGATACATACAACGGCGTCGCAAAACTTTGACTAATAAAGAAATGCCAGCGCACAGGAAGAAAAATAGAGAGAAAAAAAAAAATAGAGAGAAAAAATAAACAAACGAAACTAATGAATGAATGCGAACGAAGTGCAAAAACAACAAGCAAAGAATTTTAATTCAAGTTTGAAATATTTCTAGCAACATGTATCTCTAAGCAATGAAGAACACCCACACACAGCGAAAGCGCTTAAAACTAATTTTGCCTCAAATTGAGCAACGTAAAGCACTAAAATCGAAGTGCCAACTAACGATAGAAAACAGCGAAGACTTTTAATTAAAAGTTAGAAAAAGTGTAGTCGATGAAATTAACACACAAACACATACACACAAACACAGCAGATACAAACAACAAAGTATCTGGAACTGCGTATCTGCAAACAGGCAGGCAGGCAGGCAGACACGCTGGCAAGCAGCAAGTTCTTCGTTTATTATTTGTATCTATCAGAATGCCAAGCAACTATTTTCTAATTAAGTGTCATTGATTCATGCGTCGACGAGCACTATCTGTCTGTCTGTCTGTCCGTACGTCTGTCCGTACGTCGCTCTTCATACGTGTGTGTGACGCGTTTAACCATTAGACTTCGACTTTGTGGCTTGTTTTCGTTTATCGCTTATAATTCAGCAGTTTATTTTTCTTATCCGTTAAACTAACAGTACAACAACAACAACAACAACAACAACAACAATGGCAATGACAATGCCAATAATTATTTTGTTGTAGCAGTTGAAGTTAGTTGACAGTGCAATCCGCAGATACAATATATAGTTTGTATCTATAAGTTGCCATAAAATAACATAGCTTGGCAATAATAATAATCAAATGCGTAGCAAGGCAGCCAGTTCAAAATGAACCAAACAAAAAAAAATTCTCAATTTAGACTTGATAAACTATATTTCATTAGTTATAATACTGCAAGCAGCAAACTGAGTAATTAATGTATCTCAAAAAAAAAAAAAAAAAAAAAACCGAAAATAAAACAAATAATAAACTTGAACTTCAGCATGACATTGTTTGTACTTTAATTAAGTATTTTTTTTTGTTTTTTTATTTTTTTTTGATAAACGTAGTCGCTTAAATAATTGATTTCTTTTGCGATTAACTGGCAGTTAGTTACATGTACTGAATTCTATTTTTAACAATGCATACTAATTGCCCAAATATACGAAATTAAGTTTGTATTTATTTTGTAATTAAAAAATAAAAGAAAAAAAAATTTTATATATTTTACTCAGTCGACTGAGAGTAGAATAGATTTGCAATTTATAAAAAAAATGTTTTTCTTACAAAAAAATTCAATTAAGATTTAACAGATTTGTATGCAAGCCACCCTCCCTCTCTAGTGGTTCAATATCGAACTATTAGGAAGATTTCATTAGGAGTTAAAAAAGTTACACCACCACATTTAAAGTTTTTAGCTAATATTAGAGAGAACTTACCCATACCATGTGACTCTATCTTTTATGGTCTCTAAGTTACTCAGGGATAATGTAACATTGTTATGGTGAGTGAATTTTTAAAATCGGTTCGGTAGCTCTTGAGTTTATTCGTTACAAACATACAAATCTTTCGTCTTAATAATATTATTATAAGTATAGATGGCATAAAATACACCAAGTACTGCATTTCTAGCGATCATCAGATTATCCGGGTATCGATGAGCCTGTGGGCATGTCACTGTGTAAAGCGTTTTTTTCTTGTGACACACCAGCCTTGATTTCTCTGACTAACGACTGCTTTCCATCTTGTATAACAGAGAAAATCCTGTCTGTCAAAGAACTTTGTACAAGCAAAAACAGCTGAGGCGGTAGTATACCCTTGAGTTAAAACAGCAGGCCAACATGCCAGACTCTATGCAATGTCTCTCTTATATCAAGATAAGAGGCCACCACCTACTCTTTGGCTTCATATCCGTCTATAATGAAATTTACTACCGCTGTTTTAAAGTTCCATGGGACTTAAGGAATCCAAACTTAAAGGAATCCAAACCAAGTACTGTTGGTAGGAGGCACCTCTCGAAGAGCTTTGCTACGATGGACAACAGACTGATTGGTCTATATGATTCCAAAGACAAAGAGGGGCTTTTTCTAGCCTTGTGAATCATACAGATCGTAGCCTTCTTCTACTTTGTTGGGATGTGTTCTACTGCCTCAACACCGCGTTAAAGATCCTATCCTATCCCGGCACATCATCAACTTTTTCTCCTTCGACACGCTAACTGTCTGCTGGTATTAGTTAGCTCAGAGTAAATTTCCTTAAAAGTTCTGTGAATATCATTAGCGCTCATAAAATCCTGGTCCACTTATTTCTGCCAGAAAATGAGAATAGGTTCATTAAGTTTTTTTGGACTCCTTTCTATGCTGCCATATGGTCTGCGAAGGGAAACTGTAGAAGTAGTTGTATATTTTACTTTATTAAATTTTGTCTGGAAGCAACTGTACTCTGCGCTGCTTTCGATTCTTTATTGTAGCTTAAAACTCATTCAGTTCGCCCTCTCCAGAATTTCTAATTTAAAAATTCTCATTCCATTTCAGCTCTGACTGAATATAGAATTCACCATCCACTTCCATCAGAATTTTGTATTCAGAATAAAAACAAAGTGCTTGACTTCTTTGGACATTTTAAGATATGTTCCGCATGAGGTCGTGTGAAGAACATCAGTTTGTCCTGTTGGTAGTGCCATACGTATTCCTTAACAGATCAAATTTTTCGACAATTTTAATGAAGTATTGAAAAGATTTTATTTAATTACAGCATGTTTGGGATTTCACCAGTCTCTTCAGACCTTCTTCAGACATTACTATTTACTAACATAAAAAACAAAAGAACACAGTCAACAAGTGTGTTGATGCTTTATATTAATAAATAAGTGCCGAGCACTCATTTAATGCACATTTAACTACGCCTATTACTCGTCTTAATATAAAAGATGCTCACCATTAATTCGCTCTTCATAGACATAGAATGCGCATGCATTAAATGGGCCAAATAAACCATTATAAAGTTGTAAAATTTTTATGCTAAAATAGAATATATGAAGCGTAGGAACGGCAGAACGATGAAACGAACGGAGGGCACTGAAGAGTAGATTTAGAACGAATGGCGATCGAACGACCGACCAACCGAACGAACGAATGTAAGTACGACCGAGAGGCGACTTGAATGAGTAATTGTGTGGTATTAACATAAAAATTTATGTTTGAAGCGACAAAAGCGTATAATGAACCCCCCCCCCCCCCCCCCCATCAACACCACCACCGCCAACTATCATTTGACAACGACATCGTCAGTCGCCAGTCAGCCAGTCAGCCTTGCCAATATACGTGGTGTTGCGTGCGCCACAGGATGTTCTTGCTATATTGCAGAAGCTGAAATTGAAGCGAAAAGCCCGAAAAGCTTCAGCGGTGCGTGTGGCAGGCATTAAAGCAAAACGACGACGACGACGGCGACGCAATTCAATTAATTTATTATTCACTTAAGAACTCAGCGGCAACAGTTCGAAATGAGCGACGAAATGAGTAAAGTGCCAAATTGTAGTCGCACGATTGGATTGGAATGGAATAGATTGGATTGGTTTGGATTGGACTGCATGGAATACGTGTATATTGTATGGAACGGAAGGAAACGCGCTATACGCGCGGGACGTTTGTAGCAGGGTAAAAAATTATTGCGTAGGCTATAAAATTAACTACTGTTCCATGGATTGAAGTTGCTCCTTGTTCGGCGCTCTCTTTCACATTTCCCAAACGCTTTATGCAACGCATTTAATTTCAATTTGTTGCGCGTCGAATGGGACAGCGGTCTGATTTAGAAGTTCAAACGCTTAATAATTCGATAATGCATAAACGTTGCTGTCTCGCTCTACTCTCTCGCTACTTTCTTGCTTGTGGGTAACTGAGTCTTTTCGAATGTTCAAGACATTCGAATGAATGATTGTTTCGGTTGACCAAGCATATTCATTCAAAGTAAATGTTTTTGTTGAAATGTGACTTTTTTGATGAAATTAAATAGATTTGCATTTTAAAAGCTGAGTCGTTTATATTTCTTATGTGTCATGAATATTTGAAAGCTTCAAAATAGAGTGAAAAGTTTTTAAGCAAAACATTTTTTAAAGTTTATACTGAAAGCGTCACGAAAAAGTTAAATGTTTTATATAAAAGTAGAACTTTTTGCGAATGTACAGAAAAATTCAAAACATTGCGAGAGAGAGAGAGAGAGAAAAGTAAGTGCACCATCAAATATGAAACGTCACGAATAGGTGAAAGCGTCACTGTAAATAAAATAAAGGTGAAACTTCATAGTTTCTAACATTCAGTTCATTTCCTTTTCGTTATATGTATATAGAAACTTTTAAATCACATCTTTTTGCGCAAAGTAATACGAACTATAAAAGGAGGGGTCTATAGTGGGTGTTCCACTATGTGTGTTTACTAGTAAAAAGAAAAACAAAGAAGAAGAAAAACTAAGTATAGACATTGAGCGAACAAGAGGGGGATGAACAGCGTGTGTGCTGTGACACGAACGAACATTATGGCAGATATTATGCAAATAGGCCGGCCACACAGCGGAAAAATGCGAACAGAATTGGTTTAGTAGTGTTGAATTCTTCAGTTAAGCAATAAAAATTTCCACGCACGTTTTCTGTAAGCTGTAAAAATTGCAAAGAAAGAAATATTTCTCTCTCGATTTGATATCGAAAGACATTTGCAAACTTTGTCGTCGTCGCAAATGTATGTAAAAATGTTTAGTACACAACTTCAGATAGTTCTTGTTGATAAAGTAATAGCGTTAAGTGTTTGGGAAGAAAATTAATAAATGTGAAAACTATACGATTTTGATATATAATATTGCATATAGACTAGTGTGACCGACTTGCGATGCTATTTCATTATATCACACTTGAGAACATTATTCATAAATATATTTGAGGAAACTTTTATGATACTCATATGAAATATGTTAGAACTAGCTGCGAATTATAATTTCTTTTAAAAATATTCTTGACTGAAATTTGTATATATAACTTGAGGCAATTGAATTGCGTGCAGTTTAGGTTTGAAAAGCACAAGCAAACAGTTGCAAATGTTATTCACAACAAATCCACGCTTTGGTTTTATTGATGGTCGGCGCCCGAGCAGGGATTTGTGCTAGTAAAGCTAACCTACCCCAAACGGTTTGAGTCTACAGTTGCGCTCAATAGACCTACCTTCTAGAAATATATTTCATGGCAGTACTATACGGGCCTGCAATGCAAAAGTCATGCATAGATCTGCGATTTCTTGGCTGATGAAACATCTAGTGGTTCCATTGTTCAACACTGCCGCGAGAGTCTTTTCTCCTAGCTCGATTGTTGCATAGAAGCATAGAAGGCTTGTTCCGGCTTGCCTGTCTTCGTAACATTCTACGCTTCTACCTTTTCCGTTTCCCGCCTGCCATCTGCACCATTCGATGGTCCTGACATCAACACTTATGCAAGTATAGCAAAATAATTTCGGTTTGTTGTGACTCAGCAGTCACGGTACTGATGTCCTTGCTATCCACAGCGTCTACAGGCATTCGTGGGTTCAACTTTTAGCGTTGTTGAGGTGATTCGTACTTTTGCTGCTGTCCATGTCCTTTCTAAATTTTGCCTAATTTTCATGGGGATGTAAATGTAAATGTTTTTGCAATATATATTATCTTGTGGTAGTCCATAATCCTCGGATAATTCTCCGATTCGCTCGATGTACGCCAATGAGTCGCCACTTCCATCAAACCGAACGGATCATTTTCTGACCTTATTTGTTCTATCTGTACATGTCTGGCGCGTCGGGTCTGCCGTTCTTTAAGTTGGCTCTTTTTTGCCGCTAGTTGCGTATCCTGATTCCGCCAGACATATTACAGAACCATTGGTTGCTGTTGGCTGTTGTCAGTACTTCGTCATAGCTCGTCTCGATTCATATACTCAAGTAATTGTTGTTTTAACTCCTCCGAAATGCAATCCGCTTTTAGCTGGAACTCGTCACCTACTGCAAACAACTCGCAGTTGTTTAGACGGTCAATCAATCAAATAGATATATTTTTTTTTTTATGGAATTACAATTGCTAGCAATGCTTCTAGCTTTGTCTTTGTTGCTTTGTCCCTGCTCAGGCGCCACACTAAGGAAGTTATAAATATGGTATTAGACGATAAGAAGTTTTCGGTTTTTTTTTTTTTTTTTTTTGTTGTTGTGGAATTTATATGATCTCTGCATATTTCCATTGACTTATATATTTGATATCTTGTAGACAAGCAGCCAGACAGACGGACATTGGCCATGTATTTTGATGCTTTAATACTTTTTATGGTCTGCTTCGCCTCTTTCTGACTGTTATACAAATTTAACATATAAGTATATATAATATGATAAACTTTTTGCAATATGTAGCTTGTTTAATCTCAATAAAAATTCTCAAGAAATCTTTATGTTTGGTATAAGTATTTGCAAGCTTGACGCTCCGATAAATTCTGATAAAAAACAAGCATTTATTGAAGTTGTGAGAAGAATTAAAAAAAAGGGTGTTTATACAATGAATTTTTACTGATTGTTCAATATCTAAGTACTATTTGTTTGGACTTTTTCAAAGTACCAAAGAAGGAATGCTCTGCTCAAACGTGTCAATTAATAATCACATTTTTTTTAAATTTTTTAACTTATAAAAGTTTTTTTTTTTTGTAATTAAAATCGTCTAAATTTAAAGCATATATCAAATTAAATTATTAAATTTACGTTCAACAAAAAAAACCTCAAAATAGATGTGTAGGAACTACCCCACCATATAAGCAAATTGCACTTTAATTGCCATTTAGCATAAATTACATAAATCACAATATGAATATATGTGTCAAACAGCCTCTGACAGCAAGATATGATAAAGAAAAAAAAGTAAAAATAACAATAATGAGAACACAGTATGCTATGTTAGCTACATTAGCACCGACTGCTTAATACGCTTTAAAATGTATGACTAGTTTGTAAAGAAGATATGCTATACTAGTGTTGCACAATCGTTTCATGTATATATATTGCTTTTGTAAGCTGATTTAATAACTTTTTATAAATTTAACTGCGGCATAAGTATTTTGACAAATCGTTTATGTATGTTTAAATCTTTTACTTAGTACTACATAGTAGTTCGAAACAGATCTGTTACTCATTCTAAGATTTTGTATGCAAAAATGTTTAACTAATCTTTATAAATTATTTAGTTCAATATTTAGAAAACCTAGGTTCTTGGTTTTTGTATGAAAAAAAAAAATGTTGTTGTTGTTGAAAAACTGAATTTAATATATTTTGCTTTAAGTCTAATAAAATGTTTCATTTATATCCAAGCCGAAACACTAATAGATATGACTGCCCTCTGTCTGTCTGACTTTACATATGAACAACAAGAACTTGAAGCCTATAACAAATGGATCCTTCAAATTTGCATATTAAGATGCTCTCATTCATTCGTCAGATAACTTGTATGCAATGCACAAGCTAAGCTTCTCTCCCAAAGAAGCCTTTCCTAAGCTTCATACTGATAAAAGATATAAATTTTAATTTCTCAATTAAATAATTATTACATAATATACAAAAAAAAAAAAACATTCAATTTAATAAATTAATTGTACACATTTAATAGAAAAGATCAACAAATTTTATTCGTAAGAAATTGCATCAAAATTGAAATTCCAATTAATCGAAGGCGCAAATCAAATGTGCACAATTGATGATTGATGCCCCTCCAGTGCGTGTGTGTGTGTGTGTGCGTGGCGTTCTGAACTTAAAATAACTTCATTCAAACGTTCGCATGCATAAAGTCAAACGTGCAAGTAGCACAAATAACAAAAAAAAAAAAATGAAAAAGAATCTGAAATACATGACAGACTAAACGATTGACTGACTGAGTGGCTGGCTGGCTGGCGGACTAGCCGACTGGCCGACTGGCCGACTGACTTGCAATGCATTGCGCTACAATTGCAACGAGACGATTAACAGCGTAGCGTTGCCAATCAGTACGTGAGAATTGCGCAGATACATTTGTATCTACATGAATACTACAGCTACAGATACTACTCTTCAAATATATGCGTACAACGGTGCGTATGCGCAACGTTTGATATTTCAATATAACTTGTATCGTATTTCGTTTAAAAAACAAACTGCCGTGACCTCAAAATACATATCGAACGCTCGCTCGAAGCGTAATTGTATCTATGAAGTATTATTTGTACTTAGCTACAACAACTAAATAAATTACGCTTACACTTGATAAACTAATCGAAACGCAAACATTATGGTCAATGCATGTTGAAGTTGAAGTTGTTGATGTTGAAGTTGTACGAGTACACACGGAGCAATCGATCGATCGATCGATCAAATGTACTAAAAGTTGAAATCCGCATTTGGTCAGTTGCTTAAAACATGGGATTTGTATCTTATTAATTGCAAACATTGTGGCATTAAATAAATTATTTAACAAAAATTATAGAGAGAGCTGCATAAAAATGTGATTTACATAGACTGTCATGGAATAAGCTTTCTGTAAAGAGTATTTTACTCCTGCTTTATATTTCACTACTGACGTAGGCCGAGCATTTGTTCACAGAAAAACCACTTCAAGCTGTAAGGGAACAAGAGATGCCTTAAATATATTTGTAACTGAATAGTTTTGCACTCTGCCGGATGATGCAGCACATCCTCACTTACTAATTAATGAAAGGCTTCAGCTAAACGCTCTATGAGCAGTCTCTCAGTGTGAAGTCCAAAAGCTCAGTAGTAACCATTGAATTTGATGGAACAGATTCCATTAAAATTCTATTCCGAAAATTTTCTTTTCAATTGAAAATCGATTTTCATAGCTGAAATTCCAACGAAAATCTATACAAAACGCCAGTTTTTTCCTAATTCTTTTTTTTTTAGATTATTTTTTTCCTGGAAAAGAAAAAAAAGAAAAATATTTTGCGACTATTAAATTTATATAGCCACTTCGTGCTGTAGACGCGCCAGCCATAATGC
This sequence comes from Leucophenga maculata, assembly GCA_035044805.1. Classification (NCBI taxonomy): domain Eukaryota; kingdom Metazoa; phylum Arthropoda; class Insecta; order Diptera; family Drosophilidae; genus Leucophenga; species Leucophenga maculata. Next base: position 763,705 of record JAWNNP010000387.1, read on the forward strand.
AAATCGTTAAAAGAGCTCAGATTGCAACACTTGTTAATGCTTTTTAATATATTTTCACGATATATAGTATCTACTCCGTGTATATTTATTTTATGCTGTCGCGCACTGCACAACATATGTGTTCCGCATTTTACGAGCTGCATCTCCAACTCCAAAAAACAAAAACAAAAACAAAAAATCGCTTTTAAGTTGAAAATAAAAATTTATGCAGCGTGAAAATGAACAGAAAATTTCTGTTTGTGCCAAAGCGATTTGCTTTCAATTTTCATAAATGTATTTCGCTCTCCAGATCATAATTAAGCACAAAAAATACGCGCAGAGAAAATGTTTAAATTAATATAGAAAAAAATTAAAAACAAAAAACAATAAAACACAAACTTCGAGGTTAAATGGGAATATAGACTTGTGCGAGTATGTTTTGTTATATGGGCGTAGAAGGAGGGCAGCAAATGATGCCGCAGCTAAAGATGAAAATGACTACGTCTAAAAAAGTTCTAAAAGCCACAAAGCATGAAAAGAATAAATGAGTGTTCAAAAAAAATATGAAAAAAAAAAAAACAAAAATGCTGAGCAGTGAGTAAAAAAAAAAACAAAAAAAATAGAAAAAAACATGCGAAAGTCATAAATCATAATAATTTTTTTTTTTTTTTTTTTTTCTTTTTTGGGCAACTCAAACTGAACTGACTTTCAATTTGTTGAATCTTTCGTGACCGCTCGCTCGCTCGCTCACTCGCTTGCGCTAGCTCTACACATTTCTGTATGAGTGCTTGAAACTAGAATGTATACAAGGGTAAAACATAGAAAACAGTAACTAATCAATGGCTAACAAGTGGAGACTTTTTAGCGACTTGTAATGTGTTATAAGAAAAAAATAATAAAAGCAAAAGGCAGAAAGTTGTAACGTATGCTAGACTAAGTTAAAATTTAGTAGATATAACGGTATTGGTTTAAAAGTTTAATAAAAAAAAAAATAAAAAATTTAATTTTTTTTATTGCAATAATTACTGTGCATACATTATACGTGATAACTTAACAATTACTCCAACGATTCCGCTGCAAAAGCATTCAAATGAAAGATTATGGTTTTTAGCAACATTTAAACCATGTGGAATTTTTATAGAGCACAAAGTTCTGATGCTAACGTTTGAAGAAACATTTGAAAATTTAAAAAAAAAAATCTTAAATATTTAAATACTAAATACTATATAAACTAAAACTTAAAAAATAAATGCTTATTATATTAACTTATATTATTATTAATAACTCAAATATAAATCGATCGTTTGCCTTGCAAAGACTTTCAAATTAAATTAAAATAATTTAACAAGCATTCCAACCATGTGGAATTTTAGTCAAGTTCGTCGTTTGTAGACAAACGTTTGTTGAAACCAAAGATTTTTTTTTAAATTACAAATTTTGCTAAAATAGTAACTGTTCAGCTTATCGCGTTGATCCGATTTATGACTTGTTTCTTTTATATATCTTCTATATAGAACGATTTGCCCAGTTTGAAGAAATTTCAAAGAACTATTTGTTGCTTTGTGTTGTGTTCTGCTAATCGCTCATATAATCTAACAAAGCATTTTTGAGTGTTTTTTCTTTATTTAATTTTTTTCTTTTGTTTTTATTAATTTTGTAGCAAGCATGTGTGACTTCAAAAGCAATCTATAAGAAATATGAATAATACTGCAAAACAATAAAAGGAAACGGTAGAACAGATATTATATATTATCTTGAAGGCGACAACAACGACGCTTTTATACGCTATGCACACTTTATAACAATTGCAACAAGCCTTAAAACAGACTATCATGACTTCTTACAGACCAACAATGCTTGGTTTCAGGGTTGTATAGAAAACACCATGTCAACAATTGATGATCGTGCACACATTGGGTGGTTGGATTGTGTCTTTGGACAATCCCAATTCCGATTCCAAGAACCAATGACCAATTTCGGCTCTTTTTGAGGAATTCACGGACAATTTTGATGTTTTGTTCGTTCACTAAAGATTTCGGCCCCGTGTGTACCATTCGTAAATAGTGGTACGAGATGAACAATTATTCCCACAAACTTGTTTCATCAATTCGTGAGTTTCGGTAAAAGTTTTACTAAGTTTAAAACAAAACTTAATATTGGCTCCGTGTTCAACACTCATCTTTGCACCGATGACAAACGCATACTGTCACATTAGACGCTATAACTCCATTTCCACTTTTCTAAATGTCAGGAAATTATGTAGGGAAAGATGTCTCCTTTTAAACGCAGGTCCTCACCAAGAAAATGGTTTAGAAAAAATTTTCGGGAAATTTTGAGATACACCTTGTGTATCGGTACAGCAAGAAGAAGCAAATTTTAATGAAGAACGTGAAGGATGAAGCCGGACGAAAAGAAGATAACATTAAAAAGTGAAAGGAAAAGGAGAAGAAAAAATTAAAGTCGTACATGTGTAATCTGTCTTTTTCTTCTTATTTTTATAATAAAAAGTGAGAGAAAAAGAAGGAAGAAAGCGATCACATTTTTTCCTCTATTTTTCTAATGAAAATATATAAGAAAAAGGAGTGAACAAAAATTAAAGAACTCATACATGTGTGATCTGTTTTTTTCCTGCTTATTTTTCTAATGGAAAATTAGGAGAAAAAAGAGAAAACTTACATGTTCTATTTTTTCTATTTCTTTTTCTTTCACTATTTCATTATGTCTTGATTAATTCTCTACCGATACAAAGCAAATAAGAACCACTATGTCATTTATTAAACATTTTAAATGGCAGAAATATGCTTTTAAGTTATAAAAAAAAAAAACGCAACGTCAATCTCCCTACCGTCCGTATCCCTCCGATTCTTCATCCATCAAAGCGTCAGTCGAACTGTTGCAAATTTAAATTACTCATAAAGATTAGAAAATATAAATTAAAAATATATACAAACAACTTAAAGGCAAGGCGGCACATGTACGCTCCGTCTAACTAGTTGCAGATAATTTTAAAAAGCAAAAAAAAAAAAAAAAAAAAAAATCTCACTGGAATTTGTGAAACAAGAGCGAAAAAAAAAACATAAATTAAAAATCAGCACAACATCTCAAAGACGTTTGGCCTCTGTGTATTTCTTTTTATTTGAATCATGTTGTTTGCTGGCATTTAAAATGGAGCAGCTGCTTATTTTTCTTCTTCTTTTTGGTTTGTTTTTTGTTTCTTTATTCATACTCATCGCATATAAAGTACTCAGTGCTAAATGTTAAAGACTCATTTGCCACATAAATATTCAAAATAATAATAATAAAAATTTGGAAGCAACTGGCGCGCAAATTATGTATATGACAGCTGTGAAAACTATTTGAAATGTCAAAGCGTCTGCTTAAAAAAAAAAGGCAACTGAGTTAGTCGCACATTATTGCTGATAACTCAACTAATAGTCGATAGAATGTGCAGCTTAAATATTATTATGAAAGATAATTGATTTTATAATATTTCTATCCATATGGAACATAAATTATGTTAATAGTTTCAGCACTAATTGTGTTAGAAAATTAATTTTTTTTTTTTTTTTAGAATGCCAGTTAATTTTTAAGTACTATCAAACTATATACAAATATCTTCTTTATATGTTTTCAAATTACTCTAATTACATACGTGCTACTTGTTATATACATTTGTAGAAAAAGGGTTCTCCCCAATTTATTTATTCTTTAAAATACGCCTTTCTTAAAAAAAAAAATTACTTTAAGCTGCCTTCAATTAAACGATTAGACAATTAATTGGGCAACGAATTGGGCGCAGGCACTCAGTGAGTGGGTCAAGCAAAGCATGGTACACGTTTTTTTTTCATCTCAATCAGTCAGTCAGCCAATCATTCAATTGTTCATGCATTCACGCACGCACACAGACTTTCATTCATTCATTCGAGCTTACACGCATAGGCTCTCACTTAATTAGACTTCAATCAATTTAGTAACTAGAATAATTTTTGTTTTTTTTTTTATCGTATAATTAATTGTTTTAATGTTTGAATCGAATACTTTGTGAATTTTATAAACACATACATTAAACAGTCACAAGTGTATGTGTATGAGCAATTTTACTAAGCTCTCTTGTAAGTTCACCATAGTGTGGTGAATTAGAGAATTAGTATACACGTGCTCACTTGTACGCTGTATACACTATTTGATTTTTGGTTGAAGGAAATGTTTAATCAGCTAAGCTGGAAAAATTTAAGTCAAGACTGCTTCGTGGTTATAACTTCGTCTTTTCGACGATGTGCATATTCAATGACTTAAAATAAATGAACAGTTTAATGGAGAGTAATTTTTTTTAAATAATAAATAATTTGTAATTAATTTCTTGGCTAACAAATACTGCAGCTCCATCTTTGACTCCTCCAAACGTTGCAAAAGGATTTCTTAAATGATCCGATTTCAATATGAATTAGAAAAATGTTTTCTTCAGTTCTTCCGTATACATGTTAATGGGACCAGTATAAGTTCACATTATGCGTCTGGTCGAAATTAGCGGGGCGCTGCCCTGTTCACCATATAAACAATAGACAAAATTTGTCATATCTTTGAATCCATTTATGGTACGGAGATTTGGTATACGTGCTAATGGGATCAGGAGAAAACCATAGCATGAGTTTGATTAAGGTCGGAGGGGGCAGTGTCCCACCACCCATATAAGCGAAAAACAAAATTCGTCATACAATTTGCAACCATTAGAGGTACAGAGATGATATATAGTATATGTGTTAATGGGATCGAACAAAGATCATACATCACAGCAAAGAAGACCTAAATCTGCTCACGGGTTATCATACCAAGCACTATGCAATATGATATAGCCACAACAAAATGGGTCTTTCACCACAGAAACTAAGTGTAGACTCTGTCTACAGCTGTTCTGTCATTATAAGGGCCTAATAGAGCAAAATGCATCAATTAAATTGATTTGATTGTTCTTTGAAATGTTGTCTATGCAGGCGTTTGAACCAATTTTCAAAGCACTTTTGCCAAAAACGAACTTTTTGAATACTTCAATAGCCTCTTCTGAAAGTCGTTTGGCGTCAAATCAGCTTTGTAAGGCGGATGAAGCATTTATTCCATGTTTTGAAGGACTAAAAACTTTGTTGCTTGAGACTATATGTTCGATTTTCTGAAGAAACAGGCGATCATTTGATTTTTGGAGCTGCCGACACACTTCTTGACACCAGATGTTTAAGCTCCTCATTTTTTTTTTTCTTTGGCGATGTTCAAATTATGTGGTATTCAATGAGAAGAAATCCTCCTGTAGTCCAACTGTTAATTTAACGTTTAATGTATGCTAATATCACTAATGCCCAAGGATGCCTCACCTGTGTAACGGTTCACATATTTTTAACTGTAATTATAATTTATTATATTAAAAAAAAAAGCGCTGCAAGTGTGCAGAGTATTTGATTATTTTTTTTTAACTGCTCTGTTCATATTAGCGTGTGCCTACTGTATTTAGTGTATGCTATATAAAGCTATTCGTATGTATGCGTATAGCTTTTGCTAATCAGTTATACTCTTCAAACTATACACAAACAAACACACACAGCAGTCACTTGTTGTACGCGTTTTTTATACTCACTCGCAAATTCAATAGCTTGCGCTCTAACTTTGCTACGCGCTCTGTCACACTCTCCTGCTCACTCTAGCACATACGCACCAGCTCACTCACTCACTCAACTAACACTAAGCATACATATATACTATTCATATACAAAATATAATAAATATTACTCATACGTTACGTACGATGGTGCTCACTCACTAAACGACTCTCTCTCTCTCTCTTTTGATTTTACAGCTAGCAAGAGAGCTTCATTGCTTGTGCGGCCGCAAACGTGAAACATTCGCAAGTTTTCAACGCTGAAAGCAAGACGCGTCCGATGGATTTACCGGCGTTTCAAAAATTCAAAAATTATTGCAAGTTCTTGGCAGAGAATTTTTGTTCGGTGTTTAAATATAAATAAATAAATAAATATATTTTTTTTAACTTTTTTTTTTTTTACGAAACAAATACACAAAGATTGCACAAAAAGCAAAATTTTTCAAAAATAAAAAGTGTAAAAGTGAAAGAAAAAAAGTGCTAATTTTTTTTTAATTATTATCAAAAAAGGCCTAAGTAGCCGCAGTGAAAACAACAACAACAACAACAGAAATAAAACAACATACAGAAGAAATATTTGTGATAAAAAAAAAAAACAAATTAAAACTAATTAAAAAAATATTTTACAGAATTTATTAAAACAAAAAAAGAAACAAGTGTTCCCGAAACAAAAGTGCGCAAAAGAAAGAAAAATTAAAGATTAAATAATCAAAAAAAAAAAAAAACAAAATATTTCTATATGAATATATTATAAAACCTCAACGCAGTCCAATACTAGCAACGCGTCGGCCTTCAACTGTGATTAACAACAAAATAAATAAAAAAAATTTTATACATATAAAACAAAAAATTATACAACACAAAAAAGAAGAAGAAAGATTTCAATTGAAATAATTCTAACAAGTTTTATTTAAATTTGTTTGTGTTTTTTTTTTTATTTTTTTTTTTTAATGCTTTTTAATTAAAAAGTTTTGTTGTGCCTTGCATAGAAAAAAAAACCTGCTAAGTCTTTCGAAAAATCCCCCAAAAAGAAAAACCTCAAAATGTTCAACTCAAACATACCAGCCTCCTCGCTTTTGGGCATCGACGGCAGTGGTCTCTGCACCACGACACCCAAAACGCCTGAAATTCTCAACTCGCTTATTGCAATGACAAATCCCATGGATAACTATAACTTTGCCTTGAATACAACCAATGGATCGGCAGCCACAACACCATCCAATGTGGCAACCACGCCCAGTGTTACCGTACGCAACTTCAATGGCACACAGGTGGGCATCGATCTTTAGCCGCAGCAGCAATGGAATGAAAATCTATAGAAAAACTATATATTTTTCTATCTTTTGCAGTCACAGGACAGCAGCCAGCATTCCAGTTGTACCACATCGCCACTTGATTCACCAGCGGGCACGAACACTACGCCCAGTGTACAGCAGGTGAGTGAAAAAAAAAAAAAAAAAATAGTAGCGAATCTAGAAAAAGTTCATGCAGCAGCTTTCAATATTTACAAAAAGTTTTTAGTAAATTTTGGCAACAAAGTTCCTTAAAATGAAAAGAGTTTAAGTCGAATAATACAGTTTCTAAGAGGAAAGTATACACGTTCAATTGCTAACTGTTCCAATGCTCTATTAGCAAACTACCGACGCTAAGCGGATGCAGATACCAATTTAGGCGCATAGTTCGTGAGGTTATCTCAGGACAGAGTTCTGCAGAATGTTTAATTTTACGGAGATATGAAGATATGGCATATCAAAAGCAGTCAAAGTTTAGACATATCTATTGATAGACTTTATAAACTTATACAGCATCAATAGTCGAGTCGATTAGATATGTTAGTCTGTTGTTGGAAACTATACAAGATAAAGTCTTCAAATATAATTTATTTAATTAAATTATAAAAGCTATATTTCATGTATATATCCTTGATCGAATCAGCATTCCACCATATAGCATCTATATAAATCTATATATCAAATGAAAAGCATTAGGCAAGTTTTAGATCATCTAAAAGTGTACACTGCAAACAAAATTCAAATTGAATTTCGATTTTCGAACAGTTATTTCGAATTTTCGAAGTTTTGTATAGCAGCTACTCGCAGTACTTAAAAAGGCTGCAAGCCTATGATTCGCATAGATATAATTTGGCTGATATTTGCTTAAATTGAAATTTCTTTTCGATTTTCGAAAAATAATTTCGAATTTCGAAAGTTTTGTACAACATCTACTAAGAAGGCTCGTACCAAAATAATTTAACAGATATCTGCTTACATTAAAAATTTCTTTGCGATTTTCGAGCAATAAATTCGAATTTTCGAAGTTTTGTATAGCAGCTACTTGCAGTATTTTAGATGAATGTATGCCTATGATCCATACAAAAATATATTTTTGGATTAATAATTTTCTTTTCTATTTTCGAATAATAATTTCGAATGTTCTTTGTTTTGTATAGCAGTTGCTTGCAGTATTTAAGAAGGCAGTAAGCTAGGATTCATACAAACATAATTTAGTTGATATTTGTTTATGTGAAAATTTCTTTTAATTTTTCGAATACTAATATCGAATTTTCGAAGAAGGTATAGCAGTATTTAAGAAGGCAGTAAGCTATGATTCATACAAACATAATTTAGTTGATATTTTTTTAGATTAAAAATTTCTTTTCGATTTTCGAACAATTATTTCGAGTTTTCCAAGTTTTGTAAACAAGGTGTGTATCAAAATTTCCAGAACTTTTGGAATGGAATGAAAACTAGAATAGATTTACGAGTACTTTTTTTTTTTTTTTAAATTCAAAGTAATCTCCCTCCGACTGAATACACTTATTAGCTCGATCCAATAATATATCAAATGAGTGTTTAAGCTCGTTGGCCGGAATGACCTATACGGCGTCGGTGCACACCTTTTGGATGGTCTCCACATCAGCATAATGCCGTTCTTTCATGGATAATTTCAGCTTGCCGAACAAAAAAAAGTCATATGATGCCAACTCAGACGAATACCGAGAGTGGTTGATGGTCAAAATTCGACTTTTGATCAAAAAATCGGTCAATCGATATTATAGTGCATTTTCGCGATATACTGACCGAATACGATGGATACGACGGATCAAACGGCTTATAACACCAAGATGAAATGGCCCATTAATTGTTTGGCCCGGTGGAACGAACTCTGGGTAAATAATGGCCTTCGAATCGTAGAAACAAATCAACATTGTCTTCACTTTTGACTTTTACAAACGTGATTTTTTGGGTTTTGGTTCACCGGGCGGCTTCCATTCTGGACTTTGACGCTTGGTTTCAGGGTTTGGTCACCAGTAACAATGTTTAAAAGGTAGTTTTGATCCTTTTTGGCATCATTCATGATGTATTTCGTATGTTGAATCCAAAGCGCCTTTTCCTTGTCTCTCAATTGATGTGGAATAAATCGTGCAAACACTTTCCTGAAGCCCAAATGATTGACCAAAATGCGATGGAATGAGTCTTTAGACAATCCTAGTTCTGATTCCATTAAGCACAATGACGACTTCGGCTCATTTTTGTTGAATTCACGGACTATTTTGATGTCTGGTTCGTTCACTAAAAATTTCTTACGGCCTGAACTTTCTCCAGTTGTAAATAGTGGTACGAGATGCACAATTATTCCAATAAGCTTGTTTTATTAATTCGTGAGTTTCGAAATAAAGTTCGGGAAATTTTGAGATGCACCTTATATAGACATGTCCGTCTGTCTGGCTTTACATATGAACACTCAGAACTGAAAGCCCCTAAGAGATAAAACTTTCAAGCTTATATATTTAGATACTGCTATTCCTGCTTCAGAACATTTGTATTCAATGAACCTGCTAATACCGCCAATCTAAGCGAGGGTTGACACTTACATTGCAAGCCTACTCGCCATGCTGCGTTCTTGTATGAACAAATGTTGATTGACACCAAGTTTTGACTCTGTTATATTAAGCCTTATCAAATATTTAGGTGCAGATCAAAGCACTATAAGGGGTAGCTGCGATACAAATAAGTCCCACTTTTTGGCATATTCTTAAATTCTCGCTGAAGAACTAATATACCACTTCGTAAATACATATGTACGGCATTTAATTATAAAAAAAAAAAAAAACTGAAACACTTTTCTGTCTGTGATTCATTCATAAAACAATAATAATCATGAAAATAATAATCGGAAGAACCATTCATAAAATCACACAACTAGACAACAATCTGTTCGGTTGCTCTGTTCTGTGCTGCGTGTATCTGAATGTGTATCTTTTTGTGCGTATGCACTTGTCAACATTTAAAGCATTAAGCAAACGAAACGCTTGCCACTTGCCAGCTTCATAGACGACGACGTCGTCGCCGCCGACGTTGTCAATCTGACAGCAGCTACCCACGCGCATTTTGGCGCAGTTTTGTATCTGTAACTACTACTCGAATGTATCTGTAGTTGAGAATCTGCAGCGCAGCTGTTGTATTGCATTTGCCGCACGTTTGTGGTCAATGTTGAAGGTGTATGTGGGCGGTTTTTGATGCGACTCATTACCGTTTATTTCGATTTTCATTTTTTTTTTCTTTAGAAAAAGATTTAATAATGTAGACAATAAAAGCTGCACACGCAAAATGAAAAATTATTTATTTAAAAAATAAAAATATTATTCAAAATAAAAAAAAATAAAAAAAAAAAAAGAGGAACGACATTGGCCTTAATGAAGCTCAAATCGAATCTGTTGCCGCCGATATCGCAGCCGACGGCGTTGAATTCAATCAAGCTTATATCTTATATTGCGTATGCTGTGTTCCATTAGTAGCGATCCGGCGCCCCGCTACCCTACACTTGACGAGCACGCGCACAATACAACTCACTCATTAATTCATAAATAACATTTGCCACTTGGTAATTAAAAGCTGTTAAGCGACGATCTATGACGACGACGACTATAAAATGCAACCGTTTCAGTTTGCTAAAATTAATTTAAAAAATAATAATTGTTTTTTTTTTTTTTTTTGTTTTTAATTTATTTATATGAGTATACGCCGCTGCACCTAGCTCTAATTGTGTGTGTATGCTAATAAATTATGTGGCATTACTCTACGCAATTAGGGCATAAGTTGACAATTAATTTTCACTGACAGTTAAATTTGTATTTATTTTCGCGATTAAGTCAGTTGAAACGGTGTTGGAAGTCTTTGAGAAGAAGTTTCTGCTGTGGTTCAATTAGAGTCGGCAACAAGTTTAGGTCCCATATGAACCGTGAGCTGTATGAGCATGAAATTCCAGCGGATGCACTAGGCTGGTCACCTCATACGTAAGGTTGAAAGTGCTCCAACAAATATGTTTTACATGGGAACACAAATTTGATTGATGTATGACGTATAAGAGGACGACCGGGTACTCTGTCAGACTCAGAATCAGCTAGCATGGAGATTTCTAATGCTTCATCTGATTCTACCGAAACTCAAAGCAAGACTTCACGAATAAGAAAAAGTTTCTGGCATTGATTTGAGGAACTACTAAATTTTCAGCTGAATCAATTCTAGTAATTTGTGTTTGTATAAGAAATTGTACTTGTCGGCGGCGAGGTAGATCACATGTGGCAGAAAAAAAAAGCAAAAAGAAAAAAGGAAAGAAAAAAATTTGTCTCCAATTAAATATCGATAACAATGTTGTTTGTCGTATTTAGTTTATTTGTTCACTCTCTTACGAATGACTTGTCACATGTGTGCGAAAAAGGTGAAAAGAAAAGGTAAAAAGAAATGTTGTCGATCTATTGGTGCTACCAACTTATAACAAACTGCAACAATAAATGAAATGATAGAATTTTTTTATTTACACCAAATTATAGCATTTATTTAACTGCAATAATTAATGCCACAAAGTTGTGCAAATAAAATTTAATATTTCTAAACTTAAATAAAAAAATAAAATTTTTTTGCATACATGTTCTATGTAGTGTATTGAAATTTCTATTACAGCCAAAGTAAATATGCATTCGTTCGCTGGTTTTTTATTATTTTTTTCATCTCTCATAGCGCTTATGCAAGCGCACACACAGTTCACAGATCCGGGCAAATGCATGGGCGCACTTTCGTTCTCCCGGTCTCAAGTCTGATGTCAAGTTACTTGTTGATAATTGACAGCCAATGCAGTATAGCCCGAACAGTTTGTGATTTATGGAATATACTTAAATTTAGTATAGGGCATAAATTCTATGAATTGCATTGTGAAAGCAAGAATATTGAGCGAGCCGTAACAAATTAAATGTTTTGTGTATAATATACATGTACATATATGTGTGTGTGTATATACACAAATGTGTGTGAAAAATATTTCGCAATTTTGAATAATTGAAAAAATATACAAAAAAAAAAAAACAATAAAATAAATCTAAAGATGACTAACATGCATTAACTGACAAGTAAAAAAAAAATTACCTTTTTTTAAAATATGAAAAAAAAGAAGAATTTTTGAGTTGTATTGTAAATATTTTTTATTAAAATATTTATTTGCTTGTCCGTCTGTCTCCCTCAGTAGAATGTTTCCAATCGATATTGAAACAAGCAAATTCAATTATAATTAATTACTTTTTTGATTTAAATTAAATATAACTTGCTAAGGTTTATACTTCGTCGAAAAATATTTTTCACACTTTTAATTAGTTTCATTAATTGCGCTTTTTTGTTTTCGACATTGGCAGTCTTTTGTATCACAGAGTGATTATCTCCGAGAATATGTTATTAAATAAAATTTTAGAATCGTTCTAATTAATGCTCGAAGCACTTACTTGAGACCCATAAAGCATGTCAGATGCAACATTTCATGTTTTCAAGACTTTCAAGATCTTAAAAAAAAAAAATTCCCCAAAAAGTTCTACAAGAATTGAGCTCTTCGTCATCACTAAAGCGGTTAAAGAAGTTCTGTTAGGAGACATGCAGCCGTGGAACTCTTGGGCACTTGCTACAGTATTTTCTTAAGAATTCTTCACTGCAAGCGGTAGCCCACATAAAAATTTGTCAAGATCGGACCACTAGAAGATGTAGCGCTCATACAATTCTGTCCAAACTTTCTCAATTTGTGTATGAACAATTTTTTTTGTTGTTCATTTAGCTGTAAAAGCCAAATTTCGCCAAATTTTGTATGATTCCTAAGAAAATATTCCATAAAGCTGAAGATCAGACCACTAGAAAGGGTAGCCCCCATACAAATCGGTCTAAACTTCTAAATTTTTGTATGAAAAATTTTTATTGTTGTTGTTCATTTAGCTGGAAACGCCGAATTTCGCCAAATCTTGTATGATTTCTAAGCAAATATTCCATATAGCTGAAGATCAGACCACTAGAAGTGGTTGCACCTATGCAAATCTGTCCAAACTTACTCAATTTTTGTATCAAAAATTTGTATTGTTGTTGTTCATTTAGCTAGAAACGCAAAATTTTCTCAAATTTTAAATGATTCCTGACAAAAAATTCCATCTAAAACAAGATTGGACCACTAGAAGGGGTAGCCCCAGTACAATGCTGTCCAAACTCTCTAAATTTTTTTTATGAAAATTTAATTACCTAAGAAGAGCTATTTTTCGACCTTCTGAGTTAGATGATCTGCTGCGTATAAATCTTAGAATTTTTGTAGATCTATTTTCTTCATTTGAAGCCTAATTCTGCCTCCTGAAGCTCGCAGCATTGGCTTTTAGCTGATTGGTTTAGTATTGTCACTGTCTTCCGGCTACAGTTTTTGTGGTGTTCCAAAAGCAAGCTTGACTGTCAACATTCATATGTTCCTTGTTGCTCCATGTTGCCTAACACTTTAGCCTACTGTATATATATCAAACTAAAACAAAAGTAGGATTTTCCTGGAATTTCCAATAGTATGAAATCTGCATAAGAGGTATCTGCAAGAAGAGGCCAGCCATGTGCTCTCAACTGTCTTCAAACCAATCTTGTGTCGAAGTTTTAGTTAAATTTAAGTTATTGAACAGTGTAGTCACACGCCTTGACTGTAGAATGCAAAAAGATTTAACTAGTGAGGTATGCTTATGGAGGTTTCAAATAGGCCAGAGCTGCTCTATGGCATGTAAAGTCACTTTGGAGATAAAACCCAAAGACCCAGTTATGAGCCAATAGGCTGTTCTTTGTAACTTATGGAGATTGAGTAAATGATTTTTGGTATCAGCCATCAGTCCAAGAATTCATAGCTTAGAATTAGTATAGAACACAGATTAAGTACTCTTTTCACACTTTCCACAAAGTTTCTTCTACAGAAGAGTTATGAAATCAGAATTATCTGCTGTGTAACTGAAGGAATCTTCTATTTTCAAATATTTGTGGCTTCATTTCGAGACCATTTCTTCTTCTCGAAAGTTTGTACCACGTCATCTGCAGTCATCCTTTAATGCTTCAAAGAAAAGCATTAATTTCAAAGTATTTATTATCCCCCGAGTAGCCACTAATTTTGGATGATTGTTTTAACAGATGCTTCTGCTGCTACTGCTGTTGCTGTCGGCTTTATGCCAAAATGTCTGCCACTGGTCTTGTGTGCTACGTGTGCGCCGATATATAAAATCGAGATACATATACATTATTTTGCTGTTCTTGTTTGTTATTCTGGGCAAGAACGTCGCGCTACTCTTTATTCATTTTAAGCAATACCAATATACAAAGTCAATATTTAGGCGCACAATTAACGTTTACCCAAAAAAAATAATAAGAAGAAGCAGGCAAGAAATCGAAACAAAATATTATCCGAGATGTGCAAAATTATAAAACAAATATTCGATTATTTTTTTTACACATTTCGGCGACTTAATGAACAGCAGGGCCTACTCAGGCACAAACAAACGAATTTCGGCAAGTGTGAAAAATATATTTTATGCACACAGATGTTTAGCTACAAAAGGGGGGAGGTGGAGCAGCACGAAAAAGCATCGAAAAACGCGCATTTTGTGCGGGTGTCTGTCAAAAGAAACGAAATTTATACATTTTTTTTTTTTATTATTTGGTTTTCTTGTCGATATTTGCATAAGCACACGCCACACATCGTCGTATAGAACGCCACGCCCACCCTTACCGCACGCCCTCAATACGCTGTGTGCTGCTGCATATTGCACATCCGTTTGTGGCTTGCTTTTTTAAATACGCTACACATTTAGTGTACCAAGTGGCTGTTATAAATTAAGCAATTCGTTTGTAACGCAGTGCAATTTGGAGCAAAAGAAAGGCAGCACGAAATGAAGAGATGATAAAAGTGAAGATGAAAATTTCGCTTTGCGTGATTATATAGAAAGCCTGTTACTCGTAAAATATTTAACCGATTTTTATGAAAAAAAAAAGTTTATAAAGAACTGCAAATTGTCAGAAAAATCTTTCATATACTGTAAGCAGCATATTAAAGCTTTGCATATGCTGAACTTAAAATTTTACGCTTATTTATTATCTGTTTTGTTGTTGTTGGTGTTGCTTTTGAATTTTTTAAAATTTTGCGACTGTATGTTTTTCTTCACACTTCAAAATTGTGACTAATCATTGCATTTTTATTTTTTTAACTTTTTTTCTCGTCTTTATTATTATTTTGTAAACATAAAATGTTGCTCATGTATTCGAACACGTTTTTCTTAATTTTTTTGCTTTTATTTTTTTAATTTTTTAAATTTTTTTTCGCCGAGTATGAACGAAACGCAAAATAAGAAAAGCAAACAACTCACATTAAAATTGAAATTAAAACAAAAATTATTTTCAGCGACCATATGGTCGTCGTTATATACAATATTGTACCATACTATATACATACATTTAATACATATATATATATATATATTGATTTGATACGTGTTTTGTATTTGGTTATTATGGGGCATACTTTGTTTTGTTGGTTTTATCGCTTTAATTTTTGGGATCAATAAAGCACGTCGACAGTACTAAGTAGTACAATGTATATCTGCACTCGTATGTAGATTCCGCTGCATTATTTATTACGCACAGTGGTTGAAAAGTAATTTGGGGTTTATGGTTTTTGTAAGAAAAATAAATTAACGGTATTAAATTTAATTTAAATAAGAGAAATTGTTTATGAAGCTTCGTCATGGCAGTACACAGAAATTATAGGGTTTTATATATTCTTGATCAACATTAAATCGATTGAGACATGTACGGCTGCCTGTTTATCTGACTGTCCGTCTAATTTTGTGTCTGCATGTACATATGTCGAGCTAACTGTATGAATAAGCAGATATAGGCTATGCCCTATATAATCCTGCTGCCCCATTTTTGAGTTTTTGTGTTCTACAAATAAAATATCTTACACAGCCATACTTCGGACTACTGTAAGAAAAAATTAAAATACAAATCTGTACTGCAGCTGAAACAGCAGATCTTGAAATATAGTGCACTTATGTTCCATTTCATATCGTTCCGTTTGTATGAAGGCAATCCCTATAAATAATGCCGGGAAGTGGCAACACTAATGTCAATAGATAAAATCTGGCAATACTAAAATAAAGTTTGACATTTTTAAGTATGAACGTACTCACAACGTTTTAGGTACAAGCGCTATTTGTTTTGTTTATAAAGACTTGAAAAAATAAATTTTGTCAAAAAGTGGAAATTTCTAGGGAAGGATTATTTCTAAAAACTTTCGACGTGAATTATCTCAATAAGAGTGTGTCGATGAACTCAGTTCTTTGTATGGCAACGAAACACCATTTAAAACCATTGCATATTGTTGGTAAGGTGACTTCAATCGTGGTCGTACTTCGCTCAGCGGCGAGTTCCGTAAAGGTCACCCAAAATCGATTGTTGTGCCACAAAACATCGATGCTGTGCTGAACTGTTTATACCAGATCGTCATGTAACATTCCGTGAGATTGAGGCATCCCTGAAGAAAAGATTAGAAAATATACGATTATGGTGCTTCAACCGACATTTATAAACAAAACAGCAATCGACCCTGTGGGTGCTCCAAGTGTTCGCGCACGAAGCACTGCGAAGCCAATGGTCGCCTGTTTGTTCGACCGAATGAGTCATGTGGCCACTGTTTCGCTTGAACGATCAATTCTGAATGGTACACGACCATTTGTTTGTCTGAAGTCTTCGGAGAAATTCGCCCTCCACAATGACAATGCAAGTTCTTACAAATCGGCTCACACAAGAGAGTTTTTGAGCACTCAAAATATCGTATGACCCGCCGTACAGCCCTGATTTATCAACTAATGTTTATTTTTATTTCCATACATCAAAAAAAAAATATGTGGTGAAAGTTTTTGTACGCCCAAAGAAGCTGTTGATGCGTTCTCAAGACATGATTTTGATCTGCTTCAATCGGAGTGGAACAAGTGCTTCGAAGATTGGTTTAACCGAATGCAAAAGTGCATAAATTTTCATGGAGAATATTTTGAAAAATAATAAAATAAATATGAAATGAATGAAAAATAAAAAATTTTCATTCATAAATGTTTGTTATTTTATTTGCTATTCTCGAAATATAAATGATGCCCCTCGTATAAGTATATATCGACTTAAATTAATACAAAAGAATGAGATGTCACGGCACATCCGAAAATAGCACAAATGGTAAATTTTTACAAATTATGTTTCTCTTCACCTATTTTTCCAGTTCACATAAGTCAACCAATTTTTGTTAGTGGTTAGTTACACACTTTTCTTGAATATCGTTCAAATAATTGCCACAACGAAGGAGTCTTACATATACATTTTTTCCACACAATGATGTTCTCCATATTAATAGAAAAATAGTCAAATATATGCTAAGACAGCTTCAAATTATTCAACATAAAAATACGATTAAAATACAAAAAATAACCAGCAACAAATACAGAGAAAGAAATAGAAAAAGCAATCTTGCCCACAGCTCTTTCTCGCACTCGCTCTATCTCTTTAAAAAAAAATGTCTGCCAGATATCTTAAAAATTTTTAGTACAAACTCAAACCACCGTGCAACTCAACATTGTACTTGAATGATGCATACAGAAAGTCCCTTAAAATGTATGTCTGTGAAATTTCGCCGAAATAAATAATTGAATTGTGCAAGACAACAACACATTTCGAAAACAATTTGAGTCAATTGTTAAAATAAAGCAACCAACCATTCATCTGCAACATACAGAAACCAAACCAAACGAACCATCCATCCATCCATCCATCGGCAAGACTAGTGCTGACCATCTGTTCTTCAGTGTTCAGTGTTCAGTGGCAAGTTTCCCTTGATTGTCATAACCATAAATGGTGGCAACGTTGGTGAAGTAATAAATATATATGTACACTGTGCCATGCCATGACATGCCTCCACCCACTGGCAGAAGGAAGGGCGCATACTGACGATGAGCGTCCGTCTGAGATGCTCTTGTCAACGTGTGCACTTGGACAGATTTAGGTCAGACGCGTGACATATATACGAGTAAAATGTGGTTTTCTATATCTGTCCGTTCGTCCGTCCGTCCGTCCGTCCGTCCGTCGTCTATATAGTTGGTGGAGCTGCAACTCGTTATCGCGATTTACAATGCGCAACGATGATTTAACAACACACACACAAGCACATACATACATACATATATGCATATCTGTATCTACGAGAATATACGAGTATATATGTTTGGATGGTTGTATATAATAAGTAAATACGTGTGATTTTCTCTACAAAGTCAGTCATTCAATCAGTAAGTCGGTCGAAATTTATTGACAACGCATTCGATATGCTAGTCACATAAAATGCATTATTTATTTTATTTTCTTTAGTTTAATTTTTTATTTTTTTTTTATTTAATTTATTTATATTTTTTTTATATTACTGTTCGAAATGATTCTTTTGAGTTTCGTTTGGGTTAGCCTTGCGTTAACTGCGTCTTAGCTTAAACACGACTTTATAACTGCCCTTGTTTACAAATTTCCTTCTGAAATATTAATTTGAATTGTTCCGTTTCATA
Organism: Leucophenga maculata; assembly: GCA_035044805.1. NCBI lineage: Eukaryota > Metazoa > Arthropoda > Insecta > Diptera > Drosophilidae > Leucophenga > Leucophenga maculata. The sequence goes on from JAWNNP010000387.1 coordinate 782,247, forward strand.
ATATATTTTTTTAAGGAATCGAAACTAAAGCCACAAACTGTCATTGCCTTAAAAATCGATTCCAGCTTTTTAAACAAAATCTTAAAAATTTTAACTTGAAGCTGGAATGTTAGAATTCTTCGCTGATTTCTGGATACCATGCCAAATTTCAAGAATCTTTTTGCTAGCATTTGAGACATTATTTAAGCCGAAGTATCCTGTGTAGTGTATTATATGTGCGCATAAGTTTAACCTGTCATGTGCTTACTAAAAATATCTAAGCTCGTACTTAGTAGAATTAAGCCACATACGCGTGTAATTTTTAATGCTTTTTTTTTATATTTTTTTCCCATTCCTGGACTCGCCCATAAAGATGGCTATCTCTCTACTTTTTGCATGTTTTCTTCTACTGTGCACAAATAAATTGTTTTTTTTTTTTTTTCGGGCTGTGCACGCAAAGTGATTTTGATTGCTTTGCTAAGGCCCCAAAAAAACCGAATAGAGGCAAAAAGCATACCGCGAAAAAGGTCAACTTGAAACATAAGTAAATCAAACTCAAAATAAACAACAGCAGAAAAAAAAAAGATAATCTTCAGCCTTGCCGAAGCTTAAGTACTCTGCATTTCATGTGAAAAATGAGAAGCGCGACAAAATAACAATTTATAAAACGAAAACAAAAAAACAAAAAAAAAGCAAACACGAACCACACCTAAATCTGAGGATTTTTAGGTTTTTTCGGTATTTATTTTTATGCAAGGAAGCACGAACAAACCTTTGATGGCATACATTTTTTAGCTTAATTTATGATTATTATTTTTATTTTGTTATGTTGTTTTTGTTTATTGTTGGCTACGCGTTGTAGAGAAAGCAGAGAAGATATGTGTTTTGAAATGTGTAGATATTTTAACTCCATATATATCAGATAGCTATGCAAATTAACTGGAACTGCATAAGTTTTCAAAGCGCTTTCATTTGCTGTGCCAAAATCGAAAATCGTACAAGCCAAACTTGAGTTTTGCATAGTACACTGCAGCATAAGTAGGGAGCGTTTGACAGTGCATTTGAGCTAATGGAATAGGCATGCTTAGAAAATAAAATATAAAATATTTGAATTTTTGCTAAAAAAAAAAAAAAAAATCTGTACAAATTTTAATGCGATTATATATGTATATATAATGTATATATGGAAATATCCGTTTATCATAAAACTGCAACAAAGTCAATTTATACAAAACTTGACATAAAATTCAACGTATTTTGCTTAGCAAGTCGCGAGCTGTCAACGTCGGCATCGTCGACGTTGTAGTCGTTGCGACGTGCTAATGTCAATCTTTCCTTTTATTTTTTTTTCTGTTTAATTTTTTTATTTTGGACGTCGGTGTTGATTTTTTTATTTAATTTTATTTTTATTTTTTTTTTTATTGCATTTTGAGTTGTGTGCGAATTATTTGTTCTGCGCATATTTGACAGCTGAAAAGAGTGAAAAAAAATTTACAGAAGATATCAAGATATAAAATTTAAGTTTGTGAAAGTCGCAGCTTTAATACCCTTTAATTGTGCTGTTTATATATATATATATTTTTTTTTTTTTTTCAAAGGTAGCTTTTTCTATGCTTTTTGCTTTCATTTTCATTCACTGTGTAGTTATAATACACAAATAGTTTATAAACTTTTAAGCCTAATTAACTGCAATTCATAAAACCAAATTTATTTAGCAGCAAATTTAAAGCCCAAACTTTTTCACACTTCTATGTGCATGTAGGGTATAAGACTTTTTTTTTTTTTCGTAATCATGTTGCACACACAAAAGCTTAAGCAAGCGTCAAGCTGCCGTTTTTGGCGTTGTTGGTTGTCTCAGTTGCACACAGTTTGCAGCACAGTTTGATCTGGAACGCAGCGCTTCGTGGCGGCAACGGCTTCATTGTAAAGTGCAGAAAGGATAGCAAACCGGCGGCAAAGGCCGGCAAAAGCTCGAATGAGAGCATGCGCGACAAATTTGGTTATTGGTGACAGACGACTTCGGCATTTTTTTTTTTCTGTTTCTGTTTCTTTGCTGATATCTTGACATTTGTATGTCGCCGGGTCTTATACTATATATTTTTTTTTAAGACTTACATATGTTCACAACAAAACGCATTCGATTTCATTTGGCATTGTGTGCTATATAGAGAAAGTAAGTGGCTAAGCATGTTGGAAGGGTTTTGTAATCATGTTCAGTGTAAACTGTGAGCTGGCCAGAAATTAACCACCGTAAAATATGCTTTAAATGGTTTACAATTTATTAAAAAGTGATTACAGCTGGCAACGTCCATGTAGAGCATGTTTGTCGAGCGCTTTGATGTTTAGACATGCGTAATTTCATGCAGGCAGATGATCAGCTGATGACCACAAACTGATGAGCAAACATTATGTAAAATGATGACCATTTAACAGCTATGTTCCTACTCATATCTTCCTTCTTTCTTTAATAAAAATGGGGAGAATAAAAATGAAGAGAATAAAAACTAAAATTATTTGTTCCAACTTTCTGGGTTATTGTATGACAAACGTCTTTGAACGCCCATAATAACAACAACAACTTAAAGATTATAAAAGTTCAAATATTAAGTATCACCTATTCCCTACTCAGTTAATTAGTGTTTGTTAAACATGCCAACCTTTCTCTAAGAGGCAGAAAAGCCTCTCCTCTGATTTTTTTTCTTTCGAGTGAGTGATTGTGAGTTAATTAAAATTAGCAGATCAGCTGTAGGCTTTAGTGTATTTATATCGTGTATCATTAACAAATTTAATAGCTTTACTAAATTTCCTTACCCAACCCATTTTCTCTTCCACAGACCTGTTCGCAGCTGATCAAAGCCGGCCTAAAACTCACCATACAAAGCAAACGCAAGCTCTCCACATGCGATTCCAGTTCCGGCTCCGAACAACCGAATCCGAAGTTTTCGCGTCGCGATGAGGACTGCGAAGAGTCCACCGATGATGATAGCGAAACGAAATCCGTGCCCAAAGGTCTAACACCCGAGGACGAGGATCGTCGTCGCCGTCGTCGTGAACGCAACAAAATTGCGGCAACCAAATGCCGCATGAAGAAACGCGAACGCACACAGAATCTCGTCAAGGAATCCGAACAACTCGATACGCAAAATACGGATCTGAAGACGCAAGTACGTGCATTGGAGACGGAACGTCGCAATCTACTCGAAATGTTGCAGGCGCATGCGCCTACTTGTATACGACGTAATGGCTGCAACTTGCCATCGAAATTGTTGCAATCGCCAGCACATAAATATCTCGCCGACTTGGAACTCTATGATGTGGTTTGCGCTGCAGCAGCAGCTGCTGCTACAATAACAACTGTGGCAACGCCAACAACAGCAACAGCTGCGAGCACAGCAAACACAACCACAGCAGCAGCCGCAGCAGCGGTAGCAGCAACACCAACACGTACCACCATACCACCGATGTCAACGATTAAATTCTCGCGCAGCAATGGTTTCAAAGTTGTTGCAGCAGTTAATGCGCAACAGCAGCAGCAAACACTGCAACAAGCAACTCAGCAGCAGCAGCAGCAGCAACAAACGCTGCCCAATGGCTATTGTAAGCCATCGCCGAGTGCACAGGAACTGGGCTATCTTAACTCACCGACGCAAGATAGCATTTGCCTAACTGCATTGCAGCAGCAGCAGACGACAGTTGGCAACAACAACAACAACACAAATACCACCGCCAATGATGTTATTGCTGTCAATAGCATTGCTACCAGCGCTGCGCTACTAATGGGCCACCATCAGCAGCAGCAGCAGCAACAACAGCAGCAGCAGCAACATCATACACAACTCACGCCGCAGCATCAGCATCCGCAACTATCGGATTACATTCCAAACTGCGACGGTAGCAGTCTAACGCTAACGCTGGCGCACTCAAATACGCCCACTTCCACGCCCACAACAGCAACCACATGCAGCAGCAACAATCACAGCAGCAACGGCGGTGACAGTAGTCTACTGCTCGCTGCCACAAGTCTGCCCAGTCCGCTTGCAATTGCCACCAGCGCCAGTGAATTCGTCAAGAATGAGCTCGGGGACTCGCAAAGCCCCTACACAACTGCACAGTCGGCAGAGCGTTTTCTCTTCGAAACGAATTGTGATAGCTTTGTCGACATCAAGCATGCCGTCAGCCTACATCCGGGCATACATAATAATGTCAGTCTGACGGCGCACAGTGGCATCGGCGGTTCCAGCGGTGGCATCGGCTGCGGTGGTCCCGGCGGCATCGGCATTGGCATTGGTATTGGTGTGGGCAGTGGTGGCCTCATCAATTGCAACAACAATAACAACAGCAATCTGCTTGACTTTCATACATCCATGCTGGGCACCACCATTGTACCCTTCCATGATCAAATCTCCATTAAGAATGATTATATGCAGGATGCCAGCGATCTCTTGGCGCAATTCAATGAGGATGCAGCATTTGTGGATCTGGATACTGGCAATTCCACCTTTATGACCAATGGTAGTTGTCTGGCGTGAGGCAAGGCCACACAAGCTGTCAAAGATGTTAGATCACAACGTAACTGCAGCAGCAGCAACAACAACAACAGCAGCAGCAACAACAACAACAACAACAGCAACGTACAACAACAACAACAACAACAGACAGCAAGGTGGCATGAAGACGATGAGTTACCAGTTGAAGCAGTTGAAGGTATTACTGATGATGTAGCAGCAGTGCAGCATGTCATCGATACCGATTTTGATGATTTGCAGTTTGAGACAGCAAATATTGATTATTGGTGTTAGTAGTTAGCATAAGCGTGTAAGTGTTATGCAACACAACTACATAGATCAACGGATTTAAAGTTCTGTATGTGTGTGTGTGTGTGTTTGTGTGTGTGTGTGTTTGTGTGTGTGTTAATGCCTGAGTTTTGCTGCTTAAGAAAGCATGAACTAAACTGCTGTGTAGCTAAAAATCTGAATTCATGCGAGATATTGAAACTTTATTAGAAAATGGCGCCCAACTGAGTTTTCAAAAATGCATCTAAATATTATTAGCTGTGACTACAAACAATTCAAAATTCTGCTTTAAATTTGCATTATGGCAGAAAAAAATTTTTTTTTTTATTAAATGGCGCCCAACTGTTGCACTACAATGGCGCCCAACGTAAAAATAAAATCGATATAAATATTTCTAAACGACTCAAATATTATTGTATACATTAGCTGTGACAAAACTTCATAAAAAATCTGAATTTGTGCTTTTACATAACAATGGGCGTCTAACAAATAGCTTAAAATGGCGCCCAACAGCTTAGAATGCAAAAATGTTAGTGTCTTAGCTGTGCCTTATATATAATTATAATAAAATATTAATGCATGTGCCTACAAACTAGAAAAAAAAATTTTATTTTTAAAAATGGCGCCCAACTGTTGGCCTAAAATGGCGCCCAACGTTTAAAATGAGTAGTAAAATATTTACAAGCGACACAACTGTTAATGTATGTCTTAGCTGTGCCTTTAAAGTCTCCAAAGTTTTGCATAAAGTTAAAATCGTTGCACATAAAATAAAGATATAAATTTATAAAGTGTGCACAGTGGTTTAAGCGCCGCAAAAAATATTTTTAAAATTTATTTCAAACTTAGTCACTCTTTCTGTGTGTCCGGCACGTGATAAAATTTAATATTCCGTATAATGACATATTTTAAGCTACACAGCAGTTGCAGTTATTTTTTCTTTCTAAACTTTTACTCTGTATAAAATGGGGCGTGTCTGCATGTGTGTGTGTGTATTTAAATTAGCTTTTAAGTGTGTGGAGGCTAAGTCAGTCAGTCAGTCGTTCAGTCAGTTAGTCAGTCAAACAGTTGTTAGTCACTCAGTGATTCAGTTAGTAAACCCAGCCAGTGACTCAGTCAAACAGTCAGTCAATCAACAAATCAATCAATCAATCTATGAACAAGCAAACAATCGAAAAAGCCGCAGGCTGTATGTCGCCATCTTGTCGTGTTAGACCACAAGCTACCACGCCCATGATAACAATATCATGTCAACAAATAAAAAAATAAAAAAAAATAAAAATAATAATACTAATAATAACAACAATAACTACTTCCAAATGCATTAATGTATAATTATGTCTAATTTAAGTTTAAAAGCTGTAATTAGTTGATGACAACTTTTCAAAAAAAAAAAATCAACAAAAAAAAAAATCTGACATCATACAAAGTCTTCCAAGTTAAACAATTTCAGTTTCTATAACTCAACTATAAAACCCAACTATTTTCTTCCATAAATTACTCCGACGAATAATCGCAAAAATATTCGACCTACAGCAAATAATTGATACAAACCGATTAATCGTTTAAATGCTTTCGAGCCGTGCTTGAAAATATTTATGAAACTTCTTTTAAATTTACGCTTTAATAATTTTTATACTACTACACACAAATTAATTCAAATTAATTAATTAATTCTTTATTCTATATATCCTTTAGCCAACTAATTCATTATCTTTTGCACCATTAAGTTGCTATTTAGCTAACCCACCTACAGTTTTAACAACTCGAATATATTGCCATCGAATTGGTTGATATGAGTGGCTGTCTATGGTTCCTGGTACACGGTTAAACACACAAAATTTTTATAGACAGCAGTCTGTGGCTTTACTACCTCAAAACAACAACAGCACGAAAAGCAAAGAGCAACTAATACATAGTTAAAAAAATAAAACGAAAACGAAAACAATAAAAACTCTCTAAAACATAAATTTTAAATATTTAAATAAATAACAGAACACCTGAGTTAATTATTTTATATTTTTATTAATATCAAAAAAATCTGAAAATATTAAACTATTTTATTGACTTATGCTTAATTTTTTTTTATTTCAAAGCACAATTTTATTTAAAAAAAAAAAAATAATTTTATTAATTTTAATTTGCAAAATGCACAAAATGTCCTTTGCCTTAAATTACACTGAGAAAAAAATGCTGCCTTTAGAAAGCACAAATAACAGTTTAATAAAATAATTTAATATATTACAGATTTTGTAACAATTAATAAATTAATAAATAAATATGCTGTGGTGTTTTTAATTTTCATTTTTTAATTTAAAAAAAAAAATTTTATAAAAAAAAAATTAAACAACTATTGCTAACATTCCGAAAAAAAAAGCAAAAATAAGGAGGGTAAATTTTATGTCAAAAGTCTTTTAAAAAGTCACATCCGAAACAGTAATTATTAATTTTTAATTTATTTTTTTAAATTAAGTACATAAAAAAGATTTAATTAGTGTGCATAAATATTTGAATGGGAAAACAAATATTTGCGAGATTATTAATTAATTAAATTATAAACACAAAACAAAAATAAAAAAACAATGTGTAAGTACGAAACTATTAACTTTTATTAAAAAAAAAAAAAGAAAAGAACGAGTTGCTAAGTTAATATTGTAAAGAAAAAAATTTAATTACTTCTTAGCACATAAGTATATACGTGTATGTTTTTTTTTTTCTCTAAGTGTACGAAAATATATTTGATGACGTTTGATATTTGCAAATAAGTGATATATATAATGATTTTTTTTCACTCTACTTTTAATATATATATTTATATTTTAGATATATAATAAATTACTAAAACTAGTTTTTAATGGGAAAAAAACAATTTTTTTTTTTGACAAACGAAATCAACTATTTAGATGTGCATTAAATATATAATTACAAAAAAAATAAAAAATTTATATAACTAAAAACAAAAAAAATTAATTATACATATATACAAAAGCTTTTTATAACAAAATTTAAAATGAAATAAATGTGCTCTTATAAAATAAATTAAAAAATAAAAAACACAGCGACCATGAAACTAACTTATTATTAAGTGTTGACGATATTATTGATTAATGCATATGTTTATAACCAAAACTACATTTTTTATATATATACATAAATAAACATAACTATATAACTTTGAAAAACAAAAAAAAAAAAAACAAATCTAATACAACAAAACAAAATATTTAAATTTTTTGTCAGTGTATGTTGTCTGCTTTTTTTAATTTTTATATAAAAATATATATATACAAATAAAAAATAAAAATAAATAAAATGTATATTATTAACAAATAACTATTTTTCAATCGATGCCTCAGCTGTGAACACCAAAAAGTGGCCTAAATATTTACAAAACAAAATATTTATGCATGTATGTATTGTATGTACACTGAACAAAAATTACATACACACATGTATACAAGTATAACAGATTGCCTCTAAAATCGAAACAAGTTAAAATCGACAAAGAAATGCTTTAGAATTATTTATTAATGTAAAAAGAAAAACTATATAAATAAAAAAAAAAAAATTAAAAAAAGAAAATTTAAGAAAGAAAAATTAAATTAAAAAAAAAAAAACAACAAACAACAACTACTTAAAAACAAAAGTTACAAATTGCAGTGCTTTATATATTTGTATGTATATGCTAAATTAAAAAATAATTGATATTTGATTAATTAATTGAAATGTTTAAAAAAAAAAAAATGTATATAAAAACAAATTAAAACAGTCGAGTTAATGCCGACTTTTTGATACACTGCACAGTGTTAAGCTGTGGTGTTTTTTTTAATTAAAAGTAAACTTAAAAACAAAAAAAAATATTTCAATTAAAAAATAAATTTATGCATTGAAAAAGTAAACAAAAATTTTAATCTGCTGCCATAATAATTTGCGGCATTTAAAAAATTAAAAAATTAACTTTTAATTAGAAATGATTTTTGTTTTTAAATTTGTTTATAAAAAAATTAAACTCAAATAGTACAAAACACCACTTCATAAGCATGTGCAGCGTATTTAAACAAATTTAACTAAAAAAAAAAAAAATTATTTAAGCAGCAAAGAAACAGTTAGTGCTTTAAATGAACGAAACAACAAACTCTAAACTTTTTTCAGTGTCTTGCAATTGTGCTTTTGCTATGTGTATATGTAGTTGTATATAATTACATTTATTTATATATTAAAAAAAAAAATAATAAATAAATATTACAAATAATACTGTTAAAAATTGGCAAGTGTCTAAAAACAAATATTAAAAATATTTAAAAAAAAAAGAAACAAAACAATACACAGTAATTAAAAATAAAAAGAAAATATTTCGCTATAACTACATAAACTAAGGAAAACGTAATGCCTTCCTATTTGTCGTGAATAGGCTTGTTATGCATATATATATATACATATATACAGTATATTCAAATCAAATATAAAAAAAAATTAAGCTATAATAAACATATATTTACCTCAACAACAAACAAACAAAAAAAAAACAGCTATTAATTAGCATTTCATAAAGTCACAAAACTCAAATAAAAAGCAAAATGAACATTTTCAATATAATTAATTAATGAAAGTATATCAATTAAATATATTGAAATTATTCATTTGCATATACATATGTATCTATATTTTTTTTTTAAACATTGTTAAACGAAAAAATCAACAAAATTATCAGTCGGGCAATACATATTCATAAACATTATCATTGTATGTACATCACAATTGAGCAATCCAATTAGTGTTGTAGTAGTAACTATATATTACATTTAAATGTTGTGCGTGTATATAATTAAATATATAATAAAAAAAAATTTAAAAAAAAAAAATTTTTTAAATGCTATAAAAGAATTATGACATATTTGTTATAAGAAAATCACATGCATATACTGAAAAAAAATAGTTGAAAATAAAATTGTTTCAATAATTATTTAATTAATTACGATTAATAATTATAATTAATAAAATAATGATTAATTGTGTTTAATTATTGCCTGTTATTAATTATAATTAATAGTTAATCATTAATCATGATATTAATAAATATTTTATTAATTATGTTTAATAGTTAATTATAATTAATTATTATCTATTATTAATTATGATTATTTTCTAGTCATTATTATTAATTATGATTAATTTTATTAACTATTAATTATGATTAACTACTAATTATGATTAATTATAATTTAATATTATATATGATAAATTATTAATTATGATTAATCATTATGAACTATTAATTATAGTTAATTATAATTATTTATTTATTAATATTAATTATTAACTAATTAATGTTAATTAGTAATTAATTAATATCAATTATTAACTACTTAATGTTAATTAGCAATAAATCAATATTAATTATGATTAATTATTAACTATTTATTAATAGCAATGAAGCAATTATTTTAAATTAGAATTTGTAATTAATAATGATTAATTCTCATTAATTACAAATTATGAAATTTTATTATTATAAATAATTATGCAATTTAATTAATAGCTTCTTGAACTTTAAAACTACATACATGCATTTTTAATTGGCCTATTACATATATAAACTTTTCTATTTTTTTTTTTTAATTTACTTGTTATACCACAACTAATTTGTGGTTTCCTAAAATCTACTACATGCTCGCTTTTTAAAATTAAAATTTTCGATTTTTTTTTTTTTATATATATTTATTAAAAAATATATTATATGATGAACGAAATAAATATGCCTTATATTGGGACCAATTTAATTTATATGTTAAAACTTTTTTTCAGTATATGCATAGTGCACAGCAATAAATTTATTTATGCTAAATCTAGCGTTCACTTTTTTAAACTAAAATAACTGTTCATTCATCCGAATTAAAATTAATTGCTTAAAGTTCAACAAAAAACAAAAAAAAAAAATCTAAAATATAGAGCCTAGGTTCCATTTGTAGTGCTCACACACTAATTAGCAATCATAATGGCGCATGTTCTTTCAAAAATAAATAAAAAAAAAAGGAAAAATTTTAATTGGAAAATAAAAAAAATAAACATAAGTTTAAATAATTATAGGCAAATTAAAACAAAATATTTAAATTAATTAAAGTGTTGAATGTTTAAAAAAAAAAACAAAAAAAAAATATAAGAAAACAAACACATTGCGCTACGTGAGTACCTGTCAACTATGAAACATATGCATATAGACAAACGTAAATGTATATGTTTTATGTAAAAAATATTAAATATAAATCATACAGCAATACAAAATTTGTGTAAACATTGGTTTTAAATATTAAAAAAAAAAAAAAACATTTTGGAGTACAATTGTTATAATTATTCGTTATATTTTTTTCATGTTTCTAATAAATTTATTGCTGTGCACTTTTTAATTAAAAAAAAACCTAATATAAAACATTATATATGCAAAAAAGAAAAAAAAAGGCACATATAATAAATATAATTTAAAATAAAAATAAAAAAACTCCCAGTGACAGTGCTAAAAATTAAAGTATTATTATTATGTTTTTGACTTGCGCAAAAATATAAAAATTAATATATACATTTTATAATATGATTTAAAAAAAAAAAATATATTAATACGTTTCATTTTTAGTACTCTACACATGTCTAAATTAAATTAAATAAAAAAGAAGTTACATGTGCAGAGTATTTAAACTTCGGTGCTACCGAAGAGCATACTTTAATTTTATATATTAATTTTTTTTTTTTTTTTTTTTTTTACAACTATTTGTACACTATTAAAAGCACTATTTAGCGCATACATTTTTAAAGCATTTCAGCATTTTATAACTTTCATTTTTAAGTGTTGTGGTTGTTAGTATAAAATATAAAAAAAAAAATAAACAAATCTTTACATTAATTAGTTTTATTTTTATAGTTTTTTCTTTAAATAATTTTTCTCTATATATAATTTCTACAAACAAAAGCACGGCAATACTTAAGAAATTCGCAATATATACAGACACGCTTACACTGTAAAAAAAAAAATATAAAAAAAAAGTTATATAAATAAACAAATATAAAAATTAATAAAATAAAATTAAAACAAAAAAATCAACAACAACAGCTATCTGTAATAAATTACATTATAATTCTTATATTATGGCTTAATATTTATTGTTTATTTTTTAAAAAATTAAATATATTTTATATATATATTTTTTTTAATACTACAGCAATTTTTTTTTTTTTTTTATTAATTTTTTGTAAATTCTAAGAAGCTATTTTTACTAACTAAAGTGTAATAAATATTTGTTTTATATTTATATTAAATAGAAATACTATACACTCTTATAACTACTGCAAAATTTAAAAAATAAAAATAAAAAATAAGACACAACATAATTCTAAAAACCTAAGAACAACAATTAATGTTACAAAATTTGCTATATGTGTATGTAATTGTAAATTTTCAAAAACAAAAAAACAAATGTAATACAGCAAATGTTTGAGAATAAAATAAATATAAAAAAAAAAATATAAAAAAAAAATTATTTATTTATATGACGAAGTATTTGAACTATTTATAAAAGCGCAAAAAACAATATATATAAAAAAAAATGCATAATTTTGTTTAATATATTAAAAAAAATAAAGAAAAAAAGTTATAAAAACAACAACAACAAAGCTATATATGTATTTGTTAAATGTACACACAACAACAACAAAATCAGACAACAACAAAAAATGATGTTTATAAAATAAAAAAATTTAAAAAAAAAATACAAAAAAAAAATAAAAATAATAATTTAACAATTATTAAAACTGTCAAAATAAAAAAAAATAAAAAATATATATGCAAATGTTTTTTTTTTTTTCATTTATTTATGGAGTAGCATGGGAGCTTGTATGGTTAGAAGTTCGACTGAGTAACATATCAATTCGTGGAAGATATCGAAAATTAAACGCAGAAAAATTATAAGAAAATTAATGCTTCGTATATAGGGCTGAAAATATAACAGTTAGATCGGAACGAGGTTTTTAAACCGTCATATTTTCTATAAAGAAAATTGAAGCACTCCATGGTCAGTTAGTCTAATTCGTGTAACTGCTGGAGATATGGCAGTTAAATTGAAAATATTTTAGAGCCTGCCGCACCTAATTTTGGATTACTGAACGAGGCGTATTTTGGTGGTAGGGTGAACCCTAGGAAGCTTTTTCATGGTTTATATTAGCTTGAAGGCATTGCAGTTATGTGTGATGCTTTTTGCATCGTAAATACTGGCATTTGGTGCAACACCATTTTAATCAATTGTGCATAGATCTTCGTGATAAATGATTAATGATGTTGATAGGAAAATTATTACCATTAAGAAGAAGGTTTTCTTTGATAATAACATTTGGAACTATTTATGAATGGTATAACCGTGATAGTTATTTCATATAATCGAATTATTATGAATGACTTCATTGACTTGAGGGACTTCGAACATGCCGAAATATGAATGGTTATTATTTATAGATATTATTTGTTTGCAAAAATATTAGCGCGTTATCTTTAGGTATTAATTTTTATGGTTCTAATATTTATGAGCAGACCAAATAAACATATTATTCTTGATCAACTTAATAGGGTGCATCGCGTCATGTCCGTTCCTAGGTCGTTCTGTTGCCTGTTTCGAAACAAAGTTATCGCTCTGTTTCTAAGATATACAGCTGAAAGATAATAAAAAGACTTTCTAGTTCGTTAAGCTGATTAGATGTGACATAAAAATGTTAGACAAGAAATTATTAGTAGTACACTGGAATTAATTGACCATGATTATGTCTCGAATTTTAGAAAATGATCGAAGCAATATATTCTATGGGTTCCAATAAGAGGTTGAGCAACAAAGCTAAACCGATTAGTATGTTTCCACCCCAACTATGCATTGTGAAGGGTAATGACACAGTTTAATAATGAATCCAAAGCCAGGAAATCTATTGCACGCTAGTATTAAGTCCCTCTTTCTTTCCAAAGTTAGGTTAAAGGAAACGCCTTTACATTCCTTAGTAGCTAAAATAGAAGATTTACTGCTTAAAATGGAATACACAGAGGACCTCTTCCCTATATATAAAAGAGGATTTCAACAATGTCAATTCAGAAACTAGCACTGATGCTTTGAGAGGTCTGGAAACGTACGAAGCACTGGTAGCTTCTTTAGTCAATTGGAATTGGTGGAAACATATGCTTGCAGTTACCTCAAAAGAGGCACTCCGCCAGAAGGCGTCCTTGGAAGAGTGGTGCTGTCAAGTCAGATTTCTCTAATTGGACGAACACCTCAGAACTAAGTGAAATCTCTAACAAGAATAAATATTTTTTTGCTTGTATATGAGACCCATCCTCTGGTTCGGGCCAAATAAAAAAATTCTAAATCAGCCAGGCATGGTCATCCTATAATCTTAAAAGACCTTTAGATCTAATAGAGCTGAATAGAACACATATGGCTAACTTTATAATAATTTCCATTCTCATAGGTAAACATGCTAGAAGATTGGAAGCCACATCAAAAGATTTCTGTATAAATTGAGTTACTGTCTTGAAATAGCCCTAAGCATATGGAGATTGACTTCCATGACAATAAAAACCCACCAACTTGGCTTCTATATACAATATTCGATCAATATTTCATTAACCTTCCCAGCACATTATCCCATTCTTGCATATATACTATGATACTCATACACAAAATGTTAAAACTGTCTAAGAATTATAAAGTCACAAAGTGAGTAATTTGTGTGTATAGACGAAAGTAGGCGTTGAAAGAATATTTATTCAATACGAATTCAAAACTGTTTAAAACATCATCAAGTTTGATCGGTCTTATTTAGAAAATTGTATATTTTTATTACATTATCTCTGGTTGAAAAAAAGTACACAAAATGGATTTCTCCTTCTTTAAATCTTTCGTATATAGCAACGAAACACTACGCGCAGAAGAATTGCTTGAAAAAGAAATCGATTGGTTTCTACTCTCCGCACTTTCTGTCGGCTTATGTGCCATCAGTATAATCAGTATTTGGTATGGCTATCAGTTGAAACACGTCGTTCATCCCATGTACAATGCCGTAAATGCTGCAAGACTGGTGGAACCTGATTTGCCACCGCTCTGGAGGGACATGTGGCTTGAGGAACTGGGTCTTTATAATTCGAATAACGTGGAGGGACGCTATCTCGTGTCGTTGAATGGTTGTATATATGATGTATCTCGGGGTTACGAAGATTTTGGGCCCGGCGGTATTTACGAAGCACTTTCAGGTACAGAAATAATCGGTTTTATCTTTACCGAAGCTGAAGACTTGGGATTATCTGTTCGCGAAAATTACATATTGTGGAGCTATGAATTGTTGGATAATTTTCCTATAGTGGGAAATATTTTGGATGATGCCGCTGCCCCTATTGAACCGGATATATTTGATGACTTCGTAGACCCAAACTGGGATGTGGATTAAGATGGTACCTGATAACTAAACTTCTCAGGCGTTATAGTCTAAAAATTTGTTAAATCAAAATTTATGTTTATATTCGCAAATGCTAAATGAGCATGTAAGAAGTTAATAAATTTTTACATTTTATTATTCCATCCTATTCTGGTTATCTCACTCTTGCCTATAGTCGTCTCATACATGGTATATCCGAGTTATTTGTATATAGTATAGTTTGTATATAGTATAGTAGGTCAGTTCTAAAGGGATGCAATGTATCAGTAGACTAGAATGGATCCACAGTGACAACATGCCTAGGTGAAAAACATCGAATTGGTGGATCATCCGCCGTACAGTAACAATTTCAGGACCGCGGTTTTCAATTGATGTGTTCAAAAATCATGTTTTGTCAAAATTCTTCTAATCGAAAAACCGAACTTTGGCAGATATTTTTTTTGCAAAACAACATTGAAGTTCTTTGGAAAAAAAAAAATTAGCAATTAATAATGCTCAACTTCACAGCACACAACTTCATTTAGCCTACAACTTTGTCATATTCTAATCGCAAGTGCACGATCAGCTTAAAAATCGCTTCTAATGACATTGAAAACCATTCGCTCGCAGCTAGACTGGGAGACTGGGAGACTATGGAAAGTGCAAGCATGGCACACGCTAAATGGCTTTCGGTGACTATTGGTTTGGAGCGAAACGATGGTTTGACATCTGGCCACATGCCACTCCACAGACAATAAGAGGAAAAAAATCAGACAGAGAGTGGCAGCAGCCGATTGCAACTTGAGTCTTTGCTATTTTTGTTTTTTTTTTTTTTTTTCAAAGATATTTTCACAATCACCTCTGTTTAGAGAACAAGTATTATAGAATCGAAGAAACGATGACATCATGGCGTATTTTTATTATGTTTGTTCAAACAACTACGAGTATTAAGAAGTACTCACGCAGAGTCGCATTGAGCGCGAGCTCGAGCTCGAGTTGATGATTAATGCAGGCTTGGACTGGAAATGCTGTGCGGTGCATGTGATTAATGCATAATTGATCAAATATTTTGAAGCACAGTAATTTATTATTTAACATTTTATTTGCGTTTAGAACAGCAAAAAAAAAAAGAAGAAAAAAAACATTAAAAAATGGCAAATTAAACCAATTTCGAAGCGAGTATAATTGCTGTAATTAACTTCGGATTATAGTTTTTTGCCAAAACATCTCATATTTCATTATGAGAAAAACGCAGACGACGCGTCGCCAAGGTCAAAGGTGGCGCATAGAAATTCGTATGGAAACGACAAATCTATTTGAAGTAATTTCAGTCAGTCAGTCAGCCGGTGTACTCGCATGTGGGCGCGTAACTTCCTGCTATAAAAAATGGAATTAAAAACACGAAATTGAAAGAAAATTTGCTACATATATGTACGATTATATATAAGATAAAATGCTTGTCCTGATTGTTTCAGACATCGAACGAAGTATTAATGAACAAGTTGAAAAATGTTCGTTCAATTTTATTCCTTTTCATTGCGCTTATTCCCTGTTCGAAATGCGACAAGCAACCATCAATAGATTAGCATAAAATCAAATGTTTATTGTTTACACAAACGATTATATGAAAAGAATCGTACGAACTAACTCGGAATCATTTCTTGAATATTATTTCTTGTTTCATTCCCTGTTCTTATTCCCTGTTCATTCGATAATTTGCCGTTTGTTCGTTTGAGCTTCAGTATCGCACTTAAAATAAAAACGATTTATATATAATTAATATTCTATATAGAATTAAGAAGCACAAATTTGACTACTTCATGTTTTAGAAAGTTTAATTTTAAGTTAGTCTCGAACAAGATAGAACGCTGCAGTCTAGTGTACTCAACTTCGAGATATATTTTACTTTGGGACTATATTCCCATCTGAAACAAAAAAATTTCCATTTCAAACTATATTTAAGCATAATAGAATTTCATTCCAACAAAAAATTAGCAAAGTATACAAATTTGTATGGGATCCACACCTTTTCATATGAAGCCATGTGCAGTATTTTATAAGAATTGGAATAAGCTACACCAAGAACGACACAGAACGGTGAGACAGATTTGTATAGGAGCTACCTCATTTAGTGATTCGATTTGCACGTTCATGGAATATTTTTTAATAGAAAAGATTAAAATGAACATAGGTTAAACGAACAAGAATAAGAATAAAATCAAAAGGACTTGCTCAAAACTGTGCATTCGATTTAATGCCTTGTTCAACTTATAATATTACACTATACTGAAAATATTATATATAAAAATCAATTGGCTCAAGGATCATATTTTTATTTTACCAAATATGTACGTAACTTATTTTCAGTGTGAAGAAAGAAGAATTTGTAGCAATAGCTATGAAGACAATTGTTTCGAATACGACGACAAATTCATTCAATTCAGCACACTAGCTGTGGCATACAATAGTAGTCCATATTACAACTCTGTGCTATGAGATACCACATTTTTTTTTCAGCGGACAAAGTCGCGGGCTCATACACTAGTCAAAAATAATTATAGCACAATTTGGACAATTTTCGCTCATAGAAAAATTGCGCAGAATGCCAAAAAAAAAGTTTGATAAAATTAAGTAAAACCTTGGCAGCACAGCACATGCAATTTAGATTTAATACGCTACACGCAAGGCATAGAAAAGGGTATTGTCAGTTTAGCGAAGCGTTTGTAACATAAATTTCTAATAAACAGTTAGTAATGGCTATTTGTCTGCTATAAGCTATCAAAAAATTTCACAAATGAAGTTTCATAAGTGAAGAATATAACAAAACATTATTAACCGGGTTCATTTCCTACGAAGCTTTATCTAAAATTTTAAATATCTCAGCCAGCAAACTATTGATGGCTTTTAGTCGAAACAATTGTCTCCTTAGCTATGTAATTTTTATGAATAAATGGACTTTATTTTTCTTTCTTTATTGTTTTCTACCGTATGACTCTCTTGTGCATGAACGAGCGAATGAATAAAATGGTGCATATTCCATGCACTAAGAAAAAAGGAACAAGTTAACACTGTTCGTTCGACATTTTTCCTAATCCTTTTTCATTTATTTTTACTTTATTCTATCGAATTGTGGCGCGAATGTAACAAATATTATTAGAAGATAAGCATTTTGGCCTTCTTAGCGTTACTTTTCAAATTTTTCAAGAGTAAAATTAAACAAAACTAACGACGAAAAGGAATAAGAACAAAAGCAATAAAACTATTTGGATCAATACTCACTACAATTCAATTAAGTATCTGTGCTGAAGAGTATAAATAGTGTTTAGAGCTATGTATATGATAATCTTTTGAAGGGTATTAATGCTTCGCTATTTCCTATTTTTTTTTTCCAGCTGAATTAATATACTTAGCATGTATATATATATATATATATATATATTATAGTATATAATGTGTAGCATTTTAAGTTTGAAAGTTAATTTTCTCTTTTTTGTTGGTTTTATTGCTACTATAATCTTTGAAGCATGCACAGATGATACATTTAAACTTGCAATTAACATTGATAATCAATGTTATTAAATAGTTTGCATATGCAGTCAACTGATTTCAAGGTCAAAAATGATGCAAAACACGTTTGTTGCTTAATTTGTCAAAAAATCGAAATTCGAAACAGCTTAATTTCTATGAAGCCATAAAGGTTCATGGACATTTAGCAAATTTATTTGTAGTTATTAATATAATTAATACTTCACTAGCTTAGTTGTTCTGGAGCACTCTTAAGATTTTGCATTAATATTTCTGGACAGTTTTCGGCGTTCAGAAAACATTAGCAATTTAAAAGAAACTTATTCTGTGCAGTCAATCATGCAAAACAAATTGCCGAAATAATAAAAAAAAATGTTTCATGTATTGGAACACTTTTATGTTTCATTTATTTGAGAATTGTTATTGCTTTAATTGCTAAGAATTTTCTTTTGAACTTTTCTCCGCTTTGTCTCAGGCAAAGCCGATAATAATTTTTATATATAGACTACTCAAAGGCTTTATTGCTTTCCGGTCTTTCTTTTCGGCCCCTTTAAGCTATCGCTGTTCGATTCCTTTGTTTGTATCTTATTGATTTTATTTTGAGTAGCTTAAAAATATTGAAGTGATTTATAGAATTCGCTGAGTAGTTTTCCTTTAGTACATAAATTTATGCACTGGGTTATGCCAACCTTATCGAATAGCTCATACAGCTCGCGGTACATACGGGACCTAAACCTGCTTTGAATCTTGCTCTCAAAGACTTCCAACGCCGTCTCGTCTAACTCAAGCACGGTCAATGCCTCTGCGCACAAATAATAGGACTGGGAGTATCAGCGTCTTATAGATCTTTATTTTCGTGTAACTTGATTGCGTCCAAAAATTCTGCAAATTTGAGAAGAGCACAACCCAGGGGTCTGCTTGCCATTCATGAAAGCTTATGGGCTTTTTATGGTGGTTTCATTTTTGAAATTTGAAACATTTTGTTCAAGACACATTATGAAAACTTTTCTCATTATTAACAAAAGAATAAAAAAAAAAAAATATTTAAATATATTAAATAAAATTAGCTCAGCTCTGCCGTTCTTAAGAATCACTCCTTACAACAGTTAAACAATGACTTAATTTTTTGAAGAATTAAAATTTTATCAATATTAAATGCTAGAAGAGACAAATAGTAGTGTACATTTTGTAGTGACTTACCTTACCCAATTCTTTTTTTTTATTGCAATGAAAAGAGAGCAGCTTCTTCATTGGATTTATTTTAAATCTTATTAACGAGGAGTTCGAATTACGAATTTTAGGCGATTATTATTAAATATTATTTTAAACATTTCTTTTATTTACATAATTTGATTCATTAAATAATTTTATTTAAATAATTTGTAATTTACTTTGGCACAGAATTCTATGGCGATAAGAAGAGAGCAGCAGCTTCTTTTATTTCATCAAACATTTGAGCAAATTCAAACTCAACACAAAAAAAAACCAAAAACAATAAGAGAGCAGCTTCTTTTTTTTTTTTTTGCTTTATCTATGCTCGCTGAGAACAAAGAAATTTTAAATTGAAAAAAAAACAAGACAAACCAAATTTAATCGCAAAAATATATTTGATCAATTACTTTTATTTTATAACGGAACTTTCACACAAACACGCACAATTTTCAACAACACATTTTGCATTTTATTTGCATTTTACTTTACTTCTTTGACTTTAAAATGCAATTAAATGCGCTTTCGCACACAAATACACAAAAAAAAACTCACACAAAAAAAAAAGCCAAATTCAATTGCAAACTTTTATTTTGATCGTTTACCACTTCAAACACATTTTAAACTTATTTTCCATAGAACACAACACTCTGCGCTATATTTGGCAAATTATTTTAACACAAATTAATGCATTTAATTGCAGAAATTATTAATTTTCTTCACTTTGACACAAACACACACGCGACACGCAGTCTACTTTATCAGACACCGACGCGCAACTGACTCCTCTCATCAACTTTGTTTTCTTCTGCTGACACCTGTCATCTCATGTAAAAAGAACAACAAAAAAACTGCAGGCATTGAACTTGAGAGTGGGAGTGCGACAGGAATTAACAAGTTACCAAAATATTTGTAGCAAAAAAAAAGATAATGGAAAATTCCTATGCAAGAACAGTTTGAAGAGAGAAGAGTGCAAGTGCAAGCAAGAAGAGATTGAGTGATATTATGAAGCAGTAATGCAACTCATGTTGGAATTTGACAAAATGCGTGAGTTGAGAAGAGATTACGCATCTTTAGGTCTACTCCAATTTGAATATGAATTGGAAACCAATTGAAAAAATGGAAATTGTTACTAAATGAGTTCATTTAAATAAAATTTAAATAAAATTCATCCATCTTACGCTAACACGATCTAATACGCACAGAGCCATACAAAAACTCACACACACTTTAATATCCTTACCACAGGGAAGTCAAAGTTTACTACACACATCAATTGATTATCCTTTTGAGCTCTAAAATTGAAAATAAAAATAATTAAGCATAAAATTATTTGATGTGAGGAAACTAAATTGTTTCTACACCAATTCATCCAAAGGAATTCGATACTGAGATCATACCACATCCGGTCATAAATTTAACTAACAATAAGTTATGGCGCAATTTTTAACAACAACAAAAACAACAAAACTGCATTTCCCTTGTAAATACAAAGAAAACCATTTAAAAAGAAAATTTATAATTATTGACAGTAAAATTTTATTTTCTTTAAATGAATAATTCTATTTGTACGAAGCGTATGTAAATACAGTGCGCTGCAAAATTAAAAAACAAAAGCTTAGAGCAATAAAGTTAACAACTTTCGGTCGAGTTTGCTTATGTTGAGTATAATTAGGAGTAGTTGCAAATGTTACAACTTAATAAAATCGAAAAGCAACAAACACAACAACAACACCTTAAGGACCTTTTCACGAACGACTGTTCAGAGATTACGCAGTAGCTACGTGTTCCAGCAGACGTTTAGGAGCTATTTTAGCCGTTTAAAAAAGAATCATTGTTGGCCATCAACAATTTACTCACAATGTGAACTTCTGCAAACGACTACATCTTCCAAATTTAAATCTCTTACCAAATCTTTTAACATTGCATCAGCTTCTGTTATCGTTGTCTTAATTGTTTTAACAGTTATCATTTACATCTGTTATCGTTGCTTCTTTTATCATACTCACTGTTAACTTTGCCTCTGTTGCCACTGTAAACTTTTCACTAACTTTCCAAAAACAAAGATCTTTAATTGAAAGACACACTGTACTTAGAATGGAAACGCAGTACGCAAAGAATTGTTAGACTAAACTTGAGTCAGTGCGAAAGACAGAGAGAGAGAAGCCACCCACCGGCTTTCAATCAATGAAGGAACAAGTGCAACAACAACAAAGTCTTGCTTGTGCAGCACTTACAGCGCCGGCAAAATAGTGAAACAAAATAAAAAAAAGTTGTTATGTCTTGTTGTTATTAGAAAAATCGTAGTATTTTATTTAAACTTGCATTCGGCTGTAGTAATTTCTAAAAATAACTTGCCACACTAATGTAAACGCCAACGTTGCAGTCGCTGTTAACGTCGCTGCTAATGACTGCGTCGTGTCTGAGTCGACTGCAAACGCCTGCGGCGACTTCTGTTAATCACAGTCAATTCTTTTTTTTTTTATAGATTTGCATATCAATGTTATTTGTTTATTATTAATTTTTTTGATTTTACACAGAACGATTATTACATGTGTCATACGCAAGTATTAATGTATGATGTACGAATATACGAGGGTTGCTTTTTGAATTGGAGGCAAATTAAATTTTATTAATCAAATATGAACATGCAAAATGAATATAAACCATTTAGGGACCCTCTCTAGCACACACAAAACTTCCATCAAAATCAGTCACACCGCTTAGGAGGTGTTCAGTGACATAACCAGATGGGACATAATTCCCCAACGGGTCAAGTCAGTTGACCTCCCAAGGGCTTAAGTTCATTGACGACTAAAGGGTCAAGTCCACTGATCCCCAAGGAATCAAATCCATTGATCGGCAAAGGAGTCAAGTCTAACAGCCCCCAAAGAGTCAAGACCATTCATCCTCTAAAAGGTCAAATCCACTGACCTCTCAAGGGGTCTAATGCGTTCGCTGCGCTGAGGTCCATGAACACATTAACCCAAGTTGAGATAGGAAGTGCTCGTTGCATTTCAAATTATGAGTTCTGAGAATTGTTTCTGCTGTTCTATGTGGAGTGAATCGAATTTCGCACTTGTTGCTGCACCCAAAGTTTCGCAATTTACGCGAATCTTTAGACAGCGGAATATAGCTGTTCGGCGGTGCACAAGTCAACAGATGCCGGTGACGAGATTGAACAAGTTTCGCGTTAATTAGCAAAACGCTTCAAATTACAAATATTTTGGCGTCCAGACATGAGACTAAATAAAACTATTAACATTCAAATTTTTTTTTTTTTTTTTTTGTGGTTTTCTATCGTGCTACAACAAAATCCCACATCTCACGGCTGTTCACGTCGCAATTGCAACATAATTTGTCACTCCCGAGATTATTAGAGATAATCAGATAAATGTATGTACAATAATTTAATTAAATTTAATGTTGATTGAATATTATTCAATGATTAATTTTTGCATTAATTGACTCGAATTAAATTTATTTTTTCTTTAACAAGTATTGTTAATTTCTCTAGTTTAAAAATTTTTTTTTGAATATTAACAGCAGCGAAATACTATCGATTGCTTACAATTCAAAAAAAAAAAAATGCGCGCCAAGTTATCGGCTTAGTGCAATACAAACCCGATTTAAAACCGCTTACATCCATTCACAGTCTAAACTCAACACTTTAATGCAGCCCTTAATACAGCTTGGCAGCACTGACGCTTTCATAGCAAAGATTTTGGCGCGTAATATGCAAAATTGTTTAAAAGAAAATTAACTATTTACTCTGTGTGAAATGATTTAGTGTTAATAAAAATGTGCAATTAAAAAAAACAGACAAGACAATGTACTCACCGCTTAAGCAACTAACAGTGCCGAAAGACTACGGCTTTCCATATGAACCCTACGACATACAGCAGCAATTAATGCAAGAATTGTTTGCTGTGTTGGAGCAGAAGCAAATTGGCATATTCGAGAGTCCCACGGTTTGTGTAGCATTGCTTTTAAAATAAAAATGTTTATCATTTTATAAACTTACTGTTACAGGGCACTGGTAAATCGCTGACGCTCACCTGCGCCGCGCTCACTTGGCTTGAACAGCACGAAGCGCTGGTACGCCGAGAGCTGCTGGAACGCATTGTCGATGTGGAGAAGCAGTTGCAAGAGCTGCGCAACGCAGGCGAATTGGCAACAGACTGGCTAAGTGCACAGTCGGCAGCACATGAACAACGCGGCGAGTTGCAAGCGCTTCATAAGCTGCGCGATTTACTAAAACTGCACGAGACGCAGCTGCTGGCTCTCAAGGAACGTTGCGCCCAAGCCAAAAAACAGCATAGAAAGTCAAAACCAAATGCGCACCAACAAAACGAACAGGCAGAAGCTATGACTGAAGCTGATATAGCCGCATTAAGTGATGATGACAGCGATAATGAAGAAGCGGACGTAGCAACAAAAGAATCGGCGGAGGATGAACGTTACCGCGATGTACAGATTTTCTTTTGCAGTCGTACACATACACAGCTGGCGCAAATTGTCGGCGAACTGGAGAAGACACCATTCGGCAAGCGCGTGCGTTGCGTTTCGCTTGGTTCACGCCAACAAATGTGCATCAATGCGCAGGTACGACGTTTGCCCAGCACAGCGCTTATGAATGAACGTTGTTTGGACATGGCAAAGCATGGACGTAGTAGCTGCGGCGAGGCGCCGAGCTGTAAAAAACCACGTACAAGCGCTAAGCTTACGCCAAGTAAATGCGCGTTTAAAGCAACATCAACACTGCAGTCACTTGCCGATCTAACACTGAATGAGTTGTGCGACATTGAGGATCTTGTAAAGGAAGGACGTGAACTAAACGCCTGTCCCTACTATGCTGCACGTACAGCACAACCGCTGGCGCAACTGGTGCTGCTGCCCTATCAGATGCTATTGCATCGCAGCACACGCGAACAACACGGCATCGATATACGCGGCGCTGTGATTATCATTGATGAGGCACATAATCTGCTCGATACGATTGCACAAATGCACAGCGCTGAGGTGACGCTGCGTCAATTGCTGCTCGCTCGAGAACAGATTACAGCGTATAAAATGCGCTATGCGACACGTTTCAGTAGTGCAAACATACTGCGCATTAATCAGCTACTATTTGTGGTGAAGAGTCTTTGCAATGTGTTGCAGCAGGCACAAGAGCACAATGAAAAAACGCCAACTACACGTATGCTCTGCACCTATGAACTAGCATCGGAAGGTTCTTTCTTCAATATTGATCTATACGAACTGCTCGCATTCTGTACACGCACACGTTTTGCGCAGAAATTGCATGGCTTTGTGCAGCAACAACAGCGTGAACCACAGCCAAGTGAGAATCAGGCACCAGCTGACACTGGTAAAACTGCTGCGGTCAGCATTTTGCAGCGTTTGGCACAACAACACAAGGAGCGCTCTTTGCAGACAACAAAACTCAAAACAAATACAACGCAACAACAGGTGGTGAAGCAACAAACTGAAATGAAAGAAGCAGTTAAACCAATTATGCTGCTGCAGTCAAACGCACAACATAAGCTAGTTGCCTCGCCCATACGTCCATTGCTGGCATTTCTCGAGACGCTTACATCGCACGCTGACGACGGACGTGTACTGATAGCGCCACATGCTCAGGCGACACAAGCAACACTTAAATATTTGCTACTAAATCCTGCCGAGCATTTTCAGCAAATAGTACGCGATGCACGCGCGGTAAGTAGAAAGTGACAAAGAAGCAAAATATTACTCTATAATAATAATAATCATGAAGTACGTTTTAAGCGTTAAAAGTCTTTCCGCTATCACTACGCGCGTCTTCTATCATAATCCGTTTATATATTAAATTCCAGTAGCTACGCGCTTCGTCTAGTTGTATAAAATCTCTTGCAACAATATTAAGTAATAATATTTTCCAATTTAGATAATCATCGCCGGTGGCACAATGCAGCCCACACAGGAGCTGACGGCACAACTGTTTCATGCATGTCCGGAACGTGTGCAGCAGCGTTTCTATAGTCATGTCGTACCAATTGATGCAGTACAACCATTTATAGTTACACGTGGTCCCAAAGGTACACGGCTGTGCTTTAACTATGCGCAACGTGCCAATGCAGAAATGGTATGTATTAAAAAATAATAAATTGCTTAAATGCTTACTAACTTTCGTCTATTTTTACAGCTCAATGAACTGATTATGGTGCTGCAGAATCTCTGTCAGGTAGTACCCGGCGGACTGGTCTGTTTCTTGCCGTCGTATGACTATCTGACTACCGTTTACGCGAAATTGCAACGCACCGGTACGCTCTTACGCATTGAGAAGCGTAAGCAAGTCTTTGTTGAAACAAAAAATGCTGCTGTGGACCACCTGTTACAGAGCTATGCCGATGCTATACGTGCACCGCAGAGCGGTGGTGCATTGCTGCTTAGCGTTGTTGGCGGCAAGCTAAGTGAAGGACTTAACTTCGCTGACGATTTGGGACGTGGCGTTATTGTTGTCGGCCTACCCTATCCCAATCGTACATCGCCAGAATTGCAGGAACGCATGCGTTATTTGGATGACAAACTAGGTAAAGACGCTGGCAACGAATACTACGAGAATCTCTGCATGAAAGCGGTAAATCAGTGCATAGGCCGCTCAGTGCGTCACATACTTGATTATGCATGCGTCTATCTGCTGGACGAACGTTACGCAGGCGCACGCATACAAGCCAAACTACCTGGGTGGATCTCGCGCGCTATTGACCCGAAACTGTTATCGGCAACATTCGGTGCTGTGCAGGCGCACACAGCGCGCTTCTTCAAAAGCAAGCGTATTGAACAACAGCCTGTGCTGGCATAAATCTAAAAGCCACACAGCATATATAAGAGTGCAATTTTTTATCTATTAAAAATAGTTTTTAAGGCCTATTTAGACTATGAAATGACTCGCACAGTATTTATTTATTTTAATTTTGAAGCACATTTTAGACTTGTGCAAGGTATTTCATGGTTTAACTAGACTTTTAGTATTTCAGCTCAAGCGTTCAAGATACCTTTTATAGTTGTTTGACGAAATATTCATATAATTTTTTTTTTTATTGAATTTCATGCATCACGAATTTAAAAATTTGAGCGCACGATATTATTATACATATAAGTATTTCTTCTATTCTCAACAGTATTATTATTTATACATTTATTAGCCGTTTTGTCAATCGACTTTTATCTTTCGAATTCACTTTATCTCGCTGATAAAAATACTTTTTCATTTATGTATCAGCCAGTTGAAGTAACTTCTTAAACATATGCCTTTATAGATTGGCTAAAATATATATCAAAAGCCTACCTTTACAATATTATTTGTCATTAAGCATGTTCATATTTATAAGTTTTTTGTTTTAATGCAGCTTTGAGCGTTCGAATATTTAATTAAAAGATTTATAAAATAAATTAAAAACAAAAAAAATCTGATTTTTGGAAGGCGCCGCAGTCAAACGCACAACATAGACTAGTTGCCTCGCGCATACGTCCCTTGCTGGCATTTCTCGAGACGCTTACATCGCACGCTGTCGACGGACGTATACTAATTGTGTTGTGGATGATGGAACTTCTTGTAAGCATCTTCAGGCAGGGAAAGTGATGCACTCTTATATTATAATGCAAAAGATAAACCCTATAAAAAGTGCTTGCTTAGTTGGTACTTTTTGCAGTCCGTAACATATTCTGTCACAAAGAAAAGCTAAATTTTTGTATGGTCGTTCTTACTTTAGAAAGTAGAAATAGTTTGATGGGCGGATCCATTCGAAGCGGTGATACTAAAAAGCTTTCAGTTTTACTTTCTTTCTATGGTCGCCAAACTGAAAGCCTTTTACCATTATCTAGTGACTGGTGTACAATATATTTCCTGCTGGCAATATATTTTTTAATTTTTTTTTTTTTGTTTTAAACGAACGATATTTTTCAATTTAGATTTAATTCTGTGTTTAAACTGCGAATTCATTCCAAAAAGGATTCATTAACAGTTCAATGAATACACTTTCGAATCTTCCCGAAATTTATCCCGAAATATACTTTCATTAAACTTCACGTCAGCCCTTTTCAACACTAGCAATCTAAACTCTAGCCAAACACTGCCAACACTGTTCAAAAACTTCAACCATATTTGTCATTCGGCCGCATAATTTGTTTTGCCGTAATTTGTGAAAAAATTTTTACTTCGTGCTTAAAATTATTTCATGTTTCGGTGCGACATAAAAAAAACCAAAAAGGAAAAACAGTTTTCATTTTATCGTGTGACACATCAGTTATACGGAGAGGTAATCTTAATTTAAATATTAAAAGAGAAATAAATATGTTGTACAATTATTCATTTTCACAAATCCTTGTAAGCATTTCTACATTAAGTTATTGTAGATCCTGCAAAGACGCATCTGATAAACATTTTTCGCCGTACCGAACGAAGTAAGCACATATTTTATTGCAAGGATATATGAAAAGTGAATATCGTGCAGAAAAATTCAAATTTTTCAGTAAGCATAAATTGTAATACAACAAACGAACAATTTTTTTCACTAAAATTTTTATATCAACAGAAACTTTTTTCTGGGGATCATCAACAGCAAAGTCAAACGCTTGAAAAATGTCAGACGGGCAGAAGCACTCTCGTCATCGCACTGCAAAACGCGGCACAGTTGAACTAATTAAGCTGATCGATAGCCAATTGGCTAAACGTAATCCTTCTACAAATGTTGACACAGATCAGGCGTTGGATGAGAATGTGGATGAGGCTGGCGTAGATATGAGCAAGGATTTTATTTTGGAGGTCGAAAAAGAGCCCATTTTTAACATGGATGATGGTTTTGACGCCGTCCGGATTGACGATGTTTCATATTTTGGTGTAAATGCTTCATTACAAGATGAAATCGAATTGAAATCTGTCGGAGTCGAGACTTTTTTGCCTAAGAAGGAACAAGTTGAGAATGTGGAAGACGATGAAGTTATTCAGTTGAATGTTGAAAAAGTGGTTAAACCGTATCAGAAGTAATGTTCTGTGTATACTATTCTGCCAGCATAAATACTGAAGTATTAGGTAAAATATAGTACAAACAAAAAAATAGCAAAAAAAAGCAAAAGAAATAAACTAAAAACAAGACTAGTCAAAACCGAAGAAGCACAAAGCAAACAAAGGCTGTAACGAATCAAACTATTTTATAATATTTATTTTAATATTTCTATATAATAGAATGTTTAAGAATTTATGCCGCAACATCGGCATTAAACACATTTTACTGAAATATATTCTAACGGTAAAATATTTTTCGGATTTAACAGGTACAGTCACCATCTATTAAACCTTATTTTTATTGTTTTATTAATTAAGTTTTGGGTGCCCCATATGCATCATGTTGCAACTGTTGTCCGTCCGGATAAGATGACACGCCCATGCACTGTACTATGTTAAACTCATCGAATAGCACCTACAGCTCATAGCTCAATGGTACTATTGATACTCTAATAGGTCGAAAAATCTTACGAAAAAACTTTCGAAGACTTCCAAAGCCGCTTCTGCTAACAAAACGAAGTGACGCAGCTCGCGTACGCGGATTATATGGGTATACAAAAACGGCAAGTCAACAGGGTGTTCTCGGAGATTGAAAAACAGTCTTAGAGGACAAAACGAAGTACTTGATTTCCTTTCGTACACTGTCAACGCCTCTTGGACTGTTTGTGACGAAGTAAAGCAAATAAGAAGTAAAGTCTTCTCTCGAAAGACTAAAATCAAGATCTACAAGACGCTGATATTCTAATTCGCTGATATTCGCTAATGTATGGCGCAGAAGCATAGACCGTGAGTAAGTCAGATGAAATGGCGTTGTTATTCTTCGAGAGGACGTCCGTATGAACCAGTCCGTATGATACAGTCTTCGCCCCATCACAATATCTCTGACAGCTCCCTACTCGGGACTTTCCTCTTCAGGCAATCTATATTACTCTCACTCTATTGCATTCACCTTCCTAGCACACATTCCCTTTCGTGGCATTATAATCACGAATTATAGATGCTTTAAATAAACGTTAAATAGTGAGCCATCGTTTACAGATGGCGCTCCGGAGCCTTCGTCGAGTGTCAGCCAACCGGAAACCGGTTATTGTGAATGCTACTCTGCTGTAATGTACTACCAGTTGTTACCAGCAGTGCTGCCAAGTTTTTCGTATTGGTTGCAATGAAATTTTTTACTATTTGCAATTTATGAATTAAATTGAAATTATTTTTATAACTTAACCAATAAAAGCAACAATCGGAACAAGCACGTACAGTGCCTGTGTTATTAGCATAAATCGTACGCATATATAGTGCTGCTGCAACAAATTAAAAGATGAATTTTCTGCGGCAAACCTTCAATGTTACGAAACAGCTGACCAGCCAGGGTAAGCAAACGAATTGTTGTCTACAAACCGAATCTTGGCTAGAATATGTATAAAAATATATATAAATAGAGCGTTTGTATTGCTAAGGCGCTTGTGTTACTAATGTGCGCAACATTGAGACCCTGTATGATAAAAATACATACATAATGAACTGAGCCTTTGCCACAAATATTTTGCCGGCAGCCGAAAGAACAACAAAAACAAACGTTCACGTGCATTTTGTCTTCCAATTGTAGTAATGACACACTCCCCCTACGCCGGGCACAGCTTATTTGTGCCTATACACTGCAGCCATTCACTATGCTAAACAGTGCATTTTGTAGTTACGCTGCTCTTTGTATTTAGGTCCATCAATCTAGGTAAGCAAGCGTGTTTTGATTTAGCCAACAATTTAATTTATATATCTCTAAACACAATCTGCTTTTAGGTCGATAGTCTTCAACTAGTTACGCTTCAACTAATTTATGCTGTTCAAATAATGTTCATATGACAGCGCATTGCCCAACAGCAGTTCATCAGTACAGTTTTAGAAAAGGAGCAGCTGCTGCATGATTTAAGCTTTGTGCTAATGCATCACTTATAGCTGAACTATATTTGCAAGATGGATTTGGCATAAACTCTTTAAAATGGTGATTTATATTTGATAGGCTACAATTGTAATTTAACAGTTCAGGAACAATGTTTCTAAATTGCCAGAAATTATGCGCCATCAACATTACATCATTGCATCACCTTAGTGCAGTCAGTCGAGTCGGTACAGACATTTCCGCATTAATTGCAAATCAGCTCGAAAATAGAAATCTAATCAAATTAATATAAAAATACATAATTAACGTTGTATAGTCTACAAAGTGTATTATGAATGGAAAATCTGCAATGAGGCACATCAAAAGAAAGGAATCCCTTTAGTCATTGCCATGCGAGACGATTGACAGCAAGCTTCTTTGAATCATTGTTCTTTAACAACTGAATGAATTTCAAGTAATACATATAGTACTGTGTGTAATTCGAAAACACTCCAATTCTCTCCAACCTGCAAACAATCGGTATACTGCCTCTTCTAGCTAAACTGGTTGGAAACGTATGTATTTGGATGCCACATTTTTTGGGTTATGATGCCTCAAGTTTGTACTCGAGTATTTGAGATTAGAACTGTTCATTTCAGTTTTAACTTAAGGCACTTATAAATCCTTATGTATGTTTATATAGCAAAGAGCCTCAGTTATTAGTTTCTTAGATTGTGCGCTGAATTACTTTACTGGCAGCTCCCCATTATTCAATACCATATGTCCAAAATGGCTTAAGGAGGATATTTTGATGTTAAAAATCTAGAATCTACAGGCAAGTCAGCTGTGTATAATACATATAGTATAGATCACGAAGCTCCCTTGTAAGTATACAGGCTCCACAAGGCGAACATACTGTAGCGAGCTTCCTCCGCCACAGTATGGATCTTACACCAATGACTGGATGACATCAACATTTAGGTGGTCAGAGCTAAGATCCAATCGTTGCTGTATACTGATTTTCATATGGAAAATACCACGGTATATGGCGAAGTCGATGCATCCAAGCAAATAATACGCGCGATAGGGTTGACTAGTGGATTCTCCGGAGCTGTAGTCGACCAACTATTGTCATACTTTGTCACATTATTTAGCTCTCCATAGGCCGTGTGTGTCGTTTAAATTGTTGTGTTGTTGATAGCTCTGCAAAAGCCTCGAATAAAGGATTTGCTGTGTGTGAATAATTTTGCATAGCAATTCTCAGCCATGCAAAAGTTATTTTTATTTTTTTTTAATTAAAAAATATTTGAATAACAAAATTTGTTCAACTATTTTACAGGTGTGCGTGCGAGCGAGCGGCAGCGTTCAAATTGTTGTGTCCAGCATTGTGCATAAGCATAACAATAGACTCGATCCTTTTTTCGCTATTGTTTCGCATATGTCAAAGGACTTTCATGACATATCTCAACACAAAAATTTTCAATTAACGCTGATTTGCATGGTTTGCACTCTGTGCCTGTGTGCGTGTGGCCGTGTTCGGTTCCTTCATGCACTTTATTGGAGCTGTTTGCTCTAACATCGAAGCAACTTTAAGCAATTATCTCTGCATAGCATACAACAGCAACCCCTTTCATTTTGGCCAACCAAAAATCAATTCAAATGTGCTCATGAACTATATGCCGGAATAGACCGCAATCTGGCGCTGCTGCTGATGCACTCCTTTCTTTTTTTTTCGAGGCCTTTGTTAAGTTTATTTTTCCGTTTTTCAAATCAATCATGCGAGTGTCCGAAAAGGCTGCACACTGGACACAAACTAGCCGCGCATTCTTTCAAAACGAAACGCATTCCTTTTGTATACTTTCCATGCGTTTCGGTTTGCGTCTATTGTTAGGCGACAACATCAGTATCGTCATTTGGCTGCAATTATTATTAGGTCCAGTCGGACATGAGATTTTCACAGAGATTAGCTGTGAGAATGTGCATTGTTCGCAAAAGTATTTCGTGTGTTTGTTCGTGCAAATTTCTTTTATACTATTTTATATATATATATTTTTTTTTTGTTATGTCCTGTGTGTTTATGAAATGAAATTGTGAATCCTTTTTGGCATTTTTCATATTTTTGATAGCCTTTGACTATTCTTTTATTTAATTGTTTTGTTATTTTTTTTTTTTTTTGGTTCTCATATTTAATCCGTTAGCAGTTGTGTGGGACAGCAGATGACGTTGGCGGTTTATAATATTATCCTTTATAGTTGTAGGTACAGTTGAGTTTTTAGATTTGTGTTATATATTGTCACATAAGTGTAGCTCATGTTGAACTGTTTATGAAACAGCTTCGCAGCAAATTAGACGCTTAATATGGAAGTTATAGACTAGTTTCAGTTGAATTTAAAAGTAGTTCCTTGAATAACAAACGGATGGCACTGTTGGCGAACAGAATATTCGCGGAAGTCTACCAGAAATACATGATGCGAACAGAAAAAAAAAAATCCAATAGAATTAGTAGCTGTCTTGGACCGTTTATCCACTAAATCCTTTAAATACTATTGGAAAGCTTTAAGCTGCATTATGGATTATTTTTCACTCGAATTGGTTAGAAGTCAATATACACGGCAGTGGAAGCGGAAAGAAATGCCTTTCAGCGACTACTATCAGCCGCTATGGCCCTTAATTCTATCCTGTAGCACTCAAGGTAGGAGAACTTGTCAAAATCTTTAATAGAACACAAGTCTTAATAAGCGTGCCACGCTCAATGAAAAATAGAGCTTCCATACCCACTGTCCACTTATTGATTTTTGTATGAAAAAATTTTACTGCAGTCAATATCAACTTTAAAATCGATCTATTCTGTGCCCCTAGAATAATATTATTATTAACTTCCTTTGAACATAAAATATAGCAACTATTTAAACTCTTGTTTCTACTTTTTTTTTGACAGTCTTCAACACCACATTGACGACAATGCGTGAAATGGCCTCACTGCAGCAAATGCATCGCACTGGACCACACATCAAAAAGCGTCCGCCACGCCAACCACTCGATGGCAAACCATTCGCCAAGGGCGTCGTACTTAAAACGCTAATCAAAAAGCCGAAGAAACCCAACTCTGCAAATCGTAAATGTGTACTGGTGCGTCTTTCGACGGGCAAGGAAATGGTTGCCTATATACCCGGCATTGGACACAATCTGCAGGAGCATAATATTGTACTATGTCGCGTTGGACGTTTGCAGGATGTGCCCGGCGTCAAGCTGAAGGCAGTGCGCGGTGTTTATGATTTGGCGCATGTTATCAAGAAGACAACATAATAAACCTCAAATGAACAGCAACTAATTACCAATAGAAATAATATAAACTAAAGAATATAGCTGCGTATTTTGTTCCTTTTTTTTTTTTTTTTTTTTGTATTTCTGTACTGTTAAAAACCAAATAGAAAGATGAATTCCTTAAATGAATTGTCAATGCAGCTAATTTGTTTAGATGGCTTTGTTTGCGTGTTGTAGTTTGTCAGAAATTGCAGATAATCTGGTTGTCCGACTGCTCAAGAACAAGTGTCCTTTGCAAGAAACAACGAATGCACACACTTTGAATTGTGTTTGCTTGCTATTCGATGTCTTTCTTGCTGTGCAGCAGCAACATTTTGTGGCATTGTGTGTGCTGTAATCTTAAGTCAACAAGTGCCAACGTAGCCAACTGCTCGGTCTCGCCCACAAATGATTCTCTATCGTTGTCGACGTCTGTTGTCTTTCTAGCAAATGAAAACTAAAAAGGATTTAACTGCATTTTTACGCTTTAGCAACTCTTGCACAATGCATTAATCCTTTTTTTCGGGTATTTGTTTCCTTTTTTTTTTTTTTTTTTTGGTTTCTTGTCTCAATTTTCTTAGTTCTTAGTTATTTTTTGTTACTCATATATTATGCTCTACGGTTACTTCTGGAAAATTGGAAAATTGCCAAATTTTATGCTAAATAATCTTTACGCTTGAAGTTTGTCAGATTTACGCCCATTTTCACAGTCTTACAAATGAATTTGAATTTAACAAGTCATTCCAGTTCTACCCATTGTTTGCTCAACTTGACGCAGCAAAAAAAAGGACATAGTATATGCATGCATTTGTTGGTGTAAGGTTACATGGAACTTGTTAGAAAGAATCTTTGTAACGTGTTAAAGAAGTTGTTGTTGTTAGTTGTATATATTCTTGATCAAGTCATCACGTAGAGTCGTTTATCGAATGTAGTAGTACCCATAAAGTAGCAAGTTATACTATATTAAATTTGTGCAAATGTACATAAAAGGCAGAAGGAGACGAGGCAGACCCCATACATTCTTGCTCAGCATTAAAATTTGAGTTAATATAGACATGTCCGTCCGTCTAGCTATACGTATGAACATCAAGAACTATTAAACTATAGAAGATAAAGTCTTAAAATTATTATGTATAGATACTCTAATCCCTTCTTCAGATAACTTTTATTCAATGTAGGTACTAACCGCCCACACTGAGTAGGGCATGGCACTAGCCATAGAAACCTACGCCTTCTTTTGAATGTTTAATGAAAAAAATTTATATTATTGTTGCTAAATTAGCTAAAAATTTGTATACCATCAAAGTTTAAGTAATATCACTAAAAGAGATAGCCCTAGCATGTATTACTAAATCCTTTCGACGAAAAAAAAAATGCAACCAATTTATCATTTAAATGTCAACTTTTTTTTTGCAGAATTCCACAGAAGCCAGTCTAAGAAGCTACTAGTACCTATATATTTCTGGCAAATAAATTATGCACGTCTTGAATGAGTAAACATTTCAATGAGTCAGCATAAAAAAAATGAAGAAAAAAACTAAACATCAACTAAAACCAAATTTACCGCTGCATTTGGTCATAATGGCTCAATCTAAATTTTTGGGAAAACCCAGTAAGAAAAGATACAAAAAATATTTATAAGAAATGATGACTTAGGATGTTGCCGTCAGCAGTCATACTTCGCCGCTGTTGCTTTGTTGAAACAACGTGGGCCGACAACTTCGACGGCGACAGCAGTGACTAGTCTAGCAGTCCAAGCAGCAATCCGTGAGACTGTGGTCAGCCGGCATAGATGAAACGTCATCGTCTGCTGCTACGTCTTCTTTTTTTTTGAATAGTTGGAGAAGTTTGAGTAAGGCGCAAAAGGCTTAATGCGAAAAAGTGTCCTTTTGTCTTTGCACACACAAACACAGGAAAGACATGTTTTTGTGTATGTTTGCTTAACGTTTTATTCAAACCGTTAGCTTCCTTTCGCTGCCCGTTCGTTTGTTCTAACGGTAGTAGTAGTCTTACGGTAATGACCCTTCGATGACTCTTCATCGTGTCATGGCATTTGACTTTGTTTGTCTGTTTGTCTCATCGTCTGCCGCGGGAAAATCTTTGGTCAAAGAGTTGCATACAACATGGCACAAATAAAGTTAACAGAAATAATTTGCCGACATTTAAGACAATTTAATGCATCCTGAGCGGTAGTAAAATGGACTGTCATTATCCTTACTAGGTTAAGGACGAAGTCAAGTTCTTAAATTAAATTTTACTAAACCAAACTAGAAATGGTTTTGTTTATAAATTTTCACTCGAAAAATGTTCAAAATTAATAAGGATATTTGCATATCGTTCAAAAGGTGAGGCTTTTGACTATAAAATGGTTTCATAAAAAAAATAAGATGAATATTGAAAAGTGTTGAAATCGTTTATTTAAAAAAATGGTCTTAAAATTCATGATATTAATTTAAAAGGTTATCCAATTCACCCGACATATTTTTCAATCAACCAACAAGTTTTGAAGAACTATTAGATCTTTGGCACATATTGACACATTTTAGGTGAATAAATGTTCGTTTGGACCTCTTCCGCAGCATCGTTTTCAAAGTTAAAATATTCTTCATTAATGCTGTCATGACTATTTGAAGCAATCATGCCATATTTTGAGTGGTTAGATCAATATAAAATAGATTAGCTGCAAAAAACAAGGAGACAATGATTAAAAGTGGGCGAAATATGCTCATTAATATATACACATATATCTAAACTAATCTATATTATAATTATATCTGGACAGCGTATATTAACAGAGACCTATGCACCTGACTGCTTATGCAGACTTAGTCATACTAATAGAATATCCAATTTATTTAAATCGGTTTCACACAAATTCGTAGAAATAAATATAAAAAATTATAAAATTAATCGAAAAAGTATTCAGTTACAAAATGTTTTCACAATTGTGCAACAAAAGAATGTTTTTTTGGTTTTATTGAAACCAAACGTGAAATGGATTTTTGTTTATTTAATAATTTTAATAATTAGAGATATGCTATATAAGTCTGGAAAAAATGAATGAACGAAAAAATAAAACAAATAAAACATTACAATTCATGCGAGCTATAATTTGTTAGAGCTCAGTTATCAATAGGAAGAGAGCCAATCACTTGCAACAACTTTGCACATTGAATGTGAAGAGCAATGGAGACACGTGTTTCGATTTCCGCTTGGCGTTGTCAATGCAAATTCTTGCTTCTATACAGGTCGTATTTGAATCATATAATTTGTAGGTATTCAATGATAATTCCGTCCTATTTTCAAGTATGTTAGGTACATATGTAGCCATTTGCAATGAGCTGTTTGCTGTTGAGGAAACAACCAAAGACGAGGAGTTTTTTTTAATTAATTTTTGTTCTTATAATTATTTCACTTTGTTAATTAATTAATAAACGTCATGCCCAACGTGTATATGATGAATTGCAATTTGTTAGATTTGTTCGAATGTTCAAAGTTTTTGCAAATAATTTTTACTCTTCACATTAATAAATGAGTTATAGCCTGCTGAAATGCATATCCTATAATAGTGTAATAATATTTATTTTTAATATATTTTTGTTGGTTTATATATATACACATCTGTATAGTTGCATTGACTATGTTAAAATATATAAAGTAATTATTTAAATACATCTTCGTCACGTCACAAAAATTTTGGTCAAATAATGAAATAAAAGTTTCCTGCAGCTGCTAATAGATCTAAGCTCAATACTTGGGCAGACCAGCCGATATGGTACTCTCTATGCCGCAATGGTCTTGGCCACGCAGAAACATCACGAAGCCTTTATTGCCCCAATCGGTATTCCAGGAGTTAGCAATTAGCCAATATGGAATTTTCTCTTTGCTCCAGAGGCCCCAGCCGAGTATGCGTATGGCATGACCGCCTAGAGCGCGACCATGCACATGCTGGTAAACACCATCCTTATAGACGAGCAAATCCTCATAGACGGTGAAAGTGCCCTCAACTGGACCATTGGTCATAATCTCTTCTTGTATATCGCGCTCATTATCATTGATGAAGTAAAACTTATCACCGAAATGGCGGTCCTTTTCGTAATCCACTTTATAACTTGTTTGGCATTTACGCTTACAGGCCGGTGTTCTGTCGTATGAAGCATCGCACGCTGGACGTGTGCCATTCATGTGGTGTTCACATGGCGCAATCTCATAAGGACGACAGCTCTTTATGAAATAGGATTAAACGAGTATAATGCGTAATGCATTACCAACTAAAATATATCACTCATACCGTATTCGAACCATAGACACCACCGCTGACTATACCTTCGAGCGTCCAATATTCCCAGGCAGCACCGGGAAAGCCACCATCGCAACCGAAACCGCAAGAAGTGCAACATGATACCAAATCGTCGGCCGAAAATTTGAAGTGCTCTGTGGCATTCGAGTGTATGCAGACCTAAAATAAAAAACAGTTTAAATGCGACAGCAGCTGAAATCTGCGTTGGTTTACGCACCCGATCGGACATAGCCTCCACGGCACCAAAGGCCCAACATGATCCGCAGGAACCCTGATCACGTATCTCGCCTATAGTTGGACATTTCGACCAAGCGGTACGTGCATCAAACGTTTCGGGTATGTCTTGCACTTGTCCAGCGCTGGAAACTTTTAGCAAATTTTTTTTATTAGGCAACTTGAACTTGTGTGCATCGGGATGTACACCCATTAGACGGCGTATGTATGCCTCATTTAAACTTTTGTCGAAGTTTCTTCCTACAGTCCAAGTTTTAGCTTTAGTACGAACTATCTCCATAAATTCATCTGAGAGAGAGTTATATGCCGATGAGGCATTTGCGATGATAAAAATCGCAAAAATTAAAAGTAAGAAACCCATTTCCTGTAAAGAAAAAAGAAATTCAAATGCACAAAAGGATGCTCGCCTTCCCAAGGTGCAAATATATTTTATATATACTCACACTTTCTTCTTTACAACTTCGCTTTGAAATACTTTTATATAAATAGCTACTTGCGTCCAGCACTTTCAGCAGCTAAAATTGAGCTTCAACTGTTTGATTCGATTCGTTGGCCTCGATTTTATAGAAAACTTTGCTGCAGTTCTGTCTACTCGCAACAAGTGTTTCATTCGGTTGCATGACTAATTGTGCGATGCACCTAAAGTCCAAATGGTGTATCCAATATCGTCACAAAGGCGTCACTCATCCAATCAAAAGTTGCTTTCGAAACAGAACAGTTATAGTTGTTGATAGATAGTGTGATTTGCAGCTATATGTCTAGCAGGCGGCAAATGATGGAGGAGGTCGTGAGCAACGAGAAATCATTACTGTTGATGAGCCAATTTTCAAACTGTTGCAGTCCGTCGGCAGCTTCATATTCACATCGTGCCTACATCATCCGCAAATGAAGCGAGCAGCAATTTTTTGGTGCGATGCCCTTTGCATCTGCGTCCGGGATATGAAGGTCTGCCGTATATAGATCACACAGTGTCGATCCTAGAAAGTTAATTCCAGACGCCTGAACATTCGAATTGTTCTGTCGATTTTCCTTAAGAGATCCTCGGCAGGAATGGCATTGTTACAGCAGAAACAATTTTATATAAATTCTGATTCTCTAATAACTTTATTCCACAAAATAGTGTTAATTTCTCTAGAATGCAACTATCACTCATACATCAGCATGCCTTCCAACTATTTTTAAAATGAAAATTCATAAAAAAAAAGTCGATAACTGATTGAATTATTCTGTGAATTCCAAAAATACAATGATGCATAATCGCTACTCGAACCAAGCTGAGACAGATCGTTCAGTCATTTCTTTGACATTTCCAAATAGATAGACTGGTATCATAATTTTCTTGTAAAAACACACAAAAGGCAACCACAGCAAATTAACCTAAAAAGACAACATAAAACAATGAAAACAATGAATTTTGTGGTTTCTTGCAACAAAGGCAAAAAGGCAATAAAAAAAAAACCAAAGAAAAAATGGCCAACCCCGGGACGCACAGCATGCCAAGTAGGCACGATCCGAGCAGGTGTTAATGTGTCTGTCTTGTACTTCAGCAACACTAACAACATTATTTGGAACTGTCATGTTGTTGGGGTTGATGCTGGCAGAAACGCTGTTTGTTTCATTGAAGATCATTTCGTCGCTATTTCGCCAAATCATTTTATATGTTCCATCAGCGGTGACATATCAGAAGTGTTTTATTTATATATGTGCGTATGTACATAAGCACGCAAAGGGTTAATTTTGGGTTCAAATCGTTTTGCCAGCGAATGCAGCGCGTGTTTGGCATGCGATTTATGAGATATGAGTTGTGGATGACGGTTGGTTTGCCTTTAATGTGAAATATTTCTGCAGATTTTATTAAAGATTTCAATTTCTTTTTTTTGTGTTTTGTATTCGTTGCAAAGTCACGCACGCGTGCAGCACGAGTTGAAATAACTTTTCTTTAATCAGGAAGATCTTCCATGAAATTCGCTGTTCTTTTTTTTTGAGGAATAGTATTAATAATTACTGATTTTGCAGATATTTTTGTTAGAAATATTTCGATGTTGCTACTATTCTTGAGCCGAAATGAAGTAGGTATTAAACCCAAACACAGCATGATGGACTAAAAGCTTTATATACAGCATTTCGTATCTGATGCTCTTTCGAGTAAAAATCATGTCACCTTTTTGGCAACATTTGATTTCGCAAGGATATAAGCTACTTAATTCAAATCTGGAGAAATTCCGATACTCCGCCGATTGCAACTGGATTAAATTTCGCATTTGCATAACGCCATCCACTCCCATATTCTCACCGGAGTCTCTAAGCCTCTTTGTCATCTATGCAGACAAGACATTTTAATTACTCATAATTTGAATTTATGCAATCTTCTGAGGAGTATCGAAAAGCCCATTTTCAATGTTATCAAATATTAATGGAAGCTATAATTTCTTGAAAAACTGTAGCTAACTGAACTATCTGTCTGTCTGTCTGTGTATATCTGAATATGCATGCTATTCTCTTACTTCTCAAGATAATATAGATTTCTTCATATACAGATTTATCTGTCCAGGCTTAAGGTGGGCTTAATCTAAATACTGCGTATATTTGCATTCTTCTTGTGCAGACACAGTTCTCACGAATTATAATGTAATAATTGAAAGGACACGAACCCACAGCGCAACACGCCCATCTAAATAAGAGCAGAATGTAATTGTAAAGGCTTCGATGCTGGCATAGATCGCCGCTTGTTATTGACCTAAAAATGCAAATAATCCAACTAAACGCGCACTTCAATCCCGGGACTAAGCCTTATACACCGCATGCGCAATGCTGGGTTAACGCTAATCTCAAGACAGTTCAAATACAGCGAAAGCGAAACAATTAAACTATGATCCTGGGTGCGAGCGGATTAAATTAAAACGTCGCGCACTCTTTCGCGCCCTCGCTGTTTTACTACATCTTACGCTAATGCAGTGTAGAGCCATAAATTTAATCCTTTCGTGTCTGTCCTTAAAATTGTCTACCTGCGCCCATGCGTACGCATTGACCTGATTAAAATTTAAGATTTCCCATATTTATGGGATTAAGTTCCGAGTTTGAAGTTCTTTTAACTCGTTTAAGCTACCGGATTAAGCGGACAGCGCAGCAGCAGCAGCGAGAGTGCGGCTTAGCTTCACTAATTTCTGCACCAGTTTTGCATTTTATTGGGTTGGCTTAATTAGGGCAATTGTTTACAAAATTTACCTTTAGTCATGCTGCACAAAATTCGACGAGGAGTGAGCCGCCTTCGTTGTCCGCACACGCCCACAACTAGTCAAGGCAGGTCGGCTCAGGTCAAAG
Organism: Leucophenga maculata; assembly: GCA_035044805.1. NCBI lineage: Eukaryota > Metazoa > Arthropoda > Insecta > Diptera > Drosophilidae > Leucophenga > Leucophenga maculata. The sequence continues at coordinate 824,264 of JAWNNP010000387.1, forward strand.
GATCACAGCGGATCGTCTCGAATCGCGTTAGTACTTCGTCAATGTCGTTTAGTTTGCAACATGTGAAATGTGTTAAATTCAAAGCATTCGCAATTCTATTTAAAAATTAGTCTAATCCGCCTTGCGCTGCTTTGAAGTAGATAAAGTATCTGCAATTCTGTTTGTTTCAACACAATTACATGGGCTGCTGCTGCTTATACAAATATTGCCACAGAACCACAGAATCAAATGCCGCCGCAAGGTTTTCTTTGAGAACAAAAAGATGCAAAACATTTCGCTGGAATTTTGGTGTTTTTTTTTTTATGATAGACTCTATAAACTCTTCTGTAATAATTTCTTTTGCATTTGTTGCTCTTTTATGTGTCTAATAACTGCGGTGAAAAAATTACGCAATATTTTGTAAGTTTAATATTTGGTATTGAATAATTTTTTAACACCGCCGTTACTTGGCTTCACATTGCTGGGCTTCACAGAAATAATACAAATTTAAAGCATTTTAAAAAAATGCCGCCGCCATATTGTCAGTATTTGATTGCATTCGATTTTTTCGACAATATGTACAATAAATGCGGACAATATATATTTATTATGCGAGGGTGTTTGTTGTTTGTTGGTAAATTTGTGTCACGTGACCGCATTTAGCAACAACAACAGCAATAAGCACGAGGAAGACAATAACCCGAATGCAATCAAAATGTCAACCCTTACAATTAACACCATCTATCTATCTATCTCTCCATCCATCCATTCATTTACTTCATCCAATAATCCATCCCCTAAGATGAGAGTGCGAAGTTTGTCCACCCCCAGCCTTATATCATATTTACAGCCCCTAAGTGTTGCTACTATATGCTGTGTGCTGCGTGTGATTATTTGTTATGGTTGTGGCACAGTTTCATCATAATATAATGCAAAAAGGGTTGCGTTCGATTGTGAACACCGAAACCAAAAAAAAAAACAGGGGAAAAAAGAAAATGGCGAGAAGCAATTTAATTAGGACTTGCTTGGGGGCAGTCAGGAAATGTATTTAAACATATATGTCCCATGGCCATTAGAAACATCTATGCTCATAATCTTCAAAATAAAATCTGTAATACCGGAAAAACTTAAAATTAAAAAAAAAAAAAAATAAAAAAAAAATAACCACAAATTTAAAAATAATATTTTGTGTGGAACTTTATAAACTCGCAGAACGATGTTTACTTAATTGTTTTTAAATATCGATCGGAGGAAAACGTTTACCCCCTAAAACTTAGACCTTATAAACCGGAGAGTTGGAATATCCGCAAACCGCAAATACGTCATTATTTATGTTTCGTGTAAAATCCAAAATTAAAAACGATCAGATTAAGAATTCAGTTTACCCCATATAATTTATGAACAACATTTTTCACGCCCTACTGATGGAGTATCTCAAAACAGAAAAGGAAAGAACTGTTTGCTATTAATTGCAAAATTAGCCATTTTATAGAGGACAATGATGACTCAGTCAGTCGGACTAAGAATTTGATATTTATAGTTAATACTGGAAATATTCAGAACATAGATCGTTGCTGTGTGTTGGAAACAATTTTTTTATCATAATCGGCATCGAACAATCGACAAAAATCTGCAACATGCCATGACTCTTGAATGAATCAAGAGCTTTGAAAGCAGCTTTTGATTGGATGAGTGACGCCTTTGTGACGATATTGGATACACCATTTGGACTTTAGGTGCATCGCACAATTAGTCATGCAACCGAATGAAACACTTGTTGCGAGTAGACAGAACTGCAGCAAAGTTTTCTATAAAATCGAGGCCAACGAATCGAATCAAACAGTTGAAGCTCAATTTTAGCTGCTGAAAGTGCTGGACGCAAGTAGCTATTTATATAAAAGTATTTCAAAGCGAAGTTGTAAAGAAGAAAGTGTGAGTATATATAAAATATATTTGCACCTTGGGAAGGCGAGCATCCTTTTGTGCATTTGAATTTCTTTTTTCTTTACAGGAAATGGGTTTCTTACTTTTAATTTTTGCGATTTTTATCATCGCAAATGCCTCATCGGCATATAACTCTCTCTCAGATGAATTTATGGAGATAGTTCGTACTAAAGCTAAAACTTGGACTGTAGGAAGAAACTTCGACAAAAGTTTAAATGAGGCATACATACGCCGTCTAATGGGTGTACATCCCGATGCACACAAGTTCAAGTTGCCTAATAAAAAAAATTTGCTAAAAGTTTCCAGCGCTGGACAAGTGCAAGACATACCCGAAACGTTTGATGCACGTACCGCTTGGTCGAAATGTCCAACTATAGGCGAGATACGTGATCAGGGTTCCTGCGGATCATGTTGGGCCTTTGGTGCCGTGGAGGCTATGTCCGATCGGGTGCGTAAACCAACGCAGCTTTCAGCTGCTGTCGCATTTAAACTGTTTTTTATTTTAGGTCTGCATACACTCGAATGCCACGGAGCACTTCAAATTTTCGGCCGACGATTTGGTATCATGTTGCACTTCTTGCGGTTTCGGTTGCGATGGTGGCTTTCCCGGTGCTGCCTGGGAATATTGGACGCTCGAAGGTATAGTCAGCGGTGGTGTCTATGGTTCGAATACGGTATGAGTGATATATTTTAGTTGGTAATGCATTACGCATTATACTCGTTTAATCCTATTTCATAAAGAGCTGTCGTCCTTATGAGATTGCGCCATGTGAACACCACATGAATGGCACACGTCCAGCGTGCGATGCTTCATACGACAGAACACCGGCCTGTAAGCGTAAATGCCAAACAAGTTATAAAGTGGATTACGAAAAGGACCGCCATTTCGGTGATAAGTTTTACTTCATCAATGATAATGAGCGCGATATACAAGAAGAGATTATGACCAATGGTCCAGTTGAGGGCACTTTCACCGTCTATGAGGATTTGCTCGTCTATAAGGATGGTGTTTACCAGCATGTGCATGGTCGCGCTCTAGGCGGTCATGCCATACGCATACTCGGCTGGGGCCTCTGGAGCAAAGAGAAAATTCCATATTGGCTAATTGCTAACTCCTGGAATACCGATTGGGGCAATAAAGGCTTCGTGATGTTTCTGCGTGGCCAAGACCATTGCGGCATAGAGAGTACCATATCGGCTGGTCTGCCCAAGTATTGAGCTTAGATCTATTAGCAGCTGCAGGAAACTTTTATTTCATTATTTGACCAAAATTTTTGTGACGTGACGAAGATGTATTTAAATAATTACTTTATATATTTTAACATAGTCAATGCAACTATACAGATGTGTATATATATAAACCAACAAAAATATATTAAAAATAAATATTATTACACTATTATAGGATATGCATTTCAGCAGGCTATAACTCATTTATTAATGTGAAGAGTAAAAATTATTTGCAAAAACTTTGAACATTCGAACAAATCTAACAAATTGCAATTCATCATATACACGTTGGGCATGACGTTTATTAATTAATTAACAAAGTGAAATAATTATAAGAACAAAAATTAATTAAAAAAAACTCCTCGTCTTTGGTTGTTTCCTCAACAGCAAACAGCTCATTGCAAATGGCTACATATGTACCTAACATACTTGAAAATAGGACGGAATTATCATTGAATACCTACAAATTATATGATTCAAATACGACCTGTATAGAAGCAAGAATTTGCATTGACAACGCCAAGCGGAAATCGAAACACGTGTCTCCATTGCTCTTCACATTCAATGTGCAAAGTTGTTGCAAGTGATTGGCTCTCTTCCTATTGATAACTGAGCTCTAACAAATTATAGCTCGCATGAATTGTAATATTTTATTTGTTTTATTTTTTCGTTCATTCATTTTTTCCAGACTTATATAGCATATCTCTAATTATTAAAATTATTAAATAAACAAAAATCCATTTCACGTTTGGTTTCAATAAAACCAAAAAAACATTCTTTTGTTGCACAATTGTGAAAACATTTTGTAACTGAATACTTTTTCGATTAATTTTATAATTTTTAATATTTATTTCTACGAATTTGTGTGAAACCGATTTAAATAAATTGGATATTCTATTAGTATGACTAATTCCTCATAAGCAGTCTATAAAAATCTGGTAAAATAGTCTGTTCCGCTGTTTTCTAGGATGCTCAAGAGGATTCACCCAAATGAGCTACCAATGCAACACTAAACTGCAGTTTTATTGTTAATTAATATTTCTTATTAATTAAAAAAAATCTGTCACTTAAAAAATTCAATAATTAAATATTTATAGTTTCTTAATAATAAAGTATGCCAACTGCTAAACGCGTGTCTAATAGAATCTTCAAAATCTGTCACTCCCATCGAAGGTAAACCATCAAATATGACAGTTCATAGCTCGCATGGCAAACACGCGCTGAAAAATGATTTCAGCGCAGAATTAACCCTTTGAATGCATATACATATACAATATAAATAAAACACTTCTGATATGTCACCGCTGATAGGTGAAAAAAAAAAAAGAAAAAAAAATGAAATGAAATGATTTGGCGAAAATGTAAACGATCCTCTTAAGGAAGCAAACAATCATTCGAACTCTCAATCGTTGGGACTTTACAGGCAATATCAGCATCATCAACTCCAATCACATGACAGTTCCAATTGATGTGTTACTGAAGGACAGTACATGACAGCCACATTAACACCTGCTTGGATCGTGCCCATTCTGGCATGCTGTGCGCGCTGGAGTTGGCCATTTTTTCTTCTTACAAATTCTTGCCTTTTTTTACAATTGATTACCTTTGTTGGCTGTCATTGTTTTAGTTTATCTTTTTAGGTTAATTTGCTTTGGTTGTTCTTTGTGTGATTACAGGAAAATTATGACACCAGTCACCAATCTGTGTCGATCTGTTAAAGAATTAACTGAACGCAAGAGATTATGCATTATTTTAATTTTAGATTTCATGGAATATTTGAATCAGTTAAGTTTTCTATGCTGCAAATTTTCTGTTGGAAATTAGTTGGAAGACAAGAGCATCTTTGAGTGTTCAAGCGCGTGCTCACCTCCAAATGGTTGTTCAGTTCTAACGGACCTTTGTAAGCTTCTTGGGACTTTTGCAAAAAAATCATTTTTGGTCATTCCCATAGACAGAAACCTATGAGATTGAAATTGGGAGAACAAGAACCAATTTCTTCGAAAGCCAGGCTACTGTTAGTGCAGAGAGTTAGAATGCATCGGGAAACTAAATAACCTTAGCAAGTTTAACAAGATAACTCAATACTGGGTACATGAGCAGCATCTCCTTTCATGAGTCCAGAGCCATTTTGCGAATTCGGATCAAACAGAAAAGAGATGAAATTCAATAGATACGGTTATGGGATCGGGGAAAGTATTTTGAACCCATTTGAGGTACAAAGAGGTATATCTAGTAATGAGATAGGGATTATGGTTCCATTTGTATTTGCAGTGATCTTCCCAAATCTCCACGCTATATAGGCAGATTGCACGAGGGGCGATATTTATATTTGGGGAAAAGCAAATAATAAGACAAATTTTTAAATGAAAATGGCTTTATTGTTTTTCCAAATATTCTCCATGATTGCATTGGCTCAAACCAATTTTCGAAGCATTTTTTTCACTTCGATTGAGTCACCTCCAAAACATGACTAGCTTCTTCAACAGCTTCTTCGGGCGTAGAAAAACGGCTGTACGGCGGATGACCCATTAATTTCATATTTTGAGTGCTCAAAATTCTCCTGTGTGCGCTGATGTGTGAGAGCTTGCTTTGTCATGGTGGAGGTTGATTCATCTTCGACAGTTGGTTTTGCAAATTTGTCCGAAGACTTCTGCCAATCAAGTGGTCGTGTACCATTCAGAATTGACCGTCCTACATGACCCATTCGGTCGAAGAAAGAGGCTTCTTGCGCGAACAAATTTTGTTGGATATGGCTCGTCTTGGAAGACCCACACGGTCGATTACTGGTTTTTTTCATCATTCATAACCTGTGACGATCTTTTGACGGAAAGCTTTCAAGCTAAATCTTATATACGGTACGGAGCGAATAAGATCACTGTCCTACGTGGGCGCAGAATAGGTTTCCCATACATAAGTTGAAATTCTCAAACTTTCAAGTAGGACCGAAGAAGGTGGAGTTGGTAAAGCACTGGCAGGAGTTTTTTTGCATTGTCGTGCCAGACTCAAGATCATCAAAAGCTTGCCAGATATGCTGTACAGCTCTCGACCCCTAATATTATTTTTATACATGAACTCATTCAGTCTGCCAGCAATCAGTTTCTCCCATATGACTTGTGAAACATATGAATCGCTGGTTTCTTTCACTGGGCTGGAAAGTATAAGACTCTCAAGCACTATATTTCACCATAATATATTATAAATTTTTGTCGCTCTCAATGTGGCAAATAATGCTGCATATTTCTCGCTCTCTATCCAAAATAATCTTTTTTACTTTTCAACTTCATATTTAAGCCATAATCCAATTTGCTACACTTTTTTTTTTGTACTGGAAATACTTTTGCTTTCTGTAGCCGCAAAGCAAATTAGTGAAAAAAGGAAAACAGGAAGAAACCTTTCGCATAGATATATATTTTTTTGTATTTTTTTGTGAATGAGTCTTCAAGAGCAAAAAGAAAGAAAGAAAAAAAGGATTCACAATCTCTCAATCTTTTCTTGTACTTATAACGCTTCGCTGCACTATTTTGCAAATAAAATGCGCGGCTAATTCCGGCCGATTTCGATCGAAATATAATCCCAGCACTGAGCAAGCAATACGAAGTGGTCATTCATGAATCATGGTGGAAAAACGTGTCCAATTGCACACAAAATTGAGGGTACGCTTCACTTGTTCCTAAAAAAAATGCAAAGAACATACATATTTAAGGAAGTCCTTAAGATATGTAACGAGCCAAGCATAAAGATTATCAAAAAATACTTCATTTTACATTGTTGCACTGCCTTTCGTCTGAATCTTGAGAATGTTTTATGGCATTGAAAGAGTTTGGCTTAGCTTATTGACAAATAAATAAATAAAATTCACAGACTGAAGCATGTATACTGATTTGCTGCTTTGGATTTGGTTTGGTTTCGTTTCGTTTTTGATTTAAATTTCTATTTGAGCATCATTTGCTAATGATCTTCAGTTCCGGTCAAAGATCTTCACATGGCAAGCAAACGGCATCGAGAATTCGCTGCGTGACATGATTAATTATGCACATCGACATCGTCTAACCATTTGCATCTACTGCAACAGCGTGTAATTTGAGGCGCTTGCACATCTTCATTGCGCATCAGAAGTATAATTAGTCCTTTTTTTCTTCTTATTCTTCTTCTTCATGCCGTCAGCTTGTCACATTGCTGCGCTTTTGTTGGTTGGGCAGCGTACAATTTGCATGGCGGCGCATTACCCGCTGCGCTTTTCATTAACCTTAAACATAGTTAATGGTAGGGTATTAGGTATGGTAGGGTATTGAAGAGTTCTTAAATCACTGATTTTGTATGTGGATAATTGTTTCGATTAACTATTATTCTCTGAAGAAATGAGCAATTAGGAGAAATTCGAAATACCCTGACCGGACTCCAGCACAATTAAATAGTTTGGTCAAAGCCATTCTCGAAGGTTTTGAGGCCAAGAATTACTTGAAAGCCTTTGACAGACATACATGATGAAGTGTGGCATAATGCCACAATGGAGCTATCTGTGGAATAGAACTTCTTCGGGATAGAGTCAAGTCGAGTTAAAGTCATCAGAGCTGCTGTACCTCAAGTAAGTGTACTACATGCCTACTGGCTCTTCAATACCTATGGATGACCCACAATATCTAATAATAAGCAACATTTGTCGATGACACTGCTGTCCTATCTAGAAAATTATGCATTCCCAAACTTACTGACGAACTGCATTTGCATGATTTCGAGCAGTGGACAAAGAAGAGTGGAATATATACAAAATTTACCCAAAATTGAGAATATAACTAATCGTCATGCCTTAGATTACAGGGAGCACCTGAGACACAAAAAGAGGGGAGTCATTATGACTCCCGAAAATACATCCAGTCAAAAAAGGAGGTGCGTCAGGAAGGCACCACTGGCAGATGCCAACGGTATATGGTGTCAGACCGATCTGCAACATGCGGAGGTGTTTGCTGGACAACTCACCGAGCGCTTCAAGGCGATCAACCTAGCTGGTGAGCAAGAGTAATCGTAATGGTCTGAGTGCCTTTCCCAAACGCTTCAAATGGATCTCCTCATCAAGCCCTACGTGTGCCACAAGTACGCAGCTGACATGCCGCAGCCTGACGAAAGCCTGTGTGTCGATACACAAAGGATGATGTTGGCTACATTCACGGAGGATCATCCTGCGAGTACGATGCTGCCGACTGCATTCAAGAATACGCCGCAATGTTTGCGCTATTGGCGAGGGGTTGGAACTTTACTTTACCACCGACGGTATTCATCGAAGAGGTGCCTGTTCAGCGGATTGATACTGCCAAATGCCTTGGCTACATCCTATACCGTAGGCTTATATCTGTAGCCGCCTAGGAATAAGGTTACCCTTTACAAACAGATCATTGTGTCGATCTGGAAATATGGCTGTCCAATCTGGGGTATAGCGAGTGACAGCCAAATCATAAGATTACAGGCGAACGAAAATTTCATCCGGACCGAACAGCCTTCTTCAGCAGTGTTTTCACAAAATATTTTAGCAAATATTCCTGAGAACATTGTTGCCAGTGTTAAACAAACACGGCATCACCCCTCAGCATAAATTTGGCTTAAGAAGAATGCATGATTTTTAGTAACTCCGACTTGTATAAATATTTCATGGGATTACAGTCTTTGGACAGATCACAGGATGAGCTATACAAAATTTCGAACGCATGCCTTTTTATTTTTTTTCCACTCCTTTTCTTTGCACAAGTGCACTCACGAATACATTCGTGTAGGGTTCGAAAAAACGAACTAATTAGAAAACATCATTAAAAAAAAAATTCGAGCGAAACCGGGTATGTACGCTTGTTGCATGTTGCAACCGACTAGCGTAAAATTAAAACACATTGCATACACATGGCGGGGCGCATCGGCAGCGGCATCGGTTCTACGGCAATTTGTCAGCACAGCAGAACAATTTGTTCTCGAGAAGTTTCTGAAATTTGCATAAAAATCAATGCGCAGCATGCAAATACCTACGCCAATCATTAATCATTAGAGACTAATTAAAATGCAAGTAAGTGTACGTCTGTCTGTCCGGCCGGTCGGCCGGCCGGAAACCGAGAAAGGATCAAAGCAGTAGAAAGACAGCATGCAGTAGGAACGCAAGACGCGCACACGACAAACTCGAGCTAAACGCATAACTCATATATGTGGATATATGGCAGAATCAAGTTGATACCAAATCATTATCCTTTTCTCTTTTTATTTAATTTTTTTTGTTTTTTTTTTTTTTTTTGTTTTTTTGGACAATCATGCTTCAACAGAATTTAATTTGATTTTGTATGTGGTCAAGCAGACAATTTGATTTGCTTTGAGCGCGCTTGGCAAACGTTGCAGCTGGAATTTGTATTTCTATTTCGGAAAGGAAAGGAAACGAAAGGATTTCTAATACGGAACTGGCTGCTTGTGTCTCGTGTAACGTTTTGAATAAACAAATAATTACGTTTTCCAACGAATGCAATTTGCTCATCGAGCATGAGAGCATCGTGAAAATAAAATCTCGAGGGGGCGTTTACTGCATGCGTTTATCCTTTGGGACTTTAGTATTGACTTTCAACGAAATGCACAACATATTGTAACTTTATGTTTTGCTATACTCCTGATCGCTTACATATTACACTATTCTATGAATGAAATTTTCTCTTTTTGTTTCTTCAAAACACAGCCGAGTGAGTGCCGAGTGCCTCAGCGATTTGTTGGAATAACAAACCTCAAAAGTGGGCACGTGTTTCACTTGCGATCGCCAGACGACTAGAACAGACCACCGTTGCAGCCGCCAGTTTTTGTTATTACTGCCTGCCTGCAGCAGGCCCCTGCCCCTACGAGACAGTCGCAAAATATCGAAAGGATAACAAAAATATTGTACACTTAAATCAATATTTAAATAATCCTTTTGCTTTGGCTTTGGCGTGTCGCTTGAGACTCGTGCGGCGCCGCGTAGTAGAAGGTACTTGAAGTAGCATTTTGCTTTAATAATAAAGTTGGATGTTATTGGAAAGAAGAAGAAATTGTTGTGTGTGTCATTTGGCTATGAGACGGAAAGTAAGGAACGAGTTTGTTTGGACTTAGCCATAAACAGCTCAAATTTGTGTAGTTCCATCAAAGGGCTTATTGTCCTTCATAAAGCACATTTTTTAAGGCTGCTCAGTCGGAAGAAAGTTTGTTCTTTTTTCCTTTCATTTTCATTCGTAGACCAAATTTCTTTGTAATTTAACAAAAAAAATTATAAGCTAGTGGTTTGATAAGTCAGTGACCTGCTGAAAATTCTTGCACTGTAACTTCAAAACCAACTTTGCTTTTACTGAAAAATTTGAAGCAAGTTGCATCATTTAGTTTGTGTTTGAGAAGCTTTGAGAGAGCAAGATAAGGCTTCATGCATATTATGAAGACTGTACACTCAATGGTTAAGAAGTGTTTTGCAGTTACTTCAAAGGGACTCTTATTACGAAGGGAATCTAGATGTAGTGCTTCGTCTACTGAAGAACTGATGGAGCAAATTTTTGAGCAACTAAGCAAAAAAACCTCCAAAGAAAACAAAAAGAAAAGAAGCACGATTTTGGATGTGGTTTCGTGGTGAGTAGGAAGAGAAAGACGACAGCGCGAACATCTATAAGAGCGGTGTCCCAAACACGATCTCAAAACCCGTGCTTGGCGATTTCAACACCAAAAATGGGAAGAAAGGAATCTTTGGCCCAACGGCACTACCTCCAACAGTAGAGGAAGGCTAATTTATTTCGCCGCACTTCTGAACAAAGCCGCAGCCAAGGCACGCACTAGGCTCAGCGTGGTGCACGCCGCACGAACCATCATGCAACGAAAGCTAGAAGGCAGCAAGCTCCTATCACAACACAACGCCGAAGCCTTTTCGGACACATTCTCCCGACTGCACTAGGAAACCACTCCGTCTTCTCCGTCATTGGCTTTACAAAATCTGTGACTAATTCTTGGTATGACGAGGAGTATCGCAATGTTACTGCATAGGAGACCGTTGTCTATCATCTCCTGTTAGAGAGCGATTCTAAAAGAAACGGAAAGGAAATCGAACAAGAAAGGGTGTGAAGCTAAAGGTGATGAGCAAAATGTCAAGCGACTGACCAAAGGTTTCAAACCCGAAGTAACTTTCTGTAAAGACGTCGGTGGAAATCTGGTTACATAGGCACATCAATCACTGAGCTTATGAAAGAGTCCTCTTCTAACCTACTAGGAGGTGATAAAGCGCAAAATACCGTCGATAGAGAAATGAAAACGGAGCCATCAACTTCAATGTTATATAAAACTTCGTCTATCTTGGATCCGAAATAACCAGCAACGACAACGTCAGCCTGGAGATCAGGCGAAGAATCACGTTTGCAAAAAGATGCTATTTAGGGTGGAGCAAGCAAATTAAAACTAAAGTCCTCTCTCGAAAGACGCAAACCAAAATCTACAAGACGCTGATACACTCCGGGTAGTACTGTATGGCACAGTAGCATGGAATGTGATTCAGTCAGTTGAAGGAAGTGTTCGAGAGAAAGAGTCTTTGTCGGATTTTTGGTCCTATTAGAGTCGGCGGCGAGTATAGGTTCCGTATGTAACTGTATACAATCTTATATACATCATTGGTTACTGAATTCGTTGAATAGACGCTGCATTGGACAGACAGCCTGAGAGCCATTTATTTCCATTACCACCGACTTCATTTCCTATTTTCAAGCCATTCATAAATGTATTTGCCAAGCTTTTTGGCCTACGTTGCTGACCGAAAGTGAAACCCAAAGTCAATTTTTTTATGCATTAATCTGTGTTTGTGGGTAGAACTTGAATTCCAATAATGTTTGTTGCGTGCTCTTCCGATTTTTACCAGGCGTTCATACCCTATTACATCTAGGCAGTGTGTATATAATTATGGTATGCAATGCTTCAGTTGTTCTGATACGAAGTGGTCCGCTTTCTTTTTGCAAAAATTAAATTGACCAACATTTCGGTTGCATTAAATGTACTAATACACATATATACATAGATCCAACATATATTCATGTGGCTGTCTATATAAATTGTCATGCTACATATTTTTTTTTTTATATATATATATTAAGATACAATAAATAGTTTAATGGAAAACCACCCGGTCAGCAGCTTGAGCAGACATGTCTGCTGATTAAATCATAGCAGCTAAAGTTTTTAATACGGTTGCACAAAGCATTTTATGCACTACACACATACACAAAATTAAATATAAACTAGATACATACTGCACATATAATGAAGTAATGTCTGTATAAAAATCTTGCATACATATATGGAAGGAACTAGCTTGAGAACATCAGCTTTCACTTGGAGTTTATCAGTTTCGAATACTTATTAAGTAGGAAATTATTTGAGTTACTATCAACAAGTATGCTACTTGTATGCCCTATATACAATATATGTGTAGGGTGTTTAATAAGAATTTGCTAAAGTTAGCAACGGATGTGATATGATGTAGCCGCGCAGATTTAGGCACAAAAAAAAAAAAGAAAAAAAATTGCAGATGTCTGCGAAATAAATATGTATGTCAATAGTGTAAGAAGCAGAGGGAGGCAGCCATTACTAACAAAAGGGGTCGACGCACGTCGCACGACTTCACTTGCCCGCAATCACTTTAACTTGGCAGCCCACCACTTTCGCCGCCGGAATTCATGAATGAATTCATGAGATAAAATGACCACAGCGAAAGGGGTTATCAAATAAGTCGGAAATAGATAACAAGTAAGAACGCTGATGTCGAGTGAGCACGACTTTAAGATACCCTGTCACTGCCCTATAAATTACGGCGCATTAAAGGATATGAAAACCAAAAAGGGTCCAGCCGAGGATGGGCTATATAATATCACGCTCAAGGCTTTGCTGGCTCTTCCTAGTCCTCATCTTTAACTCGCAGTTGACAATGAACAAAATACTAGAGAAAGCCCATCGTCAATGGCATCATATAGACCAATCAATATGATGTCCTTCGTAGCAAAGCACTTCGAGAGTTTCACACTAACAATAATGCTTAGGACTAACTGACCATGCTTCGACCATACTTAACTAAAGACAATGCGAAATATTCAGTGTACAAAAAAAAACACTCATACATATATTTGGGATGAGATCAGCTTATAGGCGCATATTATAAGTTACTCCATTACTGGAACTGTCTACCGAATACAATTGATCAGAATGAGTCAAAAATTTATGAAGACATGAAAAACATATGCGCTTGCCTGAAAGTTCAATGGACCGATCCTCGTACAATATCTATACAAGTGCATATCCAGCTTTCGTCGAAGGGGAAGTCCGCTGTCCTCGAAGGGGGGGCTGACTTTGTTTTTTCTTTTTTAGTAGTCAAAAGTGCGAAATATGTAGTAAAATACATTTTTTAACGAACTTTTCAAAAATTACGGGGGGCCATCAGCAACCCCCCTTTCCCCCCTGGATACGCACTTGTATCTATAGTATATAGCGCCTTCAGTTTTTATTACTTCCAGTTTTTGGAGGCTACAAACTGAAGGCGTACAGCTTTTCATTTAAGCACTGTAAAGGCCACATTTTCGCATAATTTTTTATAGCAGAAAAGCCTGAATTCGAAGCAAATCTTCTGATTTTTACTGTTATTGCGTATTTACATCTCCTTACATATTCTACAATACTTCTTTTTAAAATATGCTATTAAAACTTTTCTTTTTCATGCGTTACACATTTGCCGACAAATAAGTAGTAGCCTTGCTTGATTTTTCTTTACTTTTACTTTGAAGTGAAAAAGGATATAAAAATATAAGAAGAAGAAAAAGAAAAAAATAAGCAAAAAGGGTAATTCTGTATGTACATACATACCTAAATATGCAGCAGAGCTGCTTACTAAAATTAACGAACAATTGTGGAAAATTGCCAAAAGTGACCACAACAGCAGTCAGCGTCAACGACAGCTGGAGGAGGCATACCAGCAGCTAAGCAGATACATCATAGATAGCAAGATAAAGAGTTAAGGGTAATACAGACGGCAGCGGCGTATTGTCTCTTTAACATTAAGCGGACGACACAATCCCTGCACGCTCCCCTTTCGCATGCATTAACACCCACACGCAATACGAACAGCTGTCGAATTTTCCAGAGTTTCATCATCCAAAAATGTTAATTTAATGAATGAAGTTCCATTAGGATATGCCGAAAATACAAAACAAAATGAAGGAACGAATAAAATGAATTAATGGGGGATGAACGAACGAATGTCTATCGAATAAATCGTCTGCGCAAATGCGCAGATTTGGAGCGTAAAAAAGAGAAAGAGCGAGTGCAAGATTTATGTTGTTGTCTGATTGGCTGCTAAAAATTACAACTCTCCGTTGCTTACGCTCTCGCTCACGCTCACGCTCTCTTGTAAACGTCTTACGTTATTGAATTTACTGCAACAAAACAACGTAATGCAATGAGCTAACTGCGCAGCATAAATCTTTACGTTCATTTTGCTCTTACGTTAACGTACACGTAGCGAAATGGCGTTCGTTGCTTACGTTGTATTTTGTTGTATAAAAATTTCGTAATCTGTTTGCCTATCAGAAAGCGAGTTTGGATTTAAGCATTTAAAATGGCTGCCAAACTGGTTTAATATGAAAAATTGAGCATGAATTGATTTTCTTTGAATATTTTATTGAGTTGTAAGTATATAACACAAAATATACGTGCTATAATATGGCTAAATAATGCTGCACATTTTTTTTATTCATAATATCAAATATTTTAAACAATTAAATACTAAATGCAACACTTAATACTGCAAAATATTGCTAATTGCAGAGTAAATTTAAAACGAACCATATATGACGTGTTTATAGGCTAAACCTCAAACTTTAAGCACTTAAAGGCTCATAGCGCAAAAAAATGTTCAAAAATAACGTTAAAAGATAACGATTGTTCCCATAGATACTGAAGTTGCAAATTTTACAATTAAAATCAACAAAAATATTATTGAGTGCGACTGATAGAAGTCTTTTGCTATGTTTTTAGTTTCTCTAATCATAAAAAAAATGTTTTTCTTACAAAAACACCGTAAAGGGAACAGATTTCTATGGAGCTTACCCCTAACAGTGATCCGATACAGACCTTAGAATTTAAGTATTCAAATTTTTAGCTAAAATAAAAAATTTCTATTTAAATTAACCACAATAAAATATTTTTTCATACACAAAAATGCTTTGGAAACTAGCAGTCATCGCAATGAGTGAATCAGCATCCTTTTTGTGTTTTGTAGCCAGGAGCGTTTTTTACGCAAACTGAAACACATGTCCTATCTGCTAAGCAACTTCTTCGATCGACCATAATGCAAACTATAAAAATATTACAACAAAAAATTAAATATTTCGTTTCCATTTGACATTAAATATGCGTTAAGCGTTCACTTCACGAGATCTCGACGAATCCATACATCTCTACAAAATATCACCAACTGATCGATCGATAATTACCTGCCTAATCTACTACATTTTAGTTATTTATTTATTTTTCTATTTTCTTTTAGTTATTTGCTTTCATCGAAAAACAAACAAAAGGCCATATAACATGTGTCATCCATCCAACGAACGAACGAAAGTTTTAACTTGAAACAGTTAATCGGTGGATTAGGTTAATCCGCGGATTAAAGATCGAAAATTCCACATCGCCGCGCACAACAGGTTGAACAAACAATGGACAGCGGCTCGACTCGTTCGAGTTAATCTTGTAATATTGCATGATTATGCAACTACTGGATTGCCACGGCTTGCCACTTGCCTTAATCCGTGCGGCTTCCGCTGTTTACCGAGAATGCATGCTGTTGATTTGATGTTGAGGGATTATACAATCCGGCCGACGGCTGTTTATAGTCAAAATAGTAAGCAAAAGCAAAAAGTCATTGCAAAGCTGCTAAGAGAATGTACGTGAATATTGCATTTATTGTACATCCTTCGCTAATGTAGCGAAGACGCATATAGATAGAGAGCTAATGCTAGCAAAAAAGCCTTGAAAGGATTTTACTTGAAAAAAAACAACAACAAATTTTAGAGAATTTTGATTCTTTTTAATGAAAAAAATTGTTTATTAATATTGATAAATCTTCAATCTTTGTAAAATAATTCATTTGAGTGTAGATCGGAGCACTAGCAAGTGTAGCCCCTAATAAAAAACTGTTGCTTGAAATATTTTGCATCAATTGTAAAAAAATATTCCATTAAGTTAGAAATCGTTTGTAAGGCATAAGGGAAAGCATTGGAGATCCCACACGGTATATATATGTATATAAAAGTTTAGCTGATAAGTTCGTGGGCTTACATAGAAAAAGTCTTTTTTTATAAAATTTGATTTTATTATTCAATTTAGTTGCCTTCAAGGGCGATACAACGATTATAACGGTCATACAATTGTCAAGTTTATAAAGTCCTGCGGGAGACGTTGAAGAATTGTATCATGAACAATTGTTGAATTTTGCGGTGATAAGCAGTTCTGTCGTTTGTTCGATCACCTTACTACGACAATATTTGTGCCACTTTAGGCCTAGGACCTTCATATACGTATAGAGACTAACAGTCGTCTTTCTCAGATGTTCTCTTAAGTTGAGTTGCGAATCATAAGCTGACAAGTTCTAGTAATATGCGGAACACGGAGTTTTTTCCTGTTGAATCGAAACTAATTGAACATAAAGCATGACTCCATCGATGAAGCTACTAAAACTCTTGCGGAAATAGAAGTAATCTTCTTTGTGCTGTTTTTCAATGCCTGGCTAACCAGAGAAACTTCTTAAAGTATTACAGAAAGCTGAACGGACTGCTGAGACAATAAGCTAACAAAGCAATGCTCCACGGAGAACTGCAAATTCCTACAGTTATGGAGCGAATCAACCGAAACATCAGTGGCTAAGTGCTTAGCTTTGGCATTAGCACGAACGAATTCCTGACATTGGAGACCTAAACACTTACATTCCAGTGACTTGTGACACCCCTAATGTTCTGCATTATTCGCTTTAGCGGGAGTTAATTCAGCTTTTTGTTGTTGTCTTAGACTTCATATAAAGTTATCACTCCTAATCTGAATAGTAAACAGCACAGCACAAATTTGAAGATAATTTCCCATGAATAGGATCTGCAGCTACTGTAAAACGTTCCACAGAAAAAAAAAACAGAAGAATATATCGTCGATCAGAAAAATATGACAATCTTCCCAGCTACTGAGAAAAAGTGAATTATATATCCAACTAAATTCCATGTAAAAAATATGAAATCATATACACCACTCCTTCGTGCATTCCTTCATGCATTGTCCAATAAAAATTCATAATATTCAATACAGAATCGTTTTGTGACAGTTAGCCACCTACGAAACAGTTAACTGCTAAACGTGCAACCAGCACAAAAGACTTAAGCCTTTAATCCAAAGAATATCCAAAGGATTTTGCATGCCAACAAAAAAAAAAAAAAAAAAAAAAAGGATACACACAGAGAACAGCGAGTCGAGTCGAATCGAGAAAAGTGTGGAGTGGGTGGGCGCAAAATACAACTTAAAAACTCAAAATTACAATAGCAACACAAAAAGGATAATGATGCGAAATGAACAAGAGAAGCCAAAAAAGAAAGGAAGGCTACTGAAACGCCATACACACACACAAAATGCATCGAAATGCATGGAGAGTTCATATTACGAAGGAGTTAGGATGAAAAAAAAATACATAATGCGCGATAAACCGTTCGATTTCGGTTTAGTTCCGTTCGGCTTAGTGCAATACTTCCGTTAAAATCCGGAAAAGAGTTTTCGATTCTGATCTCGTCAAAAGTGTGAGAGTGAGAGAGAGCGGCTGGCGAGAAAAAAGAATTTGCAATTGAATGCCATGAATTGACTGACAACTGTCAATCTTGATGACAATTGTGGGCAATTGTAAGCAATTCGCACTCATCGATCGCACTTAACGGTGTTCTGTGCATTTGTCGAACAAAGAGCCACAGAAAATCTCAAAAAGAGTGTGAAAATATTTTATTTATCTCGACTTATATGTTGGGTGTATTAAAAAGTTTCAGTTTCAGTCAGAATTTAGTCAAGGATTTTAATAATTTTCTAGAAAGTTCATCCATTAGAAGTGAAAAAAATCTTTGTTGCATTTAATATAAAATTTTTGCTTTGCAGAAGAAGGCTTTAAATGGATTGAAATGGGGAAATATTTTACTTACTTACTTACTTGTATATGGCCTAGCAACAATAATTTGCTCCATCAAAAAATTATGGAGGAAGATTATCCGACTCAATCTCAAGGAATAAGTAGTAAAAGAATACAAACAGCCCCAAACATTAGATCTAACAAGGATCACATGCTTACCACAGTCACTGACCAACTAAAATGGAAGGCAAAAGTTGTTCGAGAACCTTCCGAAGTAAGCTGAAGAAAAATAAATCGTGTGCACCAGATCAATGCCCACCAGCAAAACTTTAAAACCTCGGCAAGTCTAATGAAGCCAGTTTTTTTTTTCTCAACCAGGAAGCCTGAACAAGAAATAGTTCGCAGAAAGGCGTTCTAGTAGATGAGAGAAACTGGAGTGGCATTACTTCCTTTTTAAATCTAGGAAGCATATCTCCGAGTATAGGAAACATCTTTGCAGCTGGAATAGGTACGATTTATTAACCTCTGATTATCGCAAGGAGCAAGAGAGGCTTGAGTTTGATGATGTTGAGAGGTTATGTGACGCTTGACCATTTGAAAATTTTATCAAATGATGAAGCGTCTGACCGAAGGTTTTAAGCCCGGAGCAACTTTCGCTTTGTACCTTCTTGCACGCCGTCATCGCGTCTTGGACGGTCAGTGACGATAGAGAATTTCAACTTCAATGTTGTAGAAAACTTCGTCTATCTTAGATCCGATATATCCATCAACAACAACGTCAGCCTGGATATCAGGCAAAGAACCACGCTTGCAAATAGATGCTATTTTGGGCTGAGCAAGCAAATTTTTAGTAAAGCCCTCTCTCGAAAGACGAAAATCTAGATCTATTTTTTGATTATTATTATTTCAGGTTAAAACGGTGGTTGGCTCCAGAACTTTGAAGCCAACATCCGATAAGCGATTGCTAACACTCGAAATTGGATTGAATCAGCCAGTACCAAGTTATATACCATCAAAAAATATTTAAGTAGTTCTTGTGCCCAAAAATAATCCAGACCAGTCTCCAAACAAAAGATGTTTCTCATCAACCATTCCGCTAACTTTCTAATACACCCAAATATAAATGTATCAATTGATAATCGCTTGAAAAGTGTGAAAATGCATAAACGGTACTTCACGAACGAGTTGCACAGTTAAAAGGTGCAATGCAATGCATCTGCGTCTTAGCGCTCTCGCTCTCGCTCTCCCTGCCTGTGTCTCTCTGTCTCTTTTATCCTTTTGATAGATGCACTGCCATAATAAGAAGAGTTATTTATTTAAATAGCGCATTATGTGGGATTATTCACATTTTGATTAACTGTCGATTGACAGGCGACTGTCTGCAGTTCGTTCGGCTTCGCACAATTGTGACTTCGGATTCAATCATCTCGAACGAGTGAACGAACGAGCGAACGAATAGCACACGCATTCATTTCATTTGGTTAACGGTTCTGAATTCACTTTCTATCATTTTTGCATGTTGACAGCTAATCAAATGCATTCGTATTGTACTGAATGCGATTTCCTCGCTCTCACTCAATTGATTAATGTTACTTGCTCTCGCACTCTTTCTCACTCTCTCTTTATTAAAAATATTTCACGCATTTAATGCGTCTAACTGCACTATGAATAGATCAGCAGCAGCACAGCCGAGTAGCATGCAATTTTTTCTCACACTACGCCGTTATACAGTACAGTACGTCATAAAATTATGTTTACAGAAAATATAGAAATATGCACAAATTTTCAACTAAATTAATATTAAATCAGAGAAAAACATTTTAATATTTTATCTTGTATAAATTTTGGGACACCTTTTAGCATGTTTGCATTCACCTTCTCTTCCCCTCTTTTTAATGAAAGAATTTTTATAAACTTAATTCTGAAAGCGATGTTCATTGCTAAATTTTCCGGTTTCCGCATCGGAGCATGGCTTTAAAGTCAATGCACGAGTCGACCATGGCTTGGAATCATGTATATTTGGCTATTTGGATTGAGCTGAAGACACTTTTGATGCCCATTCTCAATTGGTTGCCAAAAGAACCTCTTTTACGCCTTCAATTCGGCACCTAAAACTCCTTCATTTTCGATCTCTCCCAATGATTTCAAATGCTTGATAATTAACGAATTTAAATCTTCTCTTTGCGTCTTTAATGTCTCCATTTCGACTCTATATGCATTTGCCATGCTTCTGCCACATTTTTAGTTGATGCCGATAAAAAATTGACAATGTGCCCTTCTTCTAGAACTATTATTGGCACTGATCAGACTAAAATGTCTCGAATTCGGAATCATTGACTTAAAGCTGAGCAGAAAAATTATCTCTCTTCCAAAGGAGTTTAATTTTGCTGCCTAGTGATGTTATTGTTTATCGGAAGGTGTATAATTCTTCTGATTTATTATTTTTTATTCATTAGCTATGGAGTTTTTAAGATCCAAAACCATCAACCATGTCTTCACCACTGCTGTTCTTCATATAATATTTTGTGTGACAATTTTTCTGTGATTCTTAAATTTCATAGATCAGCCTATTTAAAATATCCATTATTGGTAAAAAAATTTTACGCTATACTGTACTGCAATGCACAGGCAAATCGGTCCGCCAACAGACAAAATCTGACAATTGAAGACAACTCAAACTGTTGACAGTTCATCAAAGCGAATGATCCATGCAAAATCTTGGCGTATATTCCATACAATACTTTATTTCCTTTCTGAAGACCAGCCATGATCTTTCATAATTGTTATTTCTTAACTGTTACTATTTGCTGTTGTTTGCTTTATTGTTCGACTGTCAAATTTTCCCAAACTAAAGAATCGAATACGAAACGGACGAGCGTTTGCATTGTGGGTTTATTGTGGGCGTTTATACGAAAACTGTTGGAGTTCTTCGTTGGCTATTGTAGATCTCACCGACTGACTGGTTTGCTGGGTTTGATTCTTGCACAATGCGAACAAAGCCTTTGGCGTAAGGAAGTAGCAAGTTAGTTTTGCTCATTTAAATTGTAATTTTACACACCACACACATAAATATTTCTGTGGGAGAGAATTTTGTAGAGGAACTTGTTGCTTTGGGTGGCCCATGCATTTTTAATTGAACCTTGGGGAATTCGTTTTTGTTGGAGCAATTAACAGTTGAAATTTAAAGAAATAGTTTGAAAAAAAAATGAAACATCAAAATGTATTTAATATAGTTCAAATAGCATCTGATCGAACTTTCCATCCGTCTGTAGGTCTGATTTAGACTAAATTTCTCTGACTAGTTAAAATTAAGAGTCACTAAACTCACAGAATATTACACTTTATGCATGAAAGCCTGAACTTTTTGTCTTCACACGAAACTATCAGATCCCAAGCTTCAGAATCCTGTCAAGCTATATAAGAAAGTCAAGTATTTTGGTACAGTTTTAGACTCAAAAATCTTTTTACACTGCAGTCGTGTGACCCACACTAACCGATGGTGCATTCGTCTGGTGGGAACTGGCGATTACTTATGACTCAACAGATGCAAATGAAACATCCAGCAGTTCCACCGATTTCTCGCGAAACCATTCTTTCAAGACCTGGAAACATTGTTGTGAAGGCTGCTGAGTATATAAAATGAAAATGTGACAGATCCTCCAAAGAGTTTTTAAAGGCAATTCAGACAAAATTTTCTTAGGACTTTATTGCTGGCATCTAGCGTTACTTCTGACTTCAAATCAATTGAAAAAATTTCATATTTTCGAACATATGAAGTATATGTTCCCTTTTCTTTACAATAACATTCTTAATAAAAACTAAAATTAACAAAAAAAACAAAGATACCCTTCTCTCCGCTTTCTATGTATGTACATCGATGTACAATCTTCAGCCAGTCTCCCGCAGTCGTGCCAATGAACTGTTAATTAAATATTTCAAATTTTTCACACAAAATATTGATATAGATTATGCAGGCAGGCAGACATTGGCTACATTAATCTATTTTAGTGCAAATATATCAATGAACTTGCGGAGCAAATAGACACTTGGACAAATATGCATCAATTGGAGGCTTGTGAACTTCCGCATGTTAAAAGTTTGAGGCTGGGAAAGTCAATAAAAGCGCGATTTATTTGAATGTCACGGGGCAGACAGCTTGGCTCCGTAGAACCAATAAACTGCATGATAAGTTGTACACACAAAAATATTGAAATAGAATATTATGGAAAACTGGAAAAAGATTCATAATTAGAAAGTATAAAGCGTGAATATCAAACGAAGTGGATAGGATCAGGAAATTTATCTAACAGGGCAGTTGTGGTGATAAAGAGTTGATGAAGAATATCCAATACGTTCTATGTGACTGCAATTTTTCGCAAAACTATTCTTTTTAGACCTGAGAAGTTTGGCAAACTTGCTACTGAGATGGTTTTTGAGGAGCACAGTGCGCCAAGCGAAACCGATTGAGGTATACTCCCGAGTCAAGAAGATGAACTCAATCATTGTCGAACGTTCGATTAATCTAAACTAAAAAAAAAAAAAACATTAGAATAATATCTGGCATGCAGTTTTTTTGGACAGATGTAACGGTCCTGCACTCTGGTATCACATAAAAATATCTCGAAAACATTTTATTTTATATACTGCTTGAACTCAAGTGCCGCTTACTTAGGCTTATGCAAAGTAGGAAATACACATGATGGATCATTTATTATATATTACTTAAAGGCACAAAACCCATACAGGACAATATTGATAACCAGAAGGAAGCAAAGATTATGTTATGCACGTGTCTCCTTAAGAATATCAGCTCATGTGCTCTTCAAATAATCAAGAGACTTGAATGCAATTGTCCTCGCAACAACTACAACAAAAACAACAAATATGACCCATACAAAATAAGACAAAATGTACATCTTTATGCAAATGATCACAAGAACAGGTACTTCCGCAGCAGCCACACTTGGCCACTTGGAAGCGGAAGTATCTGTGTACATGCTTAGCCTTTGTCCGAAACGAGTCAATGGCAGGCTTAGAACAAAAGACAAACTGAACAAACTGACTAAAACGAAACGAAGTATGAGACAAAAAATTCCAAAGGATTTTCGTCCACTTCGAACGGACGGAACGGAAGTGTACGTAAATCCTTTGCTAATTGTTATCCTATAGATGCCTCTCGTTATATCGCATATAACTATAAGATTTGCATTTTTCTTCCACTCCAACCGGCTCAGACATTTAATCAGCCATGTGTACCCAAGACCCAATTAGGCCATTTATTTTCACTTTAATTGCAATCGGTCAAAATATGCCGTCTTCATTCATAAAGTTTCCATCCAGTCAGTCAATCAGTCGGTCGGTCGGTCGGTCGGTCGGTGTGTAATCGAGTAATGAGATGAAAATCAACGAAGCGCATAGATCGATGCAGCTATTTAGCAGAGATTTGGAGCAATTAATGTGGTTTTATGAAAGACAAAAGAAGATCGCAAGCAGATTGGCAAGCGTGCAATTATTTTTGAAATGAAAACGAATGCGCATTTATTTTTAATTTTTAAAAATATTGTTGGATAGTTTGTGAGTAATCGAATATGCATCATTAGCTATTTTGGAAAATCAGTAACAAGGTTTGTTGAATGAGTGACATGTTCCAGTGATAATGAGAACAATTTAACCATGGCTAGAAGCTGCCTCAGCGCTTATTAATACCATTCAGACAGTATCAGCTACACCACATTAATCGAGAATGGTGCAAATCTGATACCAAACAGGCCAACGTCTTTACAGAACACATCTGGAAGATGGGTGCAAATATATCTACGTTGCAGCTATCTCTTGGTCCTAATCAAGTCCCTAGTCTCGCTATTAAGACAAGAGAGAGTTATCCGTTATGTTTATCTGCCCATCGGGAATGGCTTGGTATCCAAAATCTAAGCAGCATGGAGTCCTCTGCGACTGAAAAGATAGCGCACCGGACAGCGGTCAATACTTTGGCCCTGTGAGAGCCTAGCCATTTAGCTAGTAGAGTGCCCCTAGCGTTCCTATTGCGATCTCTCCACGTCCAGTCTCGAGCGTTCCAATCTCCACCAATTAATGATTTTCTTCCTACAGAATTTAGAATAATGTTCGCCCTACAACTGCAGAACCGATTTCTGCCTTTCTACACAGCATCTGACAAAGAAACGATGCAAATGGTAAGGGCTCTGGAGACACCCTTAACGATGAACCTGCCTATCACGCCTATAAGAGTAGAAGAGGTATTCGATGCTATCAAACGTCTGCCGAGTAAGTAATCTCCGATGCCTGATTTGATTTTCAATGCAATATTTAGGATGCAATACTTCCCTGAAGCCTGGCAAGAGTTCTGATGATACAAAAACCTGGTAAACCTTAAGCTTTCTTCCTTCACTCTCTAATGTGCTGAAGAGGCTAATAGTATTACGGCTTGTCAGGCGTGTTAATCCCATGTACCATGCGGTGCAACATGATACATGGGAGTTCTTAAAAAAATCAACAGAGAGTCCCCTTTTATCTTACTTTCAGCTCGTATCTGCGAGATCACCAGTTCCAGATAAAAGTGAGTGAGTGTTCCCACAAGGAAGATTTTCACCACGAATGTACCAATCCATCCTGGTACCTCCAGAGGAATATTATTGCCCGCCTCAAATATAGACGATATTTCTTTCTTATACTCGGCGTCAATGATGTAAGAAGCAGCTTCCGGTTTTTAGGAGTACCTCCACCTGCTTGAAAGCTGGAATCGCAACTGAAACATCAAACTGAACACAAGAAAATACAAAAATGGTCTCATACGGTTACCTCTCCCCGCATAAATCATATTTCCGATTTCGAAATTAAAAGACTTCATGGTATCACCCATGGTTCAATCATTTTGGGGATTAGCCCAGACAGAGAATGGCGTGTTTGCTTATTCCAAAATCACATATCGATTTTTCTATATAATTTATATGTATATACCTTCAGAAGCCTTACTTCCTGTTAAATTTTCATTTACACAAATTGTTTCAACATAAACTTTTTAAAAAATATTTTATAAACTGCTCATTTATATTTGTTGTTCCATGATGTGCCCCACGTTGGGCGCCATTTTTCCTGCTCAATATCGTAATTTTCGCTATTAGGCCATAGGCAAGCTGCTTTATTTTAATTGTATAAGAATATTTAAGCACTAATTCCACCGAATTAAACATTTTCGATATTTTCTTCATGCTATCTTTCATTCTAAACTCGTGTTCTACAGTTCTAAAAAATCGCATGCGACAGTTTTTGTTTGCATTTTCTCTTTACATTTATTTTTTACTGAAAACTAAAATGAAAACCCATAAAAAAATACTACAATGATTATATGGCGGAAAATTCGCAGAACATTATAATTCCGAACCCTTTAAAAACGACAACGAAACGAAACGAAACCATAAAACCCCTTTCAGTCAATTAGTCGCTGATTTTTTAAGCTAAAAAACACTGCTAAAAGAAAAGGAGTAGTTCTCGAAGTGAGCATGCGAAAGGATAACAAAGAAGATTTTTTATTTTATGGACCAATGCTGCTAAAAAACTTAAGCCGCAATTTCCGAGAAAGCGATAAAAAACGCAGCACTGTAACCATTATGCATTATGCAATAAAACATCCTTTTTCGCGTTCTCAACTATTTTTGGGTAAACAACCCAAGCCAACCCGTTCGCACTTTTATGATTCATTTTTTAAGACGAACACAAATTATGACATCGACGATGATGCCGACTTTATGACAGTTATTTATGACATTTGCAATAGCGGTAGCTGTTTACCTGATCTGATGCTTATGCCGCTTGCTACATGGCTCAAGGACATTAGTCAAAGGATTGCACAAATATTGCATCTTAAAGGGAAAGAGTAAAAAATGACAATGTGCTGTGGAAATTCGCGGAAAGTATTCATAATTTCTTTCAGTCATTATTCTGTAGCGCATATATTTTAAGCGTAGGTATTTAAAATTTGTCATTAAGTTTGTAACTGAAGAATATATAATATTTTTATTTTATATAAAATATATTTTTTAATTATATAAAATTTAATTTAATTATAAAAAAAATATATTCTTAAATTTTTTATAAAATTTTTTAATAAATACTTTTACTCAATGCTAAATAACTTCGTTATTAACCCATAGAATTTTATGGAATATAACTTATTTTCTTTATAAAAGATACATCTCTACAAAAGCGTTTACAGAAAAATTATTGGTTCTTAGTGTTCCAAGTTTTTTAATATTTTATTAGTATATCTTAAAAAACAAAAAATATTTTTTTTTGTAGCGTGCAAAAAAATCGTTGTCTTTTTTTCATTTCACTTTTAAACAATTACTTTAACACATAAGCGAAAGTGAGACAGCTATATTTTTTTTGCAACAGGTAAAAAATTCAAAACTATGCAGAGTTTTTATGTGTGCGTGTGTGTGTATCTATGTGTGTGTGAGTGCAATAATTTACCAAATTATTTTAATCCACCCACAGACGACGCCTGTGTATTTTTACGATTTTTGTCTCGTTTCTTGATTGGATTAGTGCGGGTGTAGCGTAAACTCGCGGTTTTTTAGCGACCTAATCCGATCCGCAAGGAATTTTCACTCGCCTACACATTGAGCGGCGGCGGTTAGCATGATTTTATTTGATTATTATCCCACAGGATATTTGTCGCCGTATTTCCGCTTGTATTTGTTTGTTTGTTTATTTATTTTTTTCTTTTTTTTTTTGATGGCACTTGAACACGGTAAAACAAATAATCGAAATTTTAATAACCTAACCCGAATGTGTAGCGTGTGAGAAGTATTTTCAAGCCAATGGAACTCTTTATTATTACTTCTTAATAACTGGACTCCTTTTTTCACAAGAATTTGTCGAAAGATATGCTTATAAAATATTCAGTTTTAGAGATATCGTGTTCAAAATGTTAATTTAGCTAATTTTAACAAGCGCGCAATAAAAAATTAAATTTTTGTTTGCACATTTTTTAATGTTCCTCTGTCTGTCTGTCCAATAAAGTAACAGAATTGATGTACCACGCCCATTTTTTGATTAGCCCCATACATAATAAATGCCCACTTTTGCATTTTTGTTAGAAAATAGTAACTCTGAAAGTTCCACATGCTGACTTCTGTATGATCCATGCATTTTGTGGTTGAATATTCGGTTCAGGTGATAAAATAAATTTCCACAATTTATTTTATACACAATACATAGATTTGTTAGATGTTTTGAAACCATGGATGAGAATTGTGCAAAACTTCTTCAGTTTGTTTTTCCAGCATATTATTTGACAACAATTTGGAAAAATGTAACCTTCAATGGTGGCTCCTTCCTCGTCTCAGAGCGATTAGTTAAAAAGGATCATAACAAACATTAAACGAGTGCGAATTGAATCATTTGACTGTCTTTCTACACAAAATTTTCAAGATTTCAACTGTTTTCAAAACAGCTTCTGACATGCGCGGCATGAAGCCTCTACAGCTACAGTATGTATGTATGTCTGTTTTTCCGTCCGTCTGTCAGCAGCATAATACATAACACAGAAACAAAGAAAAAGAGGTGGGTGGATATTGAAATTCAATGTAAATCCGTTTGTTTTGCGCTTTTGACGTAAATCCTTTACTTAATGTGAGTATACGAGACGGTTTAAACTGGTTGAACGAACGAGTGAGCGTTTGTCTGTCTGTCCCTGCGGCTGCTCGTCTACTCAGGTATATTTGAGCAAATTTTGTGCGAATCTTACGGAATTATTGTCCGTGACAAATTATCTATGAATGTTTATGTGTTTGTATGTAGCATCCTTTCATTACATCCTTTCATCCGTTCGTCCGTGTATCTGTTCAAAATTACGAGATCATTTTGTACACTTAGCAACTTCCAGGAAACGGCATAGCCTAAACTGATTCATTGCTTGGCGTTGCAAATCGCTTTAGTCTAAATTGAGTATTAAATTTTGAGTATGCAAATTATTTGTAGAATCTCGTATTTTATTTGGCATATCTGTGCACTGCAAGCTTTCGTTTCAAGGTCAAATTGATTTGGTGGCTAAGGATTTGTCACTTTAAACAGAAATTCTTTTTTTTAATAATTGAAAGAAAAATCAATTTGACAAAAAAGACGCGTTTGCCGTTGACCACATGAAATTCACATAATTCACTTTTCACAAAAAATGCATGAGTACTTGTAGCTGAGTTCGAAACATGTATCTCCATAGCTCTTTGAGCTTTGCTATTTAAGATTTTTTGCCCCTTTTTGCCTTCAAGCTAAAGTCTGCATTTAACATAAAAATTGGTCGCTGAATTTTTTTTTTATGTCTGTAATATTCCAATATTATAATTTAGCCACAAAGCATCGGACAGTATTCAATAAAAAAAAAAAATTATACAAAATATATAATTTATCAAGGTGATGGCTTAGAAGGCTTCTGCGCTGTCTGCTCCATTGTAGTATAGAGCCAGAAGTGATTGACAGACCATCATTATAGTGGCTAGTGTGAAAGCTGATCTGCTGCTCAACTAACGCCAAGATTATGTCTCCTGACGTACCATGTGCAACCAGTCATTTGACGCAATTTGTTCTTCTGCAGAACTTTTACGGTCTTCCCTTGGACTTAAACAGTGATTCCCCATATACATACATATGTATGCCATATATTTGATATATATTTTGTTCAGGTTCCATTGCAAATCTTTTAAAAAACAATTGAAACTATTTTTTCTGCAATCAGCAACTATTAAAAAACCATTAACAAACAATTTAAGTGAATTATTTTTAAAATACACATCTCCATTCAGAAACTTTAAGTACAAATTTATAGAAAAAAAACTGCCGAAAAGTAATATCTTTTCTAAACACCACTTCTATTCCACAAGTTTTTCATAAAATTTTAAAACGCTGATGAAAAATCAAAATGTTAGCGTTCATCATTGTTAAATTATGGTAAACTGAACACACAAAAAAATGCTTGGAAAAATGATGAACATTTTAAAAAAGAAAGGGTAAAAAAAAAAGGGTTTTCGTTCAACAAACCACGTAAGTACGGTTGCGAAAGCTAAAAAGAAAACAAACAATCATAAAACCATAAAATCGGTTTTTAGTAAACTAAAAAATTTTACAATTTCTGTCTACAATGAAGACAGGCTGTCCGGCAGGCTGCAACGTAATAGGACGGCATTCGTATGCGCAGTCAGTTTTTCCGCAATTACGCGTTTACGCAGCGCAACGTAAAAATGCAGCACAAAAACATTTACAAAGGGGTGAGAGGTTTGGCTGCAAACCCTTTAACGTTATTTGTGCAGCGTACTCACTCGCACTTTGCTCACTCCCTTATAGCAAAAATCATTAGCGACACAATTCACCCCTTTAAAGAGTATGTATGAGAGCATGTTTGACTACCTGCGGTGAGTGTCGCCATTGTGCTTGCATTATTATTGTCGTTGCGTGCGTGTGCAAATGAGAGAGAAACTATTATATGAATGAAAAACCGTACATTCCAGCACCACCAACAGCATCGATAGGGATCATTAAATCTTGCTCTCACGAGAGCAAGAGCAGCATTTACCTGTATGCGCTTGTGCAGCATGGTCGTGTGTGTGGGAGAGAGAGTGAAAATGTTAACATCTCTTACCTCTTTTCTATTATTTTCCTCTGCTGCAGTGCACCATTTTGTATAGTCGCTCGCTGGGCAAGTTTTTCATTTAAATTCGACGCATTTTCAGTAAATCATTCATTCTACTGCAAGACATCAAGCGAGCAAGTTCAAAATATTTAGAAGCAAATAAATATATTTTTTTTTGGAATAAAATATATTAAAATAGAGTGTAAAATATTTTTTTTTTTTACAAAATCAAAACAAAATTGCCGTTTGAAACGTTAAAGCGCCAAGACTTCCTGTGGATTATTCAAATTTATAAAAAAAAAATATAAATAAATTAAAAATGTTAATGCACGAAAAACTCATGTCCGGACAATTCTTCGAGCTTAAAAATGGTAAGCACAAAAATATATTTTAATGAATACAATATATCCTAAGCTGCTAAATTGTCAGTGGAACATAGCAAATAATTAATTGCAAAAGTTCAAAAACTGACAAGAATGCACAACATTTAAAAAAAATTTTTTAACATTTTACTAAATAATTTTCTATTTCTTTTCCACCAACAGAACGCACTTCAATGCTGCATCACCATCATCATCACCATCACTTGCAACATCATCACTTGCAACAACAGCATATGCATCAACTGCCGCCTCCACATCATGCACTTGCCACACATCAACTGCATCAACAATTGCAACAACATCATCACCATCAGCAGCAGCAGCACCAACAGTCTCAGTCAACAACAGTCTCACCCGCTTCGCCACCATTGAATGCTGCAATAAAAATGGAGCTTTATAACGCATATGCCTATCAGCAACAATTAGAGCAACAACTGCAAGCACCACCACCAGCCTTAGCTGCTGCTGAGGTGTTAGATCTATCGCGCCGTTGTGATTCTGTAGAGACACCACGCAAGACACCATCACCATATCAAAATTCAAATCATAGTTTTAGCAGTGCTTCACCAGCAACTTCACCAGCGGCAGCAACAGCCGCAAGCAATGTAGCACCACAGTCAGCTATACCCGCTAATTTATTGTACTCTGCACAAGCACAACAGCATGCCGGACTTGCTACACTCTATCCAGCTTTATATTATACAGCAACGGGTATTAAACAGGAGCCACAACCAACTGTCTCCAATTCCACGCAGCATGCTGCACAAAAGCCACCACCAACAGCAACTGCTGCCACGGCCACCGCCAGTTTATTGCAAACATTTGCTGCAGCATCAGCAGCTTCAATTGCGGCCGTTGCTGCTGCCGCGGCTAATAATGTTGCGCTCGTTGACTCGAAGCCGGCAACAACACCCAACAGTGTTTCACAGCAGCAGCAGCAGCCAACTTCACCCAGTCAGTCCTCCGTACAGAAAGCACAACCAAGCACGCCAACAAGCAGCGCACTGGATGCGAAAACGCAACGCCCCTTCAAGGCATTTCCGCGTGATCCGCTTGTCATTGCCGCCAATTTTGCTGCCACCGATGTGTTGCTCGATAATCCACGTGTTGAACGCTATACAGAATATCGCAAGCGTGTGCTGGAGCAGATACGCAGCTCCAATGGCGGCGCACGTACGGTCACCAATCCAAAGATGCGTCGCACAAATTCACGCAGCGGCAGCGTCAACGAAGGTTCCTCATCGAATAATAATAGCGAGAGTGAAGATCGCGCTGATCCGCGCGCTGAGGAGTCCAGCGACTGTGACTCAAATGCTGGTAATTTTGAGAAACTGTCGCAGCTCTCCTCGAGTGTGGAGCAAAATTCAACTGCTTCAGCTGGCACTGCAGCAGCGCTGAGTTGCATTAATGGACAACAGATTAAAGACGCTGCCTACTACGAGCGTCGCCGCAAGAATAACGCTGCCGCCAAGAAGAGCCGTGATCGTCGCCGCATCAAGGAAGATGAAATCGCAATACGGGCTGCATATCTGGAACGTCAAAATATTGAGCTCCTTTGCCAGATAGATGCACTCAAGGCACAATTGGCTGCATATACATCAAAGGTCAGCGGCGTGTAGTCGTCCACGGCTCATCGAGGGAGAAATGCCGTCCATGAAGTGTTTGTTGCGTTGAACGCGTTACAACAATTTCATTCTTGGTGGCAGTAGCTTATCTGTGAATATCAACTAAAACAACTCGACATTTTTTTTTCTAGTAATTTAATTTTTTTTTTGGCTTTTAGCTGTAGATCAGTGTGTAAGATATTAGTTTTATTTATAGAACATGTACATTTTTTTTCCTATTTATAATTAAAGATTCTATTTAATAAATAATTGCAATCAATAAAAATAACAATTGACAAAAATATGTTTAAAGTGAAACATTTTATTAAGCCTCCGTCCGCAGAAGATGTTGGAATTATTCAACAGAAAAGTATTCCAAGTAGCAGCTAAATCCCGTCGTTGACCAATAAGCTCTTCTAAGTAGGAAGCGACAATCCCATGGACAAGGTAGCATAGATACGGTCTGCTTATTAACTTAGAGAAGCGCCAAAGGAACCGCGTTCGAATTCCATCTCCACTACGGAATCCTAGTGGAAGTTCGAGTCGCTCTGATAACATCTCGTAAAGCGTTTTAAACCTTTCTGTCTTCCATCATCAAGTGATGTCGATTCTGCTAAGATAGGCTTAGAATCTTCTCTGCTTATGTGAAAAAATGCATACAAAAAATATGCAACGCCACATTAAAATTTCTGCCCATAATGTCCTTCTCTTCCTGGCAACACATAAGCCGCTACGGAAGGTAACAGGATGTCTTTTGTTTTTAAACTGGCTCCGCTAGTCTAAAGTATATCTGATTAAGAAATCTTAATATAGACTTAATCCCTAAGAAGCATATTTTTCGTGGAGATACTTTAGTTTGGTAAAGCAAGTCGGCTTAACATGACACACATCAAGCATTGCATTGGACGTGGAAGTTCTATCATTTAATATAATATTCAAATCATTTATGAGACAGCGCTCTCGAATCGAGTTCTACAAACGAATCTGCGAAGACAATTTAAATAATATTTGTCTATGTATTATTTTCAAAATCTAATAAAAACTCGTCACCCGCTCTATTATTTTTATAAATTTTTTTATTTTAACATATCCGGATATCTGTTATTAAATTTCAATAGATCTGTCTATAAATTCGGTGGTGAATTTCCTCACAAACTTCTGTCGATACCATGTGTAGCAGTACCATTTCGTCAGTGCTTCTGCAACTGTATCGTGGTGAGTTTGTCATCTGCTCGTGTTTATTTTCAGAACCAAAATTGGCATCGTAGCATCGTCGCATATAAACAATCAAATGATTTTCATGAGTACATAACGAACCCTTCGATGATTATCTCTCAGCGGGACAAGGATATAATAATAAAGTGGTACATTCTATGAAAAATCTATATAAAATTGTTAAGCAGTGTCGAAAGTTGAATCGGTATAGCAATGTCCGTGTGTCCGCCCGTCCGTCTGTCTAAAAACAAACATATCTCAGCAGTTATAAGATAAGAAGTACATTTTCAGTTTTTAAGTTTTAGTCAACACTTAGCCATACGCAGAATTTTTTTATTTGATTTTCTCAGTTCTTCCCGAAAAAAAAATTTTAATATGTATATTAAATAAAATTAGTTCACCTCTGCAGTTTTACGGAATCACTCCTTACAACAGTTAAACACTGACCTAATAGATCTGAAAATTTTTTGAAGAATTAAAATTTTATTTTATCATATTAAATGCAAGAAGAGACAAATAGTAGTGTACATTTTATAGTGACTTACCTTACCCAATTCTTTTTTTTTTTATTGCAATGAAAAGAGAGCAGCTTCTACATTGGATTTGTTTTAAATCTTATTAACGAGAAGTTCGAATTACGAATTTAAGGCGATTATTAATACATGATATTTTAAACTTTTCTTTTATCTACATAATTTGATTCATATACATAATTTTCATTTAAATAATTTCATATAAATAATTTGAAAAAGAATTTGTAATTTACTTTGCCACAGAATACAATGGCGATTAGAAGAGAGCTGCAGCTTCTTTTATTTCATCAAACATTTGAGCAGATTCAAACTCAATAAAAAAAAAAAACAATAAGAGAGCAGCTTCTTTTTTTGCTTTATCTATTCTCGTTGACAGAGAACAAAGCAATTTCGAATTGAACAAAAAAAAAACAAGACAAGACAAATTTAATCGCAAAAATATATTTAATCAACTACTTTTATTTTATAACGGAACTTTCACACAAACACGCACAATTTCAAACAACAAATTTTGCATTTTATTTGCATTTTACTTTACTTATTTGGCTTTAAATTGCAATGAAAAGCGCTTTCGCACACAAACACACAAAAAAAAAAACACAAAAAAAAAGGGAAATTCAATTGCAAAAACTAATTTTAATCGTTTACCACTTTAAACACATTTAAACTTATTTTTCATAGACATCATTTAGAACACAACGATCTGCACTTTATTTTGCCAATTAATTTAACACAAACTACTGCATTTATATGCAGAAATTATTAATTTTCTTCTTCTTGCCTTATCTATGCTCGTTGAGTAGAGAACAAAGAAATTTTGAATTGAAAAATTAAGCAAGCCAAATTAAATTGCAAAAATATATTTGATCAATTACTTTTTTTTTATAACGGAACTTTCACACGCACGCACAATTTTAAGCAACACATTTTGCATTTTATTTGCTTTTTACTTTACTTCTTTGACTTTAAATTGCAATGAAAAGCGAGCAGCTTCATTTTCGTTGCTTTCGCACACAAATACAAAGCCAAATTTAATTCCGAACTCTTATTTTGATCGTTTAACACTTCAAACACATTTTTAACTTATTTTCCATAGACATTATTTAGAACACTACACTCTGCACTATATTTCGCCAATTAATTTAACACAAATTAATGCATTTAATTGCAGACATTATTAACTTTCTTCA
Organism: Leucophenga maculata; assembly: GCA_035044805.1. Lineage (NCBI taxonomy): Eukaryota > Metazoa > Arthropoda > Insecta > Diptera > Drosophilidae > Leucophenga > Leucophenga maculata. Next base: position 859,131 of record JAWNNP010000387.1, read on the forward strand.
CTTTGACACAAACACACACGCGACATGCAGCCTACTTTATCAGACACCGACGCGCAACTAACTCCGCTCATCATCTCATTCTTCTGCTGACACCTGTCATCTCATGCAAAAAGAACAACAAAAAATCTGCAGGCACTGAACTTGAGAGTGGGAGTGCGACAGGAACTAACATGTTACCAAAATATTTGTAACAAAAAAAAAGACAATGGAAATTTCCTATGCAATAAAAAGAGTGCAAAACACTTTGCATAGCGAAAAGTGCAAGCAAAAAGAGATTGAGTGATATTATGAAGCAGTGATGCAACTCGTGTAGGAATTTGACAAAATGCGCGAGTTGAGAAGAGATTACGCATCTTTCGTTTTACTCCAATTTGAAACTGAATTAGAAACCAAGAAAAATTATTAAAGATGGAATATTCAAAAGTTGATTAAAGGGTTTAATTAATTTATTAAAATTATTCCTATATGACATGTTCTTCAATAATAAAAGTTGTTGCTGTTGGTACAAAAAGATTGGAAGGGTTTTGTTAAGGATTTAACTGGTTTTTTTTTTTGTGTTTTTTTTTTTTGACATTAATAGTCTTAAGACAATAAGTAAATTTAGTACTTACTTGTGTGGCCGTCAACAATCGCTGCTGTAGTCCTGTGCACGCTGTTAACAGTTGTTTTGAAGGCCAAGTACGGAGAGATTTATACATACCTGGTCATTCCAACGCCTCCAATCAAATTTGGGCACACCATGTAAGCCATGCGTGCTGGAGCTCTTTCATGCATTCGAATGAGGTGACCAGCCAGTGCAGCCGCTGGACTATGACAACCTCATCGAATAGCTCATACAACTCGCGGTTCATACAGGACCTAAACTCTTCGCCGATTCTAATAGGACCAAAAACCCTGTGGAGTATCATCCCCTCAACGACTTCCAATGCGGTTTCGTCTAACTCAATCACGGTCCATTCCTCTGCGTCATGCAATAGAACCGGGAGTATTAGCGTCCCGAAGATTTTCATTTTTGTCTTTCGAGAGATGGCTTTACTTTGAATTTGCTTGCTTAGCCCAAAGTAGCATATATTTGCAAGCGTGATTCTTCGCCTGATCTCCAGGCTGACTAGTTGCTGTGGATCCAATATAGACGAAGTTTTCTACAACATTGAAGTTGAATTTTTCCATCGTCACTGACCGTCCAAGACGCATTGACCGCGTGCGAGAAGACAACCAAGTACTTCGAGGGTCAATGACCTTTGGCCACCGGGTTACAAAAATTTAACTGGCTATAAAGCAATAAGTTGACTGTCCACTGGACACTACGCATCTAAGCACATCAGCGGCTACAACAAATACCTGCCATTGAAGACCCGATCGATGTTCCGTCCCTAAAACAAAAATCGTCATATCTTTGCAAGCTTTTGGGGTAGAGTGTTGAAATTTGGTAATGGGTGAAGAAGGATCCATTTTTAAAGCTATTTTTCTTTCTTTTTTAAATATATATATTTTTTTTTGGATTTTAATAGACCTTTTTTTAATCTCAATTTTGCAATTCGTACTAAATTACTTGTTTTAGAATTAAAAATAATTGGTTTCTTCTTTTTAATTTATTTTTTATTAATTTTTTATTTATTTATTTTTTTTTTTGTTTTTTTTTTTTCTAAAAAATTTTCTCGGTTGCTTCAAGCTAATTATACGCATAGCTTTTTTTAGTAAATATATTTTTTTTTGTTTTACGATGCAACTTTGTGTTTTTTTTTTGTTTGTTAATAATTTGCGAAAATTTAAACATTTCGAATATTTAAATCTAGGTTCCGTATATATATATTTTAGTATTCGACATTACAGTTTTTATATATAATTTTCAATCAACTTAAAAACTAATAATCTATTGTTTTTATTTTTATATAAATTATATAGGTATATAGAATTCTATGTTGTTATTTAGTTTATATACAGGTGTACCTTTTTTTTTTTAATATAAATTAGTAGTTTATATATATAAAACAATTGTCGTTGTGTATTTATGTAAAGTCTAAATGAGACTCGTTTGCAACGCTCAACAAATGGACTGAGTGACTGACATAAAAAAAAAACTGCATAAATCAGATTTTTTTTATTTTATTAATTTTTTTTTTTTTAAATACTCTTCACAATAATTTTTAAATAGCATGTTTTTGATTTCTTTTCGCCAAACTGTATCACTAAAGTTTAAGTATTTTTTTTATTTATTATATTATAAAAAATTTGTATATTCAATAGACCTATTGCCGCCTATACATATATAGCTTAAACTGCTCTCGTGTATATATGTATATATATTTGTATTTTCTTTAACGTATTTACAGTTAGTTGGTGTTTTTGTTTCTAAAACTCGTCATGGAATTTTAATGAAAAGTTTGTCACTATCTAACTTCATTTTTGTGTATGTGAAGAGTATTAAAAATTTGCTTGAATTAATTTTTTAACGCGCTAATACTATATTAATATTTTTTTTATTTTTTATTACAATACTAAAGGCATTATGTATGTGTATATATATATTAATTATTAACCACTCTTTAACTTACAGAGCAACTTTTATTTTTATTATTTTATTTTAATTTTGTAATATTAAGCAAATGTATGCTAATTACAAAAAATAAAATATGTATATAGTATATATAAATATATGTCGGTGTGTATATACATTTTTAGTTGTGTTGTTTTTATGCTTTCGTTAAAAGACTAAACATTATTTTAAATATTTACAAACGATTTTTTTATTTCAATTGATTAAGAAAATTATATGAAAAATATATTTATTTTTTTATAAATATTTTTATAAATCTTTAATTATAACAAAAAAATATTTCATTAAATCATTTTTGCACTACAATAAATTTTGGAATCGCTTGTTGCGGAACGCTATTGATTTTTTTTTAACGGTTTGGACATTTTGCGGAAGTAACACTGTACAATATAATAAAAACAAATTATTAATAATTTGTTTAATTCGTAATATTGTTTTTCAAAAGTTCAGTTGACGAAACATTTCAAAATCTATATGCAAACAAGAAAAACAATAAAAAAATCTGAAAGAAATACTCTGGTTCCATATACATAGGTTCCTAATGATTTTTAATAAAACTTGTCCTTCAATTTGGTTTAACGATTTTGAATTTTTGAAAATCTGAAAAGTAGAATCGTAACCAGCGACTTCGGCATATGCTATTTACCAATTTTAAAATAAATAAAAAAAATTATTTTTTATATAATTAAATAGGTCCGCCATTTTAGAATCGAAAATCACATACAAACAATCTGAGAAGTAAAATTTTAAAAGCAAAAGCAGAACATCAAACCCGTTTACTCATTTATTTTAACATGACGTCGCTTCAACTAAAACTGTACGCCACGTTGGATCTTGCCTGAAAACTAAAGTCTGTAATTTGAAAATATTTCTTTAAAAAATAATTATTAAATTTGTTGTTTTTTTTTTCACTTATTGTTTTATTTTTTTTTTTTTTTTTGTTTTCTTTATTTTGTTTTTACATAAAAGTTTAAACCTAAAATTACTAAACAAGAAAAAAAATTTACTTTGGATTAAAATTGTAAAAAAATAAGTATTTCTTCTTTTTTTCATAAACTTCTTTATATGTATATATATATATTTATATATATAAACTTATTTTAATGTTTGTTAAGAACAAAAATTTTAAAAAATAAAAATTTATACAAAAATTAAAAGAGAAAAAAAAAACGGTAGCTACGGTATAACCGAAGCTTTAATATACTCTTCTTATGGAGTTACGATGAACATTTTTACTTTTGTTTTCTAAATGACAAATACTTTCAACAATTAATAGTTTTAAAGTATTAAAAAAAAACACTAAAATATATTCAATCATTTAGCAATTAAACCGTGTCATTGCGCCTATGGTATATACACTTTAAGGATTTTTTTTACGTACAAATGCTTGTTAAAAAGAAAATTAATAATAATAAAGCCAAGCGCACGGGGGGAAATTGTTTCAATCAATGTAGCATATTTTATGTTGAGTTTTCTTTAAATAAACTTTTACTTTAATTTTCTTTCTTTTACTTATTCTCAGTCACGGAATGCAGCTGGTCGATTTTACAAAAGAGCATAAAATTGATGTGCAAATATTTAACAGTGTTGTGTGTATTTAATTCATTTTGATTTTGATTTTGCTTTTTTAATTAATTTACATTCGATATATATAAAAAGAAAAAAATCTCAATACGCGGAATGAAATGCTTTGCAACTTGAAAGAAAACCTATTTCTAATGCTCAAACTTCACTTCTACTGGCAAAATGTTTCCTTTTTCGTTCTTTTTTTATTTTGTTGCTTAATTTTTAAATTGATTTGTGCACATGTAACGCCTGTGTGTGTGTGTTATAAATTAAACTTGCATTTATATAGTGACATCATATATACATAATACATGCACATAAATCAATTTTAAAATTAAAACAAGTTATACTTCTTTGTCATGTTGTACAATATATAAATTTTAAATTTTTATTCTTGCTTCTAATATATTTTTGCTTGTATTTAAAATTATTTTTCCTTCTTCTACTTTAATACTACAAATACTTCATGCGACAACAATTTACAGATTTTTTTTTGTTTTTAAATAATAAATAGTTTAAACTAAAAAAAGTATATATATGTAGATTTGTTCTTCATACACTGAAAAATAAAAGTTGAACAAGCGTGTTCACTTATATGCACATAAAGTTTGAAATGTTTTTATTACTGCTTAGTTTTGTATTATTTTATATATGTTTAATTTTTAATACTCTTTACCGTCTCACTTTTATTTTTGAATTTGTTTTTGTTACTTGTAGGTAAAGCGTATTAAAGCTTCGGTTCTACCGAAGTTCATATACATATTTTCTCGCGCAACTCTAACAATTATAACTTTTTTGCTTCATAAAACTAAGATTGCTTGCGCGTAGCAACAACGCATTGTTTTGCAACTCGAAATCATTTTACACTATCGTACAAGATTACATTATTAGTATTTATTAGTTTTAACGCATCAATTATTTTTTTTGTGGTTTTCTTTTCACAGTTAAAATTCTTTAAATACCCTTCGTACAGTAGTCAAAATTCAAATTGAGTTTCGAAGACGTTTTACAAAACTTTCTTTCTTTCTTTTGATATATATTATTATATTAATTCATTAATGATGTCTTTAAAAAAAAAAAAAAAAAAAATTACGCCACATACTAATAATTGTACAAATTAATTATCAACTAATTTTATGCTACAACTAAATTTTCTTAATGAAATTTTTTATCGCTCTCTGCACTTGTTTTGTTAATTGTGCTTATTATTTTATTTAATACATCATTTATCTATTGTTGTTGTTGTTATTATATTGCGTCTTTGTTTCTTTTGAAATATGCTTTACAATTATTTAAATAAAAAAAAAAATTATATTTTATATTAATAATTTAAAATTTTTGCAAAATATATCCAATTAAAATTATTTTTAACACTTATAAATAATACATAATTTTTTTGCCGCTTACATATGGAAAAAAAAATTAAAAAAAAAAAAATATTAAATCTCTAGAAATTTCACAAAGAAGGAAAGAAGCCATTATTTCTTGTTGTGTGTTGTGATCCGTCGCATTTCTTCTTTTCTTTTAACAATTTCTAGTCTTTAAATTAAAACTTGGGGTTGTTTTTTTACATTAAGCTTCATGTGCATGTATGTATGTACATATACATACAGATAAACAGATGTTTGCTGATATATATATATATATATATATATATATATATATATATATATATATATATATATATATACATATATATCTATATATACATATATATATATATACATATATATATATATACATATATATATACATATATATATATATACATATATATATACATATATATCTATATATATATATATATATATATATAACTAAATATACTACGCAATATGTACGTACAAGTGAAGTTTGGTGGAAGATTACTTTTGTAGTCCGCCCTTCTATGGGACTACGTACTCCTTCAGTGGTAAAATGTTGTTGTTGTTGTTTATGCTCGCCCAGCGGCGTTGTCTTGTTTAATTAATTAATTTTTTGTTTTGTGTTCAGCTTCATCAATCTGCGTCGTCGTCAGCAGTGCAGCCAAACGTAAATGATACATCGTTTGGCAACTTCTGGCGCTGTCTCCTTTCTCCATAAAGTTGCATAAGTTCTATAGCGCAGCAGCAACTGAATTATTGAGTTAGAACCTGCACAACAAAAAAAAAAAAGCATTATTAGATGTGATACAATATAATATATAAAAAAAATTATTTCACTATAACTTCCGCATTCATTTTAAGCTGTGTAGCGTATTTTTTAATTTAATTTCCGCACTATATACTTGATTTAACTACGTACCGCGTTCACCAATCATCAAGCGACGACTAATGTATCTGTTAGACTTGACAAACTGTAAGCTGAAATAGGTAGTTTCACTTGATTTCCAAAAATCCACCGGGTATGTTGGAATTCATGCTTAGTTGTTTTCTAATACCTGCTTCAAGCTTGACTGACAACGTACCGACCCTATCAGATGCATGGAATTCTAAAGGAGGTAATTAGTAGCGTCGAAGACTACGCATATTGCGCTGCTGCTTTGCTTTATATTAAAGCTTTTGATCGAGTTTGCCATCATCATGATCACAAAGGAATTTATGACTTAAGTTGATCTCAAATGTTATAGAATATAAAATCAGCGCATTTATATGTATGTAGGTCCTGGTCCTCATTAAGAGTTGAAGTTATTTTCATATTGATTTGTCACAAAACATGTTCCTTTTTTATTAAATTTATGTTAAATGAAGTTGGAAACAGTTAATAAAATGTATATATGTATATATATACATATATGTGAATATAACATTTTTTATAGCTTGTATGCACATGGTTTGCACTAGACATGGCACCAACTGACTACGATATATTTTCGACGATGTTCTATATACCACGCACTTCGATTCTTATTGGTGGTTTGGCTTGAAAGTAAAACAATATTTTTGATGTAGTATTGGTTAATTGCCTAAAAAATGGGAAACAACATTTTTACGAAATTAACTAATATGAGGTGCACTATTTATATTTCGGAAAGTGACAACACTTATGTCAATAGGTAAAACCTGACAATACTAAAATAGAGTTTGACATTTTGTAGCATGAACATACTCACAACGTTTTATGCCTGAATCATAGTGGAAAAAGTGCTTTGGAAATGGGTTTGAGCGAATGCAAAACTGCATAAATTTTCATGAAGTACAATAAGCCATTTTCATTGAAAATTTTTTGTTTGTTATTATTTACTAATCTCGAAACAAAAGTAGTGCCCCTCGTGACTATTTCAGCACATAATACAATACCAAATTGAACAACACAGACAATGATTTACTTTGGTAGATCCAAAATAAAATACTCATCACACAAAATATCAAAAATTGTATGCCTGATATCTCCAACAAAATGCACAATAACAGCCATTTAGACAGACGAACAGAACATGGTAAGTTCGACTCGTCTCATTCTCATCTATATAGCTGAGCCATGAGCGGATTTCATGCTCATGCTTATGCCATGTCCTGTTCGTCAGATAGGCTCCGAAATACATTACAAAATTTTAGACAAAACGGCAATAATATGTGTGTGAAGAGTATTCAAATAGACAAGACAAAATAGATACTCGTATTTTTTTTTTTTTTTTTGCGTGTTGTGTGTGTGTGTTTATATATACATACATTACATATCAATATGAAAACAGTTCTTGAATACTTCAATAAAATGATTAATTTGATCTTGAATTTCCGTGTTGAACTTGCTTCTAACCAAAACGGTTCATTAGAGTTTTTAACTGTAGTTTGCTTCTCTGTTAAAGGGTATCACAATTTTCTTGATTCTTGATTAAATTTTCACGGAACAGTAGGGGGAAACTTGCATTATATCACTGTCCATTGTCATCTTTTCTTATGTCTATGCGAACTGCCTCGCTTTCTTTTTCGTTTCATACCCGCAAACCTAGTACAAAATTTCACAGCATAAAATTTAGTTTTAAGACAAATTTTAGAGAATTAAATTGCAATTAAAATTAAGAAGCATTTCATATTGGTAAAACAGTTTGAAGCGCGCTCAGGCTACTCAAATTAGCTGGTCATTATTTGTTTTTAATGTAAAATATATTAAATAAAAATAATACTTACAGTGATTCTTCGAATGCTGCCATCAAATCACTCTGCATATTCATATCAATTTGGCCAGCCATCTGAAAAAAAAAAAAGATATTTCAAGCAGTTAGTTTACATTATATATTATAATAAAAATTATTAATACTAACCGCTTCGCGCCGACGTCGTTCCTGTTCGGCACGCCTCTGTTCAGCACGTCTGGCTGCAGCACGATCCTGCGGTGATGGTTGCGCCGGTGAGTTCTGACCTTGTGGTGAAGCTTTTATGTCATCGACACGCGATATTTGCGCCTGTGTCACGTCATGCACACTTTTTCTGTTTCGAAAAAATAAATAATAAATATTGGCATACATAGCTTATAACTAATTATTATTACGCACCTCCCGCTTTCCATGGCACCCAATGGTGATACCATTGGAATTGGAACTGCAGCAGCTGCTACTGCTGCTGCTTGCATTGCTGCAATTGCTGCCGCAGCTGCATTTGCTGTTGTCATTTGTTGTGCGTTAGCCGCAGCAGCTGCAGCAGCAGTAGCCGCTTGATGGCCAGAGGCTGCAGTGTTGGAGCTATTGCCACCACCACTGCTACTTACGGCGGTGCCACCGCTGCTACCACTACAACCAGTATTTGAAGAAGCGTTGCCAGAGCCGCCGCCACCACCGCCGCTGACGATGCCGGTGCTAACACCACTGTTGTTATTATTGTTGGCGCCAGCGCCGCTTATATTACTGCCGCTATTCGCACCGCCGACACTACTACCTGTTCCTCCGCCGCTAGCGCTACCGCCATTGCTGTTACTGCCTACACCAGCAACACTACTACTGCTGTTGCTGCTGCTGCCGACAATGCCACCAACTGTACTAGCTGTAAGGGAAGCACCGGCTGCACTTACTACTGCTGCAGCAGCAGCGTTAGCAGCAGCATTTAGTGATGATGACGAAGACTTATGGTGTTTACGTTGTTGCTGTTGATGTTCTTTTTCGGCAGCCTCTTTAAGATGTTTCTTCTCTTTTTCAGCTGCCTCTAGCAGCTTAAGGCGATCACGCTCTTTGGCTTTATTGCGGAATTGCTGAAAGGAATCCATAGCGGGTTTGGCTTTGCTTGATGTGGTTGTATTTTGTGGTGAGCTAGCTGATGCCAGTGATGACCAGGAGCTGGCATTTTTAAGATTTTGTTCGTGCACCGATTTAAAGGCCTGTGCCATGTTTGCCTGTTTCGCTGGGTTACTGCTGCTACCGCCGCCGGAATTGTTCACTATCGTACTGCCGCTTATACCACCAGGTGGCATTTTCAAATCCGACGGTGACTGTTGCGGAGGCATTGTCGTCGTCGTTGTCTTTTTGTCCGGTGGACTGGGCATCATCGATTCGATGGGCTTCGGTGTGAGTAATATTTTGTTATTAGCAGGCACTTGTTGTTGTTGTAATTGTTGCTGGTGTGTAGAGTGGTGATGGTGTTGTTGTTGTTGTTGTTGGTGGTGATGCTGCTGATGATGATGATGGTGGGATTCAACACCGCCACCAGCACCAACAGCAGCAGCACCGCTAGTATTTGTATTTTCCTTTTTGCCTGTTAAGCTACTACAACTGCCAACATTAACACCGCCGGCACCATTGCCAGCAGCAGCGGCAACACCAGCACTGCTCATCATCATGGCTGCCAGTAATTGACTATTATCACTACGTCCAACGCTAGCCATTTGATCGAATAACGATGCCGCCGCTGCTGCATTGCCGGGATGACCCAGCGAAAGACCTAAACTATCGAGTGCCGCTGCATTAGCTGTGAGATCGGCTACATTGTAGCCATTGTTGTGCGCATGTTGTTGGTGTTGCTGTTGTTGCTGCTGCTGAAATTGTGCCGCCGCGGCAGCCATATCGAACATAAGTGGAAAGCCGTTCAACGAGCCGTGCTCAGCAGCAGATTTTGTCAACATTTCCATGTATTCCATTTGTTGCTGCTGTTGTTGCTGTTGTTGTTGTTGTTGCTGTTGTTGACTGTTACTTACGTTATGTGCCTGATTTTGTTGCTGACTGCTACCGCCAAATTGTTGTTGCTGCTGCTGCTGTCCACTTGCTGCCGCCCCAACCGATGATGGCGTTTGTTGTAGCATATGTGCCGCCGCCGCACCCGGATTTGACATAATAAAATTATCGCTCATAGACGTCTTAGCAGAATTTGCAACAGCTGAAGGGAATTCCAATGACGCTAACGATTGTTCAACAGGATCATCAAATTGAGGTATCTGTTTTAAACCGGCCGCCAACGAAGCACTTGACGAAGCAGTCACCCCATCTACAGCGTTATGACCGCTAATTGTAGACGTTGATGTGGGTGTGGATACGGACGTGGCCGACATTATGCCAGCCAAATTATTTCCACCGCCTAGTATCTCGCTGTTATTAACATTCGACGCTAACATCGAGGCTCCTCCTGCTGCTGTCGTCGTTACTAACTGTTCATTAGGATCACTACTGCCGGCGGCGCTCATTGCTGTTGGCAATTTGTGTAGATTACTAGCAATGCGTATGCCACCAACATTTGTGGTGTTGGTAATGGTATTATTGTGGGTACTAATAGATACGGTCAACGACGGCTGCGATGATAAAGGCGTGCTAAGGGATGCATTTGCCGCTGCATATGCAGCAACTGCTGCATTATATCGAGAGCCATCGGGCTGCGCTGCATTCGGTAATGGAACTATTGATTTGTTGTTGTTATTCAACAGGTTTGCAGCAGCACTACTGGCTGTTGATTGTGGTATCGTTGTGGGCGCGAGACTCACTACAATTAGGCGACACAGAATAAAAGGCATAGACAATAGCATAATTCGGTGGATGGTGATAGTGGTAGACGTTGGACGTTGGATACGTTGGCGACACAGTTATTAAAAAAAAAAATAAAAAGAAAAATCATTTAGCATGCAACAATTATTTTGTTTAGTTTAGTATTTGAGATTATGAATCAATTTAACCGAAACAAACAAACATACTCAGCTGTGATGTTGATGTTGCCGCCATTAATGGATTTGTAATGCCACCCGCCGTGGCTGATGAAGGCATTTGATGTTGTATACCGCCAATAGTTGATGTCAATCCAAGCGGACCAAGCGATATATGTTGTGGAGGTATCGTTTTTGGAAGCACACCGGCAGCAGCTGATGCGGCTAATGCCGCTTGTAATGACAGCGTCGTTGCATTGCTAATGGTCTATATATATGAGAGATGATTGACCGAATGGAATACATTGGTGAAAAGGTAAAGGGAAGAGCAGTGGAGTAGAGTGGTAAGCAAATAAAGTATAATTATGATTAGAACAATATGTGACAGATAAGACGACGTTAATGGTGTATTAATAACGCACAACATAACAAAAACACTCTCAAGTTAACAATACATACAGAAATATGTACGAGTAGTACCAAAGTTGGACGGGACAACGGCCAGACTACGGCATAGAGACAAAGAAGGAAACATGCATAGCTGTTACAATGTACGTTTCACAGACAGAGGCGGACACAGTGTCTCCCATTTGTATGACTAAAGATGCTTAGCATAATAATACGACGAAGAGAGTCGCACGCAATACGAGTTTTTAGTGTGAAATATGATGAATATAGTGAAGCTTAAACATTCCGTCCAATGATCAAGCATCTGACCGAAAGTGGAAACGATGAAGGCCACCAATTAATGACAGCTTTATTATGGAGCCACCGTTCTAAATCATTCATGTTCTGCGGATGTTTTTGAAAAGAAATTCCTTTCGAAGATTCTCAGACACTACTTATAGAAACTCTTGCTACTTTTGGAGGCTGGTTCAAACAATACAGCGCATCGCGAATGCATTTAATTTTCGACGAATTCAGGAACCGCTAGTTCCTTATTAATAATCAACGATAAGTTATGGTGTTTGTATTATGTGTGTGTAGGGTATTACTATTCACATAGTATTCATATGTATCTCAAAAAATGGTTATGTATGTGTGCTGTCATCAATCTAAATATAATGAGATTCCTTTAATATTTAATACTCACAAGTGTACCATTTGAATCACGTAGTTTTTTCTTACGTGGCGGTCTGCCGTCTCCATCTGTAAATGTTGAAAAAGACAGAGAGAGATAGAAAGAAAGAGGCGGGGAAAAACAGAAAAATTAGTTGAAATAAATAAATATATTTAAATTATTTTAATATACATATTTGTTTGATAATTTCTTTTTAGAGTTATATAAATTTAAAACTGAAAAATGGAACATATATGAATGGAATGTAACAAAAATTTTATTTTAAATATTAAAATGTGTGTAAAAATTGTGAACTCCAGAAACAAATTTTTTTTTTTAAATTTCAAACTATAAAATTAACATTTTTAAAGCTATATAACTCCAAAAAAAAATTAAAAAATAAAAAAAAAAAAAAACTGTACTTCAATACATAACTTTACTAAATACCTGCTATATAGTTTATTTGGATTCTTGTGTCTTAAATCCATGAAGCAATTGTGTATTTCAAGTTGATGTTGATTGTTGCTAACTGAAAATTTAAGAAGGACCAAACGGGCGACTACAGGCAGCAAAGAGATACAAGATACAACGACGAATAAAAAATTTAGCAAAATTTTGCTTATTATCTTCCCATAGAGCCAAAGCGGAATACTAGCAAGTTATTGACGAACAAATAATCGATTAGAGATAAAGAATTCTCCATACGAAATTCTCGTAAGATAATAAATACCGTTACACATATTAAATGATGTCTCTAGGAGGTCATTAATTAAACAATTTTATACAAATTTGTATGTAAATATTAAATAAACAAAAAAAAAAATCAAAAAAATTTTAATTTAAAGTCGTTTATAATTCGCAACAACTTTTAACTGTCACTTTTATCAAAATGCAATATTCGGAAATATTTTCATATTTTACATCTACGGTAAGAGGTAAGTACCTCCAAACACAAAATATTATGTGAATGCTTCAAAAAATTAAACAAGCCCCACATTGGGCGCCAATAATTGCGAAAAGTCAAAATAAAACCGTTGTCAATTTTAAAAGCAAAAAAAAATATAATAATATAGCATAAATTATGTGTAACAATATAATTATCTACGTCCCACCCCGACCTAACAGACATGCTTAAAACCATGTATAAAACTCGGCAATATTTGAATTTGCTCATTGCTATTTTTTTTTTTTTTTTTTTTTTCATTATGATTATTATATAAAATGTATAAATAAAGAAACGCATTATATAAACTTTCGTGTTTTTTTTTTTTTTTTTTGTGAATTATTAAAAATTCTGTTTTAATTGTAATATTTTTTCTTTCAGTGGTTTTTTTTTCAGTTTTCATTCGTTTACGTTTATACTTAGCATTTAATTAAATAGTAATTTTTTTTTGTTTTTTGTTGTTGTTGATTTGTTTTACTTTTTCTTTATATGGAAATTTGAATTCTAAGTGTTTGTTGTTTTGCTTTTTATATAAATTAAAAATTATTCCTTTTTTTTGTTTTTTTTTTTTTTGTACGCATTAAAAATTAATTTAATTTTTTTTCCGCCGTTACTGCTTATAATTAAATATTTAATTTATTAGTTAATAACTATGTTCTGGTTTATATAATTTTATTTTATATATATATATATTTTTTTATATGTATTATTAATATATATAATATATACATATATAAATATGCATATATAAATATATATATAATTAATTATGTATACATATTAAAAATGTAAGCATTTGTAATATGTAATTATTTTACACTAAAAATTATTGAAAAATGTTTTAAAACTAAAACAAAAAAAAATTATATATATTTAATTATTATAAAAAAAATTAATAAAAAAAAAATAACGTGCATATTGATTTTTTTTTTGCTTGGCTACTAGAGTTTAAAAATTAAAAAAAATATATATATATATCAAAAAAAAAAATATTTAAAAAAAAAATTGTTTTTCTTATTAAAATAATGAAGCGTTCATTCAAATACATTGAAAGCTTACATATTAGTGTAACACGCAAGTAAGTTGTTTGTTAATATTGTTGTTGTTGGCAATTAATCGTCTTAAAATCATACAATTTAAATTTCTAATTCTTCTTCTTCTGTGTTTTGTTTTTTTTTTTTTTTTTTTAATGTTTGCGTGTGTGTAGCCAACTTACAAGAGTTTCACTGTACAGTATATATAAGCTTCATTTTCATAAATTTTTTTTATACTTTACATTTAATAAATGAGAAATTAATTTGTTCAGAATTATTAATAAAAAATTGATGTGTGTATACGTATGCATATAATTGGACTTTCTCAACAGGCACGCAGCATCAATTCTAAAATATTTAATTTTGTTTTGCGTTGAATTTTGCGCTCTTAAAATATATAAAAAAAAATCTGAGCATATATTCTCTGCATAATATTTTTGTTGTTTGAAAAATTAATAAACTTTTATAAAAATAATAAAAAAAAAATTATATTAAAAATTTGTTCAACCCAACACACACACACACACGCACAACACATTTTTTTTGTATAATTTTAAAGTTGATGCGCGCTTGTTTAATGAGCCATTAATATTATTTCTAATATTGTTGTTGTTGTTGTTAATTTTTTTTTTTATATATAAAGTACTTGTGTGAAATTTGTTTAGCTAATTTTTTTTTATTTTTTTTTTTTATTTTGTTTTAATGTTTTTCGTTTTTTTCTGTTTTTAAAGTTATTTTTATATACTTAAATGTATATATATATAAATTAAATACAATTAAATGTTGTTTAATTATTTAATTTTTTTTATGTATGTATTTGTGTGAGTGTTTATGTGTGTGTGTTGAAGTAGAAGCAGTTTGAATTTTTTTAGACATTATTGCTATTTAAAAAAAAAAGTAATTTGTGTTTATAAAAAAAAAGAATATAAAAAAAAAATTATTCAAATAGCTGTGCCAAAAAAAAAAAAAATACAACAATTGCAACTTAGTTTTTGTTTATTTTTTCTTCTAAACTTTCAACTTTCGCAGTTTTTATGTATGAACATGTTTTTTTTTTATACACAACATATTTTCCAACTGTATTTGTTTTATTATTATTATTATTTCTATTCAAGTGTATAACTAGTGTTTTTTTTTTAATTTTGTTTTTAAGTTGCTATAAATATTGTTTTATATATATATATATACATATATAAATATATATATATATTTTTGTTTTATATATTTTAATTATTATCGTTTACGTTTTTTTTTTTTTTGTTGTTTTTATTTATTTATTTTTTTTTTGTTCTTCAAGAAAAAAACGTGCAAACAATGTGTAAAGGGGAAAGCCGACAGCCGAAAATAAATAAAATGCTTTAAGAATACATATATATATTTACGCATGTATATATATTATTTATTTTTTTTTAAATACTTATATATATATATTTATATATATATAAATATGTATTTAAATATATGTAAAGCAATACTAAAAGACGCGCTCTAAGGCGTGCGCTTTCTCTCTCTCTCTCTCTCTCGTTCTAACGCTTTTAATATGTCTATATTTTTCACTGTTATCACTATTTATTATTTATAACAATATGTCAGACATTAATTATACCGGGTCGCATCAGAAACACCCGGTACTGTAAACTGCACGATGTAGACGAAAGAAATTAATTTTATTTTTTTATGTTCGCTACTGCCTTTTGTTGAAATTATTGCCTTTTTTTAATTTTATAAACTTGACGGTTTTCTTTTTTTTATTTGTTAAATTTTTTTTTAGTTATTGCAGTTTTGTAGTAAGCTGAAGTTAACTTATATTTATTGAGCGAGAATAAAAATAACATTTTCAAAACAAATATATATATATATAAAAATAATTTTTTAAATAACAGTTTGACGAACATAAAGTTTTTTCATTACTTTTGAGGGCTTTTTCGTTTAGTTTTGCCAATAAAATTATAGAAAACAGACAATTTTTTTTTTATAAACTCTAAACGCGCGATTTTTTTTTTTTTTAATTTATTAAGCACTGTTAAGTGTTATACATGCTGTTATATATGTACAAATGTTATATATACCCGCCTGCACTGTACTAAATGTTATAAAACAATAAATTTTGGAAAGTGACAATTATTAATGTTTTGGCATATTTCAAGCATTAAATTGAGCAGCTATGTGGTTGAGTACAGTTGGAAACTTTGAATACAACTAACAATTAATTCAGTTAATTCGAATAAAAGAAATTACTCTTAGTTATAAATTAAGACTCTTTCTATAGTTTCGGACAATCCTGCAGGTTTTTTTTTTTTTGGAGTTATCAACTTTGTTTTAATGATTTTAAGTGCAAATCCCACAGTTTAATGCTTGGTTTCAATTATCTAGTTTATATCTTCAAATTGGCAGCGTTATAGTAATTTTTAAGGGCACAAAAGAGCCAGAGCTAATGTCTAGTGTTTAGTCGTTAGCTATAACTGTATTTTGACTATCTTAGAACCAATATTTTAGAGCAAAAAGAGAGCTGATGTCTCGAAGAGATAGCTTTACTTGGGTTTTCGACGCAATATTTTAGAAAAATAAAACTGTGTGCACTGCAACTCTTGAAATAAATCTTTGAATTAAAAAAAAAAAATCAAGCAATTATTTCGTATTTAAGGGGTTTATTGAAAAAGAGTGGTCAAATTTAGCATTTAGCTACTTATATAACTAAAATAAATAAATAAAATTTTTTTTTACTCAAACTTTTGCATGTATGTTCTATATTCTATATATAGAGTATATTGAAAGACAAATAGATTTTATTTATTTATTTTTTATTATTTAGACTCGATTGTTTTTTTTTTTTTTTTTTTTTGCTATAAAAAAATATGTATTCAGTTAACAGTTAAGCCCAATTTTGATGCATTTATTTTATTTAAATTTATTATTTATTTAATAAGCTATCCTATGCTGTAGTAGCCCCACGTTAGGCGCCAATTTATTTTTATTGTTTTTTTTTTTTTCTTTCTTTCTATTTTTTTAGTAAGGCTGTACAAATGCGTGATTTTGATTTAATATTATTTGTTGTACGACGACGAGTATGTAAATTAATTACATAAAATATTTCGCAACAAAAATGTTGTTGTTGTTCTATAAAAAATCTACACTATTAACATCTTGTTCATCACTTTTGATTTATGTTTATTATATAATATTGTGCTTTTCAATTAACTAATATTAAATTAGTGACATATGTGTATGAATATATATACACACTTATATATATATATATATATATATGTATATGAATTGCATTTAAGCGCCGGTAGACATTATAATTTTTTTTTTATGTTTAATTTTTGCGTATTTTTGTTTTTTATTTTGTATATGACGTTGTTAATTGGTTCTTTCGTCTGATTGATTTGGTTGATTGGTGTTTTCTTTTCTTTTAATATATTAATTTATTAACTATTATTGCTGTTTGAAGATTTAACTCATTTATGTTTGTTGTTGTTGGTAGACAGTAGAGAGTGTGTCAAAAACTTTCTCTTTATTTACACATTGTCTGCAAGTGTGTGTGTGCCGTCATAATTTTATTATACATATGTAAACATATATACATGCATTTTTAATGTATATATAAATATATATATATTTAATATTTAATTTTTTATTTGCCATAAAAATGAAAACATTGCTTATTGCTTGCCTTTTCATATAACAATTTGTCTTTAAGTTTTGATTATTGCATATTTTGGTGTTCCTTTTCTTTTTATTTATTTATTTACTATTTTTTTTTTTTTTTTTTTTTAATTTTTTATATATTTCAAAATAACTTTTTCTCTGCTACGTTTTTATTGCTTCTTTGTTGTTTGTCTAAGTATAAATGCGCTTTTATTTCTCTCAGTGTATTTTGTTGTAAAAATATTTTTGTGAATACGTCGCCTAAAATTATGTTGTTTTTTTTTTTTGTTTTTGTACTTTAACAATTTTTAAAAAGAATTTATGCAAAATAAACACTTTACGCTTTTGTTTAAATTTGTTTAACTATTTTTTTACACATACAAAATTTTATATTATAAATTAATTACAATTTATTTGTGTCGAAGTTAATAATTGTTGCTTTTTTCGTTTTTTAGAAATTTTGTAAATCCAAAAAAAAAAAAAAAAACAATTAACCAATTTTAAACAATTGCGCGCATATAACCTGAATAATTATATTAATAATAATTAACCAAAAAAAAAGAAAAAAATGCCTAAATTTTTCAGTGTAAAATATATGTTGGTATATAAATGTTGACAAATAATATTTAATAAATAAATTATAAAATATATACCTATATTTGTGCATAATTAATTAATTAATTTACACAAGTGAAGTATATTACTTTTTTTTTTTTAACTGGAAGTGTAAAAAAAATTTTGTAAAAAAAAACTGCTTTGTATAATGCAGAACAACAACAAAATAAAAAAACGACACTGTACTTTATTTTATATAGAATTTGAAAATAGTTTAAAAAAAATAATTACTTGCAACAAATATAATAAATACTTTTACAATTAAAATAAAAAAAAATAAGTGTCGTCTAAAAATTGTGTTAGAAATTATGCAAGTAATTTAGAAAAGAGTCAAGTAGTTAGCCAAGTTAGTTACTATTGTTGAAAGACCCTTTTTGTACATTATTATATAAAATAAAAATATTGCCGAGTCTAAAACTTTTTTGTTTAATACGATTTGTGACGACGTACAATTAATTTCCAATTTTTGTTTTATTTTTTTAATTAAATAACTATTGAGTATTGCTATTAAACTAGTTATTTAAGCATATATTTTTTTATATGTATATATATTATATATATATATATATATATATATGTACATATAAATAAACCTTTGTTTAAAATTTGAGAAATCATTAAGCGACTCACTTTGCATTGCTATTTCATCGTTATGGATTTTATAGTTTTAATTTTTGTTTTTAAATTTAAATATGTATTAAAAATTTGTTTCTATTTATTTATTTTTTTTATTTTTGCTTTAGTTATTTGTTAAAGTGTTTTCATTTGTTTTGGTTTATCATTTATATAATGCGTTGTTGTTATTCTTGATGATACATTTTTGTTTTTTAAATTAAAAATAGCATGAAAAATTTTTCATTATCGGTTTTTTTTTTTTCATATGGTTTTGGTTTTTTTTTTTTTTAATATGTAGTCTTTATCAACTTCTGATTGGCTGCCCCCAATACACAATTGCTTCACGATTTTTTCACTTGAATTTTTTTTTCTTTTTAATTTTTCTAATTCTCTTTTAAAATTACTTGGGAGAATTTTCTCGTTATATTGTTTTGTATATATATATATACATACATATATATTTATACATATATATATTTATATAGTATACGTATAAATATTTATATATATAATAGATGGTAAGTAAAAATTAGTTTTATACTTATGTAAAATATTTAATACAAATATATGTATATATATATATACATACATATATATATATATATATATATATATATATATATATATATAATATATATATATATCTAGCTGTATATAAACATTATCATTGTTTTCTGTAGAAATGTAAAGATGCGTAGTAAGTGTCTGTTGTTGTGTGTGTGTGTTCGTTTTTCAAGTATTAGTTTTTTTAATACTAATATTCAATTTTAATTAATATATAATACCTAGCAAAAAATGAAATGCTTACATACAAAAATGTATATACATATATAAATATATATGTATATTATATATATATATATAATACATATATAAATTCATATATACACACATATGAACTAAAATGTATATATATACGTATACATAAATAAAAATACTAGACCCAAGAAAACACAAAAATAACAAAAAGAAAATAAAAATAAAAAAAAAAAAATTTTAAAACTAAAAAAGAAATTTAACGTACATTGTAGTATACAAATATATATACATATGTATGTATAAATTATTTTTATATATGTATATATAAATATTTATTTATATGTATATAAAAGTATTTGTATATACATATATACAGCTCCGAAAAAAAAATAGCACCAAAGAAATCGATGACGATTGATTTAAGATAACAGTTAATATTATTGATTAATTGAACTTTAATGAATGCAGAAATCTTAAATATAATGTTATTAAAGCAGTTACACAATAGAATTGATTTATATTAAGTCTTTCACTAGGTATTGGAAATAAAATAGAAAAGTTTATAAAAATTGGCGAAAAAAAAAATAGCACTGTTCTTCATTGGTGCACTAAAAATCCAAAAAACATTTGGAATGAACTACCAAACCTTTTCAATATTATATAAAATTAACAAAAGTAATATTTTAACGAAGTTAATATTTGGTCACCTTAACCTTTGTTAGCCAGAACAGCTGCACACCGTCTTGCCATCGAATTGACTAAATCTTGGCACCTTTTCACAGTTATACTGGCCCAACCTTCTTTTACAGCGGCCCATAGTTGTTCATTGTTGGTTGGCTTTGCTGCAGAAACACTATCTTTGACGTCAGTCAAAGATTTTCGATTGGATTAAGATCCGGTGACTTTGCAGGCCAGCCGATTACATGAACATTGCGATGGGTGAACCACTTTTTTCGCTTTTTTGCTGGTATGTTTTGGATCATTATCGTGTTAGAAGACCCAAATTAACGGCATGGATTCTTCAGCAAACGGCTTCATCACTTGGTCAAGTATATCAACATAAATATGCTGATTCATTACAGTTTTTATCCAATGATAAGGTCCTACACCATAGTACGAAAAACTGGCCCACACCATAATGCTAGAACCACCATGTTTGATCGTTTTGTTGGTATATTTAGGATGATATTCTTTGTTTGCCGGACGTCTTACATAAACTCGCGAACCTTTCCCACTGTATAACAGAATTTTTGACTCGTCGGATCATATAATACTTCTCCACTTTTCTACTGGCCATTTCAAATGATCTTTGATAAAACTCATTCGTTTGGAAACATGTTTCGGAGTCAACAATGAAACCTTTCGAGGACTGCGAGCGTTTAATTAATGTTTGCGAAGATAAGTGTGGACTGTCTGAACGCTTGTATCGATCTTCAATTCATCCTTTAGCTCAGTAGCTGCCTTAAAAGGACTCTTTTTGCTTTCGCGAAACAAGCGGTTTTCTAGAAGTGGCGATATTCCACAATTCCGGCCGATTGTTTCTGTCTTCTCTTCATAAGTTAGAGCATTGTGAATCATTTTATTAGAGCAGCCCACTATTTCACCCACTTCCTTGTACGTTTTGCCCTGTGATATGAGCCTTTTTATTAACTCGCGATTTTCAGCTCCACAATGTTGTTTAGCACGACCCATATTGAGGAAAAAAATAATTTAAACTCCAAATTTTTAATACAATTGGTTTTTAAATTAAACAATTTTTTTAAATTTGTTCACTTTTTCTATCAAATATAAATAGTGCCTTCTCTTCTTGCGATAATGCTGAATAGTGCTATTTTTTTTTCGCATGCTTTTGCGTTTGCCTCATAAATTTATTACTGTAAAAAAGTACCGTTATATTTTTGTACAAAATGTTGTTGCTTCTAGAAAGCGAACACATTGTATAGTTGTAAAGTACACTGACTTTGAAAAATTGTTGCCTAATTTTAAATTTATTCCACATTTGCTTAAGTTTTCAACATCAGTGCTATTATTTTTTTCGCAACTGCATATATATATATATATATATATATATATATATATATAAATAAATATACATAAATACATATACATTTGCACAATTTAATACGTTTGTGTTTGTTTCTGTCTGTATGCGTTTGTGTGTGTGGCCTTTAGTGCTTTACTAATTTAAAAACAAAAAAATTATTTCAAAGTAAAAGGTGCTTCAATTAATTCAACGTCAGCTTTTTGAAATTAAATAAAACTGTACACAAAATTAAAATGCAAAAAATGTATGATCAAGTTTTACGAGAATTTGAAATATTGTAGACAACTCTATATATTCTTCTTAAATATTGCTTGGAAATTGCTGCATTTAAATTTTTCGAATGAATTGATTTTTTATTTTAATAAGTTATTTAATAAGCTATGCTGTCTGTACTAGCCCCACGTTAGGCGCTAATAATTAAAAAGAAGAAATTGAAGTTTGTTGTTTTTTACACTTTTTAGGCCCTGTACCGAAGGTACAAGAACCTATTGGTTTTGGGCAAATGTATGTAAGAGGTAGAAATAATGGTCGGAGACCCCCAAGTTACCACCATTATGGTGAAGAGCGATAGAAGAGTCGATATAGCCTTGTCCGTCTCTCCGTACGTATGAACGAAAGCATCTCGGAAACGGTAATAGATAGAGACTTCGTTCTTTTTGCATTCGACTAAGACTTAAAGCTTCGTTATGACCGCAAACACGTTGTTTGCAGTAAGAGCATACAATTTTGTGCAAAAAAAATCGTTGATATGTTTGTCAAAATTAATATTATATAGACTCGCGATAAATTGATTCGATATATATAAATATATATATATATATAGTTGACTGTTGTTCTATGCATTTTTTTTTTTCAAAGCTGATGCAGACGTGAGATACTATTTTTTTTAAATATGTTTCAAAATTTAAATTTAATAATATTGGCAACAAAAATGCAGACGTAGCTAAATACTATCCGTTACAGTGTTCAACAAATACAAAAAAAAAAAACAGTTAATTTATCATTTACAAAAAAAGAAAGTATTATATTGCACGCTAAAAGAACTTTGTTCTTAATTTCATTTACAATAAAAAAAATATACGAATGATTTAAAACACACGCAATAAAAAGAATAATAATAAAAATTCAGAAAGCCATTGACACAAACAATTTTAAATTTTTGTACAATTAAACTACGTATTTATTATATAAAATTAATTAATTAATACAACAAGCGAAGTTATACAACAAAATTCGCCAAATTATTGCTTCATTATTAGCTCAGATACAGCTAGATAGTTCGCTACATAGATACACACACACACACACACGCACACACACACACACACGCACAAACATAGACACAATCAAACTTTATAGTAATAAATAAATAAATAATTAAATGAATTTAATGTGTGTGGGTCTTGCAATCATAAACTTTTAAATTATATTATTTTGAAAACTTTGTGCGTGTTTATGAAAATGATATTCGTATGTTAAGTAATAAATAGATTTATAATTAATACAAAGTATTTTATTTATTTTTATTTTGAAAGACCCTTTTTTTTCTTTTGTAAATTTCAAAATCAATTAGTTAGAAATATTATCAGTTATTTTTTAGCAGCAATATTGATTTTAGTTTTGAAAAACAATAACAAAACAAGAACTAAATAATTTAATTACAAAAAATAATATAAAAAAAAATAAACAAACAACACAACTGTCTGTCTGTCTTTTTTCGTACCAGTGTTCCTATTATTATAAGTCCTTAAAGTGGGGTGGAGGAAAAACATTAATTTCGGTAAAACCGAAACTTTCATACATTTTACACAGAAGCCTCAAATGATTAACAGTTTGTTTTTTTGAGATATTATGTAGCAAGAAAAATCTTACGAAAATTATTCACAGACAAAACTGTCCTAAATTTGTCAAATTTTTTAGCAGTTTATGTTAAAAAATTCTCACTACAAACTGTTAATACAAATTTGTGCCCGACTGGCTTGCAGAAAATGTTTGAAAATTAAGCGTGCTACTTTTCTTTGAAAATAATGTAAATGTTATTTAATTGTATATAAAAATACAACAAATTTAAGTGTACATGTATATAACTTCACAATGTTGTTGTAAGTAAAATTATTAAAAAAAAAAAAGAAATATTTAATTATTATAGAACAAACTTTTCGCTTAAATATTTGAAAAACAATTTAAAAAAGTGAAAACGCTTGCAGCACTACTACTATATACTTTAATATTAATAATTAATAGAAGAACCTACTAGCGTGTGTCTTTTGATCGTTTCTTGACTGTCTTGTTTGGTAAAAAAAAATATATATATATATTTATATATATATATATATATATATATATGTATATCGATTGCGTGTATACAAAATTATATAACATGAACAATAAAATATTTATGTATATATAATAAAAATTATAAAAAAAAATTTTAAATACCAATTAATAAAAATAATGTTAAAAAAAATAAATTTTTTTTAAACAATTCTCAAAAAATAGCACTTAAATTTGCTTGATATATGTTTGTTGTTGTAGAGTATATGTATGTAATATATATATATATATATATATAGTAGTAAGTAATAAATTTTCCTATACATGCATATGTATATATATACATATATATGTATATATATATATATATTGTATGTTAATGTTATGTCAAAAATTGAATTTGTTTGCTGTTGTTTGTTGTTTACTGTACGTTTGTATTTGTTTATGTGTAGATATTATATATGTATGTATATGTATAAGAGGTGGTTCCTTCTAAAATTTATGTTTCATGTATGTGTATATATAGTTACATATACATATATATATATATAAATATACATATATATATATATAAATATACATGTATATATGTATATATACATATATATATGACAATAATATAATTAATAAAAAAAAGTTGTAATAGTAATTATAGTGTAGTGTCGGTAATAGTAATAATAATAATAATAATAATGAAAACAAAACGCGTCCTAACCTGCTTCACTATCACTTGAATCGCTTGAACTACTATCGCTTGAACTGGACGATGATGAATCGCTTGAACTAGAACTAGATGAAAGGCGATTGGCTGGCTGAACAGTTTCAACTTTATTCGATGTTGTTGTGTCTTCTGCAAGTAAATTATTAAAAAAAAAAAACAAATATTAATAATTAAATAATATATTAAAGAAAATATTATTTCTGCGATTTTTTGTTACTCAAAACCACAAGGGGGGATAGCACGATGAGAGAAAGAAAATGCTAAAAAAGCATGAACCCGGGTAGAATCATATGAATATTTTTTTAGCATATTAGAGTTGGTGTATGAGTTTTTCGAAGTGCTTAACATCATCTTAATCAATCTCCGCCCAGCACGGCACACATACGATAGCATGAATATGAATAAACGAAGCCGATATAAAAATGTCAATCACTAAAATCCAGGCCATACTAAAACAAAGTTTGTCATTTTTTAGCATCAAAGTACTCACAACGTTTTTATGTACAAGTGATTTGAATTTGACAAAAAAAAAGGATATTTCAAGGAAAGAAAATTTCGCTGGATTATTCATAACAACAACAAGAGTGTGTCGATGAACTCAGTTCTTTGTATGGCGAAAAACCAATATCAAAAACTACCTTATATCGCTGGTAGTGTGAAGGTCGCCCAAAATCGGTTGTTTTGGCACAAAATATCGTTGCTATGCCGGAACTGTTAATGCGAGATCGTCATGTGACATACCGTGAGAATGATAGAAATGTAATTACTCTTTGTACTATCTTTAACCAAGAAAAAAAACCGCTCTTTGATGCCTTTACAGCGGTTATAAAATTTTGTCCTGCGCCAAATACGGATACGCCGACTTAAATACAAATACAGTAGAGAAATACTGTAAAAGACCCCACCCATTTATCGATTATAAACGCCTTTAACAAATAAATAAGTTTTATCTTCGCCTGCAGGGATATACTTTGCTACTTTGGGATCAGCCATGTCAGTACAGCAAGAGATGCATGAACCCGGGTAGAATCATATGAATTTTTTTAGCATATTAGAGTTGGTGTATGAGTTTTTCGAAGTGCTTAACATCATCTTAATCAATCTCCGCCTAGCACGGCACACATACGATAGCATGAATATGAATAAACGAAGCCGATATAAAAATTGTGTAAATAACGGAGAATTTTTAGTTCACAAAGATAGGATATTCCAACGGTTCAACAGCACAGCTACTATTGCTAACAACTAACAACCAGCAAAAATATCTTCAATAATTTTACCACTGTATATGGTTAGGCTTTATTTTTTCAACACATACCTTTTTTGGTTGTCTTCTTGCTGGCGCCCAATTGACCCGTGACATCTTGTAAACGTTTTTCCAGCTCTTGTTTCTTTTCCGCCATTTGTTCATCTTTCGATTTGCCGGATGGTTTTTTGTCTATAAGAAAAATGTGTGCGTGAACGAACAAGAAAGAGACAGACAGAGATAGAAAGAGAGTGCGAGAGATAGATGGAAAAGGACGTAATAGAGAGGGAAAGAGAAAGAGAGAAAGAAAAAGAATATACATTAATAATGTTAAAAATAAATAATAATAAATACATTTATATAAATATATATCAAATTATATTCAATAAGATCTATGCACAAATGCGGCCTAACATTTTTTCTTTTTTCAATGTTTAACATTTAATTATAATAATTCAAAACTAATCACAGAAATAATGGGGAGTCGGCATAATTTAGGTTAAAGCTAATGATAATTTTTTAATTAGTATTGCCGCACATTTCATTTTTTTGTTAAGTTTTTTAGAAAAATAATTAACAAAACTGAAACACGTTATTTGACAAATTTTTAGCTATTAGTTACTAATCAATCGTTACATACTTATTATATTTTTTATATAAATTATAATGCTGCTCAAAAATGTTACAACAAAATAATATACATATATAGTAATAGATTGAAAGAGAAACAGACACTACTGGTGGCGTTGCTGTTGGTTTACATAATTTGAAAGGCTATGAAGACAATTGTTTTGAGTTGCTAATTTTTTTAAATAGCTAACACCCCCAGCAGTCTAACTGTAGCCTATACATGCTTTAAATATATATATATATATATATATATATAAAATACAACATTCAGAAAGTGAAAAATAGACAATAAGATTAATAAAAAAAATAAAATCAAAGAACTATATCATATGTATATATTACTGTTAATCAAATTTTCACTGGCATGCGTTAAGTTTAAAATTGAATAAATTAAAACTCTATTATAAAATTTTGTTGTAATATGAATGAAATCAACGGACAATTTTCTATATGAAAGTAAGAGTTATTGAACCACCCCATAATGGAACTATATCATTGCAACTGTCTTTAATAGCATACATTGGTAGCTAAATAAATTATGTTATATGAAGAGCAAGAAATATTTGTATGTGTTGCAGCAAGAATGTCGCAATGCCACTGCCCCTGCCCATTGTTTTTCCGTTTCGTCTATGTAGGTAGCTAGTTTTAATTTTTACATCTTATCTTCTCATAAAAAATATGTTATTTTTTATACTATCAAATATTTACTGCTTATTTGTTCTTTTCAATTTTAAACTTAAAACGCTAGCAACTATTTTAAAGGACGTTTTTCAACAAAATTGTAAGTAAACTGTATAATTAATGACGGTCCAAAATAATTTTCTATTTAAGTAAAAAATTTTAACTTGTTTCTCGGCCTTTACATATACATAAGATACATACAAAAATAAAATACCATAAAATAGAATTTATATAAGCGAAAACAACCAAAAGTATACATCTATAATAATTATTAAATATATTAAATAAAATATTGATTGTGCTCAGTTCATCCAATTAACACGTTCACTACTACGCTTTTATATATATTTTTTTTAATGTTTTAATGTTTCATTATTTCGTTTTTCGAATCATCTGCGCATTATAAATATTTTATTAATATTTTTCTCTTTTTTTTCAAGTGTATTGTTTTTTGTTTGAACCTAAAAAACTTAACGTTAAATAAGAAAAAAAAAAAAAAAAATAAAAAAAAAATTAAGATGTACAAAAAATAATACGTAAAAAATTTTGTTTGAATCATATGTAAAAAAAAAATTAAATATATAATAAAAAATAAATTAAATTTAGAAGAATGGAATATCTTTTGAGTTAAAAACGGACAGAATTTAATTTATCACAAAAAATATTTCGGAGTTTTAGTTAACCAGTTCTGGTTATTATGGTTCATAATGAAAAGCAAGTGTTAGCAGCTGTTTTGGTTTGGAAAAGCTTACTGCGTAGAGCAAAGCATTAATTAATTAAATTTAGTGAAATAATTTGTATAACAGTTGAAGCATTATACATTCAAAAATAAATTTTAAAGAAAGCAACAAAATTTAAAAACAAACAATGAAATAAATTAACATATGTGTAATATATTCAAAATATAATTGTATGTTTATTATTTATAAAAAAAAAAGAAAAAAAATTTGTTAGAAAATTAAATTTGTATTTTGTACGTTTTTAACTCAAATATTTAAAAATGTTTTATTTTTGAAAATTTATCGTTTTGTTACTTATACCAATTGGAAAAAAATTGTTTTAAATGCAATAAAAAAGAGTTAAGCAGTCACTGCACAGTTTAAGCCGAATTTCTCAATATCTTGCTGCCGTTTAATATTTTTTTTATTTAATTTATAAAATTTAAAACGTAATTTTAATGCAAAATGCCTAGCAACGGTAGAAAACCGGCGCAGCCTAAACAGCAACTTTAACGCACGTAAAATTTAGTAAAACATTGAGAAACTGACACTTAAAATATTTAACAGCAGCTGCTTAAACTCTCTTCATACTAATTTGGATGTGTTGATATTTTTGTTTTAAATTATTTCGTTTTGCCTTTTCTTTTTTTTTTTTTGTACTACTTGTGCTTTATTATGTGTTTCTAGTGTACTACATCGTTTTTCTTTTTAATCTTTTATTTTTTTTTTTTTTGTAGTAACTCTAGAACACTTCGATCCTATGTATAGTAGTGCGTGCCATTGGGATAAACTTACAGTAAGGCTTACGAGTTTTTTTACGCAAACATGATGCCACATAGCTCTCGAGTTCGCGTAGCGTTGACGGCTTTAGTGTCTCGAAATCGATTTCAATTTCATCCGGATTGGAGTCACGCAATGAAGGCTCACGGTTCTGTATTATATGCACAACACGTCCAAGTTTGTCACCTAATAAAAAGTGGAAGCATTATATTAGTCAAGTGTTTGGATCAATTAAAATGTAAAATAGTAAGCAGCAGCTCAGCTCACCCGGTAGTTTATTTATATCCAATGACAACTGTCGCTTTTCATCGTATGACATTGGCTTAGCCGTATCTTCTTCCTCGGAATCAAAGTTCATAACTTGGTTAGGCTTCTTTTTATTGCTACCTCGCGCACCAGCGCCGGCTCCGGCATTTGCATTATTATTGCCACCACCACCGCCGCCGCTACTATTCTTTGTGCGTTTCGATGCATTATTAGTGCCACTTCCACTGTTTGCATTCGTACTAGCTGTGCCGCTAGCACCGCTCGCATTACTGGCATTGGCACTACTGGCTTTCGGTGCACGTTGACCCTTGACCTTAGCACCTTTACTACTGCTACCGCCAGTGCCTGCAGCGCCAGCAGCTGCACCCGCGGCCAAGCCACCGGCCAATGCAGCAGCTTTACTACTGCCTGTCGTACTGCCACCACCACTCGCTGCCATTGGATGATTCATTAGCAACGCTGTCGTAATTTCGTGTCCATGTAAATTGCTACCTTGTACACCCGTTGCGACGCCGGCGCCGCCAGCAACTATTGCGCCACTCACATGTGCCAGTCCAACACTAGCGCCGGCAGCATTCATATTAATGCCACCGCTAACACCAACATTACCATGTGCACCGCTTAATGCACCACTGCCGACGCTTGAACCTTTGCGTTTTTCTTTCATTTTCTTTTTGGCCTTCTTCTTGACTGTGGCCTCTTCAACCAGCTTGCGTATCTCCTCTTGCAAATCGAGCAGTTTCGCTTCGAGCAATTTCAACTTGGCACTACGCTCCTCATCTGAATTTGACTCGTTCTCCGTTTCCGATGTATCATCCGATGATGAATCTGTTGCGTCATGTTTTGTGCTGGGAAACGCATGTGCCGCCACCGCTGCTGCAGCAGCTGCATGCGCATTCGCCACTGGCTCATCGGGTATATTTGCGTAGCGCATTTCGAAGACATCTTGTAGTTTACGACCCATTGCAACAACATCATGATCTGGCGGATTATATTTATAACAGTTGGTGAATATCAATCGCACATCGGCCGCAAATTCCGGCGCACTCTTGTACTCTCGATTGTCCATTTTGCGTTTCACCGTGCCCAAATCCATGGGCTTTTTGATGATATCATGGTAATCATGCAGACCAAGCAGTTCCGCGTCGACTGGTTTATAGAATGGCCAAGCATAGCCAGAGTGCTTCTTTGAAAAGAGCTCCTTTAAAATCTCATTACACGATTTGAGCGCATCAGATAACTTTTCCTTTGATTTGCCTGAACCTGGTACGCCACCAGCGCCACCGGCTCCACCCATGCCGGGCACGCCAGAGACACCGAGTGGCGACATGGGATATGCGGAGCCCTGGAATGTAAGATCCTAAAGTTCAATTCATCGTACAATGGACGTGAATAAACAGAAAATAATAAAAATAAAAAAAAAAATATTTATATATATATTATGATGATGATTGATTATGGTTAGCATACAAAATTTGCAATGATGAAATGAGTAAAATAAATAAATAACGAAGGCGGCAGCCAAAACAATGTGAGTGTTGTTGTTCTTGTAAGTTATGACGAAAATGATCAGTTTGATATTAGAATGCACCCTACACATAAGATCACAAATGAAAATTGTAAAATTTTTAAATTTTTTTTACCACAATTAAAACAATTATTAGCACAATACGGACGTCCTTATAAACATGACTTTAATATGAATCATATTAGTCAGAACAAAAATGTCGGAAAGTCTAGTGTTCGACTTCGAGATAGATCTTCTTTTGAACTATGGAACTGCTTGGAGTGTCATAATTCCCTAAATTACAGATCCAATCTATAGATATAATTAAATCGTAGACAAATTTTTGTTTGCTTGTTCATGTGCGCATCACGCCTAAACCGCTAAACCAATTTGTATGAATTTGGGTATAGAAATAGATGGTATATTGGAAAAGCATATAGGCTACTTTTTGTTAAAATCAGATTGGAGGTTGCTCGCCACCCATATAAGCGATATACAAAATTTGTCATAGCTTTGCGTCCATTTAAGGTGCAGTGATGAAATTGGGTATGCATGGTAATGGGATAGGGAGAAGTAAGATCCATTTGAAAAGTGTGAATACTTTGGGTTAACTGGGTACATTTGCACAAACTCAATATGGGCTTTTAATACCTTTGGGCACAGAGTATACCCTTAAGCTTAGTAACTCCAATATCATCTGTTTATACTGACTGCCAATGTTTATGTTTAAAATTTGACTGCCAATCATGTTAACCGGCAATATAACAGACAGTTAGATTATAAAAGAATTCATAAGCTGTTAAATATCAACAAGATATTGAGAAACTAAGACTTAAAGCTCAACTAATAGTGAGACTGCTTACGTCTGGTCTGTCAGCGACTAATAATTGTTTAATTTTCAGGTCAATATTATATTAATTAGAATAGGTTAGTTACACAGAACAGAAAATAAATATAAAATAAAAAATTAAAGTAAAATGTAGAGTAAACCAATTTGTATGGTGAAAAGCACAAAAATGATTGTTCTTATTGAATGGTAAACGTACGTGAAGAACTACGTAATCAATTGATACTACTAACTAAAATGAAAAATTCTTAGGTGCAGCATTGTTTTACCAACTAATTCATGTGGAGTCGAAAATTAAAAATTAAGCTCCAGCAGCAACGAATGCAATTTAGAAAATTTTTTATATAGAGAGAGAAACAACAACTCTTTAGTCAGCTTGCTCGCCTACCTTTTTGTTCATTACCTGACGATTCGACTCACGACGTGTTGCTATTTTCGCTGATTTAGAGTCCATTTGCGCATATGGCGATTCAAAAGCATTCGCGGTAGGTGTCGTTGTGTCAGCCTTTCTTTTCACGCCTTTCTTTAGTTTCGCAGGCTGCTGAGGTGGCAACACGGCATCTACCACGCTACCAGTACTGTTTACATAAGCAGAGACAGCTGACGCAGTTGTTACGGCTGCAGGCATTGTTACGCCACCGCCTGCTGCGGTAACGCCATCCAATAGCGATGAATTTACAGCCGTTTGGCCAGCACCAACACCACCGACAACCAATGAACCAGTTGCACTATTAATAACAGCTGCAGACATCGGCAGTAATGTACCACCGGTAGCATGTGGTACAGTAACTGCAGCTTTTAGTGATGCCGGTGTGCTAGGTGATACGCTACCACCAATAGCTGTTGTTGTCGTATTTGTGCTACCCGGCACCGTGTGCGGTGGCACAGTGCTAATCGGTGGAATGGCAGGTGTTGTTGTTATTGTTGTTCCGCCGCTACCTCCTGTCGACGATACTGTACCGCCTAGCGATGACATTGGACGTGGCGCTGCTGCAGTACCACCAGCTGCAGCAATTGTTGTACCACTATTGCCACTACCACCACCTGGTGTTGCAGCGGTACGTGTAATCGCTGTACTGTTGCCACTACTGGCACCATGCAGACTGCTGTTAGCCGTTGTAACTGCTGTTGAAGCAGCATTTGATGTACTACCGCTAGATGTTGGTTTCGCCGGCGTACGTGCCTTTTTCTTGCTACCCTTCGATGTAACCGGCTCAAGTTCGAGTTCTTCTTTAGGCATCGATTCAACTTTCTGCAAGAAGACTTTTTCAAGCGTTTGCGCCATAACCACGACATCCTCACCGGGCTTGTTGTAAACATAACAATTTGAGAACATCGTATTGAAATCTGATATGGCCTCTTTAGCCGACCAATAATAATTGCTTTCTAAACGCTTCTTTATCGTACCCATATCCATTGGCTGTTTTATAATTTTATGATAATCAGGCAGATTTAGTTTCTTTGCGTCGACTGGCTGTTGAAAAGGCCATGAGAAATGATGCTTCCAAATAGCCTTCATTACGGTTTTTATGAGGTATTGCAGCTGATTTGTATTACGTCCGGGTCGTTCCGATGGTGGCACAGTTGGCGGTTGTACAATGCCATTAACTGGCTCCACGTACGGCTCATTGCGTGGCGGTGGTTCTGTTGTTGACATTTTTTACTTTATTAGCCTCCACCGCGACAGTGTCCTTTGGACAAATACAATAAATATATCGAAGTATTTGTGTTTCTGTGTGTGTGTGCCTTTAGTTAAGTGCGAATTGTTTAAAGATGCGTCGTGCGCGGTTTGGTCTTTCACTCTCAGTGCACGTGTGTATGTATGTGTGTATGTTATTGCTACGCAGTCGTTTTTTTATTTTCTTTTTTAATTATTAATTTGTGTACTAATAAGAGCGCTGTATGAAATTATTTTTATTTAATTATCTACGACGACGACGTTGTCATAGATTTATTTGTTAACTTTGAAGGGTTTAACAAGGATAACATAATCTGCACTTGCTATTGCTTGTCGTTTACACAATTTGGAAGTAGGCAATTTCTTTGCATATATGTATATGTGCTTTGTTGCGCTTAAATAGTGCCGCCAGCCAGGCAAAGGGCTTAAATATTTATAGCTCTCTAGCAAATTTCTTTTCCCTTCTACTGCTACTACGACTACACTCCACTGCTCCTCGCCGTCGTCGTCGTATCCACCACCGTCGTCGTCGTCTTCGCCGCCGCCGCCGCCGCAGTTTATGCGTTTATACTGTATTGTATATTTCTTTTAGGCGTCGTCGTCGTCGACGTCGTCGAATGTCTAGTTTTCAATGCTCTACTAGTACTGCTTGTTATTAATATGCTCCTGTTGCTACTGCCGCTGCTGCTACTACTGCCGTTGTTGCAATTGCCTGCAGGAATATAGTATACTGCGGGCGGTGCTGCTGCACTTATCTTTCTCTTTCGTTGTTGATGCTTTGATGCTAATGCTAATAATTTAATGCTGCTCCTCGTTGTATGCATGGCTCAGCAAAATTTGCGCAACTAAAGTGTAAAAAATTGAGCAATTTATTGAGATTTAATAAGTGTTTTTTAAGAAGTATGGAAAATATTTAAAATACTCACCATCACCAAACACGCCTGGGTGCCTTTAGTGATTCGCTTTCGTTGCTTGTATATAATGTAGCAAACATCATCTGCTGCACGGATCTTCCAACGTGTGCATTAATTTAGCAGTATTTTAAGCAAAACACTTGCCGGGGGTAGTATAGTATATGCAGTTAAATTAACTTCCTTTTGTTTTTTCTGTTTTTACTGACTTTAAGCTTATTATTTAAGAATGCATCCTTTTTCACGTATGTACTTGGTTGCAATTTAATATTGTTTAACTTGTGTATTTTGCTGTAACGAGAGAATTATAAAAATAAATTTATTATTTTAGAATTTACATAAATATTTACAACTAATTAATAGACGCACAGCACAGTGTATGTAGGCAGGCAATAATAACCTACTTAATTTAACGCGCCAACTTGTATTTGTTTTGATAGAAAGACGACGAATGCAGACAGACAGTGAGGAGTTTTATTTTTTTATGCAATTTTATTTATAAAAAATAGTATACAGCAGCTGCTGCGCTAGACACTTTGCCGTCAATCGAAATTTATTTATTATTTTAGCACAAAAATGCACAAACAAATAAGAGTAAGGCGCAAATTATTATTTACGATTTATGCGAAAAATAGCAACGCATTTTTTTTTCTTTTTCACTGTCCTATATAATATTTTGTACACTTTTATTTAGTTAATTGTTTATTTGTTGTCGTTACACTGTAGAAAAAAAACATTGTTTAATTTAAATGAGAGCAACACAAAAATTTGCCACAACTTTCCTGCTTGCTTTTTGTTTTTGTTTACACGACGCCGGCCGCTAAAATTTTGCTGCTTGCTGCGGCAAAGAATGCATACCAAACACAGAAAAAAAAAAAGGAAATGAATTGAATTGAAATGAAACGCACAAAAAAATAGAAAAGAATATGATGATGAAAAGAAGAAACCTCTTTTAAGCCATGTGTTTTCTGCTTCTTCACTATTTGCTATTGCTTTTTGCAGCCGCCAGCCAATGTTCGAAACGGCGGCGCGTCCCATTGCGTTTTTTCTCACGTTTCGCATTTTTTTATACACTTTAGCTTGCTTGCTTGCTTTACATTTTTCCACACTATAATATTATATAAAACAATAATTTTTAGCGTAATAATTGCTTTGCAAACAAACTTACGCGCTTATTTTAAATATATTTTTTATATGTTCATACTATTAAAACAGTAAAATAATAAATATAAAAATTGTTGGACGAAGAAATTTCTTGTGTGCAGTTTGTGTCGTTTGTCTGTCGTGTTTCGTTCGTTCGTTTATACGTTCGCCCTTACTGCATATATACGCACACACATACGTATATATATATACATATACAAAACATACACGCGCGCGCGCGTAGTTATTTAACATATATACACACCGCCACATGTACGAAAAATATTTTTCGAAATTCTCTCAAAAAGAAAAAACAAAAAACCGTATATATTTATATATACAGATAGTTAGCTCACTCATGCACACGCGCATATTAACTGTATAGCGCAATAAACGAAAGAGTACAACAGACAAGTCAAGAGCGCGCTGTATGTTGTATGCGTGTTAATTCATAGCTGTGTGTGTGAAATACAGAGAGAACGCAGAGAGAGCAAGCGAAATTGAGCGTGTATTATGAGTGCAGCAGTGACGTGTGTACGAAAAGAAATAGAATGAAG
The DNA here is from genome assembly GCA_035044805.1 of Leucophenga maculata. Lineage (NCBI taxonomy): Eukaryota > Metazoa > Arthropoda > Insecta > Diptera > Drosophilidae > Leucophenga > Leucophenga maculata. The sequence goes on from JAWNNP010000387.1 coordinate 894,971, forward strand.
GAGCGCACAAGTAAAAGTAGCGGCGCATAAGGGTTAAAAAAAAAACACAACAAAATTTCTACATTTAAAAATAAATAAGTAAATAAATTGTTTATGCATTGCTAAAAATTGGACAGTTTAAATTGCTCAGCCACAAATATTATATATTAATGTATCGCACTTTTGCGCTCTCGCCTTTAAAATGCTGTGCTTGTGTGTGTTTTCTAGCTGCGTGCATACAATGCTGTACGAAAAAACATTTGTTTTACTTGGCATAAATTCTTAATTTTACGCTGCTAAAACTTTGCTTCTTCCGACCAAAAATAAAAGAAAAACTAATATTAAATTATAAAACTTATTTACACATAAAAATGTAGACATATACATATGTACATGCACAATATGTAAATAAAATGAACCCCTTTCTTTGTAATTTAAAAAGCGCGCGCGCGCGCATCATTGTTTTAAAAAAAAACTAGAGATGCGAGCGAAAAAACTAAGCAAAGCGAGCAAAAGAAGTTCAGTTCAGCTAAACCTTTGCCGCGCGCGCAAAAATAAATAAAAATTAAAAACAAAGACACATGTTAACTGCTGCTTTTTATTGCTTTTGTATCTAGTATTTTCTTTTCATTTAATTTTTTTTTTGTTTTTGCTTACGCTTTGCTTTTGCTGGCTCGCTCGCTCTCTCTCTTTGCACCATCAAATTTTATGGCGGCAACACATAACATGTACAATGAAAGAAAACGGACGACGCCGAACGAGAAACGTTTAAGATGTTGAACTGAACGAAACGAAGAAGCACGTTCGCAGTTGCTGCTGCCGCTCACGAAACAAGTCTCAACTTAACTATGTAATTATGTAGTACAGTTGCCGAGCGGCGCGAAATAGCGTACGTGCAAAGAGTGTATATGTGTTGTTGATTATATATATACATATATATGTATATATTCATAACGGACAAGCAAACATACAATGAAAATTCAAGGCAAACACGATGTTTAAATGTTTATGTGTTTGTGTGTGTGAGTGCCTAAAGATGACATCGAGAGCGAGTGAGCGACGAGCGTAATCAACAAAAAGTGAGAGCACGCAGCAAAATGCAAGTACAAAGTGTTTTAGTTGGAATTTTGTTTTTGGAGCGTAAAAGGGTGGTAGGCAGGCAGGCATGGCAAACAGGCGGTCGGTCGACACAGTTCAAGTAGACCGAAGAAAAATAAGCAATAAAAGATAATCATGTTTTCCGTTTTACTCTACACTCGCTCGCTCGCAGGCTAACTGCTCTCCTTCTCATACGCTCTCGCAAAATTGTATTCATTGCTTTTTGTCGTTGATGTTGTTGTCGCTTCTTTTTGATTCATAAATAAATACATACAACCATAGCAACATAAAGGGTATGTCAACTGTTAAAGTTGTCATTAAATTTTTGTATTTTATTAATTAAAAAAAAAATACGTAAATTTAAGAAAACAAACATTTTTATACAAAATATTTAAATAAAAAAACAAATTTTCTTTCGAAAAATAATATATAAATTATATACTAGAAATTTTAGATTGGGAAAATGTTTTATGTAGAAATTTAAGGCAAAATAGATTTCCATGTAAAATTTACTAAAATTTGCGTTTGTTAAATCTTCCCGAAAGATTTGGATTTGTTGAAATGTGTGTTAAAAATATGAGCTAACTTTTCAATATCCGGAGTTCTCGAGAGTCAATTGTTTGCACAGAAAAATCAAATGTCCGGCATACACAAAGCTAATATATTTAATTTTTTCAGTATATATTTTGTACAATTTCTAGTCGCAAATTAATGTTTTTTGAATCGAAGGCATTGTTAATATTGTTTTGTATAAAAAACATGATCGAAATAAAGCAGCGGGAGACGACGGCCATCATTAGACTCATCGCATAATTTCACCCCATACATATATTTTCTGATTATGAGAAATTGAAGTCGTTCAAAAATAAGTTTAAATGAAAAATAATTTTATTCATTCAAACTAAACAAATAATATTGCTAGTTGAATGTCAAATATTTAATACTAATCCAATTTTAAATAGAAAGTAGTTGTATCAGATACAAATTTCTGATTGTCAAAGAAAAATCGGTCCGACTGCTATCTTGAACGCAAAGAAAAGTCAATGTGTTCACCCCTTTACATGCCTAGAAACCAAACGCATGGACCGATTTAGAATTTTTTATTTTTTTTATTTTTGCAATCATTGAAAATAAACTTTAGATTTTTCTAATCAATTTGATTAACCATAAAATTCATCTATAACGATTTAAAGTTGGTAAGGTACCATTAATTTGCCCTCTACCTCTTATTCATTAGCATGTTATAATTCCCATTTTGTTTTTGCTTTTACCAGTAGTGAGTTTATGTGCTTTTAGTCGGGTTTTTTGTATACTTTTCAGCAATTACTTATTTCTGCTTATTATCAGGCATAACTAGGCACACACGTTCACATTCTAGCAATATCTTCTTCTAACTCTCTCACACTAATGTAAATCTGTTAAGACATCATATTCGCCCACAAGCTAATAATAAAATGTATAAGAATTTTTAAGCATATCTGAAAAAGATCCGATTTATCCGATTAAATTTTGGCTTTAATAAAACAAATTAAATCAAAAACACTCAAAAAATCAATTGCATTTGCATGCAACATAATATTATTTATTTGAAGCACCCCTTATATGCAAATATACAGTGTTTTCTTTTTTACTTTTGCGTTCAAGTAAATTTATTTTTAGTATAAACGAGACAAAACATGTGAATGATTTTTTATATTTTGCACATTTTGGCTTTGTTATAATTAAACGAAAAAAAAAATATATTTTTTAACAAAGTTTTTTTTTTTCATATAACATGAATTAAAATATATGCAAATGGAACCGACAAAGAGAGAGAGAAATCGAAACAAGCGAGAGCGAGAGAGAAATCGAAACAAACGAGAGAGTGTGAAGTGCGATCAAACTAGCAAGTGAGCAGCGACTATATAAAGAAGAAGCAGCAGCCGCAGTCTGTCTAGCAGCAAGCAATAAAATTTTAAATGACGAGAAGGTAACTAAAAAATATACAAAAATAAAACCATTTCCAGATGATGAGCTGTTGCGCGCAAATGAGACAACATACTGGCGCCAATATATAGCTGGCATGCTTACGCACATGTGCATATTATTGCGGAATGTATGCCACTAGATAACAAACAAAAAGAAAATATGGCGGCAATATGCACATTACACAAATACACACACGACGCACAAACATAAAAATTGATAGCTTTTCGAACATTTTTCGCTCTTCGAATGTCATTTTTTCGAACTTGAAATGCAAAGTGTTTGCGATGGTAGCCGGTAGAGGCAGCCAAAAGTAACAAAAAAAAAGAAAAAAAAAAGCGCATGCCTAACCACCATCAAGTATATTTGTTGTTGCTGCTGCTGCTATTGTTGTTGTTGTTGTGAAGTACGTTTCTCATTGTGGGTTAATAAATAAATCGTGCTAACAATGGCACGATTTAAAGCCGGTTTATTGATAACAGCAAAAGCGCATCTCAGCATCAACGAGTTGACTGCATGCCGCCTTCCCAACTTATTCAAAAGTATTTATACGGCGATGCTTCTGTCCCTTATAAAATAAAATTGGCGCAAATTTTATAATAAAAAAAAAAAAACTAAATACAATTGTAGCAAAAATAAATAAAATACATACTCAACCACCACTCATCAGTGCAAAGTTGTAGTAAACAATAAAATATAAATACGAAAAAAAAATAACACGTAAATAGAAAGCAAGATAAATTATAAACAATAACAATGCCAAGCGTCGATATACTGCTCTGCTTGCTGCCGACTCAATGAATAAACGATGACGGTATTTATTTGTTTATTATGACGAAATCAGAATGGGTAGTTGCTCGGACGGACGAAATACTGAGCGGTTAAACGTCGTATATGAGAACACATTAACTATTTAATTGACAACAAATCTTAGAAATAAGTAAAGGCTTTTTTTTTTAGACAAAACAAAAACAATATTTGATCAGACTGCGCTAAAGCCGGGCTGCTGTTCAAAAAAAAAAAAAAAGAACAGCAAGGCAAAGTGTATATGTATGTGTCTGCTATATTTTTATGACTGAGTCATAATTTGTTCCAGTCTACCAAAACTCATAATAAATAATTTGAATATTCTTTTTTTAAAGAATCATATCAGCTTCCGTTATACAATCATCCATCAAAAATTATTTTAAACTTAATTTGTTCTTCTTTTTCGCGCTAAAATTATTGAAAACTTTTGAATCCGTCTTTAGAACTTTTTAAGCTGGGTTTTTTAAGCATTCAAAATCGAGCAGCTAGAAAACTTTAAATTTCTAAAACTTCCTCAGCAATTGCGCCTATATTAGCATATTTTAGGAATACATTTAAATTATTAAAAATTGTAATATATGTGTATTTTGGCTTTACTGGCGAAAAGTTTCCGGAACGAGTCCTATTAGGTTTTTTTTTTCTTTCTCTAAAGTGCTAAGCTAATATAGATATAATCCTCAAATTTCAGATCACCTAAAACAAATGTCGTGAAGTAAAAGCAATAGATCTCGCAGAACATGGCTTATATGATCTATCAGCTGATATAAATAAAAACAATAGCTACGGACATGTACAAGCCAATGAAACAAAATTTTAGCCCAAGAATTTCCTTTAGTAACATCCCTTCAATAAAATTTTAAGCTTTCAACACCATTTGAAGCTATTATCATAAACAAAAATAGTTTGTATAAACGAAAGAACAAGCTTTACATCTCTTTTATTAATGTTTTTGGTTGTTAATGAATTTTTACTCTTTTAGAGCGAAAGGCTTTTGACAGTCTTCAAGGAGTTACACACCATTATATTTGATCGATGTTGACTAAAGAAAGTTAAAAATATGAAATATTTTCTTAATTCGTTTGGCTGATATATTCTGTAGTTCACGCTAAGTTACCATCTAATAAGAAACTGTTAACGTCAAAGAGATAGCAAATCTATTTGTTTAAGAAAAGCGATATATGATTGAGTATATGCGCTATAACCAATATTTTATATATGACGTTGGATACCTAAAAATGAGCTTACAACTTATATATATATATATATATTGAAGAAAACTAAATCGTATATATCTTAGCTGCTTAAAACTAAAAACTGCAATGTACATGGAAAGATTTTTATTTATTCCGTACTTCAACTACTTTAAATACTATTTTCGAAGAAACATCCAATGGAAGAACGGTTTGTCTAAATGAATCCTAAATATTTACTTCAAGCCCATATATATATATCATAGTGATTAATACATAGAATTTATTACACCACAATCTTCTGTTTCATTAATTGCTTATAATTTGACCATAATGTAATGTTAGTTGGTACCTCAAATATGTGAAAACTACAATGCAGACCAACAACTATTGAAAAAGCGCTCATATATCACATCTCAGTTGTTTCCTTTTAACAGAAACGTGCCGATCTTCTAAGCAACCAAAGGTTATCAACCTCAGTTCTAATGGCTAAATAAGCCTCAATGAAACTGTTACAACAGCAAAAAAGTTGCATACTCGGAGAGGGTGTGCATGAAAAGGCTTTCCTCAACGAAAGCGTTGACATTTAAATGTTTTTTATCAACTAATTATTTTTGTTAATATATTGCGATATAGCTTTGTAAACGCAGCATTTTGTAGGTTTAGATGTCCAAGTTGCTCTTAATATTCCATTCAAAGTTGTATTGTTCTTTTTTTTTTTTGGACAAGACTAGGCCAGGGCTGTCTATTGGCATTATTACACATTTAATAATTTGTTTTGCTTTATATTTATACTATTAAGCCACTAATTTTTAGTAATAATCTACGAGTAACGCGTAAGCTATGAGTCGGACATCTGACTCCCGAAATAGTTCATAAATCTGCATAACTGTTCTGGCGCGCAAACTTGATTTCGATAAAAAAAAAGTTATTAAATATAAACGCCTGACACTCGATTGGAGTACAAACCTTTTGAATTCCTGTTTTTTTTTTCTTTTGTAGTATTCCACATAAACTTGTTAATCCAAAATTGATTTTATTTTGTTTGTAGCATTATTTACATATGTTGGTGTTGCTGTTGTAGTTGTTGGTGTTTTGAGCTTAATATTTATATGTCACAATTGCATTTAAAATGCATTTTTGTATAAATAGCACACAAAAATTTTATTAAAAAAAAAAATTATTTTTGTATATATATCAAAAAATTATATATGTTTGGAGGTTTTTTATGCGCGTCGCCTCAAGTAAAAACTATATTGATTGATTTTATGCATGCATACGTCGCACATACATTTATATTTTATACTTTTATAATTCTTTTAGACATTTTTTACACTTTATACTTAAACACGACTTTATAACAGTGTGTAACTGAAATATAAAATATTATATATATACATATATATTATTTTTTACATAATTTTTAATATAAAAAAAAAATAAAAAAAAGCGCAAAAATATTGCATTTGAAAATTGAACAAGCGGCAGAATGAAATAGAAACATGTAATATTGAGTGTTCAAGAGTGCGTTATGCTGAGAGAGCGATAGAGAGCGCGCGAGTAGTGTTGGCGGCAAGGCGTTGAATTTAGCACTTGTATTAAAAAAAAAAAAAAAATGCACTCATTTATATGTAAATATATATAGTTAAACACACTTAATTATTGCGCGTGGCGTCATTATATGTTGTAGATAGAAGAGTAATAATTTTGAAACCAACACAAAAAAAAAAAATTTATCAACAACAACAAAAAGATACTAGCGAGCGCAGAAAAGCCGCAAATAACGAAACGAGCGCGTACAAGCAACAACGAACGAGACACGACGACGATGATGCACAAATAAACGAGTGAAATTTTTGTTCGCTTCTTCTTCTTTGGCTTTGACGTTTTTCTTTCTTTTTAACTTTGCTTTGTCTCTCTTTATTTAATTGCTTTTGCTAAACACAGCCACTGCTGCTCTTCTACACCTTCTTCTTCTTCTTATGCTACTTTATCGTCATCATGGTGGCTGTCATTGTCTACTGCTGCTTCCTCTTCTTATTTTTTACATTTTCAAATTCTTCTTTCATTTTATTTTTTTGTCCATACATTTATTCGTTTCTATGAACAGTGTGTCTCACTCGTTTGTTCCAACACGCTCTCTCGCTTCGTCTCCCGCACGATTGTTTCCTTGCTAACCAAATACATACACACATACAACATGTATATTGAGATATTAAAAAAAAAAAAAAGAATTTATAAGAAAATTTTTTTTAATTTTTTCAAATGCAATTTTTTACTATTTATTTGTAATTTTCAGAGCATATTTTACACGCAAAATATTGTACACACATTTAATTAACGTATTCGCATAGATTTAGTTAATTTAAACAACTTTTTACCACGACTTTTTGCAATTTTAACAACACGTACGCGCGCGCGTTTCTTTCTCGTGCGGCCAACAAATATACAAAAATTTTTCGAAATTACTACTCATTGGGAACGTATGTGTGCTTGTGTGTGTGTATGCGTGTGTATGTAGCAGAACGGAATGCTAGTAGCAGTGGCTGCGTAACGACGATGACAGCGTCGCAGCTGCTATTCTATAATATGGTTGTGCTTGTTGTGCATGGCATTGTTTAACGGCTGCTTATATATGTACAAGTGAGATAGTCAGCTATTTGTACGCCAAATAATATATGAAAAGGAGTGAGCGAGTAAGAGCGAAAGCGTGTGTCTGTGTGCTGAAACAAAATGGCTGACTGCAGACAGCAACCGCGGTAGTGGCGGCAAGCATTTCCTTAAAAAATATATAAATTGTGCAACAAAATGTTTTTTGTTTGTTACTTTTCATATTGACTTTTAACATATTTATATGAGCTACGAACTTTGCAAGATTTTTGTCAAGCACTTGCAGTTGTTAATAACGTTTCAGTTGTACCAATTAAGTAGTAAAATTTATGTGAAAGAAAAAAACAACTTGAAAGTGCTATACAGCGACCACATCCGAACATGTGCCGCTCGTAGTCTAAGCGCGTCTGTACAGATGCTTTTGTCTAGTCAATCACTGCCGGTATACAGTGTAGAGATGTGCGAAAAATGATTTTGCAAATCTAGTGATGAGTAAAACAGTATAACTCTAAATAAATAAAATTTATGAGCGTTTATTTAAATTTTCAAAAATGCAAAAGATGTACATATATTAAAATTGTTTCTCTTTGATATTATTTATAGTCTCATTTTCATACTCGTCGCAGTGTTGCCACACAAAAAGTTTGGTTACTTGCATTGCAGAATGCTTAACGGATACAATACAATACAATTTTACGGCTAAATAGCAGCCAATGCGAAAGATTTAGTTTTTTCTAAATGTTTGTAAGTCTGAGGGTTCCGATATATTTTAATCCTCTTTATGAGTATTTTCATGCGCACAAATCAATAAACCGTACAAGTAACCCTATGTATCAAGAGGCGTTCGTAGGTTGTTTCAAATGGAATTTTGAACACTAATCGCTCACACACAGCACACCAGTCAATGGTGCATGATCAAGATACGTATGGCGCTATAAATCTATATAAAGCTAGAAGCAATTGTTTTTTCATGCCAGTACATTTCAAGAACAAAATAACTGTCCAATTATATTGACATCGGTTCGATAAAAAAAGCAAATGAGGCCGACAAAATTTCGATTTACACTGTACAATTACGGCGCTGTCAACTTGTCTAAAATGTATAGCTGTACAGATATGTCTAGTTAAAAGTTAAAAGCACCAACAGCTGTCTACGTACAAATTGAACTGCTCAGATGCGGCGCTGCTAAAGTTAAAAGCACCAACAGCACCATGCCTATAAGCAGCAACAACCTAATTTAGAAAATCGTTTCGTTTCGTTCTTCCAAAAAACAAGAATTGCAAAAAAACTAAAAAGAAACTATAAAAAAAGAGCATACGCAGAACGTCCACGACGGACATTACGTACATCTGGCCAAACACATTTCTAAATTGTGTGTGAAAATCGTACCCTGTTGAAACCAAAAAGAAAAAAGAACACAAAGAAGAGGCGCACATACACGCACACGCGCTAACCTCATTCAATTGCACATCGCCGCGTCGTAGACGCTATAAGATAGGAAAAAAACTAATAAAAGCAAACTTAAACAGCGAATAGCGAAAAAACAACAACAACAACATTAGCAACTAAGCAAAAATGCCACGCGGAAAGTACGTCAATCACAAGGGACGCAATCGTTACTTCACATCACCTGAAGAACTGCAACAAGAATCGGATGACGCCAGCGAAGAAGAGACCAGCTCCGGTGACAGTGATGACGAACGCGAAACAGCCGGCGGTAAGGCAACTACAAGCAGCAAAGCTAGCACAACGTCGACAACAGCCAGTGGCGGCGCTGCTGCTTCTGGGCGCAGCAGCAAACAGCATCAACAAAAAGCAACACGTAAAACAGCAGCACGCGCTGCAAGCAGCAGCGACGAAGATTCCGATGAGGATGACGATGACTCCGATGATGCTGAGGCACGTGGCGCCAAGAAGGGCGTAGCTTCACTCATTGAAATTGAAAATCCAAATCGTGTTACCAAGAAGGCTACGCAAAAAGTCGCCACTTTATCATTGGATGATAATGCGCCGCCGGCAAAGCCGGAACTATCACGACGTGAACGTGAACAAGTTGAGAAGCAAAAGGCGCGTCAACGCTACGAGAAATTGCATGCAGCCGGCAAGACAACGGAAGCCAAATCTGATTTGGCACGTTTGGCGCTCATACGACAACAGCGTGAAGAGGCAGCAGCAAAACGTGAAGCGGAAAAGAAAGCTGCCGAAACACGGAAAACAGGCAGCAAAGCCTAGTCCAGCGTTTGAATTGACCAACGTAGTAGTGGTAGCAGCAGCAGCGGCGTGTGCAGCAGCAATAACAGATAATCAACAGCATCAACTCATCAGAAGCAGCACTCTAAACGGGAAACGCTGCTGCTGGCTGCAGCTGTTTTGCTAATATTATAGATTTATTGTAGATGGGATTACTGCAATTGATGATCATTTAAAACACACAAAAAAATCTAAACCAACAATCTGTTCTTCGATTAGTTTAACTTGAGCAATTCAGAGATCTAATCTATTTAAATAAATTTCGTAAATATAAAATATTTTATATATTATGATAATAATTATGATGCTGCTGCTGTAGCTAAGATGATAATTGAATATAAATTGCATACAATTGTGCTTATTTTTTTATAAACTAAAAATTATATTTAATAAACCAAACTAAAAAATAAAAATGTAATATCCACGCAAAAAAAAAAAAAGAAAACTAGTTCTAAATTTCATGATAGAAACTCTATATGATAATTAAGAAATCATATTAAAAGCTGCTTTGTGTAAAAAAATCTGTAGACTAGCAAATTTCATGAAACACCTAAATTGATAAGCTTTCTAAGAAAGACGCTATTTACATTAATTCAAAAAGTAGAAAACAATCCAGACAACATTCCAATAGTCGGTTGCAATGTCGTCCTTATTATTTGGGAACAGCAAGCTCAAACCATATGTCAAACTTATGGTAGACTAGATAAGGCCGTCTAAGACTTTGGCGATTTGCAAAAAATAATTGCGAACGCTTAGACGAAAGTGCTGCACTTTGAGCTATTCTGTTGAAGAGGTATATTCTGATCTGTAACTGTAAAGCTGTGGAACATTCATAGTTTCAAGTGAAGAGTATTAAAACTTCGGTTTTACTTATGCTTGCATTACCTTAAACTAAGTCACGGAGTTCTTATTCACATATATAAAAAAATTATGTGAAAGCGGCAATTCCTCCTCTTAATTAAAGGCTAGTTCCATATAAAAAAAAGGTTCGAATACTATCCCCTATCATATCACCCCCGAGCGCGTTGAATGTACGGAAATTATATAAAAAAAAACCTAGTCTGGATGAAGGTTATGAAATTGTAATCGGTGCCGCCGATAGAGTACCATTACCAAAGCCATCAGCTAATGATTGCTGCTTTTGAAGAGCCTACGAAGTACTCCGATGTCCTGCCAGCTAAACTATGCCAAAAGCATAGCGTTGTCAACATAAGTAATCACCTCTCCGAGCATTGTGGGACCAAGAAAGGTTAATAAGCTTCAGAACACTTTGTTTACAAAGTTAATTGGTGGGAAATGTTATGGAGTTATATAATAACAGACGTCTTAGACGTTGGACCACATAAATTAAAACTCAGTAACGGCCTCTTTTCAAATATTTAAATATAAATTCATTTTTTTTATGGTATTTATTAGGTCATTCCTTTATTTATTTTGTTTTGCATCACATCTGGCAGCACCGGTTCACATATGTTATAGCAACTGCACAACAACAAATAAAAGACAATCTGACAATTTGCACACAGTTTGGATTCAGATTTTGTTTGCTAGTTTGCAAGTAATTTGCAGTTTGCTACCAAAAACCAAAAATGGCTTGTCGTCGTGACATTTCACCATTACTGCAAAGAGTTCGCGCCTTTCTGCTCGGTGTAAGTAGCGTTTCAGACCTAAACTGTTTGGGAAAATATTATTGCAACGCCGCTTACGTTATGTAAGGCTATTCTTTAGTTTTGCGCGAATTTTATTACGATTTTATTTGCTAACGAACGTATAATAAACAACACAAACTTCATATTACTTTACTTACATACAGCGCGAACACACGGTTGCGCTTCGATTCGAGGATGGCTTAGCTGAGCGTACACAACCACCACCAGAAATACCAGAAGGACCTTCGCATCTGCTTTCGGCCAACTATTACTGTGTGCGCGATGCACGCCGTGAAGTGCAGCCGCCCATAGATCTGGTGCAACAGAAATTGCTACTGGCTGAGAGTGCACCCAAAGAGGCAGCTGGTAAATTGCCCACGCCCGGCAAGGTTTATCAATGGGATTAAAATCAATGCCTGTCGGACTTGGTGCAGCAGTGAAATACAACTGTTGGAACTAGAACTAATTTAAATTGTTTTTTTTTTTGGTTTGTTTAAAAAATAGTGCAACAAAATTATTAGCAATAATAAGCACACGCGTGCGTTAAAAATTCTAACCAACAGTTGTTTCTTAAAAAAATCATAGGCAAAGGAACGGTTAAACTTAAAAGTTTAATTTATTAACAACAAATGTGATTTAGTAGAGAAGCAAATGCTGTAAGTATGTATATATCATGCTTACTTCATTAATAGACACGTGGTTTTAGACCCAGACACATGCCAGTAGCAGAACGTAAGACAATATTCGCTATTGGCTTAATGTCAGGCCCCAGCGGTAACAGCTCAAAGTGACGTAGCAGTTTGCTAATGGTGCTCTTCATCTCAAGCAACGCAAACTTTTGACCAATGCAGTTACGTGGGCCCGCTGCAAAAGGCGCGTAGGTAAAGGCATCAATTTTCGACTTGGCATCGGGTCCAAAACGATCTGGATTGAAACGTTCCGGTTCGGGAAAATAATCTGCATCACGCATTGCATGAAAGGTGAGTATTAAGATGTTTGTATTGGCAGGTATTAATTTGCCATCTGTAAAGAGTATGGGTTTATATTGAAAACAAAAGGAAATTACATTTTCTTTACTCACTCAGCACGACATCCTTCTCAACATGCCGCCCAATAATTGGTACTGGTGGATACAAACGCAACGACTCCTTAATGACGCACTCTAGATACTTTAGTTCACCTAGCTGACGCATTGTTACGGCTTGTTCTTTATCGTTACCAAGTACCTGTCGTATTTCATCGAAAAGGCGTTGTTGCACTTCGGCATGTCGCGAAATCAAATGACAAGCCGAGGCTATGCCACTGGTTGTGGTATCGTGGCCCTCAAACATAAATGTATCAACCTCTTCGCGTATATCAGCATTGCTAAGCGGTTTGCCGTCTACAGTTGACTGCAGCAGTACATCTAACAATGCCATGCGCTTTTTGGTGCCCAAATCGCTGTCTTCAGCAACAGTGGCTGCCACAGATTGATAGCAACCATCAGCAATTGACTGCTCTAGCGCGACACGTCGCTCTTCGATAACACGATCAGTAAAATTATGCATTAATTTTATATGATCCTCAAGTTCGCGATATCTTTGCGGTGCCATTACGCGCATCCAGCCATCGTAGCGTTCAACGGGACTCATTGAACGTTCCGCTGTTATTCTAGAGACACTGAGAGCCATGTTGTTGCATTAATACCATGTGTACATATGTATGTCATGTTTTACTTACGTTGTCACCGACTTAACATACGGAAAATCTGGATTCTTCTGCGCATTTACTTTAACACCCATTGCTGTCTCGGTTATAATATCCAAAGCTGTTAGACAAACCACCGGAAACATATTGATAAGCGTTCGTCCATCAGCGCGTGCGTACAGCGACTGCGCCATGACAGCACTTTGCTGATCGAAGACTTCAACAAATTGTTCGAGTATCTTGAAATGAAAAGTTGGCGTTATAATGCGACGACGCGTAAACCACTTCTTGCCGGTGCTAAGCAGCAAACCATTGCCCAACCATTTGTTAAGCAATAGATACAATTTATTCTTAGTGATAACTTGTTGACTGCTGAAGATAGCCTCCACCAGTTTTTGCTCGGCAACTAATAGCGTTGGTTCGTGTACTATCCATAGAAACACATTCTTGCCATGTCGTTCCAATAGACGTTGCTGAAAATCGAAAACGGCTGTGCAGCAAAAGAACGAAAGAGAGAGAGAGATAATATAGATATGCATTAAAACAAAAGAGATGCTAAGTAATAGTTGCTGCCTACTTTCTGGCGTTTCACGCAGCAATTGCAGTGCATTGCCCACCAATGGCAGCTGTTGTGGTCCCTTAATGCCCTGCTCTTCGAATACTTTATTGAACCGCCGCTTTTTTAGATAGTCCCAGGCAAAAAGCACTGTAACACATAGTATAATGCATTCAAGGAACATTTTCTAAGGTTTTTACTGCTTTAGGCGTTAGTTTTGGATTTTGGATTCGAAATATTAATATTTGAATTTCCTTCGCGCTCGAATGTTTAACGACTACTGTGCGCGCAGCTCTATTTGTAGATGAATTTTGTTAATTCGAACAGCGATAATTATGGCGAGATAATAAGTGCAAAGTAGCATTTTAACAATCCAACCGTTTTACTAAATGGTGGCCCCCACTCTGCATTTCTTGATAAGATAACTTCGTGGAAGCATTGTTAATTGTAAACGAACTGTCCGCACTTCAAAATTATACATTCCCGCCAGCCGCCCGCCACAACAGGAAGTTCGTTAAAAATTGTTGAAGTTTTTACAAAATAAAACTTTGGAGTGTTAGGTAGAATAAGATACACTGCACATTTCTAGGAATATATAATATAATAAAAGTGCGTCATAGATTCTTCTTCATCAGCGCTGCAAGCAGAGTCTGTCTGGTATTTGTGAATGCTGCAACTAGTCGCTCAGTTTTTATTCAATCTAAATACTAGTTGTACAGTTCTGTATGATATGACCACTCCTAAGCGTTGTCTCTATATTAATTCAACTGTCTGGAGGACGACGAAACTCCGGAACATATTCTGGGAGACTGTCCAGCTCTGACCCAAACCAGACACATGTATCTTGGCAATTACCAAGTGACCGGAGGGGTGTTGCATTCACTCAATCCTAAAAACCTAGTGGCCTTTTTCAGGGCAGTAGGGCTGGATGAGTTGCTGTAAGCCTACAACTGATAGGGCACAATAGACCTGTAAAGGTCGCAGTGCGTACTACCCCCTAATAATAATAATAATATTAATTCAAAGACCTGTTTTTAGTTTTAGTATTAAACATTAGCATGTATACTATACTGTAAGGACCCAAAGTCCGATCTCATCGATTCACATTTACATATGAAATCTACTATTCAACATGACTTACTAAAATATGTTTGATTTTGTATATCATCGTGACGCGACGTCACCGGAATCACCATATCGTTGACGTAAATAAAAAAAAAATAAAAAAAATGCTGCTTATCAAAAGCTAAAATATTTGCAAAATATGACATATGAAACTCGGCTATATTAATATCATAAAAAAAACCCTGCAAATCAAATGACGAAACTTATAAAACTTTTTTGTCACTAAAGAGCCCCATAAACTTTATATTAGCAGACGGCACCTCTCGTCGTGCAGTTTAGAATTTGTTCCGGCTTTTTTTGCATTATTATACTCCTCAACATGGTTTGGCAAAAGTTTAGCCATTTAAACAGCGTTTCTCCTTGTCGTAAATATTCGACTCTATGTAGGCCCTGTACCTATTGATTTTGCGCAAATGTATGTAACAGGTAGAATTAATGGTCCTCCAAATATCCCCGTTATGGTCAGGAGCGATAGAGCCTTTAATAAAAACGGATTTCGGAAACGGTCGTGCATTCGACTAGGACTTTGCCGGAATTTTACGATTTTATTTAAAAAATTATTCGCCTATACCTTTTTTGTTATTAATTTCCTACTTTTTTCTTTTGCAGCTAATTCGAGCGGCGTCCTTTACTGGTACAGGGCCTCTTACAGTCGGTTACGCCCGACTGTACTTTTCTTAATTGTTTTTACTTGTTTCATTCATGTTTTTGCTATTCAATGAAGCTACTTATTTATGCTGCGTTATCTGGCTGGGCGAGCCTCCTTCCAGTATTTTGGCATTACATTTTAAAGTTTCGGCTATATGCAGCTTTACATACGCTACTAATTGAATTGTATAAAGTATATATTTGCATTAATATTATATTGAATGAAATAATCAGCTAAATTTACTGCTTAGTGCCTGAAAAAGGGTGTATCTTCGTAAGAATATATATATAACCTATACATATGTGAGAATAAGTACTAACTATTTTTTGTTTGTTTTTCAGCCAGGAATCGACCTTTGAACACCATTTGCTTCAGCTTTTTATATACTGATTAATGACAATATAACATATCCAGAACCAGTTTGGCCGCAGCATCGTTTCATACTTCGAAATGTGTGGAATGTGGCGAGAAGAAGTACGAGAGTAGTTTGAAAACATTGTGGAAATTATTATTGATGCAAAAATGTATTCATTTATAGCTTGAAAAAAATTTATGGAACGTGCAATCTGTAGTGCTACAGTCTAGTTATAACTCCCAACGCATGCATTTATGTAGACGTTTGTTTGAGATCGAGAATAGATCGTTCCTATGACTTGAAATCTGTTATAATGCATCATCAAAATAACAGAATCAAGCAAAACTTAGCTTAGAAAAAAGTGAACAGGATTTCTGAACACCTATAACGCTCTGAATTTATTACACGACAGACCACTTAGCTTTTAGAAACTAAGCTTCTATCAAACAACCGAAGTGTTTATAATATCACAGAATTATTATAGGTGCTCCATAGAAATTGAATGAAAACGTAGATAGGCTATATTGGCTTACGGAACAATACATCAAGCTAAACAGAAAATATGTGACTTCAAATTAATTTATTAGGAGTACTGATGCAATTGATTTTCAGACAGATTCTACAGGCAATTTAGAATCTTTCAACAAATTTGCAGTCTTATCAAAGTTCTTTCTATTAAATTAATTTTAGTTCCGTCAATTCCCTTATCTTATCATGGTCACTCTCTCACTCGCTAACTTGCTCTACTGCTGTTATCACTAAAACTGAGAGATAATTAATTCAGCCGGACTTGGTACAATATTTTATTGTACCATGGATAAGCCATGTGAAAACCTTTTGCAAATCTGTTCTATAATAAAAGCAAAATAGTGAAATCGTCCAGTCGAGTCACGATGATATACAAAATCAAATACATATCAAAAAGTATTAAAAAAAAGTCAACCTCAACGTTTATATGTACAAATTTTTGATTGCACTTGACCCAAGATCAACTTGTACAATGTCTTATCGTCTTAACTAAAATACATCCAAATTTTTGACTTGTTGAAAATAAATGATTTGACTCTTCTTTTTGACAAAGGGCGCATGAAATGCATATTTTTAAGACCGGTGGCGAAGAGTTGGTTAGGAGTATGCACCAACTTTTATGCAAGATATGGTCAGATGAACGCATACCCTAAGACTGGAATCTCAGTCTTCTTTGTCCTATCTATAAAAAAGGAGACCCCACCCAAATTGTGCTTACTGTCCATCGCACAGTATCAGTGTGAAACATTACGACAAATACTGAAAAATTCCCGTCTGCACTAGGTTTCCCGGCAAAGAGCGTTCGCCTTTGCATGCTTCACTATTCAAGCTAAAAAACTTAACTATATCAAGAAAATGTCCTTAGAAACTAAAACACACACAAATAGGCGGAAGCTTCGTAGTATATTGACTACCCCTAATCTATCTTTTTCAATACTATGGCTATGAGTCGTTAAGAAAATTGCTCTGCAGTTGCTATCTGAAGAACAAGGCTAGATCCATTACATATTACTTAGCGGCATAATGAATATGTATGTATCTAAGTTTCTTTTAGCTAGGCAAACCCCACTTTTCAATTAGATGCCAGAAGCTTGTTTACCTACATCCTCAACCGAAATTTGATCCTATAAAAAGTCGTTAATGCCTATATCAGTTAATAACAATTCACCAGAGCAGTCTTTATTAAGATTCCAAATGAGTACGCTAATATTACAATCTTGGTTTCAAACCAACATGCATGCCCGTCGCGGAACGCAGTATCAAGCTTAAGCTGAGCACAACGTCCGGACCAAGCGGCAGCAGTTCGTAGTGTCGCAGCACTTTGCTAATGCTGCTCTTCATCTCAAGCATG
Source organism: Leucophenga maculata (assembly GCA_035044805.1). NCBI lineage: Eukaryota > Metazoa > Arthropoda > Insecta > Diptera > Drosophilidae > Leucophenga > Leucophenga maculata. Next base: position 912,770 of record JAWNNP010000387.1, read on the forward strand.
GCAAACTTCTGACCGATGCAATTACGCGCGCCTGCCGAAAACGGTACAAATGTAAATGCATCATATTGTCTGGTACCCGGTACATTGAGAAAACGATCCGGCTGAAAGTCGTTGGGTGCATCGAAACAATCGGCATCGCGCAGCAAGACAATAATCGGTAGATTAAAATGCGTATTGCGCGGAATTATTTTGTTATCTGTGAATATGCAGCGAATATCAGCAATCAGTTGAGACTTTGCACATATACTATATACTTACTCAGCTTGTAATCCTCACTAAAATAACGTCCAATCACTGGCACCGACGGATATAGACGCAACGTTTCTTTGATAACACACTCCATATACTTGAGCTGCTGCAGCTGTGTCAGTGTTACCGGCTCGCTGCGATCCGTGCCCAGCACTGCAACAATTTCTTCGTACAAACGTTGCTGTACATCCGGATGCCGTGCAATCAAGTAAAATGCAAATGCTATGCCACTCGTTGTGGTGTCATGACCCTCAAACATGAATGTCTCCACCTCTTCGCGTATATCTTCATCGCTCAGTGGCTGGCCATCGGCATTGCTAGCCTGCAGCAGCACATCGAGCAGCGCCTGGCGTTTCTTTTCTTCAACAAAGTCTGCACTAGTGTCTGCATTGACCTGCAACAGTTCCAGCTGCAGTGTAGCACGTCGTTTTTGTATGACATTCTTTGTGAAATTCTGCATCAGTTCGATATTCTCACGTAGACATTTGTAGGATTGTGGTGCCAGCAAACGATAGAACAAATCAATGCGCAAAATGGGACGTCGCAAGCGTCTGGCCATTAGCTCGGTAACACTAAAAGCAAGCAAAGCTTAATTAATAAAGTCTTATAGCAGCGTATATATGGTTCACTTACGTCTTTACAGCCTTGACATAGTGCAAGTCCGGGTTCGATTGCGCGTGCACCTTAACGCCCATGGCGGTTTCTGTTGGCAGCAAGCAAGCAATAACGCGCAACTATTCAACTCCATAAACCACAGCTACATACCTGTTATCACATCCAACGCCATCAGACAGACCACCGGAAACATGTCAATAGCCTTTTCCGTATTTTGTTCATACTTTGCTTTGAGCTGCTCAATCATAATGTTGCTCTGCTGATCGAATACCTCCACAAATTGTTCCAATATCTTAAAATGAAATGTGGGTGTTATGATTTTCCGACGCGTATGCCATTTTTTGCCGGTACTCATGAGCAAGCCATCGCCCAACCAATTCGAAAGCATATCGTATACATAATTCTTTGTTATCTGCGTGGGACTGGCAAGTAGCTCAGCAATATCGCCCGGATTGGCCGACCAGATGATCAGCTGCTGACCGACCCACGAGCGAAAAATTTTATCAGGATTACTGTGGAGACTGTGCTTTAGATAGTCAAAGACATCTGCCGTAAGTAAAACAAAAGAAAAGATAATAAATTATTGTAATTAAATCTTAACTTTTTAGCATCTACTCACTCTCAGAGGTCAGTCCGCGCATGTTCAAGACATTTCCCAAAACCGGCAGCGTCGGACGTCCATTGATATTTGCCTGGCGCAGCAATGCATTCCGATGGCGTTTGTTTAGGTAGTCCCACAGCAAAATGAACACCAGCAGTGCAATCAAAAGCGTTCCAAGCATTTTGCTTATTTCTGCTCTGTACGGAATAAATCTCTGCCGATTTTGCCTGTTTGCACTGTGAGTGTTGCTCATCAACTGATAAATATAAGCGCTGCATCGTTTCGCAAAACATCTGCGCAGCCGGATTATGCACAAAAAAAATAAAATAAATAAAAACAAGTTCTATACCCCGCACACAATATCCAAAGCAGTTGTTAAAAGTTCTTTTATGTTTAAATATACACATATGTATATAAGCCTGAGATACTTTGTACCTAGATTAATTCATTTCTTAAGAGATAAGAAGAGAGAAAGCAATTTCTACATCTTAACTGCAAACAAGCAAAAACAAGTCATCATCTGTGGCACCGAAGCTTAAATACGCTTTAATTAATTTTGAAATTTTAGAGGCCAACATATTCAGTTCAGATTTGATAGTTGAAAAAGTTTTCTACTCGAGTGGTATGCATTGTATGGAGGCTAACCCAAAAAAGTAGGAAGATCATATTTTAAGCTGATATTGGCGAATGTGCAATATATAGAATATTTCATTCGAATTTAAGTAAGAATATGCACTAAATTTAGCTAAAAATCGGAACAACATTTTTTCATTAGAAAATTTATGGGTTATCCGAAGAGCGAATTCCAGACATTAAATATCTAAAACTTAAACGCTCTACCTTTTATAGTCTCGGAGTGCTTTATTTGCATAGTCAGACAGACGGACATGTTGACTTTTAGTAGTAGAGACACATCTTTTAGTGACCCAAACTAGAGCCTAATACAATATTTTATTAGAATTGACGCAAAATATACCAAATTCGACGTTTTTAATTGAATAACCAACAGCAAGAATTATTGTTTCATATAAAACTCGAGCAGAGATTTGTTAAGGTGCTAACACTTTTGGTGGTCCGAACTGCATGGGATGCTTATTTCCATTGTTAAAAGTTCCATTCTGCAGCGCTGAGAGCTTCAAAAAGAAGATATCTGAAATTATAAGAACGCTAGAGTTTGGGTAGTTAAATTTCTCATATGTGTCTACGCAAGAAACGTGATTTATACAATGAATACCGGCATTAGTGGGCTTGAGACGTTCAATTAATACGCATGTGGTTCTAAGTATTAAGTTTTTTTAGGCACTATCTATTTCAGCCTCCAAGATCTCATTGTGCGAAGAGAAATAAAGCATTTACTTGTATATACTATATACATTTCACACAATACGGGTAATATCTCAATAGGTGTAATAAATAATTTCAATAAAAAAAGTTTCGAATAGCAAAGTTTCGTATTTCTTATCAGACTCTTATCGCATGCACTGTTGCACTCTCTTTTAATATACCCTATACACAGCATGCAAAAAGTATTTTAATTTAAAAACTATTTTTGTAACGTCTTCAAAGATCAGAGAAGCGAAAGCACGCACTTTCGCGTGCCAAACGCTTTAAAAAATGTTTCACTTGGCTCTCGCCGTGTGCACATGCTATAAAATTTTATTGAAAATGAACACGTTTACGTTGTACGAAAATTAAACTAAATTACGAGACAAGTTCAAGCGTAAAGAGTATTTAAGCTTCCCTCCTATCTTAGCTAAAATAATCTCTTCTGCTCTCTGCTTCCGAGAGTAACAATCTATCTAGATTACGGACTTGTTTTGTGTTTAACGTTTGCAGTACGCGTGCGGCATTCGTAGTATTCGTTGTGGTGCTGTCGCGTAGTTTTGTTTCCGGTTTTCTATTCTTTGTTTATTTTATTTATTGATCAAAGCCAAATGTTTGTCGAATTGATTGCATTCGTAGTACTTATACTGCTCATAGATTATTTGAAGCGCAAGCGTCGGAATGATATGATACATTATCTGCCTGGACCAAAAGGACTACCGTTACTTGGTAATGTGCTAATGTATCGCGGTCAAACGCCGGAACGTAAGTAACGCAACGGAAACTTTTACCAGTGGTGCCCAAAACCATTAAATATTATCTACATACTAACAGAGATTATGGATTTCATTTTCGAAAATCGACGCAAATACGGCGATCTTTATCGCGTTTGGATATTTCAGCAGTTGGCCGTCTTCTCATGTAATCCGCGCGATGTCGAGGTTATACTGAGCAGCTCGCAGCACATTACCAAGAATAATTTGTATGAGCTTCTGCATTGCTGGCTTGGCACCGGACTGCTGATGAGTACGGGCAACAAGTGGCATACGCGTCGTAAAATAATCACGCCCACTTTTCACTTCAAAATACTGCAGCAGTTTACGGATATATTTCATCAGCAGAGCGTTGTCATGGCAGACAAATTGGCCGCGCATGCTGATGGCAAGACAGCAATAAATATTTATCCGTATGTCTGTTTGGCGGCATTGGATATCATTGCTGAAACTGCTATGGGCACGAAGATCAATGCACAAATGAATCCGAACTATCCGTATGTAAAGGCGGTAAATAGGTAAATGTTTGTTTTTTTTTATTTGATTAATAATTATATTATATAGCCTCATCATTCAAATTATTAAAGTGTCATAGAAATAATGACAAATCGTTTCATTAATGTGTGGATGCGCAACCAATACATATTCCGGCTGTGGCACGCAAAGCTTGCCAAGCGTCAACTTGATGGCATAAAGCTGATGCATAATTTCACAGAGCATATTATTGAGGAACGACGCGCTGCGCTGGAACAGTCCATTGCCGATGGCAGCTATGAGCCAATGACAGCTGAAAGTGATGTGGGTAGTAAGAAACGCATGGCACTGCTCGATGTGCTATTGCAGTCTACGGTCAACGGCAGTCCGCTAAGTAATGCAGATATACGTGAGGAAGTGGACACTTTTATGTTTGAAGGACATGACACCACAACGAGTGCCATATCCTTTGCACTATATGAAATCTCACGTAATGCGGAGGTGCAGACAAAACTCTATGCAGAGATCGAGCAAGTGCTGGGCAGTGATAAAGAGAGGCAAGCAAGTTGTGAGCAGTTAAATGCACTTAAATATCTGGAATGTGCGATAAAGGAGTCGCTACGTCTACATCCGCCAGTGCCAATAATTGGACGCTATTTCACAGAGGATGTGGAGATACGTAAGTGTTTACATAGTATACTTAATATACATAAATCTATTTATTTTTCTCTTTTTAATAATTCCACAGATGGCAAACGCGTACCAGCCGGCACCAACTACACGGTCGGCATCTTCGTTATGTTACGCGATGAACGCTATTTTCCCGAACCCAATAGCTTTAAGCCGGAACGTTTTCTGCATGCTAACACCGGTACTAGTGAGGATGCTGAAAAAACCAATCCCTTTGCATATATACCATTTTCAGCCGGACCACGTAATTGCATTGGCCAAAAGTTTGCCATGCTTGAAATGAAAGAATCGATAAGTACGCTTTTGCGACACTATGAACTACTGCCTCTGGGTCCGGCTATACGGCCGATGCTAAATATTGTGCTGCGCTCTGCCAATGGCATGCATCTTGGTTTAAGACCACGTAAGCATGGTGCGCAGTAGTGAGCTGTGATAAAATATTAGCCATAATGGGCAGAATAGGGCTACGCCGGATGGCCTAGCTAAAAAGCTAATAAATAAACAAACGACTCTTAACATATTTTTTTTTTTTCATATAGAGGACAACTAGTAACGCTGAACTTGCAATAACAATAGAAGCCCATAAAGTGAGCCAGACACTGAAAGAAACATAGTAAAATTATCAGAAAAGTGGAACAGTGACAGGACAAACTAGATATTACATTAGCCAAGTCGAGTCTATTGACCCTCCAAGGGGTCAAGTCCATTGACCCTCCAAGTGGTCAGGTCCATTGATCCTCTAAGTTGTCAGGTCCATTGTCCCACCAAGTGGTCAGGTCTATTGACCCTCAAAGTGGCCAAGCAAATTGACCTTCCATGGGGTCAAGTTCTTTGACATGACCCTCCAATGTCTCAAGTGTTCCTCCACAGGGTTAAGTCAAGTGCATTAACCCACCAAAGGGGTGGAGTACATTGACCCTCCAAGGGGCCAACCCCCACAGGGTTAGGTCCATTAAGCCCCAGTTGGTGAAGTCCTCAGTCTGGGGAGCCTTAGTCAAAGGAGATAATTTAGTCCGGCGATGTTGGCCGGATGTAGATGATCTTTGCCCGATTTTTTTTTAAACTCTCTCTTGCGCGTTTTTTTTAAAGTTAATACAACCGAGTTGATTTCTGGGGATTCTTCTGTCTGAAAATTACTTAAGCTATCAAGCTATGTAAGAGAAAAGTTCACAGAAATAGTAATCCTAAGATTCAAGGCCCACAAACAAGGCACATCGATCAAAAAACTATCCATTTATAAATGTACATAAATAATAGCTATATTCTTCTTCGTTATTAGCTACAATAATAAAAATTTGAAATCGAAAGAGAGAGAAAATTGCAACATTTGCTCTCTCATTCACTTTGCTTACGACACCCTTCACACTTTAATAATAAGAGGGTATTATTATTATAGAAGTCTATTTAAATATCAAAATAAACAACTACACACATTTCACGGTCACTTACACACAACGTGTTCACGGTCATGGTACAACAACAAAACGTAGCATCGACGTCAATGCCGGCGAACAAGTTGGTAATACGAAATTGTGACCAGGAAACAGTTAGTCTAATGGTGTATTTTACTTTTTTTTGTGCTTTGCCATTATATACATATATAGTTCCATGAAAAAATGGTCCAGCGCATAGACAGGAGATCAGGTGTGGCAATTTTTAAACGAATAAAATTCTAACCTAAATATTTCGACTTACTTTCAAGTGTATGAACTGGAGTTGCGAAAATATTGCATGTCGCGTTTTTTCCATGTTCAATTCTATGCCGCGCAATGCCGGGTTTGTATAGTATAACTTCGATCAGTTGAAGGGTATAAAAGCTTCGGTGCTTTTATACAAAAAAAAAAAAAAAAACGGGTTTTCTTTGGTTTTAGTTTTATTTTTGCTGTGTATTTTTTTTAACTTTTTTTTTAGTTTTCTTTTATGGCTCATGGTTGCAAATAATTTTCATTTTATCCGTTAAAAATTTTATCCAATACATATTATGTAAGTTATTTTGCCTTGAAAATACTTATTAATATATAAACAAATATATATATATATATATATACATATGTACATAATGGACGCATTGACAATTATCTCAAGTTGCGGCATGCAACTGAGCATCAGCAACATGAAAAACCAAATGCATGGCTATGAACTTTGTTCTTCTAAATGCGCAACTATTATGCAATTAATTCTCTATTTGCTCTACATATTAGCTAGTACACGGAAAATTCAATAATAGCAACAGCCGCCGGAAAGAGGCACGGCATAGTGCAGTCGCAGCAAGTTTTCAGCACAACAAAGAAGACTGATTAGAGACATCTAGGCTGGCCAGGCCGGCTTATCATCAAAATGCACAAAGAGTTTGCATGAAAAACGCTAAACGGATAACAAATCAACTGCCGGATAGCATCTTCAATGACCTACTTGGCCCAGTGTGTACATAGATGATTCACTGAATATTGTTATTGTATTTCATTTCTATTTTAATTATTGGCTTCATCATCATCGTTTAAAAATGTCGATTTCGTGCCGATTATTGATTTGCAGTGCACGTTGACCGGCACGACATGCAGCTTTGTGCACTACACGCAATCCGTTAATGTTGTTGATTCAGTTCGAAATTCAGTGCATCGCGGCTTGTGGCGAAGGACGGAAGATGAGCATATTGCTGGAATTATTTAAATGGCTTGCGCTGCCAACATTATTGCTGCTCCTGGCAGTTTACTATACGAACAATGGCACACGTCGACGCAGATTGCAAGTGCTGCACGACAATGCTATACCGAATGTTTCACGTCTGCCGCTCATCGGTGGCCTGTTGCAATTGCGTAGCTTTCAACCAGATAGTAAGAGTACAAATTTATATACTAAGGAAATATGTTTAAATCTAAGCTTATACACAGATCTGCATCTGAAATTTGCTGAATTTGTAGCACGTCACGGCAAAACGTTCTATGCAAATAATTTGGGCGTTGTTATAGTTGTGACAGCAGAGTCACGCTATATAGATGCATTACTCAGTAGCCACAAACATGGACACAAGCACGTACTATACAATTTGTTGCGCTCCTGGCTTGGCAATGGTTTACTGCTGAGTTCCGGTGAGACATGGCAGACAATGCGTAAAATTATAACGCCGACATTTCACTTTGGCATACTGGAGCAATTTATTGAAGTATTCGATAGACAGAGCGTGGTGCTGGTCAGCAAGTTGCGCGCAGCTGCTGCTGCTGAAGGTGTAGTTGATATATATCCATTAATGGGCTTAGCAGCATTGGACATTATAACAGGTTCAAAAATGCATTTTTTTTTTTTTGTATTTTTATTTAATAGAAATCATAATTCCATCTATAGAAACCGCTATGGGCGTACGCATGAATGCACAATTGGATGCCAAGTCGGATATGGTGCAGTCTGTTAAAGAGTAAGTTTTCTTTTTTGCAATATATTTACTAATTAATTTATGCTTGCCGCATGCAGCGTCACCAATATACTTGCCACACGTTTCGTGCGTCCAAATCTACTACTGCGTCAGCTGTTTCGCATATTTTGGCCCAGCGGTTACAAAAAACAAATTGATGGCATCAAATATATGCATAAGTATACAAATGCCATCATTGAACAGCGTCGTCGCTTGCTGCTTGAGCAGGAGCAGCAAGCGCAAAGTATCAATGCTCCTGCAGCGCAAGCACAACACCAACATCGTCGGGCCGCGCTGCTTGACGTATTACTGCAAGCCACAACTGCCGACGGTTTGCCACTGAGTGATAAACAAATACGTGACGAGGTTAATACGTTTATATTTGAGGGTCATGATACTACCACATCGGCTACTTCATTTTGCTTGTACCTGATCTCACGACATGCTGCAGTACAGCAACGTCTTTTTGAGGAGTTACATGCACATTTTGGCAATAATTTAGCGCGTCCCATTTGCTATGCTGATCTGCAGGCATTGAGTTATTTGAACTGTGTTGTGCGCGAATCATTGCGTTTGTATCCACCCATACCTGCAATTGGACGTAGCATACAACAAGATTTGCACATAGATGGCAAAGTTGCCTTGCCGGTTGGTGTCAATGTAATCGTTTTGCTGTGGCAATTGCTGCGTGACGCTGATGTTTTTGAAGCACCGGAAGAATTTCGACCAGAGCGCCATCTGGAGCAATCGAATCCACGTGCGCATGCATACTGTAATATACCATTCTCAGCGGGACCACGGAACTGTATCGGACAGCGTTTTGCGCTGTTCGAAATGAAGACGATCATAGTGAAAATTTTGTGCCACTACGAACTGTTGCCACGCGGCGCCGATATAGAGCCTTCGATAAAAATTGTATTACGTTCGAAGACGGGCGTCAATTTTGGCATAAGAGCACGTACTTATTAAGGTTCTTGGTATTAAGAGTTTTAAGGTCAATTATGTACAAGCGTGATATTAGTAAAGTGATTTACAAATAGTTTTTAGGGTATTTTTTAATATTAGGAAAAAAATATATCAGTTACATTAATACACTACAGTGAATATATAGCCACATTTAAAATTCAACATATAATAGTATCGTAGCTTACCAATAATAATAATAATAATCATCTATAACAATGACAGAAAAAAAATGCGTAGTCGTAAAATTGAGAACCAACACCACCATAAACAGACATACATTGACGCGCCGCCCAGTTGCGCTGTTCACTCGTTGAATGCTGCATTCAACGCTGCCAGATTACGATCGGTAACCAGACCTTGTAGATCACTGCGTCCCATCAGCGAAATGACCATTTTTAATGTGCTCCAGATCGACTCGGACATGTGTTGCTGTGCGCCAGCAGCTGCGGCTGTTGGCAACTCACGCATAGCAGCCGTATTCGCTTGCATAGTCAACGCTGTTAGCAAATGCTCGACCGACTGCTGATAAGCCTTCAGGTTCATGCAGCAGACACCAACATTGTAACGTACACGTATGAAGCCAGGCTGCAGTTGTAGCGCCTGCTGATATGCCTCGACTGCTTCGACGGAGCGTGAGCCATTTGCCAGACTTGCGCCGAGACGATTCCACACTTTAGCATTGCGCTGATCAACCTGCAACGCTGAGCGAAAGCAGTCGACCGCCTTGTCGTATTCACCGGATAGGTTGTAGAGCACACCAAGAGCTTCCTGCACATCGGCGTCGACTTCAGCCGGATTCAGACGCACCGCATCGAGATAAACATTTTGTAGTTGCTGCAGTTTGTTGCCACCGATTAGCGAAGATGCAAGTGCAGCACCATCAGTATCACCCTGTAGCTCGGGACATTGCGCTACTAGATGATTGTATTTGGGATGCACCTGCAGCCAATTGGTCAACATTTTAACAGCATTGTTCTGCAGTCCTTCGTTTGTGTAGCACACAGCAAGTGCCATCATCACGCGCTGATTATTCGGCTCTAGTTCAATTGCACGCTTAAGAGCTGCTATACTTTGTGGATCCATTTCATTTTCAGCTTGTGACATGCCTAGGAGTTCCCAGATTTCAGCTTTCTCTGGCTCTTTCTTGGCTGCAACTTCGAAACAGAGTACCGCGCTAGGTACATCACCCCTTGAGAGATATTCCTTGCCCTTCTCAAAGGCGTTCTCAAGCTCAGACATCGGATTTTCTTCGGCGAACTCGTATTCTTTGTACGCATCAAGACTCTCGTTATATTCCATTAGCCAGGGGTGTTCATTCTCATCGGCCAGCTTCTGCCAATCATCTTGCAATCGTTGCCAGAATTTTTCATTAAAATTCGTTGCGGTCTGTTCGTGTTCTTCCTTATTGCGTTGATAGTCATTGATCCAATCTTCAACCGATTCACCCGGCAATGCTTTGGGCAAATTATTCACCACAACAGCCATGTCACTATCCATTGAAGCAGCACCATCGAAGAACGGATCGTGAGCCATTTGTAGTGGTGTCGGTGCAATGGCAAGTGGCCCATACTGAAACGGCATACGTTGCGCGTAACGATTTGTATTCAAGGCTGGGTCATCGAAAAACTCGTTTACGTATGTCAACTCTTGCTGTTGTGGCTGCATGTGCAACATACGACTTGGCGCATTATGCATTGCAAACTCCTTGTTCCACTGATCGGAAACCTCATCAATGACACGTGGTGCTGCAATAAGTTGTTGAACAGCTCCGGCGCCAACACCACCACCACTTGCATTTATGTTTATGTCACGCATTTCCTGCAATAGCGCATCCATTTGAAACGACTGCGGCGGTGCTGCCATATGACCCAGATATTCATTAACAAACTGGTCATCCGTACGCATGCTGCGTTCAAACTGTGCCTGGGCGTAACCCTCATCCTTTCGTGCAGCATCGCGTGTAAATTGGCCACCCAACTGCATCAGCGGATTCACGCCGCCACAGTCGCCCTCGACTAGCTGACGCAGCGACATTTTAACTGTTAGTAAATTGGTTAAATAAATAAACTGCTAGGTAACTGCTAGGCAGTTAGTGTGTACACGAGCGAAAAAAATCGTTATGTATGTAAACGGTGAAACCGTGGACTCAAAATTGTACGGGGTCCAAAATCCAAACAGAGCCGTACGCACTTGTTTATCAACTGCAGTGTTTATAGTACGAACAGGTATTATTGTGAATCGAGCAGTGTCTAACGCGCACGAACAGCTGCTAGGCGTGAAACACTGTTCAGCACAGCTGTTGAATTGCATGCGATATAAAAAGTGCGCGCCAACAAAATAGCCGCATTTGTTTTTATAAGAAGTTTCATACGAAAACAGTCTTGATTTTTGTGAGTAAACAAATTTCTGTTTTTATGCTAACACAGCTCTCTTTGCTTAGTGGAGCACCAAACAAAAACTGGCGTTGAGCTTTTCGCGCTGCTATTTTATGCATTTTAATGCATTATTATGGATTTTGATTTGTTTCAATCGGACGACGATGATGAACTGCTCTCTGCGGCTTATATAGAAGCTACACAACAACACGAAACAAGCACTTTGCAATGCATACAAAAGGATAGTGTTCTGGAATTTCATTGCTCCGGCGAAGACACCATCAAATCTGAGTTTGCAGCCGATAGTTTCATTAAGAGCGGCTTCATTAGTCATGTGGAACATGCACGTCGCAGTGATATCATCGCAGAGTTAACACTCACTGCATATGACTTTCAGGCAGCAGAACTCCGTGGACGGTCTGTCGCGACATATGTTTTTGGCGAAGCATGGTGCGTAAATGTTTATAAAATATTTTTTTTTTAAGGTTTTTTAATAATTTTTAATTTTTGCAGCAAACATATACAACACATTGTATTGAGTGTACGTGGTGCTAGTATATTGAATAGTAATGACTACGTACAGACCGCCGCACATACACACTATGAACGCCGCAGGCAGCTAACACATCTCTATCAGTTGTTGCTGCAAACGACACAGCTACAGCAGTGGCCATTACTACGCGCGCATGTAGCACGCTTACGGCAGTTGCTCAATAACGTCTTAAGTGCGGATACCTGGAAACAGATATATTTTGCCAATAGTTGTAAAGGTAATGAGTGCAATGTTCCGGCCTATCATCTGCTGCACGGTGCGCTCGAGTGGCGGCTGTTGGATCTTTGTCTCTTGCATAAATTTGAAGTGGCGCCCACCATGGAAAATGATGCTGTCAATGCAATGCGCATATTTAGTGCACAGTTAACTCGCATTGTCGATGACCTATTGCTGTGTTCAATCTATCACTACAGCAAAAAACGTATAACTGATTTACTGAACACCTCACCGTTCCCGTGCACATGCATCAAAGAGTTTTGGCTTTTGTTACAACATCTCATATTGCATTGGTCAAGTCACACAAAACTAAATGCGGAAGAGTTGCTAGAATTTAGATTGGTCTTAAATCAGTGCATGCGTCGTTTAAAAGAAAAACTATGTATGTATTCTTATTTTATTGTTTTGTGTCGAATTATATTTACAAATACTCTATTTCAGCACAATTAACGCTTACACAGCTGGATTATTGCCAGTTTACCAATTCGTTGCTTGCTGCGTTTGCCCGACTGCATTGCTTTAACGCTTGCGGTCAGTATGAGTCGCAGCAAGATGAGACTACTGAAAATTACGAACTCTGCGAGCAGTGCACACAGCAGTTTCTCAACGCCAATCCCAACGAAGAACAGCTTCGCGTTTACATTGCTTTACTGACGCCTGTGCTGTTGCAGTCATGGCGTCCGCGTGTCAATGTCGTCATACTACTCTGGGAATACTTTCATAAGCGCTTAAATTCTTCGTTTTATGTTGCCGGCGCTGCACCAGCACAGCTTGCAATTGCTGCTGACAGTGGCCGTGCCTATTTGGAACGCTATCGCATGTTGCTTGCTAAAGCACAGCCCGATGTGAATCTTAGTAGTTATACGCTGCACACACTGTTACTTGGCAAAACGTTACAGCAATTGCAACAGCAGAGTTTGATGCTGCAAGGCAACAACCAGCAAAAGAAATTGCTTGGACGTATCTATAGCAAATTTAGTGTGCATAAATTTCTTACACTCAACGAGGCTGGCATACATCATCTCGTCGAGTTGTTTGTGGTGCTTTGTCTTTGCGGTGACGTTAAGGAATTAATGCCGAATTTACGTGATCAACTGCTTTCATTGGACTTTGAAAAACTTACTACAAATAAGCAGTTGGCCGTTGCTAAAGGGCATATGGCCTTACTGATACTGCATGCAGAACACCACTGGGATTTAAGCAACTATATTATGCACCTACTGCAACAATTAAGCGCTGTACGTAATGAGCTTGCTCTTAGCCGTATATTTGCCGATAGTCTTCTAGAAGTATTCACGCATGCCGATGATAATGGCGAACATTTGCTTATCGATACGTGGCTACCAAATTTTTTGAATAACAGTACACCTGTGGAACAAGAACGTGCACTGGAGGCGCTGCATTTGGTTATTGAAAAGTTTGAGCAGCGCAATGAATACGCTACCGCCGGCGCAACTGTAGTTGGTAATGCACCGCTGCTGCAGGCGCTGCAAGAGCATGTATTACCGCTATTACGTTTGCAGTTCTGCTCCGGCTACAGCGTCTGGGTACCTCAATTGGCTGCCGATTTCTGCATACATGCGTCGGATCAGAAGACATTTCAGAAACTCTTTCTTTACTTCAGCACAGCACAACCGACAAACCGTGAGACACAGCCACAATTCATATTAAAATTACTGTCAAGCGCGCGGAGTGCACAAATAGAAGCTTCTATCGTTTTGCAAGTGTGGCTCAAGAGTCTTGTGCTGCTGAGTGCACAACATAAATTGGTTGCAGCGCTTACATCGCACGTAGTGCAATTGCCAGAATTTCGTTTCGTAACCGGGCTTACAGCGGAGGAACTGCTAACGGCGAAAGAACCATTGTGCAGCTTTATTGCGGCGGTGGGTAAACGCTTTGACAATTGCACGGATTATGCACAACGCATTAAATTGACGGACAAATTGAATGCCTATCTGAACAATTTCGATCAATGGTTACTGGCGGATGTAAAACTGGAGAAGCCGGAGCTTATGACACGCTACTATAGCTTTATAGCTATTGTCATATACAACTGCGCACTGCTGGTCTATGTGAAATCGAAGCCAAACTGTTTTTTTCATGTAGCCATGACGCGTTTCATACTGCCAACCCACATACAGATGGGCAAACCGCCAGAGGGTAAGTTGCCGCAGCTAATACACAAGATATGGGCTGTGCTGTTGCAGGGCATGGGACGGCTGAATTTTAAGTCAGACGCATACATCAACAAGACGCTCAACGATTTAATACAAAAATGGACCCCAAACTTTAAGATCTCTGCTAATGCAAAGTTGGTGGCTAGACCATTTATTGCATGTATACAGGCTGATAACAGACTACTATCACTTTATGTCTTCGAGCGTCTAACAAGCACTTTTTTGGCAACACAGCGACGTCAATCTGATCCTAATGCTTGTTTGATAATAACCATTTTTCAAGAGGTTATAACCTCATTAAGCACCGACGGTACGAATGAGGAGCAGGCACAACACTTGCTAACTTTCATGAAGGCCAGCTCATTGGCAATGCTTGAGCATATCATGATGGTTGATGATATTGTGCCCAGTCGTGTTATGCTGCTGCAACTCTTTAAGACGCTTATACAGAGCACCACATTCCAGAACAAGGCAGCATTACGTGAATTGCTCTTGGAGCACTTACGTTTGCTAACAAAAAAGCATCTGTCCTACCATACATACTTCTTTTTCGAGCTCCTCATGCGACTAACCCAAATCTCAAGCAGTGTTGTTGCTGAGCTGATGCACTTTTTGCGAGTCGAAGCGCAAGTAGTCGAAGAAAAACGCGGTGCAGGCGAGGATCCACGCATACGCAGCGGTCTACAAAAGTTACAGTTGGCCATTGATGCGCAAGTGGCATCAACTGCATAGAAAAGACAACGTAGGGGCAACCTAAATATTAAGTTTAAGCATATCACTTTCTGTGTAAATCTTTTTTAATACAAAATTCATAATTATAAACTTGAAGCGCAAGGCTTACTAAACAGTAGGTACGCTATTTTTCGTTATATATTCTTTCTACACAACGTTCTTGCAATCGCGCGGTATACGGTTTGTCAGATGATCCACAGGCATGAAGCCTGTATCACCCAGATACTTAATGGACACATTGCCTGATGGATTAATAGTTAGCCAAGTAATGGATGCATGGTTAATGCTAATGCGTAGCCATGCTTCCGGTGGAAACTGCAACGCTCTACACACAAAGTAGCGTATGACATTACCATGACCGACAATCAACGTATAGCTTTCCTTTTCCTGTTCAGGGTATGCACGATGGAAATAGCGCCGAAAGGCGGCTTCAATTCGCGCGCCGTCGCGAAAGAACTGCTACACAGCAAACATGCAATTTGAGTAAAGAAAAAAGAAGAAAAATCTTGCTCAATTAGGTTAAATGATGAAAATCAACAAACTAACTCACCGATTCCTCCGGTTTCCAGTGTCCTACAGGCGGTTCTGGCGGTATGGGAGCGCCTTCGCGCAAATAGGCACAATGCTGCAACTTCAGCGGTTCAAAATCGATTTGTTTCAATATAATGTCGGCGGTTTCTTGCGCGCGCGTCATTGTCGATACAATCACTTTGTCCCACTTGATGCCAAGTTCGTGTAAACGTAGACCCGTATATTTAGCCTGCTGGCGGCCACGCTCTGTCAGACGATGGGTATCATCGGTATCGCCAGCATCGAAATATTCGCCGTGACGCACGAGTATAATATGTCGCACTGCCTTTGGTTGAGATTTTTCCAATGCGACGTTAAAGCGATTTTGTTCCTGTGGCAAGTCATTTTTCTGTGGTCGTACCAATTGTTTTGGCTCCCGAAAATCCCAATTATTATCCCACGCAGCACCGGGACTAAGTGGTCTCTCACTATTCGTCCAAGAATTGTGCACAATATTTCTTTTCTGACGCTGTATCTGGTAGTAGTAGGCAGCAATGCCGGCACCCGCGCCCACTGCAACAGCAGATATTCTTTTCGCCCAGACAACGGAGACCATTATAGGCAGCGTAATACGGCAATAAATGAGACAAGTTACAGCGAAATTAAATGACCAACAGCTGCTTCGAGCTGTGTGAAAGTATTGATGCCAAGTAAATACGCACAAAACGCAACCGAGACGCCTTCCCACCACACAGTCAACCACAAATAACACACTTTATAGCGGCGCTGCCAACTGTTTTTTTTTTTTTTGTATAATCCAATGATTACAAGCGCCTGAGCGGCGTTTTAAAACTGAGAATTAAAATTCTCGCGCATACCATTAAATATTTGTACTAAAATAATTGAAAGTATAAAAAAAAAGGCTGCTAAGTTTTTAGAACAATAAAATCATGTGCAGTACCTTAACGCCTACTTCTGTTACTTTAAAGCTAAACAAATTTCAAATGAAACTGATAGCAAACTAAAAAAAAAATATAATAATTCCATGTTACGACCAAAATCAGAACTTGAACCTCCGAAATGTATAATCTTGTTAAAATTTATCTACTTTCCGAAATCCGCGAACTAAGTTCTACAATCGCGTATTCCGTTCAAGCCGAGAATCGTCATAAGCCAGGTAGAATAAAGCAATTCTATACTTTTGTGAAGCAGACTTACCGGGCATCAGGAAACCGGTGGCTGCTTATGAAGAGTATTTGGAAGATTAGTAACACTTTGTACCAGTATTGGCAAATAACCTGGTTTCAAAAAATATATAAATCATGACTTTTGGGACGCGTTAAGTAAGAAACGAAATCCAACAAAAATGTCAAACTTTTTTTCGTTCAACGATTTCAAATTTATTTGTCGTTCAGTTTGTTATATGGTAAAGTTTAGTCTATCCAAGGATTATATATACTCGTATATATGTATAATTAAAACAAAACTGTACTTAAAAGAAGCAGAAAAAAAAACTTAAATTATAGTTTATGCGTCTTAATCTTCATCGTCTGATATCACCGTAGTGTCATCAACGAAACAGCCATCGTTGATGCCACGTGAAGCTACCTCTAAGCGTTTTTGTTTGGTTTGCTTTGTCTTCTTCTTTTTGCGTGGATCAGTGTCGTCATTTTTTACTTTACGTTTTGTACCATTCTTGGACTCCTTCTCTTCGCCAATATCCACTAGTTGCTCTCCACTCTCTTCCTCGTCATGGTCTATTCCATTATCTGTGCCATTCTGTACATTCAGTTCGGAGTTTCGCACTACTGTCAGCTTAAACAGCTTACAATATGTTTGATAAGCACTCATTGAATCAAGGCGCAAACGTTGGCGTATGATTGGCACCAAAGCACAAGTTTTCTCATTGCAGAGCAGCGATTTAGTGTTGGGTGTATTCTTCGAATTAAGCTTTGAAAGCACGCGTTCAGCATTCAGTAATACTTCGAGCAGACACTGGAACTCCTTAGTCGATGTAGCAATAGCCTTGTTCGGCTGCGCCAAGTGCTTAATGTGTTCATACAACGGTTGCTCCACCAGTGCCAGTTGCTTCAAAGTTTCTTCTGTGCTGCCCAATCTTTGTAGTTCATGGTTGCGATAGAATACCGAGAGCAAATTGTAAGCTTGTATGCGACGGAAAATACGAGTCTGCTTGAGTACGCCTAGTTGCGCGAGTGTTTCAGCCAATTGCCAGACGTAAGCCCAACGCAGTTTGAGTATCTCTGTTAGCAGCGTAATGTTAAATGCTGAATTGCGCGATTTAACGAAGTCCTGCAAGTATGAGTGGCACATTGTTAGCATTGGTTTGGTGTCAGCATAGAGACGCGTAGCTTGTTGTATCAGGAAGATAATGCACTTGTTGCGCAATTTGTTATTCAGTTCGTAAGATACAACAGTAGAACGCTTTTCGACAATAGTGCGCACGTAATCAACCAGCTGAGACTGTTGAAGTTCATCTGTTTCCTCGTTTTTATAGTTTTTCAGCGTAGTCAGTTTGGTAAGCACTTTCACAACTTTTTGCTGTAGTGGTTCGAGTTCCGGGTTGCCACAATATTGCAGCATATCATAAAGTGCCAACATGATTTCGATGGCAGTGAAAAGTGTCGGTTGCTGCTGTAAATAAGTCTCGATTAGATCGAGTACACGGATGCGGAAATGCATGGTGGTAGTTGTCTTGGAACGAAAACTTTTAGACTTTTTATTTTCAGCTTTACCGTTCTTACTTAGCATTTTAAATGCACCGGCAATGGCTTTGTCAAGTTTTGCTCCTTGCTCGTCATCAACGTCATTAAGATCAATGGATGCCATATCGTCGTCGTCGTTACTTGGTGCAGCACCGTTTGACATGAGCACTTCTGATAAAGCATTGCGTAGTATGTCGATTTCAGTGGGCACTTCCTCATCATCATCATCTTCCTCATTTTCGTCCTCATCATCATCATCCTCTCCGTTGTCAGCGTCATCATCATCATCATCGTTATTCGCATCGTTGCTCTCATCATCTTCGTTATCCTCACTATCATCATCATCATCGCTCTCATCATTCTTGCCACTTAATGGATTGAGTCCGTCCTTCATATCCAGCATTGAGAGTATATGATGCACCGCATTGGCGTTAACATTTTCGCACAAACGCTGAAATATAACATTAACAATGCTACGCAAAGAACTATTGTTTAGCGAGAGCAGCTGCAGCAGCAAATCGACAACAACTTCAATCCAATCTGGTTCTTTACGCTACAATATGAAAAATATTAATGATTAATAAAGAATTTATTTATTTATTAGCGTATAACTTACCAAAATGCTTCTGTCAGCAGATTCATTCTTGTTCGGCTTCCGTTGTTTCATCGCACGCTCAATGCATTGCAGCAAATCGCCTATGGCTAGTACTGCCATAGTCGGTTCACGGAATAGTTGTAGTGCAATGTTGTACATCAATATGGTGAAAACCATGTTCAGCTTTTTATCATTTTCATCGCAATCGTTATAGTCATTGTGCAGCGCCTCACATTTCTCCAATGCCATTTTCCATGATAGCTGTGCCTGCTCATCGAAACAATTCACGCGCAAATATTTCGTTTGATTCGCGTGCTGCGTCAACTGATTGTTGCAATCCTTGACTAGCTTCTGTAGCATCTTCTTTTCGCGTTTCAAGTCGTTGATTTTGCCAGCTTGTAGACTAGTGTAAAATATTTTGCGGCATTGCTCGCCGAATTCCTTGCTGAAGCTGCTCGCCTCTTTGTTGGAGCATACCTCCAATTTCGCGTTAACATGAAATATGCCACAGCTAAAAAAGAAGTCTAATTGTTCACGTCGCCATTTATGCTCCTGCTGTATTACACGGTGTGCCAGTAAATGCTGCAGTGCATTGCCTGCGTTTATACGTTCAAAACGCAGCCATTGTTCGCCAGCAGTTGCAGTAAATATGCCTTTGTACAAGTCATAAACCTCCTTGACGCCTTCTGCGCCCATAAGATTTAGCAACTGATGTATAACGCGTGTACTGGTGTATTTTTCAATGTTAAATATGCCTGGCGGCAGTAGTAGGCGACGCACAACAGCTACTTTAGCATCATCCGTATCAATATTCTTGAAACAGTTAACAATCGACTCAATAAACTCGTCGTAGAAAGCTTTTACTGTTGCATCCTTTACCTTTTTCAGGCCTTCAATGAACATACGCATAAAGTTATCACTGAGCAGGTCCACAACGTTGAAATTCTTAATATTTGAATCGTAGTTATTATATACAACTGTTAGTATGCGCAATGAAATTATCTCCTGCATCTTTGACGGCGTCTCTAGGCCAGCATCAACGGTTTGTAACCAGAATTTTGACAAGTTTGCGCTGTGTGCAATGTGCATGGCAAATGATTCAAAAGCTGGCTGTGTCAACATATCCATATTGTTCTGTTCGAAGTAGATTCGATGTAGATGCTTGTAACTCTCTTTGTTGAGCAGCTCTTTGCCGCCAAAATGTTGCTTCAGAAAAGAGTGCGGCACAACACTGGGATAGTGCTTGTGTACAGCAATGAGACAGTTGATGCTGTGCAACGTCTGCTTTGGCCATGGCTTTGTCAACTCCTTCGACAGCAGTGGCCACACAGTCTCTTCGAATTTCTCAAGCGAGAGCTGTGCAAAGAACAAAAAAAAAAACATATTAAAGTTTAGCAGTGTGCATTGTTTGATATTTATCAATTAACTAACCGTTTCAAATGCTGTGATCAGCAGCTCGTAGCTCATTGCAGCATGGTAGCTGCGACAATGCGTTGCCTGCATCAAAATTTTTGTAAATTTCTCAAAATGCTCCTGATCTGCGTCAAAAATACGCCCAGAATGTGTCAATACTGTGCAGGTTAAAACCTTGCCGATAACAGCATAGGAATCATCTGAATTTCCAATTGTACTGCCAACATGTAGTTCCTTGTCTAACGTCTTAAATATCAGCGTCAAAGGCAGCGCGTCAGCATCAAAACTGGTGACAAGAGCTGACAGTCCAACATAGAAACCTGAACGTGAGTTATTCGTTGTGGCGCCGCAGCCACGAATTAAACGTTTAAGTGCATAACTCAACTGTTTTTGACGCTGTAGTGTGAAAAAAAAAAAATTTAACTAATAAAGCAAATTAAAAGAAAAAGCCACATGTTTTACCCTTTCTTCCGGTAACTTCTGCAAATGATGAACTAGCTGAAATGCAGCTTTATTGCGTGTCTCTTTCGAGGCGCTGGTCAATGACTTGAAATACTGAAAGATATTGGCATCTACAGCCTTCAGTGTTTCTTCTGCGCTTGCAGCTGTTGCGCCTTCTTTGGATTCAACATTTTCCGCAGTGCCGCCGCTGTCCTCGGAGACCGCAACGGTTTTTTTCTTTGCCTTCTTTGTGTTGGCGATTTTCTCACTAGACTTTACTTTGTCTAATTTGACTTTTTTGGCACCAAATTTGTTATGTATTGCCTTTGTAGCGAACATGTCGTCTTGTCTTATTCACGATTTAGTGTCGGTTTTTCTTGAACGAACCACCGGAGAAACGAAATATACACGCGCTATGCGGCTTGTATGTATGAAAGCACATGTCGTGGGTGCAATGCTGCCAACTTGCTATAGTCTCAATGTGCGGTAGACATGAGGAAATGGGAGCCACTGGGTAAATACTAAACACTAAATGCGAACGTGTTTTTCAACACTCCTTAAAGAATTTGCTATATATACCCTGCATGTGTAAATTTGAAAGGGTGTATAAGCACTACTGTAAGCCAGGGAGAACACACTTGTCATTATTATTGATACAACGTCATGACAAAGGACGTTAATTAGACATTTATAATAAAAGCTACAGACTTTGATATGAAAGTTATTATGAAATAGCATAGCATATTCTCGTATATCCCATAAAAATATTTGCTCCAGGTGGTTTATTCTTTTTATTTCAAGGAAGAGCATTCAAATGTGATATGGATGATATTAATAAATAATTCAAAATACGCAACATTACTTTAGTTTAGGCTACTATGCATTCCTATTCAGCACACATACAAACATATGTTCCAAAATTGCAAATATATCTATAAAATAGAGGGATGTTAAGAATTTAACTGTAAAACTTGTCGATTGACGAGAATTATTTACATAAATATCCCCTCTTTGAACGATTTGAGATTTTGGGCGTAGTGTATTTTTCGCCTCGGCTGCACCGAGCTTAATTGCTTTTTGTCGTTGTTCAATGATGCGCCAAGGGCTGGCAAACATTCTTGTGGCAATATGATTATACAAAAGTATTTTCGCCTGCCCTAGCCGCACCATTGTGCGATAGAGCGAAAAAAAAATTACTGTTTAGAAGAAGAATCGTTTGCCGCTTTCTCCGTGGTGGTTGGTTGATGTCATACATCAAACATAACAAGATTTACGCATAGTTTTTCACAAAGCGCTGGCAGCGGCAGCGGCGGCGAAGAGCGTGGGCGCACATTAATATTACTTAGCACAGGCAATATTCAATGAAAAAGTGCGTTAATTTATTACTGGAGACTCGCAAGCACTTTTGCAATCATGAAAAAGGTGCTGATGGTGGCAGAGAAGCCTTCACTGGCAGCTTCACTTGCACAGATTTTGTCCAATGGACGTAGCTCACCGCGAAAGGGTAAGTAGCCGCACACATATATATATTGCCATAGATATACGTATATATATATATTAAACATTTTTGCGCCCATTTTATCTAGCTATATATTGTATATAAATATATATATGTGACCATACAAACATTTTTACAGGTTCCAACCTCAGCTGTAGCATACACGAATGGACTGGACCATTTCGAAATGAGAGCTCAGTGCTCTTCCGCATGACATCCGTATGCGGGCATGTTATGTCGTTGGATTTTGTTGGTAAATTTTCTTCATGGGATAAGGTTGATCCTGTCGAGCTTTTCGGTTGTCCCACTGAGAAGAAAGAGGCTAATACTAAGCTGCATATGCGTTCCTTTCTTGAACGTGAAGCGCGCGGTTGTGACTATCTGGTTCTGTGGCTCGATTGTGACAAGGAGGGTGAAAACATATGCTATGAAGTTATGGATGCAGTGCAACATGCCATACGCAATGTTTACAGCCAAAGTGTGACATTTCGTGCACACTTTTCGGCTATTACCGAGAAGGACATCAAAGGCGCTATGGCGTCGTTAGGTTTTCCCAATGAGAACGAATCAAAGTCTGTCGATGCACGTCAAGAGCTGGATTTACGTATCGGCTGCGCGTTTACACGATTCCAGACAAAATTCTTTCAAGGTCGCTATGGTGATTTAGACTCTTCGCTGATTTCTTATGGACCATGCCAAACGCCAACATTGGGTTTCTGTGTGCAACGACATGATGATATACAGCAATTTAAACCGGAGAGTTTTTGGTATTTACAGCTCTTGGCCGGACAGCCAGAGTTTACTTTAGAGTGGGCACGTGGCAGGGTGTTTAAAAAGGACATTGCCATTATGCTATTAAATCGCGTTAAAGAGGAGAAAGAGGCGCTGTAAGTTAATGTTTTTTGTGGCACACACAATATATCTACTAAACGTAATATTATTTACAGCGTTGAAAGTGTCACGTCGAAGGAACAGTTTAAGAGCCGCCCGCAGGCACTAAACACCGTTGAGCTAATGCGTATCTGCAGCTCTGGTCTGGGCATTGGTCCATTTCAAGCAATGCAGATCGCTGAACGTCTCTATACGCAAGGCTATATAAGTTATCCGCGTACGGAAACCAATCAATATCCAACCAATTTCGATCTGCCTGCTGTACTACGTGTACTACAGCCATCCAGTGATTTTGGCGAGGAGGCGCGTGCCATTCTGAGCGATTTACAAACGCCACGTAAAGGCAAAGATGCTGGCGATCATCCCCCGATAACGCCTATGAAACTGGCGCGTAATAGCGAATTTGATCGTGACACTTGGCGTGTATATGATTATATATGTCGTCATTTTATGGGCACCATATCACGCGATCTTAAGTATCGCAGTACCACCGCTAAACTGAGTGTAGGTCTGGAGAAATTCTCATGCAACGCCAACGTATTACTCGATGAGGGCTTTACGAAGGTTATGACTTGGCAGGCATTTGGACGCGATGAGGCCATACCACCGTTTGTAGAGGGCGAGAAGGTTGCCATCAATGATGTACGTATGGCTGAAAGCCAAACGGGACCGCCAGACTACCTCACCGAAGCAGAATTAATTACACTAATGGAACAGCATGGCATTGGCACTGATGCATCGATACCGGTGCACATTAATAACATCTGTCAGCGTAATTATGTACGCATCGAAACCGGACGCAAACTGGTACCCAATCCGCTGGGTATTGTGCTGGTACATGGCTACCAGAAAATCGATCCGGAACTTGTGTTGCCGACAATGCGTGCCGAAATTGAGCGTATGCTTACTTTGATTGCCAAGGGATCTGCAGATTTTAATGCAGTGCTATATCATGCCATTGATATCTTCCGGAAGAAATTTGTTTACTTTGTGCAAAATATTACCAGTATGGATAGCTTATTTGAGGTTTCGTTTTCGCCGCTCGCCGAAACAGGCAAGTCGCATTCACGCTGTGGCAAATGTCGTCGTTACATGAAATACATACAAGTGAGCTAAATTGTTTTATTAAATCCATTTAACATTCACATTACTTAGTTTTACTAATTTTTTTAAATTTATTTTTGCTTTAGACGAAACCTGCACGTTTGCACTGTTCGCATTGTGACGATACATATTCGCTGCCCAATGGCAATGTTAAAGTCTATCGTGAGTTTCGCTGTCCATTGGATGACTTTGATTTGTTAGCCTTCTCAACTGGCGTGAAAGGACGTTCGTATCCATTCTGTCCGTATTGTTATAATCATCCACCGTTCAAAGATATGCCCAAGAGTGGCGGTTGCAATACTTGCACGCATCCGACCTGCCCCCATTCACTCAATACGCTCGGCATTTCGGGTTGCGTTGAGTGCGAATATGGTGTTCTTGTGCTCGATTGTACGTTGGCGCCTAGCTGGAAACTTGGCTGCAATCGTTGCGATGTCATCATTAACTGTTTTAAAGGTGCCAATAAAGTTGCTGTTGATGGTGAGTTTCAATTTACTAAGTTAAACTTTATAATAAGAAGTTGAGTTAAATTTTGAATTTGTGTATTTAGGCAGCTATTGAGAAAGTTGGTTCGGGGTGTACCTCTAAAGCTACTGGGGTGAATCTAGTTTTAAGATCATTATGCTGCCTTATTTTATTTCATGCAGCTGAGATAACTGAGTCGATCTCCATATAGCGTTCCTTTTGATTGTATTGAAGGCGCGTTCAAGGACCAAAAACAGCAAAAACAGTAAAAACAGCGGAAACTTCCACTCAACAGATTGCTTAACAATTATGCGTAGGGTGTTTATATAGTCCACACGAGAGCGGTTGTATCTGAAACCGCCGCAACATGATGGTCTTTTTTGGCATGGCCTTATCCGCTCTGTATGTATGATGGAATAGAGACCACACAAAATAGTATATTGGCGCTTTATTTTAAAAGCTCAGCGGGGAGTTGCTGAGGTCCAGTTAAGGTTCTTCCATTGCTAGCTTTTATATGTGTTAGGTTTTCACGTTTGTCAGCTTTTTAATAGCTGCTACTTATATGTTTCGGAGAATATTTGGGCTTGGTGTTCTTCACACTTCAATAGCTATTTCTTCTGCGTACAATATTCAACGGGTTTTTTACTTGATGGTGCATCTCGTTATACGCATCACAGAATCTGTATTTGATTGCCATTCCCGACTGTATTTAATTGATCTTCACGGCTTTCAATAAGATGTTGTATTGTAGCAAGGCTCAATAGCCGTGATTAACATATTCCTGCTGAATTCAATGGTGTTCACAGACTACATATTTCAATTAATAGTTTCTCAGATGTGAAATTGAAAATTTATTATTTCACTAATTTTGTGTGCTCGGTTTAGTTTATCCAACAATACAAATAGTTCATATATACAATATAAATAATACTGCAACACATTCGTTAACTTTTTTTCTCTTACAGAATCGAAGTGCACGGAATGTGGTGCACAAATGGTGAACGTCGTTTATAAATCGGATAAAACGAAATTCAAGGATGGCTCCGAGGAGAAAATTGGCTGCGTATTTTGTTCCAATGATTTCGCACATCTAGTTGAGAAACATCGCGCCGTAGCAGCGCGAGCAAATAACCGCAATTCACGCGGCATTGGCGGTGGACGTGGTGGCAGCAAAGGTGCTGCTCGTGGCGGTGCCGTTGTCGGTGGTCGTGGTGGTGGCGGCGGCGGCGGCCGTGGTGGACGACAACCTAAGGACAAGATGGCACATTTGGCGGCATATTTCGTTTGAGATACGTCAATTCCAATATTTTGGACAAAAGCCGTTCTGATTCTAAGCCAACCAATAATAAGGTTATTTCCTTAATTGATTATTTTTTGTAAACTGACTAAATTGTGTGCGAAGGCTCTGCAAAAAGTATTCGAAAAGGTACAAGAGCATTTAATGATTAAAAAATTAAAACAAATCGAATTTGAGTGTAAATGCATCCTCTAACAATACAATCCTAAAACAATTAAAACTGAAAATTAAAATCGTTTGATTTTTAATTTGTACGAAAATTAAATTGTTGGAATCGATTCGGTTTACGAAGTTTAATCAATTGAGTGGAGTACCCATAAAAAAAGTAAATGAAAAAAATATGTAAAATATGAAATTTTTAGTTTTCGAAATTTACAAGAAAACACGCACACAATTAAACATAAAATTCGTATTAAATATAATATTAATATTGCGTACTATACATCATAAGTAGGGGAGAACAAGTGTAACATAAAAGTATTTGTTACATGGCAATTGTTTGTAGGGTGTAATTTATGCCATGGAGTTTATATATTTGTGTTTCGCATCAAAAGCCTTCTAATTTGTATATTTAGGATAGCACAATCGCTCTTCAGAGAAAGTGTATTGAATGAATCTATTGTTGCAAACTAATTACTGTACTGTGTAGGACAAAAACTATGCTCCAACTAGGCAGGAAACAACTACAAATACTGACAGGAACGCTAACAGATCACTGCCTTTTTGAAGAAAGAAATGTCTATAATGAGTGAATGAGAAGAATCCACCAAACGCAGAGCATTAGATAAAATTTGATACTAGGACAATACTAATTTATACAATATATATGTATGTTTAAAGCAGTTAACTAAACTAGTACGACGCTGATTTAAAATAATTAAACTAATAATACTGTAGGCTCCGATCGGAAAACAAGTTATATACTCCGAAGTTAATGTAGCCTATGTGCATTTTAATAAGATCTTTTAGTTTTTGATTTTAAAACATTTCTACTATTTTTTTTGACATCCTAGCGCCTAAAGAATTGCCATTTGACAGATATTAAAATGTTGCACGTGTATATGCCCCCTTGCAAAACTCTGCATTCTTCCCGATATATGGATGAATGTGCGGAGTATTTTGGCGTTTATACTAAAATTTTGTACATACTCGACACGTATTTTTTTATTTGTTTTTGTACCTTTTCGTATTTCGTTTCGAGTAAAATATTTATAAAAAAATTATAGATCCGTATACAGTTCAGAATGTATGATTCAAACGCATTTATAAATACGAGTATCTAAATATTTACATATGTAGTACGTCGTCTGTAGCTACAAAGGAATATCATTAGCATTAGTTACGGTAGTATCGAGTTTAATTGAAAAGTTTCTCTAACGTCTAACTCTCTATACATGTATGTATAATCTGTGTATGTATGTAAGTACAAGTATGTATGTATTGTATGGTCGAAAGTTTAATAAATGTTTGTGCTGCGGGTGCAGTAGAAAAGTACGAAAAATTGTGGATCTTATTACGGTGCGCCTTTTCTTTGAGTTTAGTAAGTGAATAAAATCCATTCAGACCTGAAGTTTTTTTTTATAAAATGAAAACTGAGACAAATATTTAACAAAAATTTTTTATCTGGGAAATTATTTTCCGGCTATATTCATCGTAACTGATTACTATATTTCTGATGAAAGAGATAAGCGGGTGAGAAGTTGTACTGTTGTCAACATTCCTTCTGGGAAGGACACGGTGGGATACGTAGCTTTTATGTATCCGTATCCCACCGTGTCCTTCCCAGAAGGAATGTTGACAACAGTACAACTTCTCACCAGCTTGTCTAACACATCACAAATGCTTGAACTACATTAAGAAAGATTGTGGAATTTTCGCGGAGCTCAAACGCTGTACAAATGTCCTAGGTTATTCGGTTAACCTGTTCGCTAGTGCCATGGTTTTCACCAAACCCAAATTGGTGAGTGGGAATGATGTTCTGTATTTGTGAGCTGATTTTTTATAAGAACCAACTCCTCACACAATTTGTATAAGCAGGAAATTAGGCGTATGGGCTTATATGACTATCCCCGATTTCTTCCACTGAGTAGGAAAGTATTCGCATTTAAAAATCGCGTTAAATAACCTTGTAATGTGCATAGCAGCTGGGCTAAGAAATTCCATTATCTTTTTTGGGAAAATTAAATCATCACATGCAGCTCTCTTGGGACTGAGCTGGGCTTATATCGCTTTGTATACTTCATTGGTGTGAAATCTGAGCGGTTCAGAGTAATTCGCAGTCGCAATTGGGGGAAGAACGAATGGGTTTGATGACGAATTTGGCTAAAATACATTTCTTAAATGCTTTTTCTATGTCCGTGCGACCACACTTTCCGGTGTGGTCTCTTATAGGTGTAGAGACTATAGCCGGTGGTTTAATGTCTGCTCGCACTTTCCATAGTGGAAACTTAGAGCTTGTTGGAGAAAGACGTTCGATTTATCGACTCTGTGTGAGTTTCTCCTCAAGTGAAGGAGATCAAGTGCGTAGATCACATGCAGCACAGGCATTCCCTTCTTAGACACCGCTCATCATAACTAGACGTGGGTTATTCTGAGGTTCAACGAATTAGCTGTTGATTGTTTTGTTGTGGAATATTGAGCTATAACAGTGAGAACAGAATTCACGGCATTGAAGCAATTTTCTTTCAGTTTGATTAACACTTCGCTGGCCCTCCTGCCAACTATTCCTACAATGCTGTTAGAGTTTATGGCTTAAGTGACGGTGTGGCTTAGCCCAACGCAACTTAACAATTTTCTGTTCAAAAAAAAAAAAAAAAAATTTAAAGATCAATTTGTTAATTTTATTTTTCGTTAATTTTTATTAAACTAAATACAGCATATAATATTATATAAGACTCATGCATTAATGATTTTTATATAATACTGTAACTAGAATTGGAGTATATACTTGTATTTATATATGCTGCTGATTGTTCCAGCTACATGCTCTCAGCTTTATTATACGCTAAAAAAAAAAATAGTTTTTCGTTATTGTTTAGTGTAAGATTGTTCTCAGAGTACGGAGTGTCAACCGGAAGTGTGCTACTTCAAGTGCTTCCTTGCTTCATTTATTAATCTTTTTTTTATTGGTTTCTTTCTTTAAACTAAATTAAACTACATACATAACTTTAAATCTTTAAACTAAATAAGTTTTTAAAGCTTTTTTAAAAAATAAATAATTTATAACATTTATGCAACATAGCCGCCCACAGCATGTCCTTTTTACATTTAGTTGGCAGCGTCGGTAGCAGCAGCAGCAGCAGCGGGAGCAGGAGCAGCAGCGTCACCAGAATTAGTCTCTATAGCCGGTTGTGGTTCTGCTGTTTCATCAGTGCTGGAGTTGCGCACAAAAACCGCTGATGCCTCGATGACAATTGTGGGCAATTCGGTAGGACTCGCTGCAACTGTAGGATTAGTAATTGCTGCAACAGTCTCTGCCGGCACTGTAGTTTCGGTGTTTGTGACGGCGGCGGCGGCGTCTTCGACGTTGGCGGCAGCACTTTCAGCGGAAGTTTCGGCAGCAGTTTCTATGACAACTTCGACTGGGCATACCACAGTTGGCTCTGGTTGTGCTTGCACAGCTATAGATGCTGACTGCTGTTGTTCTGGTTTTTCTTTAGCCGGCGGTGCGCTGACCGCTGTCGTGGCAGCCTCCTTCATTTCTGGAGTTGGTGTTGGAGTAGGACTGGCTGTTTTCGATTTAACTGAAGGCGATGGTGTACGCGATTTAGCATTGCGTTGTGTAGCGGCACTGCCACCGGGTACTGCCAGTTCCTTTAGACGTTGATCATTAGCCACTTTATCCAGTATTACCGATGTTGATTGCGGCGCTGGACTGGCACCACGTTTTATTTCATCAATCTTTGCATTCAGTTCGCGACGTATGTCGGCTATGGGACGCAACAGAAAAATGGGCACATCATCGTCACGTCGCTGGAAGAGCATCTCGCCCTCAAAATCGAGCAATTTGTGTTTACGTGCACGCAGCAAGATGCCAACCACTTTGTCCGAGATGTAGTTGTAAATCTGTGTGCGTATTGGTATTAGTTTTAGAGTTAAAAAAACAATTTCCCCAAAAACTTACATTAAACAGCTCGCCGAACGGAATGACACGCATTGTCGGTTCGTCCTTGACTTCGTAGCCTTCGGAATTGATGATTTGACACAACTCTAACATCTCCCTCATCACATGCATATTGGCTTTCTGACCGCGCATTTCGGTCAAACTGCCGGCCAATGGTTTACCGTATTCATCTTTTGAGAAGCTTGGCTTCGGCGAGGCACGTCCATCAGGAGTCGAGAATGGATTTAAATGCTGTGATTGTTTGTGCTGCTGTGCTTGATTATTGAACATGGCTACTTTTGAGGATAGTGGCGAGTCCTGAAATGTGCAATATAAAATTTAAAAAAATGGGTCACAGCTAACAAATTAAAAAAAACATAGTTTAGAAGAAAATATATAAACATGCACACTAATATCGGGAATGCTATAGATAATTCTAATTTTTGTAGAAAAATATTGTTACAATAAAAATTTTATCCATTTCAATGTTGGTCTAACGATTCGCTAACTACTGATCGTTAGGCTTTACGATTTAGCTGACTACTGATTTTCAGAAGTGTTTTCCATTTTGACTTAATAATTCAAAGGAATATATTTTTTTATATAACCCACAGAATTATTGTTAGTAAAATATATACATATATTATTTATAGGAACCCATGGTACATTCGTCTTCAATTATCTACGGATGTACAATAAGTTCTACTTTCTACAGGAATGCTGCGAAACAAAACGATCGAAAAATTAAGAAAAGTATGCGCAAATGTCGCGCCATAAATAAAAACAAATTTCGTCGTCGTTGTTGTGTCGCAGTAGAAGCCGCCGCAGCCACTTCCTAAAACATAAAAATACAAAAAAAAATTAAATAATATTAAATAAAATAAAATAATGACAGTAGCAACCACAACGACAAAGTTGGCATATGACGGCGGCAACGGTGACGGCGACGGCGACACAGCGGCGGACAATGTCTTTTTGTGTGGTGACAAAAATGAGCGCCGCGGCCTTCACGAAAATGCTTTTCTTTTGCTATCACTATGTATTTCATTTCTGCCATTTTATTTCCTATACACATTAAAAAGAATATGTATATATATAAAAGGAATGGGCTATTTTGCATTTGTTGTGACATTTAGTAATATATTGAAAGGTACATAATTGAGGGGAAAGAGGACAGTCAAACGTTATATGCGCTCCATTTTCTTTTTCAGAAATTCTTTGCTGCGGTTTATTTTTTAACTACAAACTCGAATTGTATAAATTTTTATGACCGCCAACAATGGGTAGTCCTCTATGATCTCCACGATTTCTTACGAATGATGGACAGATGATAACATACAGAGAATCATACAGTCATATGCTAAAACTTTTCTGTACGTATGTAAAGGGTACCGTGTGAAATGTGAGCTAATGTGATCATATATGATATATAATATCATACGGTGATATCTCAGCAAACTATATGACGCAAATGTATTACATTTGGTTTTTATATGTACATATATAATATACTAGCGGACCCGGCTCTTTGTCTTTCTTTTGTAAAGTTGTAGTATCGACGAGATTGACATTATTCAACTCTAACTTTAAAAATTGTTATTAATCATGCCAATTGCACTTTGGGTTACATTTTGGATTAAAGGATTCCAAACTTTTTTGAAAATATAATATAGCCTATGTCAACTGGGTGACAACGATGAAAGAATTTTTAATTAATCAACAAACAATCAAATCTTTCCTCATTTTAATATTAGTATAGATAATACATATATATAAAGGGCAATGGCATAAATAAGGTCAAATGAGATATAAATGAAAATAAATCAGACGTAGCAGCGCACGTGGAGTATGCCAGCCATTAATATACACATATGACTACAAATTTTTTTGTAAATAAATTGCTGACCGTGCTTATCACCAAATAATTTAAGAATAAAACAAAAAACATTACTATCGGTTGAACCAAAAAAAAAAACATCATTCGCAAGAAATCAAAATTCAGCAGCTATATATCAGCTATATATATATTTTTTTTACCTTAATATATATACTTGTAGGTAAAGCATCTATCCAATCGAAGCTACCATATTACCAGTTTTTCTTACAAAAATCTATAGGTGATATACCCACTGATATTTTATAGGGCTAGGCCCAAAATTACCTTTTATAAAAATTTAAACAGAAAACGCAAAAGAGTGCAACGATATCCAGACAGACGGACATGTCCAGATCGACTTAACTGTTCCAGCTGTTCAAGCATAAATTTTCTTTATGATTGAACTGCGAAGACACAATCGATTATAAAAAAAAATAATTATAAAGTTTAATTAATTAATTAAATGGTATTAAAAATTATGCATGACTCCCTTTTAACAGACAATCCTCTTTCTCCAGATCACAAAGATCTTATGCAAGCCAAACTAATCCAAATTACTTAACTTTATTTATGTAGTTTGACTGTAGCGCATAATTGCGGTTGGATTCAAGTTAAAATTATTTTATTTTTATTATTTCTGTATTTTATTAAAGAAAAATTCTTTTCAGCTTATATAAAAAGTCTTTGGCGACCTGTACTGACTCACGACGGGCAGAGTTTTCGCTCGTCAGCTCGTTAGTCTGACGTTTCGGTTAGAATAAATTATTTTACTTGAGAATATTTATATACAATATATATTTTTTTTATTTCGAAAGATTATTTTATAACAAAGCTACAGCTAGTAGATACATCTGTATTGTATCTGAAATTTCTTATTTTTTTTTTTTTTTTGTTGTATATTTTCTTTTTCTGCTGACAAATTGCATTCGTTTGACGTTGCCAGCAGTTGTATAGCTTTGAGATCTATCTGAGAAGTAATTGGGTACTGTATGCAATTTAGATGAATGAAACACAGGCGTGCAGCATTAGCTAAAAGACATTCTATATATAATAGTATATCCTTTAGTACATAGATATCTCGATATATAGCCAACGTTAGAGTTTTGCTTGCGTTGGCGTACTTCAACGAAAGATTAATGGATCTTTTAATTTGTTTTTATTATTTTTAATCGATAATCGATCGAGAAAAATGCTTTTCGAATTCATTCATAACAAACAGCTGTATGATGATGACATTTGATTCATAAAAGATACTTCCGGTGTATTTTTTTTTTGTGATTATTTTTGTATATGGGTTACGATCTGATGATAATAACTAATTAAAGAAATGCTTCACCGATTTTTGGAAAACTCACACTCAATCTTCGAAAAGGTTCATTTGAGTTTGATGTGACTTTAATTGGATTGATTACTATGAACTCACGATTTGAACAATGGATATGCGTTATTATTTCTTCTTTTGTTCGTGAGGAAGATCTGGTCCAAACTAAGAAATATTTTATCTCATTAAACTCAAACCCAAAATATTCTGATTAGCGATTTACGAGGAATGCCATGAGACCTTTAAAAGGAGACAGAGGGTGTGTCTTGTGTGGCCTTCTGGCGCGATAATTGCCCAAAAATAATGTTTGAGATATTTATCAGATTAAAATTCTAGTTAAATGGCTAAGCTTGTTTACATTTATTATTCATTATTTATTCATTAAGAATTAGACATAATGGAACTAGTTACAAATGGCTATTGCAAGGGGGAACAAACTAACTAACTATATTCTGGAACTGAGGAAAACATGTAAAGTTGAACGTATTCATAGGGAACCATATTTGGCGTATTTAGTATTTAGTACGAGGGTGGTTTAATACATCAGTAATTTTTGTATTAATTTATTCTTTTCTTCCAGAAAATACTCGTTTTATTTCCCCATTTATCTCCATACATTTATCGTTCGTCGTTTATGCAATTATTTATGCCTTCCAATTAATACGTTCTCTTAAGGCCTTAATTACTTTAGATTTGGCAACAGGAAATAGTCAAAGGAAGCTTAATCTGAAGTAACATGCTGAAAGGGTTAGCAGTTCGTAGCACAATTTATGAATGGTGACCAACCAAGACACTTTTTTCTTCGCTAAATGCAGTCGTTTCTGCTTCAAATCAAAATCGAATTTCTTCGAAAGATCTGAAAAATAAGCAATCACAGCACAAATCGTTTGGAAAGCTTTTTCATGTCCAAAAACGATGTGAAATATATTCTATCCGCTCAGTTGATATACCTATAGCCTTAACCACCTTACTTTCTTACTCCGTTCGATACTTGCTGTACCATGCCTTAGCTAAAGATATTCATTGTATCTTCCCTATTTTTGGTGATGTTTGTTGTTACCTTGTGCCTCAATGGATAGTCTGTCATAGAAAACTTTCAAGTAGCAAATTCATGCTGAAGTCTAAATGAAAAGTCTAAGCAAAAATTTAAACAAAAATAAAGAGGTTCCTGATTCTGTTTGTGCGTAATGGCTTAAATTTTTATCGTTTTTTTTTTTTTT
Source organism: Leucophenga maculata (assembly GCA_035044805.1). Lineage (NCBI taxonomy): Eukaryota > Metazoa > Arthropoda > Insecta > Diptera > Drosophilidae > Leucophenga > Leucophenga maculata. The sequence continues at coordinate 947,379 of JAWNNP010000387.1, forward strand.
TTATAAACGTCTTAATTGATTTTGGCACCTGTCAGTCTCTTTGAAGGCATACCCAACAACAAAATCAGAGATCATTTTAACGCCATTGCAATCGAGTGTTGCAATGAATGAACGAATTGATCGAATAGCATTTGGCAATAAATTGCGCGAACAAGTGGAAAATGCATTTCTAATCTAAATTATATATATAATAGCTATATATCTATATATTTATTATAAGTATATACTTTAGATAGAGACACCAATGTGTACTGCATACTAAATAATAAGCCATTTATATGTATATAGACAATGAAATTCAATAAAAATGACCTTGAAGCAACCGGGGAATTGAAGAAAACTGCAGCAGAGCTAGATACTAGACTTTTAGCCTATTGTGTAAGTAGTTCTACATTGTTAATAGACACATGTAATTTTGCTTTTGTAAATGTTGCAGGAAATGCCCTGTGATTCATAAGATACAAATGTATTTGGGCTAGTTCCATTAGTTCCATTGTAATAAAAAGCCAATTTGTATTTAATTTTTTGTATCGCACAATCACAATCTTTAGGACTAAAGAACTGCTGCTGAAAATATCTTAAAATCGTTGTGGAATTTGTGGAATTTCCACTTGAGTTCAATGCAAGACTAACAAAAAAAAAAAAAAAAAAAATTAAGAGAAAAATAAATAAATAAAAGCGATTTTAAAGTGTATTTGCAAATCTCGTGCGACATTCGGTTTTTAAAAATAAATGATGTGGAAAATCCGCAAAAATATTTACTTGACAATGTCGCAAGATATTTCTTTCAGGCAGCTGGAAGTGTTGAATAAATTTTCAAAAAAATATCGCAACAAACAAGATTTTTTTTTTGTTTGTTTGTTTTTCATTTTTGAATTATTTTTCGCATTATTTGCTTTTGCCTTTAATTGTCGCTACTTGATTTGCCAAAAAAGAAAATCACAGAAAAAAGTAAAAAAAAAAAGAAAAAACAAACTGTTCAAAAAATATCTACACACATTGGTATGCATGCAAAAGTACCCGGTTTAGTGCGGATATTTTGTACTATAAATGTGCTGAAGTTCGTCGGAAGGACTATATGAGACTAGTCAATGTTCCGAATGAAATATTTTCTGAGTAGAGTCCTATGTGTCGCACTGTTACAATTAAACTGTATGCAATTTTTATTCTCAAATAGTTTTTAAGCACATTCTAAGGAATTCGATAATCTTAACACTACCAAACTTCTGTTCGTACGATCTTGGAATTTGTATTTTCTGTTTGGAATCCCCATCATTTAATGCAGCAGTTTCTATGGTTGACTCTCAAAAAACTTAATTTGGCTGCTGATGTACATCTAAAGCCATACGTGGATCGATTGAAACTAACCGATCTTCCAACTTTGTCTACTCGTTGATCGATGCTAACTGTTATCTTTCTTCAAAGATTCTCTTTATTTGCTTAAATCCTTATTTTGAGAACAGTCAATGCTTGCCATGATACACTTTGGTCTCTTTGCTTTATCTATAATCAATTTTCATACCTATTGTCTTACAACTCTTCTCTAAGCTGTACAACAAAAATTTGTCCTTAACTCTGAACTTCAATAAAATATAATTTTACTCTTTTGATTTGTAATTACAATAGCTTGGACCACACCATGACTGTGAGTCGAAGCAACTGGGCGACCAAGGAAAAAAAAAACCTCCAAAGGGTAACTTCTCGATAAGTTTTAGTAATAAGATTTTAAGTTAAGTAACTAATTCTTAACTTATTATTAGTTCTTTGTAATTTTAATTAAATAAATAAATAAATATTATCCTTTAAATTTTTAGTGAAGTAGTTTCCAGAAGCCCACATTAGTACAAACGTACAACACTTTATTTTGTAAGTATATAAATATTTAGATATATATTTATATATATAAGTAAAATATCTACAAATAAGCAAATAGAAACTTGACAAAAGCATCAACAACAGCGACGGAAACGGCTGCGACAGCGACAGCCGTAAAGATCAAAATACGGAAAAATTCTTGGCAATGACCGTCGTGGTCGTCTTTGCAGATGAGGCAGAGATAGAAATGAAGAAGAGACAGATATAGAGGATATACATATATATGTATATATATAAGTTGAGCATGTTGGCGACAAATGAAGAAATTAACAAAATAGAAAAAATTAATAGAGGCAACAAAAAATGGCGTCGCATGTGCGAAAGATCGGTCATCATCATAATGTCCAATATGGATGTCACATCAAACTGTGAAAACTCTTTGATTTAGATTTATAATGCCAAGGTTTTTTTTTTTCCTTAACTACAGCTAATGTCAATTTGAAAATGCATAAAAATAATAATTTCCTAGTTGCATAAAGTTCTTAATATATTGTTGTATCTTTAAGTTAAAATATAAACAGTTAATTTTGTATATTTTCAATGCTCATATATAACAACCGATTTGCTGCACGATTTTCTTAATTCATGCGATTTTGAAAATTTCTTGAATGAATATTAAATGGCGCCGTTGTGTCGGTAAAACGATCGAACGATGGTTCGAATCGTTGCCATGCTCTAAGCTTATAAATAAATAGAAAAAAGCTATCAGATACTTTTAAACTGCTACTATTTATTTACATAGATACTAGATACTTAGATGTGTATATACATACATACATACATATATATTGCTATAAAAATTCTTTTGTGTGTGCTTTTGGCTTTTTTAATAAAAAACAATTCAAAAAAAATTGATTTATACAAGTGGGAGGAGGAGTGTGTACGTCACTTGTGGTTGCTCATGTTTAATATTTTCGAAAAAATTTTTATTTCGTTTGTTTGCTCATTTCAGGGATTTGGAAGCCATCAAAAAGAAAATGTTTTAATGCGCATAAATTGTAGATAGCGCAGATCTTAATATATATATTCTCGATTCTTGTTAGATGGAAATGCATAAATACTTTTTTATGCGAATCTTATTTTTGCTTCAATATATTGCGTATACGCAGTGTTGGCGAACTTTGAGTATTTTTAGTGCCGCGTCTCTAGTATACAGTTTTTACGAGTGTTGACTCAAAGCAGGTTTGACGTAGCACCTAAGCCATCTATCATTAGATTATGTAGAAATTTTAAGCAATCCACATTTTTAGTTTTTGTTGTTTTAATAATAGCCAGACAGAACTATACATACAAAACAGGGATCATAACGATTATGCGGAACAATGGTGTACTAAGTTTCTAAAAATGCTTATAACAGGCATTTGTAGGCGAGACAGAGCTCATTTGAGTATATATATATTCTTGATCAGCATCAAGTGACTGGTCGATATGTACATGTACGCCTGTCTCATGAAAATCGAGATCTTGAAGAATATTTTGTCTTATATAGAAAGCATAGCACCACTAAGTTCGCCATTGCTTGTTATTTCTTAGAGTGCCCTTTATATATGATTATTGTTTTTCGAGAGGATGAAAAAATCGAGTGGATGACTTCTTTTAACTTTTTGAAGTACAACTCGATAGCCAGATAGTTTGAAAAGTTACGGAGACATTCAATGTACAGTTGAAAGAACTTCTATGCATTGAAAGTCTATCTCCAATTGATGCAAAACCAACTCTATGAAAATCTCAGGAATATAAAATCGGACTCATCAACAAGAGCACCTTTTTCTGGAAACTGTGCTCGTAGTGAAGAGGAGAATGTGAAGTTCTTTTAAAAAATTTTCAAGCCAAATGCATCCTCAAACAACAGCCAGCACTGCTCTCAAAACACATTTCCAAAAGCATAGAAGTATTTTGTTGTATAAACTAAAAGCAAATAAGTCGTCAGCGCAAAATATTATGTTGGAGAACCATTCTATATTGTTCAAAATTAACTAATTGTTCGAGTTATTGTCTTGACAAAATTTAAAAACTGACCATTTGCCGAGCTTTCAGGTTTTTTCGACCAAATTTTAAGGTGTAAAAGAGCAGAAGGTGTGGCAGAACACACAAAGTATATATATTTTTGATCAATATCAAAAAATTAGTCGGTAGAGACATGTACAACTGTTCGTCTGACTGACTATCCATAAGTTTAGTTACTTTAAATCTTCTTCTTAAATCTATAGACCAATACAGACCAATACAGACGACGTATATTTTCTAAATATATATACAAATTTTTTTTCAGTGTATTAACAAGTTACAAGTTACAACTTTTTTCTTTCCCAAAGTCTACTTCAAGAACCACTAAATCAATGAGTTAATGAGTTCATGAAAGTATGTCAGTCTAGAGATGCACTCTAATGCAGCTGCAGCAGCAGTAGCTAGTCTATAAAGTCTGCTAACTATTAATCGATCAACCTGGTATTTAGTTGAATGCGTTAATTAAGCGTCTAAAAAATGTGCTGCAAGCAAACTCGTTCAAACTAGTTTTCCGCCCAATATGACAGACATCAAATGTGAGGCGTCTGCTAATGAATTTCTTAATTTCTGCGTTTTCCCCAACAGTCATTCGTGTTCATTTTGTTTCTTTTTTCTTCTACGTTTTCTTCATTCAATTCAATTTGCATTTAAAACTCAAAAGTTTCCAATTTGCATAATGCAAGCGAATGAGTGATATGAGATATTTTCAATTTGGAAGGCACGCAGCGCCAGTGAAAGTCACGTGAGAGATTTTATTGTTATTTGGAAAATGAAATATTTTTTGCTTTTTCAAAATGAAAAACAATGCTTTAATTTATTTCTTTGTTGTTAAAGAAAACTTTCTCAGCTGGGAAATACTTGTAAAAAGTTTGTATTTTTTTTGCAAGGTTGTTATATATTATTATTGTATGTTGATGGATCTGTTGAGGTCGATGTGTATATTGTATTTAAAAACTGCATTCTACAGCATTATAAAAATATTTGCTTTAAACTTAAAAAGTTTTAAATGAAATTCCATCATTCTTTTAACATTTTGCCTACTTAACGTCGAGTAATAATTTTCAGATTTATGCTAAAAATGTATTTATTTGCGCAGACGATTTTATGGATTTATTTCGTGGTCAAATTAAGCCAACAAAATTGAACGTGCCTTTTGAAAAATTAATTATTGTCGGTCGATATTTATGCCATGCAGTTCGAAGAAATTAAAAGTAGTTCTGAGAAATACAAAAATATATTTTAGAATGTTTTAGTAGCTTAGAAGCTGAGTGCTTGTTATGTGGAGTCTACATGGTCAAACTAAATAAACGCAATTATTTCGAAACGGAGCAAAGTTGATCAGTTATACAATAATCAGAACACATTTGTTAATAATTTGACACTTTAAACTTTTTGCAAGGCTGTGCCACCATTCCCAAGTTTTACGCCACGGAATTCAAATACAATTGTTAGTTGCAAACTTAAAAGTTACACAAACAAACACAATTCTAATAATATATAGGGGAGAGTTCCCACCTACTGACACCCTAAGGTTTGAAACATAATTTTTCGTTTGAGCGCTGAGTTCAACAAGAACGGAACTTAAAAATTTCGAAAACTAATAAAAAAATTTTACAAGTTATAATTTAAATTAAATTTCTAAAGATTTATGAACTAATTTGTACAGTTCTTTGTTTATTTTATAAAAACTTTTAAAAACCAAAAAAAAAAAAATCTCACAAAAATAATGGTGAATAATTCACTAAAGTTAAGATCTTCGCTTATATTTACTAGTTGTACTAATTTCTTAATTCGGACACTGTCGCTTAAATGCTTATAAACTTAACTTACAAAAAAAAAAAAAACTTTAATTACTTTTTTTATTTCTATTTTTTTTTTTTTAATTACGATACTTACCACAACGAAGCGCAGAGCGCCTAATTCATGCGAAACATCTGCCATTTTTATTTATTTATTTATTTCTTTAATTGTTTGTTAAGACTGTGAAACAATTCGCGTTGAATGCTAACTTCGGACAAATGACTTAGCGGCTTGGGTAAAAATAATTTTGCTGTAAGCTGAAGAAGTCGAGGAAGAGGAAGAAAAAAGAAAAAGAAAATTCATCAGAAAATTTAATTGGAAACAACTGCAAAAAGCGTTTTTATTGTATTTTTTTGTTTCTCTCTTTTTTTTTCTAGTTATACTATTTTACAGTGAACGAACTTGAAGCGCGGTTTCGCCTTACAACAAAACATTTCTTAACTTTAACACTTGAACCGATTGAGCAACGAAAGAAATTCGAACAGCGGGAAAGTAGCGGAAGAAGCAGTAAATGACGAACCAAACCGAACCGAACCAAACCGATACAACCAAGCAAAGCTAGCAGCTGGCTGCTGAAGTGGTTATACTCTACAATTACTACTTTGTCTCAGGTCTAATTTATGTCATTACGGGGGAGAACCAAAAAAAAAAAGAAGAAGCTAAATTGGCAACACTGGCTCAGTTAACAATTGATTAGAATCTTTACTAATAGCTCAAAAAAGAAAGACCAATTCGCACGCAATCAAACTAAGTCGAACTAATTAAATTTGCATAAAAAAGTAAAATATCAATTGTGGGAAACAGGAAATGGTATGGAAACTTGGTTTGCTCTTTTCTATGGAAATGTATACCTAACCATCTAACGGTGTCTAAGGTCAAGTCAATTAGAAACCTTAAACGCCAAATATGTGGAAAAAAAATAAAGGAGAAACATAAGTTACATATATCTCCGTTATAAAAAAAAAAAAAATTTTGTAATAAGGTGTTCGATTCTGCACTGAAAAAATAATATAAGCGAAATAGTGCAAAGCTGATGGCGATTAAAAAAAAGGATGCTTTTCCGACCATGGATGTATCAGACTCAATACCTTACTTATGTACACCAACTGGTGACCTACGCAATATTTCATCAAGAAGACTACTATAAGTGATTTGAGTGCTATGAGTCCCTTTTGAACTCCGATGGTAAGTATCTCATTTTGAAAAAGTGTGGGATTGTTTAATAAACCATTTAGTAGTAGATGGTCCAATACCACTGAAGCCTTTCTTTCAGTGGTGCACCACCAACTAACTAACAATATTTGTCATATCTGTGCATCCATTTGAGGTACAGCGTTAATGAGATCGTGGATTTTAATGGTATCGGGAAAAGCAACCATACAATTTTTGGTCGGAATAGGAGGTGGCGATGTCTCACCCCCATATAAGCAATATAAAAAATTTCAGCTAGTATGGCAAACGATTTAGCTTAATTTGGACTATCTTATGATTCTCACTCCATCAATCACAATGTTTCTAACCATACGACATTTAGTGGTAAGCTGTTCGGACCGCAATGGAACCCTACATATCACGTGGGCAGCTCAGTGGACAGATTGTGCTCTTCAGTCAAAAAAAAACTTTATTTTTAAAGCTTCATAAGCAAATAACTTGACATTTACTGATTATAGTATTTAAGGGCGTATCCCATGGTGGCAGGGGGGCTTTTACCCCCTCCTTAATTTTTGGAAAGTTCGGCAAAAAAATTTTTTACCATGCACATTTGTAGTTTCATATAATTATCCCCTCCCCTTCGAGGACACCCGGATCAAGGGCGTTGATAGAGTTTTTCAGACGTTTCCGATGCTCATTTTTAGTGTCTAAAAGTCTATAAGTAACAGATATAGCGGTTAAGGATGTTTATCAATGTGACAATGTTTAAGATTACATTATATATTGAAGCAAATTGCATGCTACACTGTTAATAACAGCAGATCAAAAATAATCAATTGAATTATAACTTACACACAACATAAATCGAGAGGTTTTCAAATAATATTAAAACCAAATTAGGGCATACACAGACGTACATGACTGAAATTCGACACATCATCCTCCTGGACATTTTTTCACAAAACAGCGTTACCAACCTTTCGAAAAATATGGCATGCACTGCTCTAAACTACACACACTAACATATAAATGCCCGCAACGGAGGCACTATAAAGTTTATATATATTCTTGATCGTTTTGAACAAGTTATAAGCATCTCTCCGCGGATCTCTCATCAGCATTTGAAGGTATTAAATTTTTATTAAAGCCATATTGTTTCCTGTAGTTTAAGCAAAAATAATATTGTCTGAATTGCACAATTGAGACAAAATCATGATTTTGATGAGCGTACCTCGTAGAGTTGAGGTATGCCTTAGGACAGTATTTGTAGATCTTTCTCTCTGTCTTGCTATGAGATCAAAATGCTGAAGTATAGAAAGCAATCATCACACACATACATCATAGCGCAGAATGGGCCTAACTAATAAAGTATATACTTTTCCTCCAGAAGGACCTTTTACACGCAAATTTGGTCTGTTTTTTTTCTTCTTAAAATACTCTCATACATATCAAAATAACTGCATATGAATATATAGGCGGTATATATAACAAAAATCTAATGTTTTGTCTGTCTGTCCGAAATTTTTGTTCCGGCTTATCTTTGAAATAGTTGAACAGATTTTGACGGGACTTTCACTATCCGATAGCTAATATAATAAGAAGTAACTTAGGCTACATTTATTTGAAATCGGTGGCAGTGGGGCCCCACTCTCAATATAAGCCATAAACAATAGTCGTCATATCTTTGCATGTTAATGGAATCAGGAGCATTAAGATGTATTAAAAAGGTGGGAAATGACTTTCTATAGGAAGCATATGTATTTCTAACATTCATTTCGACAAAAGTTTCTTCGGAACGCAGCAAAGCGTGCCGGGTACAGCTCGTATAAATATAAATTGTGCAAAGAAATAGTTTTGTAGATTGTACTCAAGAATATCATGATGAAGAAGTTTTTCGTTTGTTTGCATTTTATATTTATTAGCTAAGCTGTAGAATATTCTATTATAAACTTAAGAAAGGAACGCTGCAGTTGAGTATGCTCGAGTAGGAATTGTATGAAGCCTAAACGCTCTAGTGGTCCGATCTAAGTCTTTATATGGAATATTTTCTTAGAATTCATTCTAGCTAAACAAAAGACTAGATTTGTATGGGACCAACCACTTATTGTGTTACAATCTGGATCTTAATGCAATATTTGGTAAGGATTAATCTAAGGTAACCCAAATATAATGTTTCTAGAAAACACTAACAACATAAATAAATGTTTTTCATAGAAAAAACTCAGATTGAGACAACTGATCTGAAGAAGTCTTATAGTCTTATAGTCTTAAAGATCTCGACTTTTATACGGACAGGCGGCTCGACTTTTGATGCTGATCAGGAATATATGTATACACTTTATGAGCTCTATCCCATTTTATTTTGCAAAAACTATATACACACTTATACCCTATGTTAAAGGGTATAAAAAGTAATCAAGAACGCATGGCACGTCGAGTGTTTATATAAAAAAGGCATTGAAATGCATATATTTTGTTTAGATTAAATTATTAAAACAAATTTTTTTTGTACTATTCACTTCAAATATTATTTTAATGCAATTTTTGTCTGCATATTCAGAATTGCACAAAAGCGATAACTTCACTGATCTATGCTACAATTTCACATTTTTTTAATAAATTTCCAGGCGATTCTGAAAAATTGGTATATTCGAAAAAATTAAATTGAATTAATTAATTATATCAATTTGATATTTTTTATATCAAAGTGATTTAAAATATTGGCATATTGAACTGAAAAGTTTGACATATTAACCAGTAAAGATCAAAAGGATCTTGAGTTTTCATCTATGGCTGATGGACGGACATGGCTAGTTCCATTCCACACATTGTGCTAAATTGAATTTGAATAAACTTTGTTTCTACTTCTGCATTACAAACACATCATTAAACTGAAAATGCCCTGCTTTGCATAAAAAAAAAAATGAGCCATGTTTTGGTGATTAAAGTTGGATCAGTGCTTGGCGTGCGCTGCACACTTAAGACACGGCTTATTTTTTCGGCTTACGCACGATTTCGCAGCAAATTAACGGTTGTTCGGCTGGTTTGCTTCGTTTTTATTGACAATAAATTTTCCAGTTTTTCCGCTTTGCGCGCTTTTTTTTATTTGATTTTTTTTGGTTCGCTTTTACTAGGGCTTTAAAGGTTTAAAAAAAAGAAGAAAAGAACAACATTTAAATGGAAAAGTGGTGCTCTTTAAAACGTACGAATGAACAAAAACAACAACAACAATTGAATAGCAACAGTTATTACAACAGCAACATGTATAATAAAAATAACAACAGTACGAAAAAAAAAAAACAACAAAAAAAATAATAAGAAAAGAAAAGAATTTTCACACACTCTAATTTTCCACGACGATTTGTGCTGAATTCTTTATGCTTAGAGCGTTTTTAGTATTCTTTTAATATTTATTATTAATAAACTTTTTCACACCGCTTAAGAAGAAGCAGAAAAAAGTGGCACAAATTTGTTTTTAAAAATCCTTTGTCTTTGTTTTTTTTTTTTTTTTGATAAGCTTTTATTTATTATTTATTTATATTTTATATTAATTTGTATTTGTAATAATTTTTTGTCTATGATTTGCGTTCGTTGTTGTTTTTCTTTTTTTGTTTTCTTTTATTTATTTAATTTTTGCTTTTCTTTCAAAGTGTTTTATTTAAAGAACTTTTTATGCGCTCGCGCGTTTTTTTCTTTTGCTTTGTTTTAAATAAAATTTTTACTTTTTTTCCGTTCAATTGCTTGGACAAAAGTGAACTGAAAATTTCGAAAACCAGAACTTAAATACTTTTGGTTTGTTGCGTGAAGATGAAGAAGACACCGAATTCCCGCTGGTTCGTTTGGTTCTCTTTTTCTTCTCTATTTTTATGCTCATTGCGCTCTTGCATATGTTTTCACTCGCAAACAGTAGCCACCGGCATTGCCCGGCATTAAATTAGTACAAAATCAAGTTTGAAGATGTTTGAAGTAAACAAGTTCGATAGAATGTCATTGAGCACCATTTCCCCAATTGGCTTAAACTTCTCTAAAATCGGCAAAAAAATGTCGACATAAAATTAACTATAAAGGGTGTCCCATAATTCGCGCAAGGGTTGGTAAAAATGGGGCACTATGTTTGAAAAATAATCTATATACATAAAACAGGCATAGATACAACAACCCTAAAATATGTTCTACTTTGAGATAAAGAATTTTTAAAATTTTTATAGCAATAACAAGTAAATTTCATATTTAAATTTAATTTATAGCAATTATAGTTCGCAAATAGTTTTAAAATATTTCATATTAAAAATTTTTATAGCAATTGTAAATCGCAAAAGGCACATTCATGAAGTCAATTATTGACTATTCCCATACAAAAATGTTCAACCTCATTAAATAAATTCAGGGTCAAAATTTTAAGATAAACTTGTGAAATTCCGGAGCAGTCCTAGTCGAATACAAAAAAACGAAGTCTCTATCTATTACTGTTTCCGAGATCCTTTCGTTCATACAGACGGACATGGCTATATCGACTTCTCTATCACTCCTGACCATAATGGGGGTAACTTTGGGGGGTCTCCGACCATTATTTCTACTTGTTACATACATTTGCACAAAACTAATAGGCTCTCGTACCTTCGGTACAGGGCCTAACCGCGAATCCTCAAATTTGCTCGAACAGAACATAATAAGATCCATTCACCTTGGAGCGCCTCTGTTTCAGTCGCCTCTAAGAAGTCTCCTGACTGTATTTTGCCTAAATATAGTTTGGTCATTGTCTTTGGGAAATTAAATAAGAAACCATCTCGGATAGGTATTCAATTTCCAATAAAAACAATATGCTCGATGACATTGAAAAGACGGTTTATTTTTCTACAATGGATCTAGCGGAGGTTCCTAACGCAGCATTTACTGTGGAATGTGGCCATTTTTAATTCATTAGGATGCCCTTTGGGTTTAAGAACCTTCCAACGAGTATTGGAATATGTGTTTGGAGAACTAGTAGGTACTATATGTTTGGTTTATTTGGATGATCTAATTGTTTTCTATCTCTTTCTCTTAAACAACACCTCCAGAATTTCAAGAAAATATTTACCAGACCCTGAATTGCAAATTTCAAAATACGGGTTGAAAAATCGGTTTTCCTGCATAAGGAAATTCACTTTTTTGGGACATGTTGTTGTGGAAATGATATTAAACGAAACCATAATCACATAATGCGTTGGCAAGAACTCGTAACCAAACTAAATCCTTTTTAGACTTACTTGGATATTATGAGTAGTTCATTCGCGACTTACAAAAATTTATATATATAAATTTATATACATATGTATCAACGGTTAGCATGTTTGGTTTATTTTAATTATCGACCATATAGCATGTTCGATACAATGCTCGCAGCTATAAAACGGTTTGTACCGATTGGCACCGGTTCATGCTCTTTCCGCACGATCACACAGTGGTCTGAAATTGAAAAAAAAAAAAAAAACATGAACAAAAGTAACAAAAACATTATTGGGGTACGAAGTAATCTATATATACATAGGCTAATGCAAAATTTTACCATCCTTTGCGAATATTTCGTGTTAAAGGGGGTTACATAAGCTTATACTGATTCAGATAAATGCTTAAATATTTTTTTAAGGACAGAAAAAGTTTTAGTAAACAATTTTAATTAAGAGGCAAGACAGACCTTATAAAGTATATTTATGATCAGCATCAAAAGTAAAGTCTATATAAATATGTCCATATGACAATCCAGAGTCTTAGATTCTGCTATTCATTCTTTAGATCACTCGTATTCAGTGAACACGTAAATAGTCAAGTCAATATACACAGAACAGTCATACCAATTTATCAAAAGAGAACCAATTTCTGATCTTCAACTTTTGTCCAGCTTTTTCAAATTGGTCCCACTATGCGTCAATTGATCAAACATGTTTCATTAGAGCTCTAGAATAAACTTGTTTGATTTATGGAGCATGTTTTACTTGCTTTATGGTATCCAACAAAACAGTGGCGCTGTTAAGGGGAGTATAGGGCATGAATTTCTCTTAATATTTAAACGTTACTAAATCGAGCCATGGATTTTGGAAAGCTAATGTAATATTCCAATTCTTTTTCATTACTTTGATATAAAGAAAAGTGCAACTGAGGGTCATCGAATTTTTGAAGTTTACGGCAAGCATCCTCTAGCTGAAGAGTCGTGTCGGAGGTAGTTTTGTCACATGGCCTGTCCCAGCAGAAGTTCACTTCATTAGTCGATGATTGGATAGCCTCAAAAGGCGAATCGCTCTTCTGAGCTGGTATCCGCAAATTGTCAAAAAGATGGAAGAAGTTCTGGCCAGCGATGGCAGCCAGCGATTTTTATCTTTTTTTTTTTCACAATAGATCCGCAAATTTGAAAAAAAAAAAAAAACCTGTAACGTCCATATGTATATATATATTATAGCGAAGCTAGCTGCGATATTTTTTCAGCAATAGTCATATAGCCATATTAAATTATTGATTTATTAATAAATTTTTTTTTTAACTAAACATATACACTTATGTCATATAAGTAGATGATGTCTTTATCTTTAAGATTTTTCTGCGTATCCCAACTCCCCTTCTAACTCATAATTTTCGTTTTAATGTCTTCTTTTCGAATTAGCTTGCGATCATCGACATTTCCCTTTTTGTTACTCCATAGTCAAAATGTTTGTCTGTGATTTTTACGGCTTAATTACTCGAACATCTTCGTGTTTGCTAAGTCATGCGTGCATCCTTAAAACGACTACAAGTTCGATAGACAATTATTATGAAAACAAATACGTCGAACTATTTAAAGGGAGGCACTATTGTGTTGCAGACTTCAACCCACATCAGATGTGGTGAAGTATTTCATTTGTTTATTTTATTTTTGCCTTGCAATTTTATTTGCACTTGCTGCACAGAGGTATAGGGCACTCCTTCCGTGTTTTTAAAAAATAACAGAGTAGTCTATGCCATGTTTCTTTGAACGGTCTCACTAGTGCATGAATTTCAGACGAACCTGTTTGCATTGTTTGCTTTGTTTTGGTTTAATGTTCATCTGCAGCAAACCAGGAGATACTTTTCTATACTATTTCAATGCATTTGTGTGTACGAGTATGTTTGCATCTTCCTACATCTATTTCGAGTATTCATCTTGTGAAAAGTTTTTGACATTTTTTGTTAAGACTAATATTCACTTGAGACCGTAAACCTTTAATAAGGCAACAGAATTCGCTCGAATCTTGAGCAGCAATTGCACCACCACATATCTAGCTTCAGTTAGAACCACTCACCGCTTACGCCGACCACAGACCGTGATATTTCTCACCGGACTTTTAAACTATATTATATTATGTGAATTTTATCATCATACATATCTATATAACACTGCTTAGATGTTCGATGATCTTAAAAAAATTATAGATAAATGATGTCATACAAAAAAAAATCGGTCATGGCCCCAATAAATAAATCGCTCCAACTGTGTGATCTGGTGCGCACAGTTCTTGTTAATGCCAAGTTCCCCATACCTAGCCAGTTTCAAAATATAAACTTTGTGTGCTGGAGCTCTATTACACATGCGAATATGATCCCTTTTCTTTGTTCTGTGGTAACCCCAATTTTCTCGAAAATGTGATGAGAAGTTTTTGAGCCCGGACTTGTTTTCAGCTCAAAAAACCCGTTTAATGAAAACTATGTCCCAATTCATTCGCAAAACTCATGCAGGGCAGTGTTATTATGGCAAAACCACCTCCCCAGAATTCCATATACATTAATGCACAGTAGCAGATATCTATCGGATTTAGTAGGGCTTATAGTAGAGCTGTCATTTAATAGAAATCATTAGAAGAGTGAATAGTAGATTCTAAATAATAAAGTTGGAGCACGTCGTATCTTATACTCTCCAAGTTTACCAAACAGACGAACTTGGCGTTTGACGCTGATCAAGAATATTTGTATTTTCATACGATCTGCTACAAAATGTTTCAAATATTTACACAAACTTCAAATACCTTTGGGTACAGGTTTAGTATATATAAAATCCGCTTCTAAACTCTGCCTCTGCATGCAATTTTTCAAAAAAATTTTAACCAATCAACTATGCTGATTGCTTGCTTGATATACTCAGGCACTACGCAGCCAATCATATTTTGTATTGGTTTTCGATTTGAAGTTCGATTTGGCTTGCTAATATCTCATTCGCTGCAAATTTGTGGTGCATTTGAGTCATTTGTGTGCATCTTCTATTTTGCAACTCTCCTGTTTTCCATGTTTTTCTTTTTTTATTGTTGCACGCACTAGTACCTGGAAAAGTGCGCAGCTTCGCTTCATTTTACCTAAAAACAATATTGGCACGCAATAGTCGAGCTGTACGGCCGTATAGTACGCTGTATATATTTTTGGAACACAATGCGTTGGAGCGTCTGAGCGATATTTTAATAATTTTTGATGTTTGCAAATAGCAGCCACAGCGCTTTAACTAATTTTAATGTTTTTTCTTTGGAAATTTATATTAACTTCATATCATAGTACTTAGTTTTTGTATTTAAGAAGTTTCCCTTCATTAAGTAAAACAAAGCGGACGCAGCCACAACTTAAAAATCTTGCAGTTTTCGAAGGGTTTCGAATTTACTTACGCAAATACGCGAATTTAGTTTATTAAAAAGATAATGGGTACTCTTTCGGAAAATGAGGAACAGCTTGATAGGCACTTGGAGGAGACTTTGAATGAACTGAAAAACGTTTATCTGAAGACGAAGCGCGAAGAGCGTTTGCAGGCCATGCAAGTGCTGCTAATGCAGAAGCATATTTGGCGCAGAAATGGACACGGGAAATACACGGAGCTCGCCGATGAGAACGAAATGTTTCTGGTCGCAGTGAAGTCTCCGAATATGGTGTGTCACTTCTATAAGCCGAACGTACAAACTTGTCGCCTGATTGATACACATCTGAAGATACTTGCCAGCAGACATCTTGAGACGAAATTCTGTAAGGTCAGCATCGAAAAGGCAGCATTTATGGCTGAATGTCTACCGTTGGAAGATATTCCGGTGCTATTATTGCTTGAAAATGGACGCATCGGTGAAACTATTTGTGGCTTCCATGGCATACGCAATTTTGATAATTTTACTGCAAAGCTTGAGTCGCACATGGCCCAATCGGGCGCCATTGCTAAGAAAGGCGTATTGTCTACTGGCCTGCAGCGTAGATCGCACATAAAACGCAATCATCCCAAGAAGATTATACGCAGCATACCGAATGGATATTCAACTGATGATTCCGATACGAATGATAAAAATTAATGGTAGTGGACCAAGGTGAATTTCATACGACAAAATGAAGATTTTTTTTTCTTCAATCATAAAAATTGTCCTTTAATTAATACAATTTTATAACAAAGCAATAACGAAATAAAAGAAAATATTTAACCAAAGAAAATAATTCCAATTCATTAATGAATATAAAAATATGTATGGAAAGTAGCGAAGGAATACTTGCTTAATGATTTTCAAAATCAAAACCAATCCCATCCCTTGATGAGGATGGGATTGGCTGGGAGAGCTAGCTGCCCTGGGCTGTCCAGTCCTTTTGAACGCGACTCCTGCGACTATCGGATGCGGAATAGAAAGGTTGGAGCCTGGCCTCTAAGTGCTCGAATCTCTGTGATTAGCATGATGTCGATGCTGTGCTCATCTGATAATAGTTTGAGCTCATCGACCTTATTGGTTAGTTCGCGAGCGTTCTACAGACTAAGGCGGAGCGATTGAACCATTATTAGACCCTGCACCGAAGGTACAAAGTTTCGTCCAAAGTTACACCCATTATGGTCAGGAGCGATAGAGAATTCGATATAAACATGTCCGTCCGTATGAACGAAAGCATCTCGTAAACTGTAATAGATAGAGACTTCGTTCTTTTTGCATTCGACTAGGACTTCTCCAGAGTTCATTTTAAGATTTTGGATTTAGATCCATAATAGGTTTGGAAATTCGAGCAGCAATGTGTACTGGTACAGGGCCTCTTACAGTCGGTTACGCCCGCCTGTAATTTTCTTACTTGTTTTTTTTTTTTTTTTTTAAAGTTGTGCACAAAACCTAATTTTATTTAAATAATTGTATATATAAATGCATTTCCGACTTCAAACTTCTGTTAAGGCACATCATTTAAGGTTTTTTTTTTTCAAAAAAATTTAATCAGGTGAGCTAAACTTTATACAATAGCAGTAAGCCAAAAAAAAAAAAATTCATCCTTATCAAAATAAATTCTCTTATCTTAACAAGTATTATTCACTCTGCTATTGATTCCTCAGTCAAAAATCATATTTGACAAACACCTCTCGAGAGATTCTGCGTGGTAAGGATACCCCCTCGATGGTTAAGACGTTCTGTTCTCTGTAGTATGGAGAGATCAAGACCTATAATCAGTTGAACACGAATATATAAACTTACAACAATTTCCAATGTACAGCCCGCCACTTACCGCTTGTAGCCAATCAAAAGCAGACGCCTCGGCGTTTTGGAAGATCAGCGTTAATTTGCGGCGGTGGTTCTTCAATGCTGCAATCAGGCGATATAAATTGTACCTTTCAAAAACTACACGCATCAATGGCAGGCGTATGCAATCCAGCCGCAGACAATGCATCATCAGTTGTATGAGTTTATTGGTGAAGTCATTGGTTACTTTGCCGCAGAGAATGGAGCACATTTTGTCCAATATTCCAGTATTCCAAGTCGCGGCAATTTATTACTCTTATCTCGAAGCAGCTGAGACTTTGCTTAAATTCTTGTACTTGCAGGAAGCTTCTGCGGGGAAGACGCCTATCATTGGACAAGGTCAAAGTACACAGCATAGGCATTGCCGTTCTTGCGAAGACATTTTCAAAACCCAGTACATATATGATTAAATTTTATGGTCAAAGTTGCCAACTGCAATGCATTTAAGATGCGTTGGAGATTTTCTCCACGAATTGTACAGCTTATGGCAGTTAAATGGCGCAATTGCTGCATGTTTTCGATGTGTAAACCCGTGATTGAGGAACACTTGACCTCGAGGCGTTGAAGTTGTTTGCATTTGTGTGCCAAGACCAACATATGCCTGTCCGACAAACGCTCATCAAAGCAAGTTAAAGTAGTCAGACTTTGCAGGTCTAAGTTTATTAAAAACCTCAAATTTGGTCGTTGAGCAGCATTTTTTTCTAAATCGACCAGACGCAATATCTGCCAATGATTCTCCAGCATTTTGGCGTAACATTCAACGTCTTCGCGTTGCATTTTTTTAAGCTGCCAATCATTCATGTTCAGTGTAGGATTGAAGTAGTGACGCCTAGAAAACAAATTCGCAATGATATGGCGAAAGCCAGGGCAGACACGTGCCACTCTGCAACGATCCGGCAAGGCAAGAAGTTCGAAAATTGCACGCAAACAGTCCTCGTTTAGTTTGACCCTTTTCACCACTTCCAGCGTTTTTGTCTTTTAAAATGAGGAGCACAACTTGAAGGCTTAAAAAGCAATGAAGTCCGAAGACTTTCTGTTTTTAAGCAAACGATTTGCTTATGAGCTGGTATATATTATATTATATAATTTAATTAATAATATTTACCTGTCGCGTTTTTTTAGCGTTCATTTTTCAAACTTAAACTTAAAACTTATTTTCTTTCCGCTAAACACAATTTTCAATGTTTCACTTGTTGCTGTACTTTGCAGAATGAATACAAAATTCCATAACGCTTAGCTACTGTTCGTGCCATATGGTCCCCTACACAATGTTTTGGTGTATGGTGTATGCCCGTATCAAAAGGAACAAGTATTGACGAGGTAGTTCCCAGATCGCATAATAGATTTCATATTGTATATTCTATCTTCATCTGAGAGACTATAAAAGCTGGAGTCTTCAAATTTTGATTATTCTTATGAATTATATCGCAAAGATGAGCAGCAAAACATATCCAATGTGATAATGTGATTTCTTAGAATATTTATATTGATTTCAATTTATGCGCTACTTATTTTTTATTTATCATTCTAGATGATGATTGTTTAAAATTAATATAGGACTATTTAAAATTCCTTCCTCAAATATATTTTCACCGAAGACGTTGCAAACATTGTAAGAAAATTGTAATACTAAACACACACATACTCTGTGCAGCTCATTGGCATATTTAAATGAAATATTAATTATTTTTGTTTTTTTTTTTGTTTCAAACCAAGCATCAGCCTTCTTCTTTGCGTTTTTGGTCCAAACTGGGCTTTTGCTGCCGTTTGTTGTGCTGGGTCTGGCGCGTCGGCGTACCCGTTCCAGGTACTATTACAAACTGCCAGCTCTGGGTATCGCCCTGCATGCTGTTGCAGCTGAACTATGTGGAGCGATACGCACTTTCTGTACTTGTTGCTGCACCCAATCTTGCGCTTGTTTTAATAAGTCTTTTATGGGTTACGTTGGGGATCATCAGACCGAAGAATATAACTGTTCGGCGACGGCGCACAAGCCAACTGAAGTAAAACGGTGCAATCAGTGCCGGTCCGAGATTGGTGACGCTAACATCAATTGATCGAGAACGTGTGGATCGCAAGAATGACATTGATTTCCCATAGATGCTGTTTGTCGTTCTCAATTTGCGAAATGAAGTTCGGAAATTTGAAGCGTGCAGATTTTTTTGAGTAAGATTTTGTCAAAAAAAAAAGTGTCAAATAGTCATAAAAATGTCTGGCTTTGACTGACTCTTCTTAAGTTTAATATTAACCACGATTTAAAAATATTTAGAATAATCACATTGGATCAATGGTTAAGCAAAAACATTAGTTGACTTTCTAAAGCGTTGATCTAAGGAGTTTAATGACGCTTAAACCACTAAACTCCTGTATACCTCACTTGTCCGCCCAATTTTAGAATTTGGATCATGAGTATGGAATCCTTATTGTGCTATCAACCAAATCCTTATTGAATCAGTTCAAAACAGTTTTTTCTTTTTGCTCTTCGCAGTCTAAATTCGGATACCCATGTAAATCTTCCACCTTATAACGACAGATTAAAATTAATTGAACTTCCAACCATTTTATCGCACAGATCTATGCTCTCTGTGCTTTACGATGCATTCGCAAACTACGGCTGATTCGTAGACAAAGTTTTCTGTAGATTTAATGCATAAAACCATTTGAAAAATTTATTGTAGGAATTCAATGTACAATTAACATACAATAAACTTTCATTTGAAAAACTTAAAAAAAAAACTCTAAAAGGACCACTAAACTGCGATTGTAGATACCTGCCGGGCATAACTGATAAAGCTGTCCAGGCTACTCATTAATAGGTATACAATTTTACCAGCAAATTATTGCACCTTGCGCTGCAAGGTCAAATCGGAACCGGATTTAAGCCCTCCTAACCCTCTGCGTCTAACAACTACTTGTGAGTGCTATGTTCGCCACTAACCCTTATTTTACGACCTCACTTTGGTTACCAACGATAAGCAAATTTTCTTCTTCTCAAGTGGATACAATGACCGATTGATGAAGCACAAAAATCGCCTGGCCAGACCCTTGACTACTGCAATGAAGAGGCTAAAACGTCATCATTTTAGACAGCTGCTCCCCTATATCTCTACTCCGGTTGCTGATGGAATAACAATTAAACAACAAATATATTATAATATTCGTAAAAATATATAAGTGAATTTCCATGACTCATATACAAGGCGTTTCCTGGGCCAACCTGTGTTCTGCTTGTAGCCTATTGATCATGCGAAGATTTTTCTAGTGGTTTTAATTAATTTCAATTAATTTCTAGCAATTTCATGAAACAAAGAAACACATTACAATGTTTTTTTTTTCTTTAGATATTTCTAATTGCTAAAGAATCTCTGCAATTGCTCCGATTGCAATTGTTCTTGTCAACTATGAAACCATAGAAGTAGGAAACATAATCATAATAAAAAAAAAAAAAAAATAAACTATCAAGCATGTAATTTTAGATAGAATTATAAAACGAAAATTTTAATTTGCAACAAATTGCGATGCCGACGACAAAAAATTTCCGAACATCAAAATTAAATAGAATTTAATTATTTTTGAATTCTAAACACATGTAAATGAAATTATTTAATTAAAACGCGCGAAAGCCAACAAGCAATGGTTGTACATTTGAACATTATTTACACATGCATGTAAATATATATACATGTATATATATATATATATATATATATATATATATCTAAATATATGTAAATATCGACAACAGCTGTGCGCGACTTGGTGCGGCGCATAAGGAGCCAAGCCGAATTGGCAGCCATGAAAGGGTTCTGCGATCAGACACTGGCGGTAAACACTGCGTATACATAATATATATATATATGTATATATAATATATATGCATATATACATAGTTGCATGAATTGGCATTTGTCGCCTTTCATTCAACAGCAGCATCGAGTGGCATACTTGCATCTCGTTTTTGTTTTATTGTATGTCATTTTATCTCTTTCTTTCGCTAAATGATAAATTTTTTAACGTTGTCCAAATTTTTGCTGCTTGTTTTCGTCTGCTGCAATTGTTGCATTTGAATGAAAACTTAATAAGCAGCAAAACGTGTGCAACAAGTAGCAAATCTACTGAACGGATTCAAAAGTTTTCTAAGGGAAAGTCGAGGAAAATTTACAATAATTATTGTAAATAACTATCCCCTGCCCAACGTATTTTCTAGCTGCGCTAATACTGTAACACTTAATACAAAAAAAAGAATTAGCAACAACAACAATGAGCTGCGAACCATGCTGCCCATACCCTTCGTTTTATAGCATTATTATATAGAGGCAAAGGAATCGCACAAATATATTTATTTCAGCAAGTAAAATACATAACATAAGCATATATATTCTAGATAAATAAAATTAAAACTTTAAATAGGAAGTACATAAGAATAAAAGCTTACTCACCTATTCGTAGAAGTTAGTCCTATGTCCAAAGTCTTGTAAGACTTGCCTGTCTATGCAAACTTACCAAAAGTACCTTCAAAGGAAGCAGAAGTTTCTATTTGATCAAAGGGGTTCCCGAATTACGGTAATGGGTTGAAATGATATACCTCTGACGAAGCTGCTTGATCGATCTCAGAAGAGAGCAGCAAATGCAGATCGATTCGCAGATGCCGCCGCAAATGCTTCTTCTCTCCTTGAAGATTTTGGGATTGATATATATCCGTCTAAAATGAAAAGGGAGAGAAAAAAACTAGAGTGGAAACGAGTCAACTCCAAAAAAGCTCGGAAGTATCTTTCCTCGCACTTCACTTCATTGGTAAAAAAAACGAAAAAGAAGACGATCCTCGTAAAAGAAAATCGGTGGCAGAAGAACATATATTCGAAACCAGGTAGCAAATACATTGGTCATGTTACTCCCAGTATCAGTAGAGCTATGGATATCTGCAGCTGCACTCAGAGAATGAATATGATTTAAGCAAAATAAAAATTATTGTTGCTGATGGTAAATCAGCTACTTTGACCTGGCCGTTTAGTTAAGGACCTTCGCATAAAATTCCAGTGGCTGCTTGGAATGGATAAAAAAGCTCCAGCAGGCATGGTTTACATGGAGGGCCCAAACTTGATTGGAGGTTGCCGAAGTAGAGGAAGACCGGCCACGTCTAAATGCGGCTATGACCGGAAGACGGTTGACGGCCATTTAAACAAACAAACAATAAGAAGAGTGAAAGAACAGTTTGTAGAAAGAAGAGTGCAAGCAAGAAGAGTTTGAGTGATAATATGAAGCAGTGATGCAACTCGAGTTGGAATTTGAAGAATTGAAAATTTATCAATATTGAATGCTAGAAGAGACAAATAGTAGTGTACATTTTGTAGTGACTTACCTTACCCAATTCTTTTTTTTTATTATTTTACGAATTTTAGGCTATTATTACATATTATTTTAAACTTTTCATTCATTCATATGTGTACAAAATTTCATAATATAATTTGTAATTTACTTTGCCACAGAATTCTACGGTGAAAAGAAGAGAGCAGCAGCTTCTTTTTTTGCTTTATCTATGCTCGATGAGTAGAGAACACAGAAATTTCGAATTGAAAAAAAAAAAACTGGACAAGCCAAATTCAATTGCAAAAATATATTTGATCAAGTACTTTTATTTTATAACGGAACTTTCACACACACACAATTTTCAGCAACACATTTTGCATTTTATTATGCTTTTTACTTTACTTCTTTGACTTTAAATTGCAATGAAATGCGAGTAGCTTCATTTTCTTTGCTTTCCCACACAAACATACAAAAAAAAAAAACACACACACACAAAAAAACCAAAAAAATTACATTGCAAACTCTTATTTTGATAGTTTAACACTTCAAACATATTTTAAACTTAATTTTCATAGACATTATGTAGAACACAACACTCTGCACTTTGTTTTGCTTATTAATTTACCACCAAATAATTAATTTGACAAACACACGCGACACGCAGTCTACTTTATCAGACACCGACGCGCAACTAATTACGCTCATCATCTTCGTATCTTTTGCTGACACCAGGCATCTCACGTAAAAAGAACAACAAAAAAAACTGCAGGCATTGAACTTGAGAGTGGAGGTGCGACAGAAATTAACAAGTTACCAAAATATTTGTAGCAAAAAAAAAAAACAATGGAAAATTCCTATGCAACAAGAATAGTCCAAGAACAGTTTGCAGAGTGAAAAGTATAAGCAAGAAGAGTTTGAGTGATAATATGAAGTAGTGATGCAACTCGAGTTGAAATTTGACAAAATGCGTGAGTTGAGAAGAGATTACGCATCTTTTGTTCTACTCCAATTCGAATTGGAAACCATGAAAAATGTTTAAAAATGAATATAAAGGAATTAAAGATAATTCGGTGTACCTTGTTAAATAAAAAAAAATAAAAGTTTATAAATTGGGAACAGTCTGTCCAAGACGCATTAAGCAAAATTAACGTTTTATGAACAAAAGAATAAACAAAAATTTAAATATGTATATTAAAAAAAATTAGCTCAGCTCTGCTGTTATAAGGTATCACTCCTTACAACAGTTAAACACTGACCTAATAGATCTGAAAATTTTTTGAAGAATTAAAATTTTATTTTATCATATTAAATGCAAGAAGAGACAAATAGTAGTGTACATTTTGTAGTGACTTACCTTACCCAATTCTTTTTTTGTTTTTTATTGCAATGAAAAGAGAGCAGCTTCTATAATTTATCTGTTTTAAATCTTATTAACGAGGAGTTCGAATTACGAATTTTGGGCGATTATTATTACATATTATTTTAAACTTTTCTTTAATATACATAATTTCATAATATAATTTGTAATTCACTTTGCCACAGAATACTATGCCGATTAGAAGAGAGCAGCAGCTTCTTTTATTTCATCAAACATTTGAGCAAATTCAAACTCAATAAAAAAAAAACAATAAAAGTGCAACTTCTTTTTTTTGCTTTATCTGTGCTCGTTGACGAGAGAACAAAGCAATTTCGAATTGAACAAAAAAAAAAAAAACAAGACAAGACAAATTTAATCGCAAAAATATATTTAATCAACTATGTACTTTTATTTTATAACAGAATTTTCACACAAACACGCACAATTTCAAACAACAAATTTTGCATTTTATTTGCATTTTACTTTACTTCTTTGGCTTTGAATTGCAATGAAAAGCGCAAACACACAAAAAAAAAAACACACACAAAAAAAAAGGCAATTCAATTGCAAAAACTAATTTTAATCGTTTACCACTTTAAACACATTTAAACTTATTTTTCATAGACATCATTTAGAACACAACGATCTGCACTTTATTTTGCCAATTAATTTAACACAAATTACTACATTTAAATGCAGAAATTATTAATTTTCTTCTTCTTGCTTTATCTGTGCTCGCTGAGGTGAGAACAAAGAAATTACGAATTGGAAAAAAAAACAAGACAAACCAAATTTAATTGCAAAAATATATTTGATCAATTACATTTATTTTATAACGGAACTTTCACACGCACACACAAACACAATATTAAGCAACACATTTTGCATTTTATTTGCATTTCACTTTACTTCTTTGGCATAAAATTGCAATGAAAAGCAAATGGCTTCATTTTCTTTGCTTTCGCACACAAACACATAAAAAAACTCACATAAAAAATAAGCCAAATTCAATTGCAAAAACTAATTTTGATCATTTAACTCTTCAAACACATTTTAAACTTAATTTTCATAGATATTATTTAGAACACAATACTTTGCACTTTATTTTGGCATTTAATTAAACACAAATTAATGCATTTAATTGCAGAAATTATTAATTGTCTTCTTCTTGCTTTATCTATGCTCGTTGAGTAGAGAACAAAGAAATTTCGAATTGGAAAAAAAAACAAAGCAAGACAAATTTAATTGCAAACATATATTTGATCAATTACATTTATTTTTTAACGGAACTTTCACACGCACACACAAACACAATATTAAGCAACACATTTTGCATTTTATTTGCATTTCACTTTACTTCTTTGGCATAAAATTGCAATGAAAAGCAAATGGCTTCATTTTCTTTGCTTTCGCACACAAACACATAAAAAAACTCACATAAAAAATAAGCCAAATTCAATTGCAAAAACTAATTTTGATCATTTAACTCTTCAAACACATTTTAAACTTAATTTTCATAGATATTATTTAGAACACAATACTTTGCACTTTATTTTGGCATTTAATTAAACACAAATTAATGCATTTAATTGCAGAAATTATTAATTTTCTTCTTCTTGCTTTATCTATGCTCGTTGAGTAGAGAACAAAGAAATTTCGAATTGGAAAAAAAAACAAAGCAAAACAAATTTAATTGCAAACATATATTTAATCAATTACATTTATTTTTTAACGGAACTTTCACACGCACACACAAACACAATATTAAGCAACACATTTTGCATTTTATTTGCATTTCACTTTACTTCTTTGGCATAAAATTGCAATGAAAAGCAAATGGCTTCATTTTCTTTGCTTTCGCACACAAACACATAAAAAAACTCACATAAAAAATAAGCCAAATTCAATTGCAAAAACTAATTTTGATCATTTAACTCTTCAAACACATTTTAAACTTAATTTTCATAGATATTATTTAGAACACAATACTTTGCACTTTATTTTGGCATTTAATTAAACACAAATTAATGCATTTAATTGCAGAAATTATTAATTTTCTTCTTCTTGCTTTATCTATGCTCGTTGAGTAGAGAACAAAGAAATTTCGAATTGGAAAAAAAAACAAAGCAAGACAAATTTAATTGCAAACATATATTTGATCAATTACATTTATTTTTTAACGGAACTTTCACACACACCCACACACACATTTTTAAGCAACACATTTTGCATTTTAATATCCATTTTACTTTACTTCTTTGGTTTTAAATTGCAATGAAAAGCGAGTAGCTTCATTTTCTTTGCGTTCGCACACAAATACACAGAAAAAAAAACACAAAAAAACAAGCCAAATTAAATTGCAAAAACTAATTTTGATCGTTTAACACTTCAAACACCTTATTGAACTTATTTTTCATAGACATTATTTAGAGCACAACACTCTGCACTTTATTTTGCCAACTATTTTAACACAAATTAATGAATTTACATAATTGCAAACATTATTAATTTTCTTCACTTTGACACACACACGCGACACGCAGTCTACTTTATCAGACACCGACGCGCAACTGACTCCTCTCATCATCTTCTCATTCTTCTGCTGATACCTGTCATCTCATATAAAAAGAACAACAAAAAATCTGCAGGCATTGAACTTGAGAGTGGAAGCGCGACAGGAATTAAAAAGTTACCAAAATATTTGTAACAAAAAAAAAGATAATGGAAAATTCCTATGCAAGAACAGTTTGAAGAGAGAAGAGTGCAAGTGCAAGCAAGAAGAGATTGAGTGATATTATGAAGCAGTAATGCAACTCGTGTAGGAATTTGACCAAATGCGTGAGTTGAGAAGAGATTACGCATCTTTTGTTCTACTCCAATTTGAGTCTGAATTGGAAACCAAGAAAAATGACTAAAAATGGAAATAATAATTTTTTTAAAGTTGCTAAAAAGGTTTAATTAATTATTTAAAATTAAATAAAATTAATCAATCATGTGGCATGTTCTTCAATAATAAAAGTTGTTGCTGTTATTTTTTTCCTTTTTTCTTTTTGATAAATTAAAATGTAAAAAAAAATTTCAGAAACTTTTCACTTCGTCCATTAAAAAAAAACAAAAACAACAACAACAGTGCTGTATGTACATATGTTGTATGTAGTCTACAATTGGCTTCGTTTCGTCTGTTCGATTCGTTGCGGTTCGATTGAAACAGTGTCACATCGTGTCGGTCACTGTCAGGACCAGCCAACCTACCACCAATACCCCTTCGCCGCACTCTGGCCGACGCCACTTCTGTCGTCATCAGCTGGGCGCATTCAAATACAAATATTCTTCTTGTTGTGGTTGTTGTTGCTGTTGCTGGCTTGTGAACCTGATCACTCGCACCAGTTGTGACACAAATTTATTTTTAGTGCGAATTCAAATAGTTGCAAAAATAAAAAATTAAAGGGAATTCTTAATCTGACTAATTATTGTGTATCCAAAAAACCCACTACTAAAATTTTAGTCATACTAAAATTTTTCTATGTTGGTTACCAACTAACGCAGCCAGACAACTGCAGTTGTACATAAATATCTTTCGACACATCTTGTCAGCGCAGATAAACAATTTATACTATATAGTATGTATGTACTTTATGGGTTCTCTGGCGCCTCTTTCTGCATGTAACAAGCTTTGTGTTAGAATTAATATACTCTACACACTTTGTGGGAGTAGTACGGAACAAGCTTTTGTGTATTTAAAATGATTATTCAGCTATTTCGGAACTTTAAAATTTTTCTCCCAGCTCTTCGATAATTTCCATCACTTTTCAAGCGTCATTTTGAGGCAGCTATGGGCTATAGACTTTGTATGTATATCAAGTAATCCCAGAGGCGGAAAAAACAAAGCAATAATGGATTTGTCCACAATTGGCTTTAGAAGTTTTTTATTACTGCGCTAAAACGGCACCCATTGACGTTAGTCATCGCTAGAGCACTTAAAGTTATCTACATTGGAATGGATCGTGCAAGGTTAATTCTGGTGAAAGGGCAAGAGAGCTCATATAGTATTACATTATATTATGCCGCATTTACACTATAAATTTTCGTTGAGTTAACTGCGAAAATTTGATAATATTTTCAATGCAATATTTGAAAATATGTGATTCTAGTTGTCTAGAGTTTAATTTGAATATATGAAGCATCTCCTAAATCAATCAACTAAGCTGTACATGTTTAGGCATAATATGACGTGGCCTACTCCAAAGGCTAGCAACGCCGATGGCTTTCGGTCTGTCTGTCTCACTATGTATAGCAGTTCGCTAGTCCGTCTGTCCGTCAGTCTGTCTGTTCGTTTATATATGTATGTTGGTTTATTTCATTTTTCTGACTTTGCTTCCGGTTTTCCCTAAACGAGCTGCTCTTTTGTGCCATTGTTGCTTGCCAACAATTGCATGAGGCGACGTTGTTCTTATTGTGTTTTACGAGTATCTTCGCTGCTTGAAACTTGGCTGCAGCATCTAAGCATTTTCTTGTTCATGCACTTCACATATAGTAGGATTAGTATATAAATTTGGGTATATAATTTGTAACATGTAGAGTAGTAGACTATATGAGTCTGAAACTATTGTCCTCATAGCTCGCTTGCTTCAATCTTTTGTTGTTGCTATTGTTTAGATTCTTCAATACACAATTAATTTGTTTGGATATCCAAAAAAAAGCAAAAGAAGCAAGAAATTTCCAAATAGAGTTTGAACATGGAGTGTTATGTATACCGTGCTATATATGGTTCATGTCCTTGAAAGATACAATGCTGACATTACTGCAATACAGGAAATACGATGGATTGGGCAGGGCTGCTTTGTGACATCTACTATGACTCATGCCACGACAGCAAGAAAATGTTGCATCATTCGCTTCTTTATTCGCTCCATTTGGTTGCTGTTGGAGAAATTGAACAAGTCGGTCCGCGCTGCTATCTTCATATATGTATGTGTTGTTGTTGCTTTTCTTGCAGACTTGATCCATTAGGATTAAAAGTAATCTGAAGAATGAATAGGAGAATCTTAATATGGAAATATGAAGACTCTTTTTTATAGTCAAGACCTCGAAGTGTATTAAAAATGCAATAAGTCCGAAATAATTGTTTTCACTTCATTTTTCTTTGTTTTACTTTGGCACATTTATGCATCAATTTGTAAAGCATGTATATATGCACATATGTACATACATATATATATATATTTATATATATATATACATAATATATATATATATATATATACGAGCATATTCAAGTATGCGCCTCCTCTGTGTAGTGAAAATAGATTCATTGTTGCTGTCAAATCTAACGATCGAAATTATTTGCAAATATGCTTTATCATTTTGCTGTGCATATGTATTTGTAAATACATAGACTGACTGATCACCGCCATCTTTTAACGAGCACACTGTCGACGTACCGTTTGCTATGCTTGGCATTTCCGGTTGTGTCATGCATTTTATCACAATAATGCGCGCACATCCGTTTCCGGATAGTTTCATGCATATACATATATGCTACATAAAAATATTTGTTTGTATGCATGTTTGTTCGTGTGAGTATGTAGTGGAATTAAATATGTGAAATACATACTTAAACCGTTATGCATAAGTGAACATTAAAACAAAGTAGCCAAAGCATACGAGTATACAAAGAATTAAAATTGTGAATTTAAAAAAAATTTAAAAATGTATAAATTTCTTTGTCCGAATTTTTTTTTTAATTTTTATTATTAATCAAGACTTCAGATTTTCCCTAATATTTACCTAGTATCAATGTCTATAAATGTGGGCCATCTGTAATCTGACCAAAATGGCGGCGCTTGAGATGCTTAAGCCAAAGGTCTGACCATGCGGTTTTGTTGGCCATTTGCGGATATTATATCTGCTAGAAAAGAAGCTAAATCTAGCTAATTCGGACCACTTACCTCTCCTCAACACGATTGTTGCTGCAGCTATGACTTACCCTTCATCGATAACGCTTGTAGTTCTCCGCGCTTTTCAGAGGTATCTAAGCAATGTAATTTATCCGTATATGCAGCTTAACTCTACTATTGGGTCTTTAGTCTTAAGTAGGAAGCATCGATTAAGAAGGATATACTCACGCATGCACCGCCCTATGGATGAGACAGAATGGCTAAGAGCTGCCTCTGAATTTAGAGAAGCTTTTCAGAAATAAAGTAACATTTTTTTCGGCAATATGCTGCAACTTTTTCATTGTGGAAGGCAATTCGAAGTGCCAATTGTCAACTTTTACCTAAGGTTCCCTTGCGCTTCAAGCCATTCATCCTAGCCTCAACCAGTGAAGTCTCGACAACTGAGGCATCTTTTGCTGCAGACAAATATTCCTATTGCCCCATTTTTCTTAACAGAGATCTCATACGATAACAATGATCCCGGAAAGTAATGCTGAATCATACCGACCGATCAGGCTTCTTTCGTCGCTTTCAAAAATGTATTGCATCAAATAAGCGCCCACATGGTTGGTTTGGTATGCCAATCTTCTTCTTATTTCTGTCCGTCATACGACTGCTGGAAATATCATTAAAAAAAAAACTATAAAAAAAAAATTTATGCATTTTTTGTTGTTGTATATCCTTTATTAAAAATATATGAATTGAAGCTAGAGACAGTGCTCCAGATCGGTCGACTGCAAACGCCAAAAGAAAACAAAGTAACCAATGCACGCGCCGAGTATGACAGCCAGGCATAGCCAAATATTGAACGTCATAAAGATGAGCATGAGCAGAAAGGATATTGTCAACTGCACCATATGCAGAAATGTCTGCAGAAAGTGCAGTTTGGATAAAATTGAAACCTTTGGTGGTGGCAGAGGTGGTGTTGTTTGCGACGGCTGTGACGCCTTCGGCGGCTGTGATGGCGGTGTTGAACGTTTAACTGGTGGCGCGTTGTGTGATGTTGAAGTTGATGGCTGCTGCGGCTGTTGTAACGAACGTTGTGGCGGGGCCATCGGTGCCGAACGCAAATTGGTTGTAAGCGGCGCTGAACGTGAACGATGATATGTATATGACACTGCTGCCCTGGGATCCTGTGGTACATGCGATGCTGCCATATGCTGATGAGCGGGTATATGTATGGCCATTAGATGTGTTGGCAATTGCGGTGCTCTCATATGTGTGGGCATGTGTCTGCCACTACCGCTGGCTGCACCATTGCCCGTTGGTTCGCCATGCGTATCCGCTGGATATTGTGAATTTTGACCGCCCGTTGAACGTCGCCGAAAACTAAATGCTTCAACAGTGGGTGAGAACATTTTCCTTCTACTCGATCTACTCAAGTTTCGTTCGCCACCAATTCCGTCGTTAGGGTCATTGTTGCCATTGTTCAGCGATCTCCGTTTGCTTGGTCGGAATAGCCACTCGCGATAGAATTTAATGCCCTCATAGCCAATGCCCAGCAGAACAATAAAAACAAACGAAAGTACCATGTGCCAAGCGTACTCGGTGTGCCAACATTTAAAGAGTATGGTTTCCTCGACGCCGGCATGAAATACCATCGACATGACATGCTGCTGCCCATGTTGCTCATCGCCGTGCTGATGTTCAGCTTTGCCTGCGCCGTCATCAGACATGCCGTGACGTGCCAGATTACTGCTATCGCCGGAATCTGCATGCTGATGATGTGTATTGTGCTGCTGTTGCTGCATATTGTGCTCAATGTCATGGTGGCCGCCATAAGCTGCGCTGTTGTGGTGCGCTGATGCACGCGGCGGTAGTTGGTAGTGCTGCAACGCCTTTTTCTCCGATGCCGTGTCTTTATGGTACGTGTACAACATATTTTCTTTTGTAACTGCTGCTGATTCTTTGATCTTGAACGGCGATTTCTTGTACCGGCGACAGATCGTTCTGTTGGGTCTGGGTGTCTTAATAAAGCCAAAATGGCGGCCGGAGCGCCGCTGAAACAGTGCCACTGTTCGTTTAGTATTTTGTAAGATTTTTTTTTTATTAATTTCGTTTAAAAAATTTGTTTTTTTAATCAATTTAAAATTTAAAAAAAAAACTTTCTATAACACTTTGTACCTAATAATAATTTTTTTTAGAATTTAAACGTAACATCGACCCAACAAACTGTATAAACTTTCTGTAACGAAACTGAATCATCCGCCAAGCTATACATCCCCAATATAACTTCGTTACAGTCTATCGATGTTCAGAGAATAAGTGATCATCTAGATTTGCTACGATATTGCGCTATAGGTTAAGTTCTGGAATTTTTTAATGAAATATTTTATTTTTATGTATTTGATTTGATTTTTACTTTAGTTTTTAAATTTTGCGTTCTGTTTATTTTCAAAATGCCTCAAATGCCTTTCACTACACATGCACGTACAGAAGTACATCCATGAGACACACTGACCTAGCCCAGCACCGGTTCGGACGCCCATTGCTTCGTCAATAAAGTCAATGACGCAGATTTTCTTGGCGCTGAAAATTCCAAAATAAATAATTTATAGTTTATCTTTCTATCATTAATGTTTCTGGAATGTTTTTGCTTACTTTGCACAGAAAATGTTTTCGTAGCTAAATTAGAATTGAAAAAAAAAATAAAGCGCCGAATACTTAATACGCTACATAAGTCACTTTATTAAAAAATTACATATGTTGTGTGACAAATTACAGGTTCCAGGTTAAAAAGTGTATAGAAGGCGGTTGGCTTGAATAGGAGTTTCCGCTTACAATGTGGGCCAAACAGCAATATTTCGAAGGAATATACCCAAAATATAGGTTGATATCTCAAAGAAGCAGACAAGTGACAGCCAGATATAGCCATCAGTTCGTTTAATCAAGCAAATATGTTGTGTTACAAACTTCATGATAAAATAGTTATGCTACATATGCACACTACGTGTGTTGAGTATAAACAATTTGTTTTTCCTATTTTCGGGCTTTCTATATTTAGTATTGCTTATTGCTTTCCTTTAATAAACTACAAATAATTATGAGTATTGTTTGTGGTTGAACTTCTAGAATGATGCAAATGAGTTGCCTTCATGTTTAGTTTTAGAACATTTTTTGTTTTAAGAATGAGGAATTAATAATGAATCAAATGGATTGATGTATGCATAGGGTAGAAGCGTAAATTAAGGCCGAAGGAGGAACAGCTTTAATAAAGTAAATACATATGTTGCCCTTGGTACTTCCGAAACACCACCCTGCATAGAGACCTTAATATTGCTCATGTAGAGGATCAAATTTACTTGGCCTAAAATATTTACATTTACCTGTACTGCAGATGGTATGCTGCTCCTCAAAATAGAGCATACGTGGCTGTATTTGTTGCTATTTATCTGCGCGTTACATCTACTTGCCCAACTTTTTAGTAGGAATAGAAGGCTATGAAGAGAGTTTAGCTCGTAGCTAATCCTGCTCTGAATGCACACATCATTAGCAAATATAGCAATCAGTAGTTGAAGAGAAATGGTCCTAGAACGCTGCCTTGAGGGATCCCGGCGTATATGGCACAATTTGGAAAGGCATTTGCGCGTATTTTTACAAAAAATGCGCAGCATTAAAAAAAATGGAGCAGGAAGATTGTGCTCTATGGAAAGCTTGCTGGATATCGGCAAGGACATTATTATTCTTTGTTATCAAATGCCTCTAGATTTTTATTTATGACTCTGTGCCGAACTGGAAATCTGGAAATAGGCTCTTGGAATGTATTAAATTGGATTATCTGGTGGTAAAGAGAATCTCCGAAATATTCAAAAGCAACGGAAGAAGTCCGATCGGTCGGTATAGTGCAGGATTACTTTCCGATTTGCCGGACTTTTGATCAACGTTTTTCAAGTCGCAGGGAAGTATTGCACTTTTATGTCTTATCCACAGTAAGTATATTTCTTCCAAAGGGTACATACCACGATCATGTTTTGTAGGTTTGCCTCCATCACTATGGGATTTATGGGACCTAGAAGCGTCATATGTTTCTACAAGGAACCAGTATAATTCAGCTGCAATCATCTCGATATAGTATTTCTAAAATAGATCTCAGGCAAGTCGAGTCTATACATATCCAAGAGTATTTTCCAGCCATGAACTTAGCATTTTTATTTTATATTTTTTTTAATATGAACGGCATACGTCTGTCCACATAAAAATTCCACATCCCCATGTTCAAAATAAAAAAAAATAAAATTAATGACGAGCTAATACTTCCGTTTTCGTTTACATTTGTTAATTTTTGAAAAACATTTACGTGAAATATTTTTCTACGCATTGCGTCATGACGTCACTTTGGACAAACCGAAAGTATTTATATTAGACATGCGTAAATCTTCCACAGTCATCTCGTAGTGTAAACAAATTGCGCGTCAAAGAGGCTAAACATCGAATGGGCCAAATTTGCGCCAAATCGATTGACTAATAATACCCTACACGGTAGTGACTACATGGTACATTATTTTTATGTTTAATATTTATTGTTACAGTGCAGCACTTAGTGTGTCTATACCACAAATTTAGCTCCATGAAGTTTTTTCTAAGTCTGACAAAAAAGTGTATGGACTTGTCTTGTCATTTTGACCATGAAGGAGCCTCCAATTTCTCCATTTCAACTAATATAAACTTATTGTGTAGGGTATAAACAATATCTCTTTTAGTTTGCCAAAGATCTTGAACCTGACATAAAAAATATTGGGTATTCACATAAATTCATGCGTATTGTCTGAAGTAATTTTTCACTAATAAAAGGTGAATGCGAGGGAAATAGAACACATAAGCGATCCCAAATCTTACGAGGGAAATGCAGACACTTAGCCTTCCCAAACTTTGCAACTTAAAAAAAAGGACTTACAAAGCTAGAATCTTGAAGCACCGAACAATGTGGTACGAGTGAAACATAATTCATAGTGGTTATTCAGCTAGGATTGGCTTCCAAACTTTTACTCAGACAAGCTCTTCCCGCGTAACGATCTTAGCCCTTTTTCCAAGGCTTAGTCGTGTTGTATACCAAGACTAGGAAGAAAACCGCTTCATGATCCTATAGTCTAAGCCAACTTTTCCTGGAACTTTTCTGTTCTTCAGTTTGTTGATCTATGGACTGGTTACCCTCGAGAGTAAGGGGAAAAGCTGGAAGAACAGATCTATTCAATATCATTTGGACTTCAAGAGGAACCTGTCCCCAATTTCCCGCAAAAGACTTCGCACAGTTTTCATCTGCTTTACGAGAGCGTACCTTGGGTTTGCCTCTAATGCGATTCGTAAGAGATTCATACTCACGTCCATTTAAAACTTCTCCAGAGACAGATCAGCGTCCTGCTAAATTGCAGAATCGTAAGTGATCTACTGTTTAGTGGCTGCATGCATCCTCCTTTGATTTAACTTTTGGAATGGCATTTATCAAATTCGAAGAAATACGTGCGCGGAAAAAAAATTGTTAATTCAAAGTTTTCACGGCTTCAGACCGATTGATTGTTCTAAGACATATGTGTAGCAGCTACCATCTTAGGGTTTTTTTTTCTCAACTTTTGTTAGTCCACCTTTATGACGAATACACAAGAATTTACGCAGCTACCCAAGCATTATCCGTATACAGACTTTACGCTAAATGAATTCTTTTCATTTTTGTATATTTAGCTTTTCTAAAATTTTTCATACATTTCATTTGGGTATTTGTATGACTCAGTCATGAGATGAACGCCCCGATTGTAATGGAATGAATAAAAAAAATTGGATTAGATTTGAACTGCGTTAGATTGGATTTTTCTTCGTTCATTCGCATCTTGAATTTGTCAAATTCATGGCGAAAATATTTTCATTGAAAGAAATATTTTTAGGTGTGTCGACGACGTCGAAATCGCTGTCAAGGTGAATTCATTTGGTTGGGATTTGTGCGGAAGTGGGCGGGTAGTTGGAAAATTGTTTGCGTTTTGCGAAAATTTCTTTTGTTTTTATGTTTTTTTTTTGCCTTATATACTCGTACGTCATTATATTTTTTAAATACACAAACATCTATGTGAATCGTGCTCCCACTCGTTCTACAGAAGCAGAAAAGAAAAACCATTTTTCGTTTTTTTGATAGTAATACGTAAAAATTATTTATTTACGTTCTTCCAAGATATTACAGGAAACGCTTCGAATTCTTGCGTGGAATTTTTTTGGTATCTGTAATTAATTTATTAATTGGTTGAATGAAAAGTTTCAAAATGATTTCAGTAAAGTGGAAATGGTTCGAATGCGCTTTAAATTGTTTAAAGAAGCGACCTTCCGTGGTCTGTTGGAGGTATAGATCGGAAGAATCGATTTTATTAATGCAATTGCTTATAAGATTCGAATACCCAATGCGGCTTGAGTGATTTTCTTTTGTGTTTATTCGGTGTATCTCTTTTTAAAGACCAGCAATAATCTTCTCTCGAATTCTTGCAAATCTTAGTGAAATCTCTTACCTGAAGTCTCTCAGACTTTAAGGAAATAATGGAGAAAATTAATCTTTAAATACATTATACACTCCAGCTTTTGGTAGTTTTTAAACAGCCGTTCGACAATATTCTTGTTGTCAGGGTCTTTTTTATTTACCAGAAATTTCGTTTGAATATCTTTAAGACTACTCCAAGCTGTTTTCTCATTTCGAATTCTTCTTCCCTTATTTGAGGACCATCACAGGGTTAGCATGCTATTACTTCATAGGAGAGGCGCACTTAGGAGAACCAGTATTTGTGCAAATATTTTGTGACGTTGCCTCTAGAGTGCTTCAATCTTATACAAAGAGTTTTCTTTCGAAAAAAAAATATAAATAAAGTAAATATTTTTTATATATTATTGCAATAATTAAGATTGAACAACTTTCTACTATATATAAGCTTGTTGTTTTTTCCCCCCTATTTTTTTTTTCAAGCATACAAAAATATATATTTTTTGCTTTGATTTTGTCAACGAACTTATTAGAAAACAATTATTTCGAAAATATATTCTCGAAAGACTCGAAACAAATGCACTAAAGTGATTTCAGCAGCTACCTACCATATGTATCTAGCCTAAGTTGCCTAAGTACGAGTATGTATAATACTGTGTACCATCTATGTCTATGTCTAGTACTTATTCAATATACAAAAATATATCATGAATAATAATTTGTTGATGTTGTTTTTGTTGTTATGGCGTGCTTTACAACAACAACAACAGCAACAACAATAAAAGCAAAAACTGAAACACAATTTAACGAAAAATCAGCGAAAAATATTTATAAATTATTATGCATATACGAGTATAGACATATGTACCCACTTATTATATTGTACGACCCCATGTGGGCATGCTTTTGTAGTTTTAACTGTGATACTTTTATGAAGTATCTAGATCAATCAAGACTGTTATTGAGTAGTTGTACTAGGCATCTGGTAAGAGAAGAATTTATATTTCTCTTGTTGCGTGCCCTTGCTACTTCTGTATGAGATGTGTTGCCAAAGGCACCTTCTATGTCCATAAAAGCACAA
Organism: Leucophenga maculata; assembly: GCA_035044805.1. NCBI lineage: Eukaryota > Metazoa > Arthropoda > Insecta > Diptera > Drosophilidae > Leucophenga > Leucophenga maculata. The sequence continues at coordinate 984,835 of JAWNNP010000387.1, forward strand.
ATAGCTGTTCCTTTGGTTTTTTTGATGTTCTGAATAGAGATATTGAGCTGGTAGAAGGCAGTTTCAATGGATCTGCCAGACCTACATGTTGATTTCTATTAAGCGGTTCATCCATCAAGTATTCGGTCCTGATGTGATTATCCACCTTTTTCTCTAAAGTGTTCAACATGCATGAGGTAAGGCTTATTGAACTGAAGGGTTTGGGGAGAAAGCGATTCTTCTTATCTGCCTTTCAAATAAACGATACCTTGGCTTTCCATCAGCACATCAGTACATGGCTGTGTGCCAGGCTACTTCTAAACATGTTCAGCATTTGGCCAATTAAAAGGTTTAGCCCGTGGGATTTTTAAGGTTTGCCCAACTTAATCTATCTTCCGTGCAAATGTCACTGTCCAGTTTCAAGTTTGCTCCTCCGGAATTAGATTACTAAAAGTAGTCTGTTGTGTTTTCTTCCAATAGAGTCCGAATTGATTTTTCGAGTAGAAAACGTGCCTTCTTCTCCTGTTTCTTCGTGAATGTTTCATCTGTCTTGAAACTTTTTTAGTTTCGCAAAGAGCTCTATATCATCTAGTTGCAAGGTTGGTATCGGCAATTTTATTACTGTATTCTTTTGAGGAATATAAATATCTGTAAACTATATTTCCAGATCTATTCTAAAGAGACACACTTCAAAAGAAAAGTATGAAACCCCTTCTCCTTAGTATACCATAAATCAAAGAGTTCAAAAAATAAAAGAAAAGAAAAAATTAATCGTGTAAATAAATAAAACAGATTTTACATTTCAATTAAGAAAATTAATTTATATTGAAAGCGTTTCGCACATTGACCACATTTGCACACTGTTGAGTGAGCACTGACGGCCGACAGCCGGACATACAGCCGCGTCACATACCGCCTGCTCGTCCTACACTTTGCACTACACGCCAACGCAAAGAATCTGCTCGAGATGATGATGATGAAGATGATGAATTTTATGATTAAACATCGAGGCACAGTAAAACATTACCAAATTTGGTAATAAATTCATTATTAGTCACAGAGTGAGTTCTTACGATAAAATAAAAAAGGGAGAGAAATGAAGAGGGAAAACATCTTTCTCGAAATAATATAGAATGCGGCTAGAAATGTTAAATATCGAACTTATGTACTCATAATTTTTTATACAAAAAATGCGGAATGCCATGTTTAGCCCTTAAATTGTTTGGATAAATTTCATAACAGATTTCTATGAAATTCAGAAAAGTAATATAAACCCGAGCATGGTGTTGCAAGTTGATCCTATTAGACACCCTACGATGTACTCTTGGCACTATAAAGTCACGAGTACGAATCAGCGATTGCATATAAATAGCCACTGAAAGCCTTCTTAAAGGTGTTGTTCCTTGAGTGAAATATGATGGAGCAGCACTGAGGACTTCAGATTGTACTTGGTTGAGAAAAAACTTTGTGGGTGTTTCATATAAAATGGTAAGCTGATGATTTTATTAGCAGATGTTTCATACAATAGGGCAGGTAACGTGACGCCAAGTCAACGTATCCCTGCGTAGGACTCTAAGCCGGTTTTATGCATGGGTTGCTAAATTGGAACATCTCTGACGGCTGACATGTAGTTTCCATTCGAAGAATTGATTCAACGTTGAAGATCGTTACAGTTCAGAAGTAGATATGACCAATAATTCGTAGGCATTTATAGTTACTGGTCATCCTGTCTGCAAGCAATTACATGTCTGAGCGCAGCCGAGTCAATAGCTGGGTCCTCCCATTTGTTTCAATGTAGAACCCTGCAAGCAGACCCTCAATTGCGGTGTTTTGACAATAAGTTGCGTCTGCTTCGAAATGCAAAACCTATTTTGTTTTTTTACCACAAATCCGGGCGTTCTCACAGCACATAACTTGAAGATAGTATTTCTTATTGCTCATACGATCTTCTGGCAAGAACTCAATCGAAGAAAACAATGAGTAAAAACTTTCGGTCTTGGCTCTTTTGACCGTTTCCATTGGGATGATTGGGTTTTGGTTATAATTAATCACCAGCAGCTATGAGCCTTTGGAGCATATCTAGATCGTGGTTGACGTTGTTTAACAGCTACTGCAATGGTCAAAATTTAGCAATTTTGGAAAAAAAAAACTGAGCAAGCCATACGCCAACCAAGAACATTTTCTTTCATTTTCAAAAAATCATCAAACAAATTAAAAATGCGCAATGGCTGATCATATCAACATATGTTGAGATCCTTTGTGTACCAACGACGCAAATTGAATTTAAGTTGTCTGTGAAATTTGAAAAAACAAATCGAAGTGCACAATGCCCTACTTTTATATTTTGTTAAAAAAAATATTAATTTCTCAATTATAAAAAAAATCTACATTTGGTCGAATTCTTGTTCTGTTTGTAGGGTGAGTTTATTTACGATTATTGATTAGTATATTGTTTTTTTTTTTCTGTTTGTTTCTTTTTTTCAATCTGTTGTGAAAATTTTTTACGTAGTACAACAATTAGCTTCTAAGTTTGAACGAATTAAAATACAAGATTTTGTTATACATTTATATGTATCGGATTTTTGTTTTCAGTTTTGTTAGTTTTATTTTTTTTTATGTTTCAGTTTTTTTATGTATGTATATATTTTTTGTTTTTTTGCGTATTCTGTCTTTGAATAATTGTTCATATATAAGTTTTGTTTTTATATTTTAATACGCAAAAGGTAGAAAATTTTTAATTTTAACGTTTACAGAGAGAATATTTTGTTTTTAGTATTTTGTATTGTTTTTGCGTTTTTGTATTTATTTTTGTTTTATTTTCGTTTTATTTTTGTTTTTTTTTTTAATGTAGCTACTCTTATATTTGAGTTTGAGTTGTCTGTATACTTTTCACAAGCAATGTTTTTCCGATTATTATAGACGGACTAGTTGTATTTTAGTTTTCTTTTAGTAATATCTTCAAACTGTTATACATCAAAACTCAAAAACTGTTATATGCATGTACATGTATGTTTGTAAATAAGTTCGTGAAAAATATACAGCTTCGATAGACGCCGAAGTTAGTTCCTTTCGATTTTGTTTTTAATTATTTTGTATGCATATTTATTAAATTCTGTTACTGTCTGATTTTCACTTTACTTTGTTCTTTAAAAATCTGTTCTTTGGGCAGTTTGCGCTTCATTTATTATGTTTAATTTAATTCCTTTTTTATTATTTTATTTTTCTTTTTCTGGTTTTTTAAGAGGAATGTTTATTTTTTATTTTTGTTTTTATTCTTTACATAAAGTGTGTATATGCAGTAAAATAATAAGAATATCTATAATAAAAATATTAATAATAATATTATTAATAAAATTAGTAATAATATTATTAATCAAATTAATAATAATTTATTAATATTATATTTATTAATAATATTTAGTATTATTAGTAATAATAACAGCTAAAAAATCACTTTTGATGCGACTTAGTGCAGACTATGTCTAAAATTTCAAATTAAAGCTAACTTTGTACACTTAAAAAATTCTAGCTCCACAACTGTTGATCCAATTTGAAAAGAGAAATAATTGCTCTTTCAATTGGTGTTAAGATGTTTGCGATACCACTTTTATGCTTGAAGTTATACCCTATCAAAGTTGAAGTTTTGTGCTATTTTTTTTAGTTTCGCAACTTTGAAATAATTTTTAAATACTTATTTGCATGGTAATTTATTTTTGTAAAATTTTTCCACAAAGTAGCCTTATTTTCGAATAAAATGTGCTATAAATTAAAATAAAATTTATGAAAAATTAAAAGAGAAATGATTTTTTTTATTTATCAATATAGAATTGAGTGTCTATTTGATCTTTAAATAAAAAAATCGTAACTCTTTTTATTTTTTTTTCAATCCTAATGATTTATAGCACATTTTTTTCATCACTAAGGCTACTTTAAGGAAAAAAAAGGTTACCTTACCAAATAGAATTAAAAAAAAATTTTAAAGTTACGAAACTAAAAAAAATAGCACAAAATTTTAATTTTGACTGAGTATAACTTTTAGCATAAACGTGGTATCGCAAACATTTTAACACCAATTGAAAGAGCAATTATTTCTCCTTTCATAACACTCTTTTGCCCTTCAAATCGGACCAACAGTTGTGCAGCTAGAATTTTTTAAGTGTACAAAGTTAGCTAAACATACACTAGGCTTCATTTCAAGTACAATTTTTATTTTCTTTGCTGCAAAGACTTTTTCAAAATGCTTGAAACGGACAACAAATCTCTGGTAACTCTAAGCAAATATTCGAAAACTGCACTTAATAAAATCTGGCAACACCATAATTTTTATGTAAAGAATGTAAAAGCTTCGATTCTACCGAAGTTGACTCATTATTTTTTCCTTTTTAGTAGTAATTTATATAATGAGTTAAGAGTTTTGAGTTTTATTTTTTATTCTTTTTTTTTTTTTTGAAATATACGTTTTAAAATTTCTTATGCTTAAACATCTATATGAATATATATATATTTTATATGTTTATATATTTGTAATTGTTTTAATTTGTATGGTGTTTGAATTAAAAAAAAATTAATATTACTATAAAAACTAAAAAGTTATACTTTTTTATTTAGAAACTTTCATTACTACGTTAAAAAAAAAAAAATTTACATTGAAGAAGACTTTTTTTTTTTGTCTATGTCTCTGATGATTTGTTGCGCTCATATTTAGCTTATGTATTTAATACCGTTATTTGTTCGTTACTTTAATAAAAAAAAAACATTGATTCCTTGTTAAGTTTAGGTTTTCTCGTTTACTTAGACTAAAAAAAAAATTATTATTTTTGCAAAAAAAAAATATTTTTCTTAAAAAAAAATTATTCTTTCAAAAAAAAATAATTTTTTTTTCTTACGAAAAAAAAAATATTTTTCCTCAAAGAAAAATTCATTTTCAAAAAAAAATTTTTTTTTTCTTAAAAATATGGTTTTTTCCTTTTTTTTTTGTTTCCAAAAAAAAAATACTATTTCTATGCTTGACAAAAAAATTTGAATGCAGTATAAAATGTTGCGTAACAACGTATGTATGTATGTATATATAATATCTCGTTATTCTAGCGTAATAAATATATGTTCTTTAAAAAAAAATCTTCTCCTTCGTTTGAGCTTATATGGCTAACAAAAAAAAAACCTCCCACCAAAATATAATAACAATTTCTGTTCGGTTCATACTGACTAAATAAGAATACTCGAACAAAAAAAAATTTCGTACTATGATCTATGCTTTTTGAGTGCAATATTTTTTTTCCAATACACAAATACGTCTACATGTTATTAGGTACTACAAAAATTTCAAGATTTCACATCAATTTTTTTTTTGTTTTTTTTTTTTTTTTTAAATTTGTTAAAATTTTTTTTTTTGATTTGCTTTTGGCTGATCCAACATAAGAAAGTAGACCGTTTGGTTTTGTTTTCACAACTGTTATACAAGTGTTATACAGCTGAACGATAAGCACTAAACATGCACTGCAGTAAGCCCAAATGCAAAAACAAAAAATAATAATTGTTTAGCGAAATCAATCTTCACATTACTGGGCAGTTGCGAGCAGCTTATTTTCTACAGACGCAATACAATATATTTTGGAGATGTTGCTAAAAATTTATAGGCAGAATTCTACAATTTTGCTGCTTAAACTAAAAAAAAAATCAGCTTATTTCGCAGTCACTTTGAAGCGTTGTTTTGTGTGAGTGTTCCAACGTAGATCACCGCCTCTTCGTCTTCGCGGACATTCTAAGTGAGGTATAAGAGGAATGGAGACTAATAACACAGTCATAGAAAAAATGTGTCGGGCTTGGGGGATCAGACTAACCTATCCTTATGTTTTTTGATGTGGTTTCAGCACGTCAGGATTTTTTCGTAACCTTAAAAGCTTGCTGGATGTTATTTGACAAGAAATTTTTTTATAAATAATCACGGACTTGCTAAATTTTAGTTAAAACTCGAATCCTAATTGCATACGCCATTTTGAATGTTGAAAATCTAACAACAGATTGGTAATCAGTGATCCCAGAAACCATCCGAGTAACAAGATATAAGCCAATTCGCGATTATTTAAAAAAGTTTGCCTGCTAAAAAAGCTTAGGAATAAACCCTGACTTGCTAGAACAAAATCAAAAATACATTAGGAAAGGTAAGTCTGTTCCCCCAGGCCCGAAACTTTTTTATTTGTCTGGCTGTGTAATGTTTTAGGCAATAATTTTTTCATTTATTACCGTCTAATTTCATCGATACAACGATGTTATAATTATGGAGAACATGTACTACGTTCTTTGTGCCGATAACTTTGTTTTCATGCATGGAACTATGTATAGACTTTGGTATATGAACTTCCTGAAGAATAAACTGGAATCGCACTCTTATGAAAAGTACGCCGGCAGAGTCTTATCGTACTTGATGGGTGGATGTCAAAAATTTATTCAACAAACCACTTCAAATTACGATGACAATTTTCTCAACTTTCTGTTCAATAAGCAGCCGAACTCTGCTTAAACTTAAATGTAAAATACATTTGCATAGCCCGAACTCTTCAGGATAGCGTAAAAAATAGTCGCTTCGATGGTTTGTTAAAAATGTGGAGAGTCACATAAAATACTAAATTTTAGTTTGTACTTCTTTTAAGGCTGAGTTAACTGCACGAAATAAGCTTTAAAAAATCAACGTACTGGCGCCCGAGCAGGGATTAGCTGAATTCTTTAGTCATCAGCAAATAATTCAACATTTTATGAATGTATGTAATTGTTTCGTTTAAATATTAATTAATGATGACATTAATGTGGCATTGACATTAATGGAGTCTAGTAAATGTCATATCTTAGTGTCAACTGTACCGAATTATTTTTATTTTATTTTTGAATGACAGCATGAAGCTGATAAACGTCGTACTATAATGTTTTGCTGTGCTTTACAGCCAAAGAATCAACATATTGGCGCCCGAGCAGGCATTAGCTAAATATGAATTCGTGAACATAAATATTTGCGTATACAAATTATACTATTGCGTCTGTTAGAGCCACTGCATGTGTATAAAGCAATCTAATATTCAATCGTAATTTCTTAAAACCATGCCTTCGCTGTTACTACTTCAATTTCTAACTTGCATATATATTTATATATATTTTAATGTTTTTTTGTGATTAAATTGATATTAGGATTGACCAATTAATTGATTTATTTTACTAATAACATTTTGAATATAATATATTTTTGCCAATTATTATTTTGAATTAAACGTGTCGCTAATTGCATAAAACTCGAAATGGAAATTTTAAAGCTATGATAAGCACAAACTCTACTAACACAATTAATATTTTATTAAGTCGTTTAAAAACAGTGAATTATGCATTATAGAAACTACAATTAATTATGATTTGCTCACAAATAGGGGGTGAAAATAGCTAACGAGGCATTATAGCAACAGTTGATGTATTTTTTTGTTTTTTTTTTTCGAATGTGATGTTCAGCACAACCAAGCTGATTATAATATATATATTTTTTTTTTTTTCAAATTTTTTTGTTTTTTTTTTGTATTTTTTTTAAATTTTTTTTTTAATTCGTTGATGTTATTCCGTAAGTTTGTTTGTTAAGTTTTTACACTTTAATAATTATAGGCAGCTCTAAATTAAAAAAAATTATATAAATAAAAAATGAAACAAAATTAAATATAATTGTTGTGTATAGTATGTGTTTTTATTATTTTGCTTTCTTCATGCAATTTTTTCAATTTTTTAATTTGAATTTTAAACACTTTTTACAGCAAATGACTATTTTAAATATAAAAAAAAAATTTATTATACACAAATATAAAAAAGAACGTCTGACAAACAAAAAAAAAATAATCCAGTTATATAATAATAATTATCAATTATAAAGGTACATAAAACGGAGATACAATTTATGTCTTGTTTGAAATTTAAAACCAATTTTTTTAAGCCTAAACCAGTAGAACAGAATATAATATAAACATATAATTTTTTTTTTTTCATGTAATATTGATTTTTTTTTTTTTTTTTGAATAGTGTTTTCATTTGCAAATGCTTTAAAAACAGTTGACAGAGGCATTTAAAAGACTATAATGACGCAGTTAAGAATTGTGAATTGAACAAAACAAATTAACAAAATATAATTAAAAAAAAAAACAACTCAAATAATTAAAATTAAATAAAAAAAAATAAAAATTGTAAAAATATGTAAACATATTTAAAAAAAAAATAAATAAAATATATAAAATAAATTTAAAAAAATAATAAATAAATACCAAAAAATAAAAAACTTAATAAAAGAATAAAAAAAAGAGTTTAAATAAAAAAATAAAAAAATATTAACCAAATTTATAAAAAAAATATTATAATTTGGTTAATATTTTATTCCGTAATTTTTTAAAATAAAAAATAAAAATTTAAATTAACCAGAAATCAGTATAAACATTTTCTTAAACAAAATAGTTTTAAATGAACCTCGGAAAAATTTATTTAAGCCAAATAGTCACAGAAATCTTTTACTACTTCAATCAACGTCAAAATTTCTGTATGCAGTTATTTTTGTGTTTTTTATTTTTTATTTTTAAGGATTTCGTACAAAACTGGGCACACTTGCAAACAGCCACAACAAAATTATTTGTTTAAAATATTTTTTTGCTTTATGAATTTAAAAAAAGGTTGCACAACTGGTATGTTTGTTCTCTCCGTTAACTTAAAACTTCATTTCTTTTTTATCACCATGACATGCTCAATTACGGCAATTATTTAAAAGTAAGAACAAAAATTAAAAAAAAAAAATTATCTTTCATGCACATAAAAAAAATTATTATTATTATTAATTAATTAATTAATTAAATACTTATGTGATATTCAGTTGTTGGCTTGTTTAAAAAATAAAATGTTCACAAAAAAAAATATGTAGCTTATTCGTAGAGTCTTTCATCACTTGAGCATGTCAAAAAATTAAAAAAAAAATTCTTTGTTTAAACAAAACCTTGTTTCTTTTGCCGCGTTTATATATATTGTATATAAAATTTGCGTATGCCTTTTAGTTCGTTTGTTTTTTATTATATATGTATGTTAAATATATTTATTTTTTATATGTTTATTGTATTGTATATTGTTTTATTTTATTGTATTTAAAAGTAGTTATATACGTTTATGATCTGTTCTCTTATATTTTAAGCGCAAAAAAAAGTTGTTTGAAAAAAAAATGTCCACACTTCATTAACTGCTATATAGTTCTTTACACATATATATATAAATACAAAAAAAAAAAGATATATAGATACGAAAAAAAATGCTTACAGATATAATTCTTTCTATACGTATTCATTTGTAACTTCTATTTTTTAATACTATATAAAAAGAATTTCCTCCAAAATATAGCATAAAAAAAAAGTTTTGAGGAATATTTAAAATAAAAGTAATAAAAACTGCCTATTATATGTAAAAAAAAAATGCCTATTATATGAAAAAAAAAATTTTGTAATAATTAAAGTTTTAAATGTAATAAAAAAAAAATCTTTTGGTTCAAAATCAAAATATTATGCCTATTTAAAAAAAAAAAATATTAAAATATATGTTTTCCACTTAATTTTCTTTGCGAATGTGTTCAGTGATAGCTCGATGTATTTATGTGTATACATATGTGTATGAGTGTAGTGCATGAAAATTAGACATAAAGCAAAATGTCCATTGAAACGTATAATTCGTGAAAATTAGTACACTTTTCTTTTGTTATTTTGTTGTTTTTGTTGTTGTTGTTGTTAACTAGTGAACTAATTTATTGGAATATTACGTTTCAATGTATACATTGTTACACTATGTCTAAAAAGGGGGTGTCTGAGTTTTTGTCTTGTGTGACTGTGTGGTGTTTTATAGTTTGACCACTTATGATGAATCAAATACATCTAAATAACTTTGCATGTATTGTTTTTAAACTTTTCTTTTTTAAGTTTTTCTTTACAGTTTAAATTTTTTGTTTGTTGTTTAACGTTTATCGATTTTTTTTTTTCGTTTGTTTCTTTTGTTTTAGTTAATTAATTTGTTTTTTGGCTATGTACGCCATATGTAATCGGTGTTGAAGATACTATTGATGTAGTTGGTGTTGTTGTTCATGTGATTACTACTATTTGAGTTATAATTCCAATTATAATTGTTGTAATGTTGATTATTTAAAGCAAACAACACTTCCTCTGTTGTTGGACCTGATGATGTTGTTGTATCTGTTGTTGTTGTTGTTGTTGATGATGATGATGTTGTTGTTTCCCGCAACAGCGACGTTTGAGCAGAACACGACGATGACGACGACAAGGGCTGCTGAGATCTGCTTGTATTGTATTGTTGTTGGTGTTGTTGATATTTTTGTTGCAACCATTTCTTTTGTTGTTGTTGTGGTAGCGTTCTTTGTTGTTGTTTAGGCTGATGATGATGATATTGTTGTTGTTGTTGTTCATATTGGTGTAGCAGATTGCCTTGTTGTTGTTGTTGTCGTTGCAGCGCATTTTGTTGTTGTTGTTGTTGTTGCAGCAAATGAGGTTGTTGTTGTTGTTGTTGCGACTGCTGTTGTTGTTGCGGTTGCTGAATTTGCTGCTGCTGCTGTTGTTGCTGCGTTTGATTTTGCTGCTGATGTTGCTGTTGCAGTGCGAGTTACAAATACGAATACTGCATTGTCTTATGGCGGTACAAGCCATCGAGCAAATCAGTAAAATTCTCACCTAAAGAAATTCCCAAAAATAAATACGAAAATAAAGAAAAAAAAAAAAAAGAGAGACATTAGTTAATATTATGCTTTAAAAACAATATTCGTTATATATGTATTGTATATAAAAATATTTAAATCTAATTCGAAAGAAAACATAAAAACATTTTAAATCAAATAAAACGAATTCCAGATTATTAAAAAAAAAGAAAACGGAAAAAAATGTTGTTTCTTTTTCTTATTTTTTTGTGTTGCGCCATTTGAAAAAGTTACTTAAAACTATATAAAATATTATGTTATATAGAAACACGCACGGCTGATATTTTGGTGTTACATTTTGGACGACAAAAAAAAAAAAAAAAAATTTATAAAACTAAGAATTAATTTTGATGAAATAATTTTATACGTAAATAGTTTAAAATTGTTGTTATAGATTATGGCATATTCAGAAATAATTAAAAAATTGTTGTGTTTAAAATTATTTCATATTCGAGCTTACAGTGAAAGTTGTTTATATTTATGTGGAATAAAATATATACATATATATATATATATATATATATATATATATATATATATATATATATATATCGAAAGATCGTTAATCAAATTTGTAACACGCAACAGACAGACGGACAGACCATAAGCGAGCTGTTTGAGTTCTTAGAAAAATTTTATAAATTTCGTACTAAAAAATCAAAATCAAAATAAAAGGCCAGCTATACCGACTCAGTTCTTTTTTCTGTAATCGACAATTGATTCAACCGTAGAAGACGCCACATTTTGGAGCCCGAGCAGGTATCTTTGACTGAACATTTTGGATTTGTTGTACTAAAATGCCAGCTATACGGACTCATTTTATTTTTTTTTTTTGTAATCTGCAGTTGATTCAACCGTAAAAGACTCAATATTTTGGTACCCAAGCAGGGATCTTTTGACTATACAGTGATTTGTCATACTTAAAAGGCCAGTTATACAGACTCATTATTCTTTTTTTTTTTTTAATCGGCAATTAAATCAACCGTAGAAGACTCAAACATTTTGGTGCCCGAGCAGCAATCTTTTGACTGAATAATATTAAAAGGCCTGTCATACAAATTTCTTTTTTTTTTAAATCTGTAATCTCAACATTTTGGTGCCCGAGCAGGGATCTTTTCACTATACAATGATTTGTCTTACTAAAAGGAAAGTTATACAGATTCATTATTATTTTTTTTTTAATCGGCAATTAAATCAACCGTAGAAGACTCAAACATTTTGGTGCCCGAGCAGCAATCTTTTGACTGAATAATAATTTATCGTATTAAAAGGCCTGTCATACAAATTTCTTTTTTTTAATCAGTAAACTCAACATTTTAGTACCCGAGCAGGGATCTTCTCACTCAACGTATTGGCGCCCGAACAAGGATCTTGTAAATGTCGGAGGCAACGCGTTTTTTACTCAACATTTTCACCAATTTCAAGTTATTTAATGCATGAATACAACTAAATAGATAACATAGCATTGTAAATTGTTAAATTTCACCATGTCACATACACAGTCACAACAGATACATTAATTAATTTATACAAACTAACAATTCATTCAACATCAACTTTCACTGTAACTCTATATAAAAATTACTTTTAAATTTAACTTACTTATTTGTTTTTGTTTTGTTCTTTTTAATACTTATATATTATACTAATTTTAATATTGTTTTCTTTGTTAAATTGAATTGGGTTTGGCACATTATTTTAAGTTTAAGAATTTACTTTAAGTGTGTGGTGTTGAGTAGTGTAAAAAATTTGTGAATCATTTTTTTTTTTTTATTTTTTTGTTTTACTTGTACTTGTTATTGTGTGGTTTTTGTTTTTTTGTACTACAAGACTATTTTGTTAACACACAATTTTAATATTTCTTTATAAATATATATACATATATTGGATATTTCTCTATATATGTATTTTTCATTTATATATACGAGCAATTTTTAGTAAAGCAAGCTTAGAGCATATGCGAGAAAAAAAATGCAAAATTATCAAATTTTTTTAAAAGCTGTTAGACGAAACAGACCGACAGACAGACAGACAGAAATGGGTATAAACGGACCGCAGACTGATACAATAAAACTGTATAACGTGCCGGAAGAGAGAGAAAGAGAACGAGTAAGACAGCAACTAAATTTTTTACTATTTTTTGATTTTAATTTATAGATATGCAAAAAATGTATATTGTAAAAGCAAATGCAACGCAGCAAGTATATGGTTCTAAAATTTTTAATTTTTCATCTCTATTTTCAATATCTCATCTGTACGACGGCGTTGTCTGGTTAAAATTATACGACTTAGTGAAAAGTTATCTTTTTTTTAAATTAAGTTTACAAGGTGTCTTTCAACTATCATGCGCCAATTATGAAACTGAATTGTTTATAATTCGCAAATATAAAATTCACAAATGACATCACAAGACTCTATGTTGAGTGTTGCATAGTAAGTTTATGCCGCAGTACAAACAACATTTTAACGCCCGAGCTGGGACTTTGTGACTGTCGTACTGTTAAGTAAAGCTAGCGGCAGTACAATCAACATTTTGGCGCCCGAGCAGGGGACTTTTTGACTGTCGCACTGTTAACTAAAGCTAACCGCAGTACATTCAACATTCCCGAACAGGGACTTTTTGACTGTCGCACTGTTAACTAAGGCTAGCAGCAGTACAATCAACATTTTGGCGCCCGAGCAGGGGACTTTGTGACTGTCGTACTGTTGGATTGAACGTCAGAGCTGTACAGTATTATTGGAAACAAAAATTGTATAACAATTTATAAGTTTATATGTATAAATTAATTGAAAGTGGAAGCGTTTTAAAGAGATATTACGGTTTATCAGAGTTTTACTATATGTAACGAAGTTCAAATAGGAATTTTCTCTATATATTTATTCTCATACACAGTACAGGGTATATTTTTTTTAAATTAAATTTTCGAAATTGTTGCGTACGCTTGTTGAAACACCCTTCATAAAACGTTGTTTGATTTATGTTTCGATTTTTTTTTTTTTTTTGATTAGTTTAAAAAATTTAGAGCATATGTTTCTTTCTTCTTCTTCGATTTTTAATACTTTTTAAGGAACTTTTTCAAATAGGATTTTTTTTTTTTTTTGAGAGAGAAAGTTAAAGATAGATAATTTGAAAACAAACAATAAAAAGAATGAATGGCACGTTTTTTTATGAGATAGAGCAAGAGATGATGGTCAGCTAAATAGACTTGCATTCTCAGTGTGTATATGTATGTGTGTGTGTGTGTACGTGTAAGAGTTTGATTTATATTTGTGAGTGTCTCGAGAAATATGTTTTATGTAACACTAACTAATAAAGCTTATACTTGTTGCTGGCTGTTTTTTTTTTTTTAATGTAAAATGTGCTCTCAAAAAAAAAAAAAAAAAAATCGTATATCTTAATTAGAGGAAGTAAGAAAGAAAGATAATTACTATCAAGACCAAAAATAGCATCGCAAACAGATTCGAATATTGAGCGTAATTTCTCCATAGCTCCTCCTTCTAAAAAAAAAAAAAAAAAAAATAAAAAAAAAAATTCAAATATGAAATATTTGCAACAATTGTTGATGTGTTTGCATAAATATTTCCAGGAATGATCTCAACAACAACAGACTAGAAGTTTATCATTTTTTGTGTGATGTAATTAAATGAAGCATTATCTAGTTACATTTTTTTTTTTTTTAGGTACGCCATTGGGAATATATTTCAAACGAAAGGAATGCAGCAAAGGCATTCAAATGGGAATGTAAAACAAGTTGCTGTAGCAGAGAAACCAAAAAAAATTAAATTCGAGCAGAAAATTATGTACCGGGAGGAGAGAAAACACGTAAATAAAAAAAAAAAAATTTACAAATTAGGCTTAAATTTTAATTAGCAACTAAAATTAAATTATAAACTAAATATTAAACTTAATTTAAAGAACAGAAAAAAAAAATAAACTAAATTATATTAAAATATATATAAACTGCAAAAAAAAAAAAAAAAAAAATAAAGAAATAACGCTTTTCAAAACGAACCAGCACGAGCCAAACGTTTCTACAAATTTTATGCAGATTTTTTTATTATAAACCCTTTTTTTTTAAATTTAAAATTTTTTTTTTGCTTTTTAAGTTCGTTTCAAAAACAAATTTTGTGTCTACTGTACCAGTTTTCAAAACCACAAAAATTATATTTTTTTCATAAATCTCAGCGCAATATCTTAGTGTTAATTAAAATAATTTAATGTTTAACTATGCTGTTTTTTTTTTTTTGGCTGTGAAAACTAGAACAGTGTTGCAAAACGCTTGAGACACATGCTCGCTGTTTAATTATTTAAAACTAATGAAACATTTTTGTAAGCAACCACCAGCACTGTGTGTCAAGCGTTTTCATATATGCCAGATATTTAAATATATTTTATATAAATAAACATAAATAATTCTTAATGACGTACGATAGTCTCAATAGAGTTATTAAATGAATAAAATATTCATATGATTTATGTGAATTATAAGTTGTTGCTGATGTATTGTTGATTTGTATAAATTTCGTTTAATTAATACATTTCGATATAGTCCTCATCCAATAAGCTCCGCCAATACGAAACGGTTGCGGCTGTTAGGTCTGTTGCGCTCGCTAAAGAAAAACTGTTCATGTTTTTAGTTATTCTTGATAACAGTTACAATAAATTTGATATTTTTTGTTTGTTTATGATTGTTTATGCTAATGAGAAAGATTTTAAAATAGAGTACAAATCATAAAGCTATTAAAAAAAAATAAAAATTTTAAATATTTTAAAAATAACAACAACAAAAATTACATATAAGAAAATAACGGTATATAAAAGAAATGAAAATATATATAAGGCTTAAATAGAAGAGGTTAACTAATACTAGTTGAGAAAGAAAAAAAAAATATCTTAGATTACCTAGCATATAGAACAAAAAAATAGCTGGGTCATAAGTTACCTTAATTTAAAAAAAAAAAAAATATGTATATGGTACTAACTAGCTCTATATAAAAAAAAATTATATAATAAATAGTCTGCTCTCAACTCTTAAACGTCAACTTTGAAATTGAATTTCGTTTTAAATATTGTGTTGTGAAATAATTAATCATTAATTTTTCAGAACTGTATGGTAAAAAAATGCATCATAAAGTGAAAAAAGTGATGTCAAAAATAGTCTTTGATGAAAAACTCGTCGACAAATCATTTAAACTGAAGTCAAATAAGTTGGCGCCCGAGCAGGTATAAACAAAAAATAGTTTGGGCGTTTTCAGATAACAAGAATTTCACAATTGTTTCTACTAGTTGACAAATCCGTTGAAAAAGTAATTTTAAACTGTTAGCGCCCGAGCAGGGATAACAAAAGAATTGGGTTTTTCAAATAACAACAATTACAAACTGCTTGCTACTAGTCGTTAAATTTGATGAAGAAGTCATTTTAAACTATAGTCACAATATGTTGGCGTCCGAGCTGGGATAAAAAAAAAGTTTTGAGTTTTCAGATAACAAGAATTTCAAACTCTGCTTTTAGTCGACAAATCTGGTGAAAGTCCTTTTCAACTGTAGTCAGAAAATGTTGGTGCCCAAACACGGATAAATAAAACAAAACTTTTGGGTTTTCAGATAACAACAATTACGAACTGTGAAAATTTCAACATGTTTGGCGCCCGAGAAGGAACCTTTTCTACCAGCTGTTGATTTGCTTCCTACCAAGACTAAACTATATAATCGATGTAGACATTTAAGTAGGCAAATTTAATGAAAAAAAAAATTAACAGTGAATGAATTATTTATAATTGGAAAGCAAATATGCATGCTTAAGTCGGATAAAAAAAAATTGTTTTTTGCTTCAAATTGTTAAAAAAAATATATACAAACACTTCATAGTAACGCTTGTGTGACACATACATAATGCATTATAAAAAAAAAAAAAAAAAAAAAAAACACTTAAAAAAAATTTTTTTTTTTTCATTTCTGTACACAAATTTAAACACAACACAACATACACATTTTTCTTTTATTCAATTTCAAAGTTACGCCATGAAAAAGGAGTTCCATAACTAGACGCTGCGCTAAAGCTAATGCATGTATAATTTCTTTTTGAGTGTGCTGTTTGTTTGTTTGTTGGATTGTTTATTTTTTTTTATATTGGCGTAAAAAAAAATAAAAAAAAAATTGTTTCGATTATCTCACCTTGCAAGCGGGGTTTTGGCAGACAGGCTCACAGTTTTTAAACACATTTTACACTACATATTTTCTTTTTTAACTGTCTTTTTTAGTATGTTTTGGGTGATTTTTTTTTCTCTCTTTTTGTATCCATTATTTTATATACATATATAATCCTGAGAGCAGAAAAAAAAAAAACAAAAAAAATTGTTTATATATATGTACATATATTTTGGAAAGTTGTGCTCGCGTATACTTACCATAATGTGCATTACATACGCTCACGAACACGCACACTGTAACACACTGAGAGAGAGAAAAAAAAAAAAAAAAAAAAGGATATCCGCTGGCGCATAACAACGAACGACTTAAGAGACCAGACTGTTTGACTGCCTGACTGACTGACAATTATAGAGAGAAGAGCGTATGTTGTTGTGATGAAATAGAGAAAAGTTTCACTTCAAAAAAAAAAAAAAAAAAATTCTTCCCGTTGTGCTCAAATTTTTGCTTGCTGCGCTTTTCACTTTCACTGCTTGCACACTTTTCAAAAGCTTTTCTTTAGTTGCTGTCTGTTAAAATAATGTTGCTGCGCTGCCGCTGTAGCACAAAAGTTCCAAAAAAAAAAACCAAATATGTTATCTTCCACACAAACAAAAAAAAAAAAAACTTCCCGCTGCATATATGTCATACTCAACTTTAAAAGTCTCCACACATCATGAGAGAGTGCAAAAAAAAAAAATGTTTTTTCAACGCACACATTTTGAACTTTCTTTTTTCGAATGTTTTTCTTTTTTTTTTTTTTGTTCTGTCTATTCGCTAGAAATTTCATCTTCTAAAAAAAAAATAAAAAAAAAACAAAAAAAAATTGCTCTCAGTGTTTTTATTGCTAATATATATATATAGTTAAATATATATGTATATATAGTTGTAGAATAGTTTTGCATGTTGTTTAGTTCTTCTTCTTTTTTATCTTATGCTGCACACTTAATAATTGAATCGCACAATATAAACTAATTTAAATTTAACACTGCTGATTTTTGCTTATTATTTTTTGTTGTTTGTGGTTTGTTAAGTAATCTATTTTTTTTTTTTTTTCGTATATAATATTTCTGTTTGGTTAGTGTAGCATAATACAAAAAAAAAAAAAAAAAAAAAAATTATTGGGTGTGGGTTTACTAAGGAAATGTGTGTAGCTTGATTTTAAGCGTGTATGCATGTGTTTGACCGATCGTTTGAGAAGCACGAATTAATTAATTAAGCGTTACTATTTAATATGTTTTATATAACTGTGTAGCTTGTTCTCAATTTTCTTTAAGCTATTTTTTCTTCCATTTTTACAATAGTAAAAAAAAATCCTTTTATTCGGCCTTTTTGCATATTATTTTTTTTTTTTTTTTGCTTTGTCACTTTTGGATTTTTTCCCCTTATTGTATATATTAATTTTTTTATCTTTGTTTCTTTTTTTTTAGTTTCTTATTTTGTGTTCATTAATATTCTTGTATATATTTATATATTTATGACAGACGTAGGATTATTTCAAATTTGAAAAAAAATACAAAAAAATCTAAACCGTAATAGAGCTGTGTATAAGCGGACAACGTGAGCTAATTTTTCCAATTATTTTTTTTTTAAACAAATATTTTTTTTTTCTTTTTAAATAAAACCATAACCAATTATAGAGCACAAAATATTAGTAGTTTTGATAGAGCATTATTAATAATAGAGACAGAGAGATATGGTAAACCCCAACTAACTTAAATGTTTAACAATATATATTTGTTTTAAGCTAAACGCATATTAATTACAATCCTTTTTCGTATATATATATATATAGTTTAAATTTAGCTTTTCATTTATATATATATATATATAATAATAACTATATAATGTACTAAAATCTAAATAATAGTGGTACTGCATCATAAATTTTCAAATTTAAAACTTATTAACTAAATACGGTTTTTAAAGTTATTCAAAGAAATTTTGTAACTAAAATAATAATCAAAATCTTGCACATATTTTTTTTTTCTTTGTTCTGTTCAAATCGGTTAAAGTTAATAATATAGCATAAAGAAATTAAAAAAAAAAAAAAAGTGGTATGTTGGTTTGTTAGAAAAAAAAAAAAATCAAAATAATAAAATAAAATAGAAAATGATGAAAGTTGTGAAATATTTGAGGGGGTTAAAATTTATTGTTAACAAAAAAAACTAAGAAACAATTTAAACTGGCAAGGTTGGAAAGTTAATAAACGATAAAACAAAGTTTTGAAAAGTTAAAAAACAAAAATAATAATTGTTTTTACATAAAAAAATCTTCTGATTAGCATAATATTTGTTGTGTCGATTTTTTTATACATGTATAATCGTAGCTGTATAAATATGTATATTTATATATATATATATATATATTTTGCAAATATGTGCAAAGCATTCTTATTTGTTTTTCACGCTTATTGTTTTGTTGTTTTGTTTTTAACTTCTCAAACTTTGTTTTAGTTGCCTGTTAGTAGGTTATTTAAGGAATTTAAATATTGTTGAATTTATTATTGTAGAATTTGTTGTAGTTAGAATATGCTTTGCACCATGCTTTCTTGGCTGGTATTGGTTTCATTTGATTCCGTTCTATGTTTTATATTTAAATTAAACCATTTTGTTGGTTTAAATTCTTTGTTTTCTTTCATTGTTTAGATAAACTTCTGTGCATCATAATATGGATGTACTTTGTTATATTGTTTCTTGTTTGCTCTACCTCTGTGAACCATTGCGTTGTATCCTTGTATCATATTGCCGCCGCCGCCGCCAGAATTCATGCCTGCATTCATGTGCATATGTTGTTGATGATGTTGCTGATGCCCCTGTGGCGGGCCCATGTTCAATTGTGTCATGAAGTGTGCTGCCTTGGCCTTGCCATGTTCCTCGGCTAAACGTACTGAAAGCGGCTGTGAACCACCTTCTGGTATGACATTATTAAGAGCCGAAATGGCCTCCTGTGCCTCTTCGCGCTTATTGAAACTGTAATGTAGGAGAAAAATTGTTATTTTAAGAATTGGTAAAAAAAAAAAATGATATATACGCTCATTTACAATAAAATAAATGATTTAAGTACAAATAAGTACATAACAAGTATCAAAACTTCTATTTTATTTATACAAAATTTGATAAGTTTGCAAGATTTTTTAAAAATATTTCTGCTTACCGTACGAATGCCACACCACGTGGTTTGCCAGTTAGCTTGTCTCGCAGTATATTCTTTTGCACAATCGAGCCATATTTGCCGAAGATAGTATCCAGCTGATCTTCTGTGATTGTACGCGGCAGATTGGTCACATAAAGATTGGTATCTTTAATCGATTCGCCACCAGGACGTGCATATGAAACCTAAACGGATAGAATAAATATATTTATTATTAGTGAAAATTGCTAACAAATTTTTTATTAAAAAAATAAAAAAATTAAAAAAAAAAAACTTACCTTCAAACGTTTATTGCGGACTGTAATACCATTCAAGCATTTAATAGCGCGCTGCGAATCCATGTCCGTGGTGAAGTCCACAAAAGCGTAGCCGAAACTATATCCAGTCTGCTTTCATATTTAGAGTGAGAAAGCGAATAAAGGGCGAAAGGTTAAAAATATTGTAAGAGAAAACAAACACAATTATTTGTAATGACTTCCACCTTATCCATTTTAGTAACGACGAACGAACGAACGACGACGCATAAACGTTGTTGTTGTTGTTGTTATTATTGTTATTGAATATGTGGTTTTTTAATTTACTTGTGTTTTTGTTTTTTATGTTTGCCAATTTTACATTATATATTTACCTTATAATCTCTCATGATTCGGCATGTATTAATAGGACCTATTGTCCTAAATAGCGCATAGAGCTCACGATCAGTCATGTCTTGCGGCAAATAATTCACAATCAAATTGGTGCCATTGCAGCGCTCATCATCGCCGCCGGTGCTACCACCGCTGTTGCTGCCAGCTGAATTGCCTGAATGGCCGATGCAATTCAATGAATTGTTGCTAGCAGTTGGTGGTACATTACAAATAGTTCCGGCGCCGGTTAGCGAATTGGCACTGCCACCTACGCCGCCTGTGAAGTCATTGTAGCCGCGGCGTGCGGAGGAACCTTGATAAGTTGAGCCGAATTCTGTGTCCTGCGGTGAGAACGCATAACGTGACTGTGTAAAGTCATTTTATAATATATATGTTTTATATTAATAAATGTGTGTTTGATAAGATATATAGATATATATTGTATATATTTTGGTATTAGTAATTGTTCGATTTGTTTTGTTTTTGTTTTTTGTTACGATTTACGTTGAAGTGAAGGGGGCGGCCACATGTTAAAATTTAAACCCAGCATTAAGAGAGTACAAGTTTGTTAAAGCGCGTTAAAAGTATAAAGAGAAAGAGAAGGAGAGAGAGAGAGAAAAAAAAAGAACACAAATAGAGAGACAACTTCTTTCATTTTGAAACTCAGTTCACAGGTTTTTTTTATTTTTTAATCATTTTTTTTTTTTTTAATTGTTACGACGTCGTTTTATACTTAGTATACTTTATTTTTGTTTTTATTTTGTAAAAATTGTTAAACATGTTGCGTGTGGTTTTTTGTTGTTGTTGTGGCTGTTGGTGGTGGTGGGTGTCGAGCTGTTGTTTTATTTTGTTGCAATTAACTTGCAAAAAACGAACACACTTGCAATTTGAATTTAATAAATTAATTAATTAGTTCAATGCTTAAGCATACCAAAAAGAAATACAAAATTTTCGAATTTTAATTATTTGTTTTTAATATAATTTAAATATTTTTTTAAAGTAAATTGCGAAACTTTAAGAACTTTACTTGTTGCAAAAATGAGAGAATATGCTCTGCAACAATTATTAACGGCACACAAAACACACACACGCGCAAATAGTAAAGAGAGAGAGAGCGAGAGATAATCAGTGGACGAGCGAAAATTTGGAGCAGTAGCAATACAAAAGCAGCAATTTTTTTTTTTTAATGTTGGTAAGTAAATGGAGCGGTCTTGGGTGAGAGGTAGTTGGGCGTTTAGATGTTATTTGAGAGAACGAACGAACAAACGAGCGAGTGAGAGTGAGCCAAAAAACCAATTTCCGCAAACAGTTAATACAAAAACAATACATACATACATATTCTGTTGTCCTTCCTACTACTGTGACAGGCAACGAACAATGAAATTCGAATTAGGCAGTATAACATGGCAACCAATCATCAAATGGTCTGAAGGTTTAGTTTTTCCATTAATAAATGGTAAGAAGAAAAAAATATTTCAAATTCTCCCCTTTTCTTTACTTCTTTTATATTGTAACAATAGCATCTTTCACCTTTCCTCAAAAGTAATGGATTTTTGCTGGGCAGTTAAAAAAACAATACTGCCTTCGTTCGTGAACTTAGTTGAACAAGGTACGTTTCAAACGTACATTAAAGCCTTACCAAAATAAAAAAAACTTATTTTGAAATTTTAAAAAACAATTAAGTTAAAAACCAATTACTGGATTTGCTTTTTACTACATTGTCGTTGAACATTGAAAACAAACATTTCAATGTCAAATGTAGAAGCACGAAACACATTTAACAATGTTACGATTAGTTATGTATATGATAATCGCATAGGTACATACATATATACATACATATATACATGCCACCTATGCCCTATGTATGTATGTAGAAATTGTAAACATTTGAAACTGTCATTTTTCCGCAGCAAGCTCTTAAAACAAAGGTAGAAAAATATATAAAATATAAAACCGAACAACAGAGCAAAAGCAAGGCATAATAAATAATAGGCTTATTTAGTTCAGGGCGTATAACAAAAAAAAAAATTGATTAGTTTTGTTTTTTTTTTTTCTTTTCTTTTCCCTTGCTGCTGTATATATAATGTTGTAATGTTTTCCCTTCCCTTTTTTCTTTCCCTTTATGTAAAGAGCCAAAAATTTGAGTGGCGACGACTCTACGCTGTATTTTTTTAGTGTTGTTGTGCTTTGTAATGTAATGCGTGATGCGTAATAAAAGTTCAGAGTAACTGTTTATATGAGTGAAAAAAAAATTGGAAATGTTTTCATGTACTTTTTAGGCAATTTGTGTGTGTGTTCATGTGTACCTTTATGTATGTTTTATACGCGTTTATGCTGCTATAAGCATTTTTTGACAAAAAGAGAGAGCGAGAGATAGCGTGCTTAGCTAAACTCAAAAAGAGAGCGGTAAGTTTACACAGTATATATGTACGTAGGGCCATGACATACATTACATATGTATATGTATTTTCATAAATGACGACCGACCAAAAACTCGCCTACTATTTGTAATTAAAACCGTACATAAAAAAAGTCCATGCCTATTTCATAATCTATTTGTATATCGGTTTTATTATTTTGAATTCTATATTAGAATATTAGAAAGCTACATTGCTAATTTATTTCAAAAGTTGAACAATTGATTTATTTTATTTCATAGAAATTAAAACAGCTGTTCTTTAAGTTAACTGAAACAGCTGACCAAACAAGAAATTCAATTTGTTCGAAATTTTTAAAGGCTTTTAGCATGAAAAAGTATTTTATTTTTTTAACTATAAAAAAATTAACCGACATCCCTCGTATGCTTTCTTTTTTTTAAGACTTTAAAAAGCTAAAAAGTTTCTTCCATATGTATATACTCTACAGTTATTTAACAAACCCATTTTTTGTTTTTGTGCTCCATTTAAGTTGATCTCATGTGTTAAGGCTTTGGTAAAGTTAGTAGTAATAGTTTTATATATATATATATATATATTTGTTATTATATTATTTTTTTGTTTAGCAGCATTGAAAATTGTTTCAAACAGTTAAAAAATAAAAAATAAAAAAGTTAAAGTGCATACATTCTCATTAAACAAAACAAATCGAGAAAAATTTAAATTATAAACTTATTTAATTTACAAGACAAAAATTGTATGTAAATATATTAATAGAAATTTTTAAATGCAAATTACGCATACATATTGTTTTTTTTATTTATAATAAATTATTATATATGTCTTTAATTTGCTTGTTATTTAAAAATAATAATTATTTATTAATTAAAAAAATTTTAATTTATTTTTCTTTAATACATACCATTCCAGATGGCAGTGAATGTGACATGCCAAAGAGACGCCCACCGCTAAACGTATCCAAAAAGTAATCAACCAAGGCACAGGAGGATGGGAAAAAATATATATTAGTATACAAAGGTAAAAATATTTTGATATTTTTTCAAATATAGAACAAAATAATTTAATAAATATTTAATATGTAATATAAAAAAGAATTATCAATTAAAATATATGCTTACAACAAATTTTTAAAAATACCAAACTATATTGGTTATATCTCTATAGATTAATGTATATATAAATATAATTAAAAATATATAGAGTAAACATTAATAGTAGCTTAATTTAATAAGTAGTTTGAAGCATTAAAGCGACAGTTTTTTTGATATCGAAGTCGGTTTAAACATAATAAACAGACCGATAAACACAATTTACAAAGGAAATTGCTTTGACGAAGCATTTAAGCGAGTTTATTGTTACCAAAGTCTGCTTAAAAATAATGAACAGATCGATGTCAGTTTAAAAATAATAAACAGTCCAATAAACCACATTTTCAAAGGAAATTGCTTTGATGAAGTATTAAAAGCGACAGTTTTTTGCTATCGAAATCTGTTTAAAAATAATAAACAGATCAAAATCTGTTTAAAAATAAAAAACAGACCGATAAACAACATTTTTAAAGGAAATTGCTTTGACGAAGCATTAAAGCGACTATTTGTTGTGATCGAAGTCTGTTTAAAAATAATAAACAGACCGATACACAAAATACAAAGAAAATTTTTATTGTATTCGAAAGTATAAACGGTATATTGTTAGATACTGACATTAAATTTATGCAAACGTAAATAGTTTGCTTAAAGCTTAATTTTGTTTATATATATATACATTTATATATATATATATATATATATATATATATATATATATATATATTTATAAGCTATATATAAATTGAGCGTATAAGTTGCAGTTTAAATAAATAAATATTTAAGCCTACAAAAAAGCATTTATTATGCTGAATTATTTAAATGTTTGTTTTTAAATGTGTCAAAAGCAGAAGAGTGGCTTTTTATTTTTACACATTTTAAAACGTGTTTAAAATAAATCTAAATACCTAAAATAAATTTATACTTATTTTTCTTTTAACTTAAAAACTAGCTTAAGAAATTTTTAAAAAACAATGCAGAAATGGACATATTTTTCCCATAAAATATTTTTTCTTGTTGCTTTGTAGCAAGCAAACACAACAAGTGGTGGATCAAGTAAGAAGGATACGACAAGATTTTGACACAAATGTGTCATACAACACAAAGAAAAAATTCGCATATTTGCGAAAAATAACTTTAGTTATACATTTTATTAAGAGAAGTAAAATATTTAATTCTTGCAACAGCTTTCAAAAAAATTGGACAATTTATGCACATAAAAAAAAAAAAAAAATTGTAACAGTTTTATACACAAAAAAAAATTATTTATATTTTTATAACAATAGCACATATTTAAAATAAAAAAAAAATTTTTATATTTTTATATCAATAGCACATATTTATTTTTAATAATTATTAATTATAATTAATAATTATTAAATAAAAAAAAAAAAAAAAATTGCAGCTTATTTTCAATTAATAATTATTCAACACAATAAAACCCACACTTAAAAAAAAAGTGTATACAAATATTTCGGGCATTTTCGCGAAATTTATAAACTTTTTCATATATTAAATTCAACACTTAAAAAAAAAAACACTTGAAAATAATATAACACCATTTTTTTAACACTTAAAAAAATTCACTTAGAAAAAAAATTCACTTATAAAAAAAACACTTATTTCATTCAGAAAAAAAAAACCCTTTGCTGCATGTGCTTTCTTCATATTTTGTGCTTAATATTTTGTTACTGTTACTTTTCTTTTCAGTATGTGTCTAGCAATACTCCTGAGAGCAAAAGTGCAAGAGAGTGAGTTTTTAGTTCAAGAAGCAGGGAGAGAGAGCGAAAGCGCGCTCTCAGCATTTAAAGTTGCTGCTGTTGTTGTCGTTGGAGAAGTTGGTTGCTTGGTTGGTTGATGGTTGTGATAGAGCTGTGGTTGTTTTTGTTGTTGTTGTTGGTAGTGTTGGTAATGATGATTATACAAGTATGTATAGTTGTTGTTGTTGTTACAGCTGCTACGACGTAATTTTTTCTAACTTTTAGAATTATAATTCCTTTTGGCAATATTTTTTTTTTACACTTAAAAAATAACTTATTAACTTTCATATATAAAAAGGAAATGCATAAAAAAAAAAAAAAAATTATTTATTTATTTATGTATATTTTTATGCATAAATATAAATTTTGTGTAATTGCATATTTTATTTTATATAAAAAAAATTTAAAAAAAAAAGAACTATGCAACTAAACAAAATATTTATGCATAAATATATATATAAATATATTCATAGAGGGAGGAGAGAGTTATTATATATATATGTATATATATGAGTGTTATATGTGTAATATAGTAGTTAATTTTTTCTTTTTATTTATTTTTCAAGTCTTTTTACTTACAAGGCACTCATCATCATCTTTCCACCACGTCGTCTATTTCTATTGATCGCATGTCTTTTAATTGGTTTATTCATTTTCGTTGCCTCTCACAGTTGTTGTTGGTAGGGTATTAAAAAGTAGTAGGTGCTTTTTAAAAGCTGACGCGTTTGGCTGAAGTTGTTGTTGTTATTGCTGCTGCTGTTGCTGTTGCGCCTGCGCGACTGCGACGGCTGCTGCTGTCTACTTGTCTTGTGTTGTATCAAAAATAAGTCAAACCAGGATCACTAATTTACACTCAACCGAAACAAAAAAAAAAAAAAAAAAAAATTTTTTTTAAATTATGAGCTCCTGCTCCTGTTTGGCGCCTAAACTTTTTATATTTTTTTTTCTACGTTTAAAAAAAAAAAAAAAAAAATATTCAACGCTTTTTTTTTAACACTATTTTTTTTCTAGACAATTGACAATAAGCAATACAATAATGGTATTATAGCAATTTTTACTCATGGTGGTTCAAATTCGATTCTTCTTTCTTTCACTTCGTGTTGTTTTTGTGTTTTTGAAAAAATTTCTAATATACTATTAATCATATTGAAATTGTTTTTGTATTTTTTTTTTTTTTTTCGTTTTTGTTGTTTGCTGAAACATCAGGTGTTCTAGGTAAAAAAAAAAAAAAAAATTGCTTACGGTGTTGAGAAAATGTTTCTTCTGCTGCTTTTTTGTTGTTTCTTCTGGTTTGAGCTTAGCTAAGAACAGCTGATTTGCCGTTTACGATACTATTTTGCGCTTGTCGTCGTGTTTTCTTTTCGTTTTTTGATTGTTATTGGTCTGCTACACCCATTAGTTGTGTCATCATCATCAGCCTGTGTTTTTTTTATTTGTTGTACATCAGCATTCTGTTTGTTGAAGTTGCTGCTTTTGTCAAAAGATCATTATCGTATCCTGTGCTACTTGCTTCGTCGCCAGCTGCTGTCTCTCTTTTATTAATTCATAGGTTGTTGATACTTCTTCGTTCGTTCTATATATACGCCGCCACCAAATCATCGATTTGTTTTTCTCTTTTTTTGTTTTTGTTTACGTTTGCTCTCTTCTCTTGGCTTAGCCTTATTAAAGCGTTCGTTGCTAATTGGTTTAGTTTTAATAAATGTGTTATTTTTCTTATATATCAAAGGTTTTCGTACAACGCTGTATTATTGTTTTTGTTTTTCTATATAGTAAATATTTATACGATCTAATTATATTTGGTATTGATTGTTGTTGCTTTTGTTTAAGATTCTTAGTCCTTAAAGGTATCTGCGGTTTCTGCTGCTGCAGTTGTCAGAAAGCTGTAAGGAAGACTCAAAAATTAAGTATAAGATGCTTTAATGATTGCTTTGAATAGGGGAAGATTTTGATGTTGATGGCAATGATTTTCGTTAATTTTATGTTGATGATGTGTTATGTTGTGTCAGTCAGTCAGTCAATTAGTTGTTGTAGTGAGAAATCTTTTAATTATTTATGAATCAACAGTGTGATCGGTCAGATGCTATAGTGTTTCCTTTTTTCAATTGTCAGTAATTTTTTTTCCTACCTCCTTTCAAGTTGTTTTCTATTTCAATGGGCTTTAAGCCGAATTTCGAGTAAACTTTGAATTCAAATATTGAGAATTTAAATGAATTAGTAACAACTAAATAAATAAGCGTAAAGTCCATTAATTTAGCGCGCCATAAATGTATCATTACAAGCCGAAACAGAGTGCAATGGGTAGGAAAAACAGTATAAAAAAATGCTTTAAGAAGGTCAACCGCTGTCAATGCAAAATTTATAGTAGTAAGGTTTATTTCAAATGAACTACTTGGACATGGTCAATGATGCTTCGAAAGGTGTTGATATTGCAGACAGACATACATATTGGGTGTATGCATCTTGAAATCGGGTCAGACAATCAAAGAGAACTTCTACCGAACAGAATTGATTCGACCAGAATATGCGACGAATCCATAATTATCCATCATGATAACGCTCGGCCACATGTTGCAGGACCAGTTAATAATTATTTGGAAAACAGTGGCTGGAAGGTTCTGTCTCACCCGCCTTATAGCCCAGATATGGCCCCTTCAGATAACTACTTTTTCAGATCAATGGTCTATTGTTGTCGTATGTAGGTAAGTTGTATGTATTAATGATGATGAATATGATACACCCACTATATATATACAGTGTTGCCATACTATGCTATGCAATGCAATGTATGTTTTTTTTTTTTTGATGCACTGTATATATGCTTTGCAGATGTAATATGATATTTTTTTCTTTTTATTTCTTTTTTATTAAAAAAACGACGTTTTAATTTTTTACACTTCAACAAAAAAATAATTTGTAATTACGTATTACGTAATATACACTCACACACACACAGACGTATGTCAAATATAAATATATACACCACGCTGTATAAGTGCGCCCTAAAGTATGCATTAAATTTTTCTATTTCAATATGCAGCACATGAGAAGTAGTATCTCCGTGCAACAACAACAACAAAAGCGGTCGAGTGTTAATACATAAAATACTTAGTTTAGTTTATATATATATTGTATATGACTAGTTTAATAATTTAAAATTTTTTTTTAAGTAAAACGTTACAGTAAAGTCGCATAGTAAGTGTACAAGCAGATTTATGTGTCAAGGTTATTAGTTGTTTGCACTGACATAGATACACAAACAAATATATACAATATATATGTGCACTGCAGCGCAACAAACAAAACCAAAAAAAACCGGTAAAAGTTAAATTATATGACGACTATGAGATGCACTGCATTAAAATTGCTTTTTTAAAATATTTTTATTTGCTTTTGAAGGCAACTATGAAGGTTAACTATTTATTGTGCCTTCCAAAAAAGGAAGAAAAAAGGGGGAAATAAAAAGCACACAAACTGCCTACATTTACTTTTAAATGTTGCCAACAAAAAGAAAGAAAAAAAGGAAAGAGGAAACAAAACGAAAAGTTGCCTTTTCTTATATTTCACAGTACGAATTTTTAATGACTTTTTGCAGCATTGTGCGAAACTTATTTTTTATATTTTTTTATACATAATATATTAAGCTGCCTAGTTGGCAGTTTGCGTACTGTGTGCACTTTTTTCTTTTTTA
The DNA here is from genome assembly GCA_035044805.1 of Leucophenga maculata. Taxonomy (NCBI): domain Eukaryota; kingdom Metazoa; phylum Arthropoda; class Insecta; order Diptera; family Drosophilidae; genus Leucophenga; species Leucophenga maculata. Next base: position 1,014,462 of record JAWNNP010000387.1, read on the forward strand.
GCACAAATTTGATTGATGTTGACTTCATGCAAAACTGTGGCCCCCTCCCTGCACTAATTAAGTGCATCAAAGCGTATTTTGGTGACCCCGAGGCGCAAATACTGTTCTTGGTTTTGGCAACGCAAATGCGTAAGACAACTAACTGCCAGCTAGACGCTTTGGCGCCCATTGTATGTCAGTCAAAAGCATTATTTAAAAACTGTCATCAAACAAGAAAAAAAAAAAAAACCAGGTCAGGTCAAGCATTTTTGCATGTGATTTGATGTATGCTGTTGATAGCTTCTTAAATTGACTTAAATTTATATTTATAGACTTAAAGCTTAGTTTTCAATATATTTACAGCTAAGCTAATTTGCGCAAAAATGTTAAAAATTATTTAAGAAAAAATAGAAGTTCCAACGGGAAACCAAACAAAACAAACAAAAAAAGCGCAACAATTACCGGTACATAGTGAGACTGTTTAAGTTGCACAATCCGCACGAAAACGTGGTGAGGCCGTTCATATATCCTGGGGTCACGAATGAAAAATTTTACTAGAACGCAGCTGCGTTGTATCCCACCCAAAATAATGGAGATACTGCAGCCAAATGGTGTTGTACGTGTTGATGACGACGACGGCGACGACGATATTGACGACGCGTTGTAGTCCCTGACGTTTACGTTTAAAAGTAGCGTAAATATGTATAACTTTCGTTGCTTTTGTATGTTAGAAATTAATTTAGACTGCTAATATATCTCAATAAATAGTATATAGTATGTTGTGTATGTATATGTCTCAGTTATTATATTAAACGTTGTTGTAGAGGCTCGGTTTTTTAAATTAAATTTTTTTATAATTGCTTTGTTGTTGCTCTATATTGCTTTTAGTTTTGATTTGTTTTTACTCTGGAAGCTTGTTTGTATTTCTTTTTATATTTTACTTAAATTAATTTAATATATACGTTTTGATTTTATTTTATTTTTGATTTTTGTTTTCTTTTATCACATATAACGAAGTAGACGTCTGTGTGAGAGAAAAAGAGAAGTAGAGAGATATTGCATATAGCACAAAAATGCCAAAAATAAATAATATATAATATGGTATATATATGTACAATAAAACCGCGCGAAAATTTATACGCGGCCATTGTATTTTTTTTATTATTGTTTTTATTTTTTGTTATACTTGCAGCAGTAAAGCATTTTCAATGAAATGAAAGTTTAACTCGAAAACCATGTAAACGTAGCAGTTTGCGAAAACAGTGTTGTGTAATTTGTTCGCTTTTCAAATAATTTGGCCCCAATTGGATTTTTTTCAATTTACACATAGGCAACACTGTACGTGTTACGCGTAAACTTAGCCACTTTTACGCGTAACAAAAGTTTACACGGCTTACGTTTAAAAAAAAAAAAAAAAAAAACTTTTTAAATATATAATTTAAATTCATTTTCTTTTTAATTTTTAATTGCGTTTAGCAAATAAATACGTGTATGTATATAATATGCAAGTATGTTTGAATTTTTCTTATTATTTTTGGCTGAATTTATTAGCTTGTGAAATGATTTATGAAAAATATGAGCTAAAACGGGGGCAGAGGGATTAAGTGAATTATTTATTTAAGAAAATATACAACACGCGCATTTCAAAAAATGGCATAATGTGCGTAGAAGTTTATGTAACGAAGTACTTAAATCAAAATATTTAAAATTTGATTGATTGAGACTACGAGACGGCGACAGCGATAAAATTATACAAAAAAAAAAAAAAAAAATAGTTACAAATAAAATTAAAACATGTTGTAAAAAATTAAATATAAAATTTGCAAATAAATAATTACTAAAATATATATTATATATATCTTTTTTTTTTTTTGTTTTTGTATAAACGTTTAACTACACATTAAAATATTATGCCCTACAATAGCTGCTTAAAGTAACTTTTAAACGTTCATAACTGTAGAATTTATTAACTAAAATTAAGAGAAAAAAATATAAACTTCGGTATAGCCGAAGCGCTGATACCTTTCACATGTTAATTATATATTTTTTTTATTTTTTATATAAAAAATTTTATATAAAAGATAATATATAAATTAATAAAAAAAAAATGTTTTTCATACAAAAATCTTAAGTGTTGGATTTCGGTTTGGCATATGAACACTCTATTTAAATGTTTAGCAAAAAAAATCGGAAGGACATGACGTTACAAGAAACTGACAAACTATTAATGGTGAATGGCATTATAAACAAAAAAAAAGTTAATTAATGCTTAACTAATTAGTTGCTATTTAAAACCAAAAACAAAAAAAATAATATACATAGCTACAACACATTTTTAATTGGAACGAGTTATAGCGCGCGCGCAGGAGAACGACTTACGAGTGTTTTCATCAACAGATACTTAAGTCTAAGATTTTTATCATTTTATATAACTAACTATATACATATATATGTGTCCGCTCAGCTTTTTGTATACATAATTTCTTGTTGTTGTTGTTGCTAACTTGATATTGCTTACTTTGCTGCCATATTTCATAATATATATATTGGTGTTTTTTTCGCCCTCAAGTGGTTACAAAAAAAAAAAAGAACATAGAAAAATGAATACAATATGGGTGGGTACTTATTTCGTTGTTGTCTTATAACAGGGTACAGGAGGATATGCATTTGAGAGGAAAAAGTCTATGCTGACACTTAATTTAAAAAAAAAAAAACTAAAAAATAATGCATACTTTTAGGCGGCAGCTACAGCCAAGTGTAGGAAAATTTTTGTTTTACATAATTAAATGTAATTTCGAATTTCTGTGAGAATTTTTAAGTATAATTTATCAATTTAAAAAATTTTTTTTCAAACCATTTAAATGGTCGTGTGCATTAGTTTTTAAATTAATGATCAATTGATTAAAAAAATTATTTTTTTTTACTTTGTTAAAAGAAAATTTAGTTGGAATAGATAGAGATAGGTTGGTTGGTTGGTAGGGGGTTTTTAATTGAGCGGCGTCATCATGATGCGCACACAACAAATAGAAAAATAATAACCAAATAAAATCAAATAAAAATTATTCAAAAAAAAAAATTACCTCGACTTGTTGTTGTAACCGTAAGGGGGATAACCACCGTTATTATTGTTACTAGAGTTGTTGTTGTTGCCGTACATATCCTGAGCAGAGTTGTGACGTACTACACAAAATTACACGTACACACACACAAACGAGTATGCTGGGAGAGAGTTGGTGAAGTAGTGAGTAGTAGTTGGTTGTTGGTTGTAGTTGTCGTACGCAAATCAATTCAATTTGAGTACGTTAAAAGCTTTTACAAATACAAGTTAACTGCACGAGAGAAAGCTGTAACTCTGCCAGAGAGAGACTGCTGACTGACTCTGTGTGTATATTGGAAGATTTTCGTGTTGTTGTTTTTGTTGTTGTACTTAAAGCACTGCTTTAAGCGATCGAACACTCTCCGTTGTTATTCCTTCCTTCTTGAAAGTTTTGCCAATTATTTTTGTGCAGATTTTGTATTTGCTTTTTTTTTTTGTAATTTATTTTTCAGTGTTGTGGTTTGTTTGTTTCCTTGTTGTTGTAGTAGAAGTAGTTAAGCTTGCTTTTTTTAACAAAACAAAAAAAAAAAAAAAAAAGGATTTGGGTTTTTATGATTAGGACATATTATTTTTCGCGTATTTTTTGTCTGTGTTCTTTTTTTTTCTTAGTTTATATTTTATAACTGAAAATAAATAGTAAAAAACAAAAGAAAAATAAAATAAAAAATTTAAAACAATTTTTTTTTTTTTAAACATTTTTTTATGATTTCTACACAACATTAATAAATAAAACTTTATGAAATGTTTATGCAAAAATTTTGAATTATGTTTGTATGTGGAAAATTGTGGTACAGTTAGCAAGGAACACAAAAAAAATAGAGTACAAAACGTGCATATATTAATTTTTTAAATAGAATTTGTCAGGGCTGCAAAATTCTATATTAAAAATAATGTTTTACAAATTTTGTGCACTGAAATTTGAATTGTAGCACATCTTTCTAGAAAATATATGTATATCTACATTTTTTCCAGTAAATTTGACATACCTTTTGTTTAATTTACACTTTACAAAAAATGTATCACTGGAAACAAACACTTTTCTATATTTTATAAGCACTTGAAAAGCAATTAAAAATTTTCGAAATTTAGCGTATTACTTTTTTGAACTTTTGTTATACAAAATAATAATTATTAATAATAGCACAGCACGTAGGAGGACGAATGAAGTGATTTTGAAGTTTAAAACTCAACTGCACGGTTCGTTGTTTAGAACTTGACTGAAGATAAAGTGAAATTTTGCGGCATATTTATAGTAGAACCCAACAACCCACACTACGCTCAGCAGGTAACAGTCAGTCCTGCGGACGGACAGACGTAATATGCAGAAGCACGCTGCCTTTGGGCGGCAACAGCGATCTTCTGGGAACTTAGATGAGGTGCGTGCGTGACGGCGAAGAACAACGTGAATCATTTGTACTAATGATCGACGATTATAAGTGAAAAAAAAAAAAAATAAGCGGATTTTCATAGTACAATGGACAATTAACTTTGACGCGTGCGCGTGCATACGTTTGACGCGTGGCTAGTTTTGTGAGTGTCCGTCTGTCGTCGAGGATCGTTTATGGTTTATTTCCGGATATATGTGTGCACAGGACGATAGACGATATATATTGGAAATTCACTTGCAGCTGCATTCAAATTTTTTTTCGCTTGAAGCGCGAATTTAATTTTCAGCTGCCTCCTCCTTTTTTGGACGAAATTTTGGGAAAAAAGAATTTTAGAGAGTTTGGAGTGGTTTGAAGCATTTCAAGAGAAAACCAGCTTAAAGGTATTTTGTACGTTTTAGTACAGAATTTTGGTGTACCCGTTTCGATTTAAGTAGGCTCTGTACAGGTTTCTTTAAAATTAAAAAAAAAAAAAATTCGTTAATAAAAAAAAAAGAAATAAAAAAATTCTGTTATTAAATATTAAATTATATTGTTTTTAAATACCAGCTCTACCCTTAAGCCCGCTTTTCTGTGCACAGTAGAAATTATTGTCATATTGATTGTTATGTCTATATATACATAAATATATGGAGTGGTATCGGCCCCAGATTTTGAACAAATTCAACCTGATTATTTTTCCGACACCATTTCCCTGTGTACCAAATTTCATCCCATAACTTTAATGAATGCAAAGATATGATAAATTTTGAATAGAGGTTATATTAGGGGTGGGGAATCGCTTCCACAGATTTTAACCAAACTTAACATGATTACTTTTTCCGACACCATCACCCTGTGTACCAAATTTAATAGCAGCACCTCTATTGGATGCAAAGATTTGACCAATTTTAATCATTGTTTATATTGCCAGAAGTTATGGCACCCACAGATTTTGATCAAACTTAACAGAATTACTTCTTTGGACATCTTTATTATTTGTACCAAATTTCATCTCTGTACCTCAAATGAATGACAAATTTATGACAAATTTTATTTATTGCTTATGTGGGCGGTGGGGTATCGTCACCAACGATTTTGACCAAACTTAAGAGAATTATTCTAAAAAATAAAATATAAAATGATTAAAAAAATAAAAATTTACAACTTTTTTCGGCTGTGCTGTTAAAAAATGTTCAAATAAAAAGGACCAATAGTGAGTGGGCGAGAAGTGCGTGACACCATAAATAAACTATTAAAAATTTCAATTGCTTATAGATAAGAAGATTCGACATATTGGATTTATATCTCATAGACTCCAGGTTGATATGTCTGACATATCGCTTGCTCCCAGTTACGCGCATTTTTGCAGAAGCTTCGTACATATTTAGCACTCCAGGGGTCTAAAAAATTACTATAATGACTCTACAATGTTACAGTGACTATTTCAAGTCTTCTCTAAAATTTTTATTTGTTTTTTTTTTTTTAATTGGAATTATAATGGTATGCGGACAATGTATCTAAAATTGAGCGGAACATACTCCTAATAGGAAGTAAATGTGAATGGGAAATGTCTAAAAAATATCATTAAATTTCAAGCGTCTTCATTGAATACAAGTCATCTGAAGAATTGAAAAGATAAATATGCAAATTTGAGAGATATATCTTTTATAGGCTCTAAGATCTCGATTTCCAAAGATTAGGCCAACAGAAGAAACCTTTACTCTGAACAATATAATATTGAAAATCTAAAGAATCTCCTCGGACTTTTTTTACTTTTGCCGACTCTTAAGCAATCTTAATCTTAAACAAAGAAATACATATAATGGTAGAAAAAATTTAAATTATGTTATCTACAAATAAATTTTAACTTTAAACTTTGAAGCTTCCTCAATACAAAGGTCGGTGACCAACTTTACAATCGCAATAATTTATAATTTATAGATAGGCGTTGCCCCTCCCCCATCAAAATTTGTCATATCTTTATCTTTACATCCATTTAAGGTACAGAGGTGAAATTTGGTATACATGTTAAGAGGATCATGAGAAGTAAAAAAATTAGAGGAGCGGTACACCACCCCCCATATAGTTTCAAAAATGAGGCAAAATAAGAAAAGTAATTAGATATGCTACTTTTTATCGGAAGATCCGCGGACGAAGTCGCGGGTCAAAGCTAGTATTTCATATTTCTATTATTAAGAAACAAATTTCCACTGATCTTGAGATCGCAGCAATGCATCAATTCGTAAAATAATAAAATCATTATTCTTAGCATTAATTCTTTCTTTTTTTTCTCTTAGCGCTAAGGGAAAAATATTTTGCAGCTGCAAAATCTACCAGGAATTAATATAATCTGGAATCGCAAAGATATGGATTAATATTTTGCAGCTTGCATAGCTTCCCAGAAACTTAAGCGCGAAAATCTGAGCAAGGTGCGAAACCAGCTACCTGCAGCTAAGGCATGCGTGTACAACAACAGCACACACAAGCAACCGATCGATTGATCGATTCCGGTGCGTGTCTGTTTTTTTTCTTTTTCTTTTCAGAAATGAGCAATTAACTTTGTACGCGTGCCAAAGAAATGAAAATATGCTAATCGTTTACTTTATGACTTCTTCCGGAATGTACGGAGTGTAAAGAGAGAAGGTATATATAGAATTCGGGAATTTCTAAGCGATTGTTTTTTCTTTGTATTCTCTTTGTAGGCAAAACAAAATTAACATTTCTTTAAATTAATAGATAATATATTTTATTAATGATAATAATAAAAAACAGCATATCTGTCATCATATTTCTAATTATATCCCTACATTTTGGGGGTAAACTAAACTGTATGAAAAATAATTTAGCATAGCTCTTGAGCTGTTTTATTTTAGTTTTAATATGTTAAGACCTGAAAATTCTACGAACCGGATTAGACGCAGGCAAAGCAGAGTATTAGAAGTTTTATTTTATCCATACTATTTCTAGTAAATAAGCTGCTCAACTCCTACTTCTCAAGTATTGCTACCTGAATATACATAAGTTGGAAAAATGCAGCTGCTTTTGACTATTTTACCGGGAAGCCAAGGGTGCCAACAAGTTTGCAAATCCCAAAAATTTATTCCGATTTATAGTCGATCCTTTTTAGGAAATAGGCAATTAAATTTGATCACGTGCCAGGTATGTCAAACAAAAACAATAAATAATTCAACAGTTTCCGTAAATAAAACTACACATTTACATACATGGAAAGATGGTAAGTAAAACATCATCTTTTGAAATTTAGTCTTTATATTTCTATCAAAAACGATATCAACTAAATTATTTACATGCTTATGAGAATATGGGCTCAGATAACTGCATCTTATTCCTTAGAGTTAGAGTCCTTCTAAGATTATATTTGGCTATATACATATATTGTATAAATCATCGCTTGCGTGCAGTGATTAATTTTCAGAGCAACATTAATATTTTAATCGGGCTTAGGACCTGTTTAACAGTTGCCTAATGTATCATTGTTATATAGATATTTTATTGTTCAAAGCAATGAAAATGAAATAATACCCCTACTACTGGTCCGATCTTGGTCTGTGTGGAATATTATCTTTGGAATCATACAAGATACCACAAATTTTTCAAACAAAAACTTCAAAATTTTTAACAGATTAGTATGGAGGCTAACGTTTATAGTGTTCCAATCTGGAGCTCAATGAAATATTATTGTCAGGTAAGCCAAATTTGTAATTTTTAGCTAAATAAACATCAACAACAAAATATTTCTCAAACAAGAACTCAGAAAGTTTAAACAGATTTGTATGGGGGCTAACCTTTAAAGTGCACCAAACTGGATCTAAATGAAACACTTAATAAGAATTATAGTAAGTTAACTCAAATTTGTCGTCTCTAGCTAAATAAACAACAATAAAACATTTTTCAAACAAAAACTTCGAAAAATTTAACAGATTTGTCCGACATGGAGCTAAATGAGAACATGTCTATATCGACTCGATTTTTTATGCTGTATATTTATTTATTTAAGAGGATCTGTCTCCCCTCCTGCTGCTGTTTTCCCTATAGAAACAGCGAATAAAAAAAAGGATGTTCAATGATGCCGCACCACGTAGTGAATGCATCAGTTTTTCCACGATTTCTGGTAAAGTTTATTTCGAGTCGAGCCACACGTCTAAATGCAACACTCTTCATATACAAGTGGAAGGCAAAAATTTTGCCGTGCACACAAAAAATCCAACATGACTTTGAAAATGTGCTTCGGATCTTCATTCTGTTGAAGTATTATCTGTCTCTGAATATACAAATTTAGATAAAATCGGAAAAATGGCTCGTCTTACCACGGTATGGAAACTGGTTTAAACTTGTCAGATGAATCAAAAATGAATCAGTGGAGACTAATCAAGGTCATCATTTCAAGAAAACTGTGAAACCTTGAAATTATAATTGACAATCACTGTTATCGGGCGTCTGCCCACACTACCGATAATTTGTAATCGAGTTCGATAATTCTAAAAACCACGTACGATAAGTTTGAGAAAAGAGAAAGATATATACATATATATTGAGAGGTTTATGGACAAAATACTAAAAATTCATAATTTCTTGTTTTGACTAACATTTACTCAATTTTGCTGCCCAAAAAGACAATGGTTCGTACTATAAACTCAATCTTTAAGAACACACGACGATCAACGTGAAATGCTTTTAGAAATTATATTAAATTTAAGCAATTATTAAAAAATTATTAATTATTTTGAAACCCAGTTTGGTTAGATTTGTTTCAACTATTTTACAAAGTGCGACATTTCCATATAAGTTAAAATTGTTTCTCTTTGTATATTTCAAGAAAACACAAAACTGTTGGGATTAGTTAGGTAGATGAACGAATTAAAATTTGCTCTTTACAAGGCAAATTGTTAACACTAACCCATAAATCTTGGAACTTATATTTTTGTGAACTACCTGCCCCAGTCATTACAAGAGATACAAACCAAAGTAGATACAGAAAAAAAACTGCACCCTGAAAACCAACAAACTACGCAGCAAGAAAAAGACCAATGGAACAACAAGAAATACGAAGAAAATAACGAAAATAAGCAGTTCAAAGAAATGGACTCAAAAAGAAAACTTAAGGCGCGAGCAGTAAAAAAAAGGTTGCCTACTTTTGGGCAAAGTCACTCAAATTGAGTTAAAACTCAATTGTGAATGATTACAATTTTTTGTTTCATGACGGATGAGAAAAGAAAAGACGCAAAAGCAAACATTCAGCCAAAGTGGGAAGATAGCAAGAGCAGTTGAAAAAAAATTTGTGGGTGGTGTTAGTAGTAAGTAAATGGGAATGGTTGGTTACAATACCTACAACTGCTACACATACATCTGTACACAGGCACATATGTACAAATACGCAGGCGGATACGCAGCAGCACATAGCACACAGCTGAAATGGAATATTCCAGCAGAAAGAAAACAAAAAAAAACAGCGTTACAGCGTTACAGCAGCCCCATATCTGTTACACACCCTACGCAAACTGCGTCATATATATTATACGTACGTATATACATTTATTTTGGAAATATATATAAAAAAGGAAAAGAAAAAAAAAAACATATAATGCGCAGTATAAATTAATTGCTTCTTACTAAACTTCTTTCAGAAAAATGTATTGTTAGAATTCTTTGGAAAAATTAGTTCCATAAGTTGCACAACATTATGGCAAAAAAGCATTTATTTAACGCAAATCGTTCAATTTTTGTATTACGTGTATAAGAAAAAATAATGGGTATGAAGAAAAGCTTCCAAAAAATATAATTTCATTTGAACCTCACCTCTGCACATTGTTTATGGAGTTGGATTCGGCTGGAATAAAATATTTTAAATATTCGCAGTCGAGTGCGATACACAAAACCAGTCGAAAATAATATTAATTGATGTTCAAAATAATTTTGCTTTCATATGATTTAAAATTTCATAAAATTTTTAATGTATTTCGCAGCAGAATTACGACATAAAAGTCTGTCATCACTTTATGACGTTGGAGACCGAAATAAGCACTGCTGCAGAGACTTCAAAACACTGACAATTATCCCAGCGATCTAACTCAAAACATAAATGAAAAATGATGCAAGCAAAACAAAACCTTCATAAAATAAACGCTCAAACAAAAAAAATTAAAACCAGTGAAGCGAGAGCACGCTCTTGAAACTTTATAGTCATTAACAATGAATTCGTGTTTATTTTCAAACAATTTTATCAGAATATGCACACGGTGAGAGCCAAGCGAAAAAATTTTCAAAGCTTTTGGCTTGCGGAACTATTTTGCGATTTTCAAGAGCGCTTATCTGATGAAAACTACAAAAATTGACATCAAAGTAGAAAATAATAGCAAAAACTTTGGAAATTTAATTTTCGTTGCAAATGTTTTAGGCCACACTGTCGAAAGTATTTCAATAGTTTCGCTTACAACGGAAGTTGATGGCCTACAGACGACATAAAGTACATAAGCATAAGACAATTATATGATGATACTAGAACGAACAGCACTACAGAGCAGTCATGTAATAGTGGTAGTGGGCCAGCAGCAAAAATGTCTAGGGGTAGAAATAAAATGCACACACACAAAATACACAGAAACATAACAAGGAGCATAGTTGACTGTGCTAAATTGAAAAAAAAAAAACCTTTATATATATACTTGTTAGGTATATATACTTCCTATATATGAGTAGGTAGTACATATATATCGCTATATATAATGTAGTCGGAGCAAAAAAAAGAAACAAAGAGCGCACATAAACCGCTTAGCACACCAACAACGCATTATGGAAAGGCCAAAACGAGTGAAACGTAAACAAAACTATGCTCAAATTTGAGTAAACTATTTTCAAGTAAAAGAAGTGTACAAAATAAATATATTATACTTATATCTTCTTTATAGATATGTATAATAAAAACAAAACTCAATAGACCAGAAAAATATATAAATTGATAAGCTGACGCAGCAGCAGTTGGGCTGCAAGATCTGATTCAAAAGTTTTAATTGGCATGGAAATTTAGTAATTTAAAAAAAAATTAATTAAACTGCAAAATGATTATTGAATTCAAGGCTTATAATATAAGAAAAACTTTGCGATTTCATATATGCACACATTTGAGTATATTAAATCACATGAGCTTGTTGGAAAATTTATCCAATTTATACTTCTTTTTTTTATATTTTGAAAATTGAATATTTCTTTTAATTTTTTTTTTTTTTTTAAGAACATTCACGCTTTTTACTCATTAAAAGCTATCGACGCTGAAACTTTTAAATCAAACCTACTACGACACAGCAGTTACAACAGCTGATATGCGTGCAAATGAATGGTGCTTGCCCTCTCTCTCTCTCATTCGCTCTCATCATCCAACGAGTGAGACCAGTTTGATCTGCGCTCCAAAACAACGTATGAATGAGAGAGAGTTGTATGTATACCACTTTGATATACAGTTATACACGCTATTCTACAGCGAGTATTTATTTTGTTTTTGTAAAATAAATAAATCAATATAATTTGGTTTTAAATGCATAAACTCTTTTTACAAATAAATATTTAAAAGTTTCATCATGGGTTTTATACACAGCCACACACTCATACATACACACATACACACGCACATTTAAACAATACAAACGAACAACTTATACTCATGCGAGCGCGTTGAGGCAAATGAACGATCGCGTTACCAGGCGGTTCGTTTTTTTTTTCTTTTTTTATACGTCACCTGCCTATTTAGTTTTTTGTTTTATACACTTATGCTTTATTTTTTATTAGAAAACTAAATATTAAAAAACTATTCACCATTTACCGTATGTAACTTGAATACTGACTGCTGCTTTTTTGTTTTTGTACTAGAAAAATTGCTACTATACACGAAGGCAACAAATTTGTAAATGAAGCCGAAGTGCTCGACAGCAATTTCAAGCCTTAGCAGAACAAAACGACGGGGTAAAGAAAAAACAACCAAATAACAGAGTCCAACCAAAGAGAGATAGAGAGCGCGAGTAAGAGCATACGCATATGGGGGTCGAAGAAACGATCGACACGATTTGGGTTAGGTAAAATACTAACACGAATGAAGGGTGCACCACGAAGCAGTGTTAAGGGAAAGAGCACACTGTGCACTAAAATGCGTATTTTATTTGTAAAAAAAAAAAAGTTTAAGAGCAAATGTAAACGAAGTTGTAATACGCTTCTCGCAGCGAAACATATAAAAAGAACTCATGAAGTTTTAACTAAACTTTTTGATGTCTTCAGATTTCCAAGCAGTAAATCAGACGGAAAATGAATTATACTAATTTTTCTTATATGAATAGTTTAAAGGATGCGGTCAACAAATATTTATATATATTTTTTTTATTTATTGTGAAATTCACTTACAATGTAGCGTATAAAAAAGTCTAGAAACCATTTACTTTTGGCTTAAATAGTGGTTGTCATGTATTGGTATACACAGTTGTATGCCAGTTTACAAGGTCTAAAAATGTGAGCAAACGAGAAAGTGAGAGGAAGAGCACAAAAAACGATCGACAGCTGGTACGCATACAATACCGCTGCGTCCCTTCTCTACAGTTTGCTACCTAAAAGCTGTAAGAAAAAACTAGACACCGAGTAAATAAAGAAGAGCCATGTAAGAACCGGCGACAAATGGATGTCAAAAAAAAAAAAATAATAATACAAGGAATGACAATAACAAAAGCAATGCACCGTATAAATCCACATCCGCTCACTTTTTGCATTAGCATAGAATTACAGCGAGTCAAAAAAGTATTTGGCACAACGAATGGCTTTACAGGAATTAAAATATTTTTCGAAAAGCTTTAATGCTTAATTTGTAATAAGATTTTTGCTGTAAGTGTAGATTTAATAACAAAAAGTATTCAAAAATTATGCAACCATTTTTGTTTAATTTTCATTAGAATATGAAGAAACGGAAACAAGATTCTGTCCTTCAATTTACTTTAAACGAAATAACTAATAAGAAGCTTGTTACAATAAAAAATTAATAAAACATTTTGCATAGGTTGACAATATTCAGTTCCGAATTGATTCTCTTTCTGTAACGGACGGCATAGCGCATAAATAAGAGAACGTATCGAAAAAAAAAACACATTCATTTTGCACTGCTGCTAGAATTTTGCTCTACCCTTTGCACCCCTATTAAAATAGGAAACAACCATACTGTGCAGCTTCGTTGTAGACCACAATAACAAATTTGTATAGTTTTTGGTAGGATGTACAAAAAGAAACAGCTGTAGAAAACTGTCAACGCCAACATAAATTATTTTCCAAAGACAATCAAGAGAAACGCTTTGTTTTTCAGAGTACAAGTAAAGAGAGCATAATACACAAATAATTCAGGTGTCAAACGGAACACTGTGACAAAATAGTAAACTAAGGCAGGGAAAAGCTCTAAAGAAACAATAGCGCAAAATTTTATAGAGCGATATTATATATTCTACATAAAGAAATATACAGCCCTGCTCCCAATAAATGACTATCGATATGTTTGATTTCTAATGTGTTTTACATCGGATGTTATCGATTAACGGTCTAAGCAAATCGCAAATTGTTTTTGTTATGATTGTTCGAAAATTTTAGGCACACTCATTAAATACTTAATTCGAAATTAGTATCCATAATATTTAAAAATTAATCATAAAAATCTTAAATTTCCAAACTTTGGAACACTATTTTTGCGTTTTAAAAAGTAAAATCGATTTAAATAGTAAAAAGTAGGAGCAAGTCATATAGACATATTTTTTGCAAAGAAAGAAATACATAACTTTTGCACAAAGTTTACTTAGCAAATTGTTTGACAATTATTTCGGATGCAACTAGCCAGCTGTGTGGCATGGTAAATTTAGAAGTAATCTTCCGTAGCAATTATTTTCAAATTTTCCTATACTAGTTCTATAATAAAATGGTATACTAATACTTTTGTCAGTGTACAAAAAATTGTAGAATATTAAGAAGTTTTGCATATACCTATGCAGCTATCGCAGCTGATGACGCAGTGTGCCTGCCTGTCTCTTTTTCTCTTTGTTCCTCTTCTGTTGATCAATTTTATACAGAGAGTTCATTCATCATTCAGCGTTCATCCGTCTGTCCGTTTGTTCAAAATTGTGCCCGTTTTTCCTAGTCTTTGTTCTTTGTACACAATACATTTGTTTTGTATTGCTCTTCTTCTACAATTCTGCTGGCGAACAAGTATAAAAACAAAATTTCCATAGAAAACTATGCAAACTCAGACTTCACCTTACAGCTCACAAAAAATATTAAAAAAAAAAAAATAAAAAGTTAAACTACAAAATATAATTCTTGCAACAATACTTCTATCGATATATAGATAAAAATAGTAATTTCCACATAATAAAAAAATGGAGAAATACAAAAACAAGGTCATTTGTTGCGAGATGTTGCCAAAATATTGAAGGTTTCGTTGAATTCAGTTCCCCAAAAAACCGATTCAAAGACAACAGACAACCAGATTTGAGATATACTCGCTTCTGCATGCAGCTGGTCGAAAAGTTTATGACGACTTTTTTGGAATACAAAATTGGCCCTTCATCATAAGTTGAAGAAACTATTATTTTTGAGATATTTATACATCGTACTTGTTTCTTTTTCAATGGAAAGTTCAAACATGTTTTTACAAAATGTGCTTAGCTGTAATTCCCGATAAAATTTTCGAGTAGTATTACTTTCCAAGCTAAACCCGTAGTTTTCTGTTTTTGTTTTGCCTGTCAAATTTACTTATATTTTAATATATCAAAGATAAAATGAACTAAAAAAAATTTATGTCATTTTTACTATTGAATACGACGAATAAGTATCGAAAAAGCTCAATTAAAATAATTTAATTTGTAACACAATTTTTTATTTAGATACAAGTTGTACTCGATTTTTTATGCACGTCTGCTAACTGTGCCATCTTTAATAGTTTAAATACATAAATAAAAAATACATTTTTATCAAGTGTAATACTAAAAACACACATAAAAATAATAATTACATGTAGGGTAGTTAAAATGCCGAGATGATTTACGCCATAAAATTTGTAAGTAAATGTAAATGTAAGTAAAAGAAAAAAACAAAAAAAAACTCAAATTCGGCAGCCAAAAATGAGTGCGGCTAAAATAAATTGCGACTCAAAACATGAAACGAAAACCATGAATACGATTTGGTGGAAGATAAAGGGCAGAAGTGGTGAATTAGTGAACGTGAGAGAGCGAGCGAACGAGCATATAAGAAGTTTTGCCTGTGTTGTTGGCCAGCTAGCCAGCTACACAACAACAACACTTTTATACACAATTCTTATTTAGTTTTCCATGCGCTTATTCGCCGCATTGTCGGCGAGTAAAGAGTAACTAAACAACAAATATATATGAGAACGAACGAGCGAGCAAGTGATAAAAATGAGTAAGCTGTTATACTATGACCAATTCGCTGCTATTACTTTTAAACAAATTGCTAGATACAAATTTAAGCACTTTCTTAAGAAAATCGTTAGCACAATGTAAAATCATTAACAATTTGCGCAGTATACAAGCATTTACTTGTGTACATATCTATATATGTATATAAAAAAAGAAATATGACATTTGTATTGACGCATATAAATTTTCTGTATATTAATTCGCCGCATTTTAGCGCTCTCCCTTGCACACAATACAAAACACACACTTATGTAGTACTTCACTACTCGCTCACACGCATGTACTTAACATACAGCAGCGCAAACGAGTAAGAGAGTAGTGTCTACCCAACAAAAAAAAAAAAAAAGTATTTCGAGGTTTTCGTATTCACTGTAAAATTTATACAAAATTTCAAAGCGAAAAAAAAACAATAATAATAACATAATTATTCAAAACGAAAAGATATATGCATGATATATATGCATGTATGTATATATGTATTTATGTACGCTAAAATGTTTGAAAAAAAAAAAAACAATTTTGACGTATTTCACACAAAGAGTTTTTCACATTAAATGATTTTGTTTTGTGGTTTTTTTTATTATATTTTTTAAACTGTCTATGTCTGTCTTTTGACAAACACTTTGTTTTTCTTTCTTTGATTTTTTTTTCACATCACGCTTGGCGTATAATACAACGAAACGAAAACGAAAAAGAAATATATGTATGTATATACATACATATATCTATACACTAATAGTATATGTACATATGTACGTGGTTAACAGCTAGCTACATATGAACATTTTTTGTAAGTCTTTTTTATTTTCTTTTATTTTTTTTGTTTCATTGGAAAGCAATTTATTTGCATTATTTATTTAACTTTTATATATAGTATATTTCAAGAATATATATAGGGAAAGAAAAAAACAAAAAAAAAAACAAAAAAGAACAAGAATTTACCAGAAAAAAAATTACTGCGCGCGGCGGAATAAACGCTTGCGCGTGTTGCCAATAAGATTTTACTTTGTATTTTCGCGTAACAGCGTCGGATGTCTGCTCTGCTCAATCGCGCTCACATGAATGACTAACGTTGCTACTAGGGCTGTCGATAGCGAATTAATTTTAAAACTGCGATATTTCGATTATTCGATTATTTCGATTAATATCGATATTTGTGGCGGTTTTAAATGAAAAATATGAAAAGAAACCAACGTTATATATAAAATACTCCTCACATTTGCTCTCATCTCAGCAACGTTTTAATTTATTGCTTCGCAAGTATGTGAACTACCTTTTTATTTATAAAAATATCCCGTTACAACTTAAATAATAGTTAAACCTAATTGGAATAAACAAGCAAATGTAATAGAAATAAACGCGCAAGACAATGTTCCAATTGGCATTAGGAATTCCAAACTGATTTAGAGTTCAAAAAAAAAAAAGAAACTTTTGCAGTCCAGGAAAGACGATGGATAGGACAGGGTTGCTCAAAAAAGTCTCCTGTGATATCTACTATAGCTGCCATGAGAGAAAGCACGAATACGGAAAGAACCTCTAGTAACCCTTTGAGGGGTGTCAGGCAGGGTGAAGCGCTGGTCCTATGAGAGTCGGCGACGAGTTAAGGTCACGGAATGAATCGCATAAAATTCTAGCGACTGCACTCGTCTGGTCATCTCATTCGAATGGATAAAAGAACTCCTGCGCGCATGGTTTACATTGGGGCCGAAATTTGATTAGAGGATGCCGAAATAGAGGACGACCGAGCACGCGTTGGAATGAACAGGTATAAAGAGATCTCTCCGTACTTGGCATTCAAAACAACTGGTACCAGCGCGCACAAGACTACAGCACTTTGTGCGCTTTCCTGAATGAGACCATGACCAAACGACTGTTGTTCATTGTTTTTCAATGAACATCGGTTCGGCATAAAAAATTCCGATATCAAAGCAATGAGAGCCGATAACAACTCTTAAAAATGTGTAGCGTAGCCCTTATGCAGTCGTGGGTTTTCTATTTGTTTAGCCATTCACCGTCAGCCAAGTATTTTAGTTTGGCGGGCAACAAATTCAAATTATCTTCCTTGGAAACTGCAATTTCCAATTTCTATTAATTTGCTTTTAACTAAATTACACTTACCACAAAAATATATATAACAATGCAGAACAAGCAATAAGTAAAATTATTTTTACGAGGGGTGTACCCCAACTCATCATCATACTGAAAAATGTCTAAATTGTAAAAAGTTAAAGAAAATCAATTTTTCTTTTTTCGCCAGCATCTCTGTTTTGTATATATTTGAAATTAAATTTATATTATGTATTATATGTATATGTATAAAATTTAACATTTTGTATGCCAATATTCTATAATATATGAATAACAACAATGTTCACAAAAGCTTATATCAAAAACTAATTTTTATTTATTATGTTTAAACAAAGTCATCTCTCAGTTTTGATTGTTGTTGTACTCGTACGTGTATTAATTAAGCTAACTACAACCAAATATCTTGAGAACATTAAAAAATATATATAAATATTGTACAAAATATCGTCTATTGTTTTGAGTATACGGAATGGAGTAGCAAAAACTTGACTGGTCTCTTAATTTTACATATAAAATAGCAAATATTAATAAAAGCAAAAAAAAAAAAAACTGCAGAGGTAGCTAACACTCCATAAGTAGAAATCGAAACACGTTTGTTTGCTCGATCAATTAATTGGTCGGTCGGTTAGGACATCTTCGTTTTGTGCGCGGCTTTAATGCTTCGAAGCAAGTCCACGTTTGATAAGGAATACAAGTGTCACACCGACAACAATAGCGCCAACAGCAATGCTGATTTCTCTGCATGTTGGAAAAAAACGAAAAGAAGAAAATCAAATAGATTAATTAGTTACACATTTGTTTTGAATTTGTGTGTGAAGTTATTTATAAGCAGGTGGACAGACAAGTACAAGGCGTTTTAATTTATAGTGCAGCATTGTTCGCGCGGTTCTGTCAATGCGGCAGTGTTTCTTGTGCTGCTGGAGTTGCACTCAATGGTGTCGGTGGAAGTGGACGTGGACATGGCGTGTGTATCGGTGGCATTGTCTACATCATCGCTAGCAAAATCAAGCAAATAATACATATAAAATGCAAAAGTAAAAATGAAAATATATACAAAATATGTATTGTAGTTGATATATTGCAGTTTATATTATTAAAAGTGCAGTTGACAAATAAATTTAAGAAATTTTTTTCTTAAAAATCATGCATATGAAATGTGTTAACTTGATGTTCAATTGTTCAATTTCAAAGGAAAGTGCTCAGGGTGTTCACAGGTTAGTGTACAATATAGCAAGATGTTTGTTTACAAAAAAATCTAATTGTGTCGAAAGGAACGCCGTATTTGAATTTCTTTGGGTAAACACAAAAACAAAATTATTTCACTAATAAAGCCAAATGTAGACAGAACTTTAATTATTTCGTATCGACGTATTTTGTCGCAACACTTGCCTATCTAAACTGTCAAAAGATACTCGTTTTCATGACAAATATCTCAACTTTTACTTGCATTAATTATTAAATTTATAAATAAAAGTTCAAAAAGCGCAGACTAGCAACTTATCTTTAGACATATTATACAATAAAATCTGTGCGATACACAAACTTACAATCAAATTATATACAAAATATAACAAAATTTTTCGTATGTTTTTAAAATATAAAATATATTTTGAGCATTGAAAACATATGAAATATTAAAGCACTTACGCTTCAACGCTCAAGCAGAGTGCTTAACTCTTGTAGAAACGTACTTTTGTGCTTGAAAAAGATTTAAAACTGATAAACGATTAAACGGCGAAGTGAATTATAAAATGACTTAGCAGCAGTACTATTTAGTTAGCAATATATTGCGCTGAAACTGTCGCCGTCTTATCTATGCCGTACTTAATTACCAGACGCATGTATTATTTTAGTTTAAAGTGTTATACAAGATTATAAACGAGAAATGTGACACGCCGTCGTATATACTAATTAATTAAATTACTTATTTGGCAACAAGAAAGCGTATAAACAAACGAAATTACCTATTCGCATAGAAAGCGTTTGAACAAGCCGTTCGTTCGCGATTACGAATGCATGCAATTTTTTTTTTTTTTTTTTTTAATTTTTTTTTGTAAACCAGTTAGCCTAGTAATAAATAATGAATGAGCCGCATTTATGTTTTAATCAACACTAGTATGACTTATGTATATACATACATATATATGCATATATGCATGTGTTATGTGCACCCATTATAGTTACTCGATCGCATGGAGTACAACACGCACGACTTCGTCATTTCATGTCTAACTAATTATGAAACGTTTTGGCAGTCCAATTTATAGCCAAAAATTACACACTCACCTCACGGGCAGCTTTTTCTTTCTATCGCTAGCAGCTACCTCGCCTATATAGTATTTCGCCATGATTTTTCTGCAAGCAAATAACATATGTATTTCAAAAAGTTTTAAATGCTTTCGGTTTCTATCAAAGCTTTACGTTACCTTGCCTCATCGCTGTGTCCTACATCAATGAAATCCTTAGTAGCATCGCGTCCAGCTACCTCATAGAGTGAATCTTCGCCACCGGGATGCTATCACATTTTATCAAATTATATGTATAAGATTTCTTTTTAAGTAATTGTAAATTGCTTACCTCATTTGCAAATTTGGTCAAATCGTAAACTTTATCCTCGATTACAATCCATAGATCTTCGGGTTTGTTGTGTTGCTTCACAGTTGCCAAAGTAATTTCCTTGCTGCCTGTCATTTTTGGTATACTGCGTTATATTGTTCCTTGTTATGTAGTTTGATTAAAACTAAATTCGCGAAACTGAACTAGTTGTTGTTGCACTTTTTGTTGCTATCAAAAATAGTGCTGTAAAATGCCGATAAGTATATTAGTAATCGAAAAAGTACTGAATAATCGATTAATCGAGAATGAAATAAAATTCGTTATTTATTTAAAAGAACTTGAAAAAAAATTATATTTGCGATGCCCCTTAAAGGGTCGATGAGTTTGACTTCTGGGGGGGGGGGTCAATTGACTTGACCTCTTAGTGGTTCAACCATTGACCATAGGGGACTTGACCAATTAAAGGGTCAATGGACTTGACCGCTTTGAGAGTCAAAGGACTCGACCCCAATGCGAGTCAATGGGCTTGAACCCTTGGAGGTTCAAAGGACTTGACCACTTGGGGGGTCAAAGGACTCGATCCCTTGGGTGGTCAATAAGCTTTAAGCTTGACCGCTTGGAGGGTCAATGGAGTTGGCCCTTTGGGGACAATGTACTTGGAAGATAGATTTGATCCGTTGAGGGTCAATGGACTTGACTTGTTTAGACCCTGAACCTGAATAATTTCTGTAAGTAAAACTTGCTAAATTCGGTGATGTGGACATAGATATAGGAAAAAATATAGGGAAAATCATAGAGCTCCAAGAGACCCACATACATGACCACCACGTCGTCTCCACTGCAATCAACTACACAACACTCAATCAACTACACAGCACTCAAACTCATCAAATAATGATACTTCCCTGTTACTGCACAACTCCATCCAGCAACAATAATGTCCTCTCCGCATTCCTCAGCAATTCAAGACCAGCACCATCATACCCATCCCCAAGCTCAATGCAGACAAAACCACCCTCAATTCTTACAGACCCACCTCTTTTAACCTTTGTATGACAAAACAGTTGGACAAAATAATCTCCGATCGACTATGGTGGCTTGATTCTTAATGGAAAGGAAAATCAGTCTCTGATGCCCTAGCAGTGCTAGACCATCAGACGACTTCAGCCCTTTCAACTAAGAACCATATCTCCATCTTCTCATTGGACTTTGAAAAGGCATTAGGCATGGTTGGCATCCACACTAAAACCAAAGAACTCAAAAAATGGAAAAATTTGACCCAAAACTCTGAAATATATATGTAATACATTTTTTCACGAATAGGTAAATAATGGGACAAGATCGCTTGAAAACGGCATCATTCAAGGCTCCCCAACTTTCGGTCATCGTCTTTGCCGTAGCCTACAATAAGCTAAACATAACCATAGCCCGGCACAAATCATCAATTATTAACCACTTAAACAAAAACACATTCAGCCTCAACATTAAAAGCCTCTTTTACGACATTAAAGCATGGTGCAACTTAAAATCCTTGGTCTTACAATAGATGCAGATGGAACCAACATATAGACAATTCCCTACAACTATCAAAAAGACTCAACGTGATAAAATGCTTATCGAGTCACAAATACAACTGCAGTACCGAATGTGGTTATTCAATCATAATGACCAAAATAGACTTCTGTCTAAACATCTATGAAAGAGCTCCTAAAACTTTACTAAATAAATTAAGGACACTACCACTCAGCAGAAGATTAGCCTTCGGCGCCTTTCGAACTACTCCAATTAATAACCTTCTATACGAAGGTAACATCATGCCAATAGTGGACAGAAAAACATTTGCCGCACTTAGAAACTCCAACGTAGTCCAGCGCTCCAACCATTCTTCCATAAAGATTTATCAAAATAAATAAAAACTTGCTATTTTTTTTTTCACATTTAAACACCAATTTTTATTTTTAATTTCAGTAGTATTAATACCTACTTTAAGGATTTAGAACAGTGTAATCAATAGACAAATATGCGAACTAAATTTACTTGAAGCAGATACAATTTGAATTCAAAATATACTTCTTAACCGAAGAAAATCTAGAAAGCGCCGCCACGCAGACGGAGCACCAAGTGCAAAGTCGACTCCTTCTGGATGTTGTAATCGGACAAAGTGCGTCCGTCCTCCAACTGCTTGCCGGCGAAGATTAAACGCTGCTGATCTGGAGGAATACCCTCCTTGTCTTGAATCTTGGCCTTCACGTTCTCAATGGTATCGGATGGCTCAACCTCCAAGGTGATGGTCTTACCGGTCAATGTCTTGACAAAGATTTGCATGCCACCACGCAGACGGAGAACCAAGTGCAAGGTCGACTCCTTCTGGATGTTGTAATCGGACAAAGTGCGTCCGTCCTCCAACTGCTTGCCGGCGAAGATTAAACGCTGCTGATCTGGAGGAATACCTTCCTTGTCTTGAATCTTGGCCTTCACGTTCTCAATAGTATCGGATGGCTCAACCTCCAAGGTGATAGTCTTACCAGTCAATGTCTTGACAAAGATTTGCATGCCACCACGCAAGCGGAGGACCAAGTGCAAGGTCGACTCCTTCTGGATATTGTAATCCGAAAGAGTACGTCCATCTTCTAGCTGCTTGCCAGCGAAAATCAAACGCTGCTGATCTGGAGGAATACCTTCCTTGTCTTGAATTTTAGCCTTGACGTTCTCAATGGTATCGGATGGCTCAACCTCCAAAGTGATGGTCTTACCGGTCAATGTCTTCACAAAGATTTGCATGCCACCACGCAGGCGGAGGACCAAATGCAAGGTCGACTCCTTCTGGATGTTGTAATCCGAAAGAGTACGTCCATCTTCCAGCTGCTTGCCAGCGAAAATCAAACGCTGCTGATCTGGAGGAATACCTTCCTTGTCTTGAATTTTAGCCTTGACGTTCTCAATGGTATCGGATGGCTCAACCTCCAAGGTGATGGTCTTACCGGTCAATGTCTTCACAAAGATTTGCATGCCACCACGCAGGCGGAGGACCAAATGCAAGGTCGACTCCTTCTGGATGTTGTAATCCGAAAGAGTACGTCCATCTTCTAGCTGCTTACCAGCGAAAATCAAACGCTGCTGATCTGGAGGAATACCTTCCTTGTCTTGAATTTTAGCCTTCACGTTCTCAATGGTATCGGATGGCTCAACCTCCAAGGTGATGGTCTTACCGGTCAATGTCTTCACAAAGATTTGCATGCCACCACGCAGGCGGAGGACCAAATGCAAGGTCGACTCCTTCTGGATGTTGTAATCCGAAAGAGTACGTCCATCTTCCAGCTGCTTACCAGCGAAAATCAAACGCTGCTGATCTGGAGGAATACCTTCCTTGTCTTGAATTTTAGCCTTCACGTTCTCAATGGTATCGGATGGCTCAACCTCCAAGGTGATGGTTTTACCAGTCAAAGTCTTGACGAAGATTTGCATGCCACCACGCAGACGGAGGACCAAATGCAAGGTCGACTCTTTCTGGATGTTGTAATCCGAAAGAGTACGTCCATCTTCCAGCTGCTTGCCAGCGAAAATCAAACGCTGCTGATCTGGAGGAATACCTTCCTTATCTTGAATCTTAGCCTTGACATTCTCAATGGTATCGGATGGCTCAACCTCCAAGGTGATGGTTTTACCAGTCAAAGTCTTGACGAAGATTTGCATGCCTCCACGCAGACGGAGCACCAAGTGCAAGGTCGACTCCTTCTGGATGTTGTAATCGGACAAAGTGCGTCCGTCCTCCAACTGCTTGCCGGCGAAGATTAAACGCTGCTGATCTGGAGGAATACCTTCCTTGTCTTGAATTTTAGCCTTCACGTTCTCAATGGTATCGGATGGCTCAACCTCCAAGGTGATGGTTTTACCAGTCAAAGTCTTGACGAAGATTTGCATGCCTCCACGCAGACGGAGCACCAAGTGCAAGGTCGACTCCTTCTGGATGTTGTAATCGGACAAAGTGCGTCCGTCCTCCAACTGCTTGCCGGCGAAGATTAAACGCTGCTGATCTGGAGGAATACCTTCCTTGTCTTGAATCTTGGCTTTCACGTTCTCAATGGTATCGGATGGCTCAACCTCCAAGGTGATGGTCTTACCGGTCAATGTCTTGACAAAGATTTGCATGCCACCACGCAGACGGAGAACCAAGTGCAAGGTCGACTCCTTCTGGATGTTGTAATCCGAAAGAGTACGTCCATCTTCTAGCTGCTTGCCAGCGAAAATCAAACGCTGCTGATCTGGAGGAATACCCTCCTTGTCTTGAATCTTGGCCTTCACGTTCTCAATGGTATCGGATGGCTCAACCTCCAAGGTGATGGTCTTACCAGTCAAAGTCTTGACGAAGATTTGCATTTTGAATAATACTGCAACAAATACAAGAAAAAAATAATTATAGTATTTCTGTATACATACACGATTTGCTGTAAGGTTGGTTGCATCTAATTTTCAAGTTATTTCCAATGACCTACTTCACATAAATTTTCAGGTATACTACTTTTTTTTCTGTTATTTGTCAGTTTTTCTTTTCAATTTAATACTTTTAGTTAGCACACATGAAACGAACTTGACTAATAATAATAATCAATAATCGAATTTTCTAGTGCGACGCCATTTTTATTATAAAAACTCAATTATCCCCCTATACACAAAACTAACTCAAAATTTTTCTTTTAAAAGAAAAAATGTTTATGCGAAACGTTTATTAATAAATGAGTTGTTGACTTTAAACAGCTGTTTTTCAATAAATTGTTTTCGCATGTAAACTCATATATGTATATTTAATGAGCATGTATCAGTACAAGGTCTGTCAAATTGAAACTACAAAAGATTTTTGAGTACATGTTCTGTGAATCTATAAGATTATCAAGTGCGCGAAAGAGAGGAGCTACAAAGTTGAAGTCTAGACTCCCGACCGATGACGTTGCCATATTATTTTAGTGCACGAATCCCACCCTTTCTTTTCAATGAAAATGCATTTATTACTTTCAAATGAAAACGCAATATTTTCTGTATACCAAAACTGTAATTTTTGATTTTCTTTGTATGCATATATCATTTGAAAGAAAATTATCGTGATGGCCTTGGTGCACATAAAACACTAATTTTTTGTAACAATGTAAATTAATCTCAGACGCCATTTTATTTTCTTCTCACACTCTTTTATATGCAACAAAACAAAAAGAAAGAATTGCTTTTTTGGTGTACATAAAAAAGCAGAGTTTCATTGCAAAGAAAATGCATTTTCATTGAAAACAAAAGTAGTGCGTCATTTCCAAGACAAAAAATGCATTTTCATTTTAATGCGTCATTTGATATTTAATATGAAAAACAAAAAGAAAAAAAACCAAAGAAATTTTTTTAATGCCTAGCGACGCCATTTTTTTTTTCATTTCGATGAATATGCATTTTTTCTTTTTCAATTGAAAATGCAATTTGATTTACACAAAAAATAAAATAAATCTAGCAGTTTTTATACTTTTCGCAACTGTTTACATTTTTTTCCACTTCTAAATAAAAAAAATCAATTTATTTTATTGCACAGCACAAAAAAATGCAATTTTTTTCATATGCATTAGAAAAAAAAATATTTAACAAATATTTTCTTTTTTTTTACTTTACTCACCTCAATGCAACTTGGTGCAACAACGTACAAATTTAAATACTCTTTTGCTTTAAAATATTTTCACTGCAGTAATTTTTTTTTTTTACACTTTTTTTTCTTGTATAATGTATGCACTTGATATATTTTATATATTTATTTCGTGGCGTCCGCTGTGAACTGCTTCCAACTAAATCCTCAACTCAAGTAATAAAATTCGGTTTGTGTCTCATACTAATATGATGCCATTCCAATATACGTTTTGTACGAATTCTAAACGGTTTCGAAAACCGGTTCGTTTATATCAGTTTATATGCTTGCTTTCTCGCTTTCACTTTTTAGCATTTTTTTTAAATTTTGTTTAAAATAAGCCAAAATACCAGAATTTTGAGTAAACCAATCAAAAAAAGAATAATTTTTCCTTATTTTTCGTATGAAATTATGCTCGAAACTTACTAAGTTCTATGTGTTTGCGATTGTTTTCAAAGATGCAATTTAGTTGAATGCATTTTCTTTGTCTCACTTGCACATTGCAAATGGTGGACATTGGAAAGTCTATGTTGCCAGATTATTGAAAATGCATATTAGGCGTAAAGCATTATTGAGCATTTTAAATAACATATTAACATACAATTTAATGCTATTATAAACTAGACAATTTACTTTTAGGTGTTAATATCATGGTTAACTATTTAAGTACATTTATTTGCAGCATATTGTTTTTTTGTTCAAAAGCACTGCGCAGTATTTACTTCCAGTTTTTTCCACACACGCATGCATACATAAATTTATTTGTTTGTATACACACACACACGCTTGTTTACACAAGAATAAAAGTTAAACGGCCTTTCTTCTTTGTGTTCATTGACTTGACACACGCATGCAGCTGTTCCGCAAACGCAATTCTAATCATTGTAAATTCCATATTCTAGAAAATTCCTGAATTCTGATGAAATTGCTGAAATTACTTTTCGCTTCATCGTTTCTCAATGAATCAAGATTTAATGTTTATCTCAAATATCTACTGCCTGATATAATCCCCAAATGTAGACAGAAATAGACAAATCAAATCTCAAATTTTCTCACTTCCTCTATAAAAAGAACTGTTCAGCTAAACCACAATCAAAGCAAATTCTTTCACCAACTTCATTCAGGTATACAAAACCATACACATCAATAGCCAGTCTCATAGGCGAACATCTCAGGAGGTTGAGTCAATCTTTAAGATAGAAGGCGATAACAAAGCGAAGTACGTACGTTACATCTTCAAAGTGGCTATTTTAGAAGGAACGATTTTTTCCTGTCTAATTTTAGAAAAATACGGACCGGTGACGAATAAAGGGTTTCGCTCTATATAATATTTTCCAAATATCAATAATTCAGGACAAATATATTTTTTTTTTTAATATATATATATATAGATACATAATCGTACATATATCATTGTCATTATTTAATTTTTTCCACAATGCACAGAAAAATAATTGAGTCGGAGCTGTAGTAATACATAATATTATAAACTATTTCATGTTTATCTATAAATTTAGTTGATTTTACTTAGTGGTTTTGAAAAATGTTATCCCTTACTGTTGTAACTGTTGGGATAGGTTGTTTGTGTTTGTGTGTGTGGAAGGGAAAAGGTGTGTGTTTGTGTTTTTAGCGTTTCTTATCTGAACATCATCAACTTCTTTAGTTCTCATCGTAAAGAGGCGTCGAATCGCCGAGGTTCATCGAGTGTGGAGAGGTGTTTGTACGTGGTGTGCTTCGTGCCGATTTGGCATAGTCTCGCGAGCGCATGCGATCATCACCATTATTGAATTGTGACATAGAGGAAGCATTGAGACCACCTCCAGCACCGCCAGCCCCACCACTACTAGCTACACCACCGCTCGATGTTGTACGATAGTCATTTGTTGTTGTATAGTTGTTTAACATGCGGCCGGAATTTCCATAGTCATTGTTGATAGGAGAAGGTTTATTGCTTGCGTTACCGCCTGCGTATGCGTGCGAATGATGTTGTTGTTGCTGTTGTTGGTATGGTTGATTTGATGGTTTTCGCCTGGCCCACGAATCGGAGGCCAACTGCCATTCTATGCTTTCCTTATTACGATTATTTCCAGTTGTATAGGCATTTGCACCGCCACTACCACCCGTATCATAATATGAGCGCAGGGCAGGCGAAGCGTTTTGATAATTATTGCTAGAACTGCCGCCTCCGCCGACGACACCACTTGGACCAATGCCGACACCACCACTTGAGAACTGATGTCGACCATAGTGCGAATTGGATGCCGAACTTGAGCTTGGACTAGGGACATTATGTCCGTAGCGTGGCGTTTGTGCTGTATGTGGCGTGGCACTGTATGGCGTCATGAACGGTGTTTGACCACTAGGTGTGTATGGCGTATTCACATAGCCACCATAAGCGGGCGTGTTAGCGGAATAGTGTGAATTCTGCATAGATGAACCGGAATGCGTTGCATGATGCGGTCCGCCATAATGTGATGAGCCGCGTGTGTCGTTAATGCCAGAACTGCGTATAGAACTGCCACCGCCAATGCTAGCGTTGCTGCTACTGTATCCAGCAGGCGGTCGCATAATGCTGCTGCTGTGCGTACTGCCGGCGACATTTGGTGTTGCCGATATGGGTGTCGCAATCGGATCCATATAATGTTCTTTAAACCACTTGAGCAGCGCGTTTACCGAAAGAAAAATTTGACCTCGGAAGCGATAGCCATCTGTTACAACTGTCACATATTCGTGACGACACTTAGTTTTCGGCAGATATGAGAGCAGGAACTTGCCGGGATAGTTCTTTGAGGCCGAAAGGAAGTAGTGTATTTTCTTGGGATCCTTCGTCTTTTCCTCTTTAAGCAGTTCTTCCATCTTGTCCTTCATACCGCCACTTGTGTCACGGTAATACTTGAAATTTAATAGTTCACGTGCCCATTGTCCCATAGGAGTTATGTGTCGTGCAATGATTTCGTCCAGATCCTCAAACTCTTCATTGCCAATCCACAAGCTTTTGCCAACACTGTAATCATTCTCGTTGCCCTCTTCGCGTACATCAATGTGCTGGTAAATGTCATCCGTAACCTTCCACGTTGCTGTTATGTGGTCGTAACCTTTGCTCGATGGACGCAACACTACCTCACCTTGGTCCATGGTCTTCATAATTTCTATTATTTCCATGTAAGTCTTATTGTGGAAACTAGGATGCGCTATGACACGTCGTTTGCATTGTGCCTTTATCTGCTGCTTCTTTTTCTGGTCAGTGTATTTGCGTTCATCTTTTTTCTCCTGATTGTAGTCGTAGTACTGGTCGCGTTGTGGACGATAGTCATGGTTGACATCATGCAGATCCGTGGTCTTTGATGTGCAATCAACCGAAAATCGATCTACATCGATTTTAATGATACGCACATGTATCGTCTGTCCAAGTCGTACACGCTCTTCAAGCTTCTTCACCGGTTTGTCCGAAAAGTTCTTTAAGTGCACAAAGCCCAGTAGTCCATTTTCCAAACGTATTTTCAAACCCACAGGCTGACCTGGACACGCATTCTCATCAAAGTGATTCCACACATCAGACAATTCGGGGAAGTCATCCTTTTGACAGAACGGACATTGCCACGAGTCAGTATCATCAATTCGCACGGGATTCGCTTGATCAAGTTGATCGTTTTGTGGCCGTCGGTGAGATATGCTGATAACCTCTGCCTGTATGCATTTGCCAACGTAGAAGGTATCCGGTGTCTCTTTGGTCAGCATATCAAAGAGCTCTTCGGCATTTGGTGAGCGAAACGGCGAGCGGAAATCCTTGTATAGACAACTTAGTTCGCTGCGTATGTCATACAATGTAATGCTCTTACTGCCAAAACCTTGACGCTCCAATTCGACGGCAAATGCATCCAAGTCTAAATCCTTTAGACGTTCCGGTGATTCCAGAATTTCTTCGAGAGCGCCGGCTGGATTTGTTTCTTCGTCATCGTACTCCATTGCATCAATGGCCATTTTTCGCGCCCATTCATATGTCTCCGGATGTACACGAGAACCGTCCAACACCTCCACATACGCTTCGGTGCTGTCGCCAAGCGAGCTTGTGTCGATCTTAATGAAACCCGAACAGTTTATAAACACCTTTGGTCCTAGATGACAAAGTGTGACCAGCTGAGTTCGATTCTCCAGACGCTGATTGCTTTGCTTCATTATCTTCAGCAGCGCTTGGCCTTTGCGCGGTCCAAGACCACATATGAATTGTATAAGATTAACTGTGCGCGAACTTTGCACGGCCATGTTGATGTCCAGTCCGACCTCATTTGTACGGTTGAT
Source organism: Leucophenga maculata (assembly GCA_035044805.1). NCBI lineage: Eukaryota > Metazoa > Arthropoda > Insecta > Diptera > Drosophilidae > Leucophenga > Leucophenga maculata. The sequence continues at coordinate 1,044,966 of JAWNNP010000387.1, forward strand.
AAACTCGATATACAAATGCTCAAGCAAAGTTTCCCGATGCAACTGTTCCTGCAGCGTGTGAAAACGCAGGCAAAGTATTTCGTCATCGGCATTGCACAGCTGTGAGTATTCGACCAGTGGATCCTGCATCTTGCGCGCTAGCGAGACTGCTTGTTTTAACAGAATCGGATACTCTTTAAAGTCAGCACAGCCTTTCTTTGAATTGGCGTAGATCTTCGCTAATTCGTTGTCGATGATTTCGACACCAACCGGTGGAAACTGTTCCTCTTCAGCTAGCTCTTTTAAAAGCTCTTTAATATCGGCTTGTATCATTTGAGCTTCTCGTGACTCGCCACCGACCGCTATGACGTGAGGTTTCTTGTTGCGTATAAACTCAGTTAGCTTTCTAAGATCGGACAATTTGGCCGCCTTATCCTCCGGTCGATTGGAGTTCTTGCGTTTGAGCAGATGCGGTAGACGTAAATAGTCGGATATATCACCCTCAACTGTGGTAATCGCACAGAAAGCGGCCGAATTTATGTCCGGTTCGTAAGCGAGTCCCATTGCGCGTATACCACGCACTGTACTCCACTCGTCGTAAGTGAAGTCTTCGGACTGACTAGGCTTATACGGTGCCACCTTGAGCCATTGCTGCACCTTTCCACAGCACGATCGCAACACATAATCCTTTGCCTCTTCAGTTAGCACGCTACGCAGCTCTTTAAACAGATCAGGTATTATCATTTTCTTGAACGCCAATTCTACGCATTCTGCACGCAACGCATTCCACTCCTGCACTGTTTTCGAAAACTGATCCAGGTGGTACAGCTGTTTTGCCTCATCAACGTAGGTAACTGAGCTGCCGCCATTGCCATCGATATCCTCACTAAAACTGATTTCAATCAACTTTTGATCCTCTGCCATTAGTAGCTTAAGAAACTGGTCTCCAAACAGATCGTTGACGGGTTTCTTCTGCAGGTATTTCATCGAGTAGCACGGGTGGTTTTCATCGATTTCCAATAGGCCACGTTTAGTCGCCTTTACATTAAGTTTGGCTCGCTCAAAGAACACCTCGCGCACGGTTTTGCGCAGCAGTGGCTCACGAGACAACTGTTGCGCCACAACAAACTTGACTGCATGCAAGACTTCATCGACGGTCATGAAACGCTGTGATAGGTACTGCTTCGCGAGATCGGTTGGACTCAGCTGCTCTTGATCCACCTCGTTTCTGCCATAACTGTCGCGTAAATTCTCAGCAAATGCCTCTGGCGCTAGGCCAAAACGTTTGGCAAAGCCGCAAATTCCCGCCTTACGGCATGTTGCATACGGTCCAGTATCTTTGGCCTGTTTTAAATGCTCTTCAGGCTCCGGCTCGGGTTCAATATCATGCAGTTCGACTACCTCTGCGTCTTCGCCATCAACACCATCGCCGCCATCTGATTTTCGACGATCGCGTCTGCTCTGTATAAGACGTTCACGCTCTTTGCGGCGAAAATCCTCGTTCATTTTCGGTATATCGTGCGAGTAATGCAACAGAAAATGCGAATGTACATCCTTCAACTCCGCCATAGATTGCACTTCACGCAAACGATCGAAATCGGAGTCTTTGATTATGCGTATATCATCGGGTAATGGTTTGTCCGTATCGCTACACAGCTCGCTCAGCTGATAATTTCGCATCTTCTCAAACAATAAATTGAGTTTCTGCTTACGTGAGCGCAACTGACACCAACGCTCGTCAAAGTAATACACTTTCCATAGATCCTCAAAACTGAGCTCAGGGTTAACATACTCTTTGCGATAGAATGCAATAAACGGTACCTCCAGTTGCTGATTGCGTATGAATTCAAGCGTTTGCTTTATCTTGCCTACAGTGCTTGGTGGTTTTTTGTACTTCTCGCGTGGCGCTTCCGGTGGATCTTTCATTGAAACGGGTGGCTTACAAAACGCATGCTTGTATATCCATTCAGACTCTTCGTCCAGTTCTAGAGAACCTTCTTTTACCGGTGATACGGGTATCTGACGCAATTGCATACGTTCGGGCACATCTGTCTTACGTATCTCATTATCGAGATCGGTGAAATGACCGCGTTTTAATTCGCTAGGCTCGTATACATCGAATATTGTTTTTTTCGGCACTTTTTTCTTCACTGCTTTCTTTTTCGCTTTGCCACGTGCTTCTTCTCCCGCCTCTTCATCGTATTCCTCACCCTCGGAGTCATCTTCGTACTCATCCTCTTCATACTTGGCAAAATCATCATAATCAAAATCAACACCGAATATATCCTGTCCCTCTTGCAGTGAACTGTAAACAGGACAAATTTAAACAAATCAGTAAAAATAAAAAATATGTTTTTTTTTTTTTTTTGTTTACAAATTAGTAAGTGCAGACGAAATATATAAAACTTACGCATCCGTAAAAATTGGTCGACGTTTCTTTTTCTTTTCTGCAATTGGACGACCATTGTCATCGACAATAAAGTCGTCGGCATCAGAGTCCGTGTCCTCATCGTCATAGCCGTCTGCTTCGCGATTACTACGCTCTGAACGCCTTTCAATACTCTAAAAAAATAGAAAAGAAAAAGAATCATAGTAATATAGTTTAAATCAAGCCCAGACAATATATTAACTATTTTGTTACGATTTTTATGAGTTTAATTTATATAAAATTCTAGCTAGCCTGACTTATACCAGGATTCGAAATTGGAGCATGTGCGCATTCATATTAGAAACATTTAAAACAAAATTCAAACTGCTATACTCAACAAAGATATGACAGCGATCGCACTTGCATCGACGCAAAATTGTCTGCTGACAATAAAAACAAGTCTACATAATGAATTTCAGCTCAAATCAATGACATGCATATCAACCAACGGGCAAACAGACGGACATGGCTTCAAAAGATGTCAACTGATTAAATTTATGGAAGTATATTATAGATGCGCTTGTTAGGAAAAGTAACGCGTAGGAACTAGAGGTGCGAGCAAATTGTCTTGCGCTTTGTTTGTTTCCAAATGATGCACTAAACACCACGAACTCAAACGGGAATTCAACCTAGAGCTTTTGTGATGCATTTCACTACACCACATGGATCATACCATGTGTAACCATTAAATCTTAGGACAATAAATAAGCAGTCACAAATTACCTCGTCGTTCTCATCGAAGAGCTGTTCAGCAATGGCCTCGCGTGCTAGACCCTCGTCAACATTCTGCTGTTCTTCATTGTCGCTTTCGTTATCCTGTATGCGACGTAGACGTTTGAAACGTTTCTGTTACAAAAAAAAATAAGCAAAATTTTTATACTTTTTTATAGAATTTTGTAACTTTTCTAAATGTATTTTTTTTTTTTTTTATGAAGAAAAAATCTTACCCGACGTTCGACCTTTACGCCTAAATTCTCCTCAATTAGATCATAATCATCGTCTTCCAGTCGATCATCGAGATCGTCATCATCATGTTTTTTACGCTTCTTTGAACCACCAGAACCGTCAGAGTCTTCATTATCGCTAGCATCCTCCTCGATGGGATTATCATCGATAAGATCCTTTAGTTCTTCGCGCAGACGTTCCTCATCATCTGAAAAACAAAATTAGCAAAACGTTATATTGGAAATAAGCAAAATCATCTATACACCGTTGCGCGAAAGTAAACGTACATGCAGTTACTACTTTATCGTTGTCTATTTTACAGAACTCCATTTTTTTTAATAAAAAAAAAATAAATAAATAATAATTAAATTATGAAAATTTATCCGACTGATTTCAAAGGAATAAGTATATGATTAAAATTTCAATTTATACAAATAAAAACTAGTAGGTAAGTTATTCAGATTTAAGGAATGTCAACTGAACTTGGCACATGGAGACCCCAACTGATTTCGGAGCGGTACAATAACTTAATAGACCTGCCCAATCTGTATTATAAACTGCTTTGAAGCAAATATTATTAGGAGACATGGCGGATAACATTAAGTTATAGACTCCAGAGCGATGAGACATAATAAATAGGATTGGTAGCCTACTAATGTGTGACGAAATTACTTCGTAGTTCAATCAACTGATGATCCATGAAATGTTACATCTAATGAATAGTAAGGGACTGTGCATACTCCAAGCAATGAGTGTAGTCGCAGACATAAAACGCAGCAGAATAGAACCGTATTTCGTTTTTTTCAGTATTTTAATCATTACCTAATATGCTTATAGGCTTCACATCAAAACTTCATGACCTTTCATCTATTAAATGAAGACAAAACATTAATTCACAATTTCATTCGATTTGTGCAAAGCTTTCGATAAGAGGTACACCGACAACTACAAGAGTGAACAAGAAGAACGCTGCAGTCTAGTGTACTTGACTCGAGATACCCTGTACCTAACTGGAGCAATGTGGGAAATTTTATTACAATGAATATAAAAAACAATAAGAAACGAAAAGTGGGTAAATACCCCTTCTAGTGCTGCGCTCTGCATCTATATGGATTACTTGGTTTAAATAGACACAAGATACGCTAAATTGGAGTTTCTAGCTATATGTACACTTATTACTAGATAACTAGTCAAAGAAGTTATTGAAGAGTCTTATATCGACTTTATTTATACAGATAAAAAATATATATTAACTTAATGGGATCTGCCACAACATATCCTTTAGCTCTATGTGTAGAAAGACACGACGCGCGAATGCAAAGATTGGTAAATTTGACATATTCAAATTCACTGGTAGTTCTTCCTTTGAAAAAAGAGAAAAACAGGAAATAAAAATAGAAGCATAAATTCTCAAGGCCCTAGCCTCTTTCTACACCATTACCACAATGGATACATTTGCACAGTCAAATGACTTATAATACACATAATAATTGGCTTTTCCAGTATCAAAGAAGCTGCCAAAAATTTTACCTAAACGAAATTCATACGTTTTAGCAGTACTAACTTTAAAGTTTCAATCAAATCCATTATATCTTCAGAAACCCTGAATTTATTTCTCTAAACGCAATATAAAATTCAACTTAGCATAAAATTGACATTATATATGAACCGTGCTATAATTCCTCGCTAATCTCAAAAACTACCGCGTAGATTTTCACTGTGCAATGTTTATTTCTATAATTCACGATTATTTTATGGGAATTAGCTATTATATTTCCTGATTACTATGTTGCTATCAAAAACATTAGGCACATAGCGTAAAACAATAATTAAGTACTTGTTTAATTGCTAAATATTAACAAACACAATGTTTTGAGAGAAGACAAACAATAAAGTCTAAACTAATAAACTAATTCAAAATCAAATTCCATAATATAGATACTATAATAATACGACCATTAAAAAAGGGCGGAATGCCCTAGCAGTCATAGCTAGTACAATATGTATTTTATAGCTTATAGTGTTAACTCTATGTTCGCTTTATACAAATAAATAAATAAAACATTTATAAGTTAAGCTGCGACTGCTTAAAATTATAAAATTAACTTTTAACTACTTGGGTCGGTAAGTGTTGTGGAAAATTATACATACAATATGATGTTAGGGAGCAGTTTTTGACTGTAAATAAAGATGCTACAAGATGGCGTTTGACCGAGCGAGACACGAAGTGGCATACTTAGCCATAATACTGTACCGGCAGCATATTAAAAAAAACCGCGGACGAGAATTTCGTTGTTTAACAAGTTTAGCAAACGCAGTGAAAGCATGTTTGTGCTGAACTAGCGCCAAATTAAATAACAAAAATTATATTGATAAAAAAAAATTATAACAAAGCCGCGCGCATTTCATAGTTTGGCAACGTGTGCAATAAATTTCGCTTTAGCACTTCTGCAACGTGTTTGAGAAAGGGCCATCATGAAGCATGAAGTGCCAGACGGTTGCTTCCGACGCTGTGGCTGTTGCCTTGCTGAGAAAACAACAGTGCCAAAGTCGCCACCGCCGCCGCAATTATGAAGTTACAAATTGCAAAATATAATTCTTAAATTTATACATAAAAATGCACCTTCATCATCCTCCTCGCTGCTATCGGGTACGGCTTTTAACTTCTTTAGTTTCTTTCTTTCGTGTACTTCAAGTTCATCTTCTTCCTGCAAATATGATTAAAAAACAAAATATATGTAGGTACATATTGTGGCAAAAGGTGAACACACATTTTTTCATTTTCTTTTTTTTTTTTTTGTATTTGATTGGTGCAATTTTTTAAGCGCTATTTTATTATTATTGCCATTATGCGGCGCACTCACTTCAGATTCTTCAGCTTCCGAATCGATAAAATCCGCCATTATCGAAACACAAAAAAAAAATAAAGTAAACTAAAACTAAAATTAACTATTAAATATCGAATTTATTAAAACCACAATTACGTCGAAATTGTGAGCTTGTACATAGCTGCTTCACGCACGTACACACTCACAAAATAACACACTCGCGCATTCACGGACGCCGTAGCACGCTGTGTCGGTACATTTGTGTGAGCGTGTGTATGTCAGTACAAATGAGATGTTACGTTAGAGTTTCATCTCACTCTTGCATTAGCTAAACTATATGGAACTAGACGTTGTGTCTATGTATATTTACTTTGCTCTTACTCGGGTATTATATGCGGTTGTGCATTAACAAAATGTGTGGCAGCGCGCTGCTATTTGTATATATGGCAAGACTGCAAGAGACCGGCCGCATTGTTTCTAAGTAATTAAAATAAAACAAATTACACAGACTTATGAAACGGAAAATTTTCATGCATATGTTAATAGTTCTTTGATATCAATGCATATTTGTGCAGTTGTAATAACAAAAAATAGATATAGTATATTTTTTGTATTTTGTAATGCTGCCATGCTTTTGAAAAAGAGCTTGCCAGCTGGTTTCAGCTTTTCTGATGATTTTTTGCATAATAATTTTAAATACATGCATAATGCAAATAATACTAATATTATTAGTTAGTTTACAGCCAAAATGCACATGCTATGGAACTAAATTTTTTTCTATGTATTTTGGTCCGCTAAATTTGTTGAGAAAGTTTTTGCGGTAAATGGATTTGCATCGCTTTAAACGAAGATTCTGGCGTGTCCTTTGCACTTTTATCTATATACATAAATATAAATGAAACTAAAGTGTCTGTTTGTGGTTTGCATGTCTTTCCGTCTGTATCTTTGGTTGAATGAAACTACACAACGTCTGTACCGATTTTGACCGTACATTCATTGGTAGATACCAAATTTTTAGCAAATAATAATATTACATCTCAAATTTAAAAAAATTAAGCTTCCTCGGCCCATATAAAATAAAAAACAATTTCCTCATTTTTAAAAAATAAGTTCATTATTTGTAATACAGAAAATTACACAACATTTTTTCAATTGGTATACCTAAACATAACTTCAATTGAAGTATTTGGTTAAACCTTTCAAGGGACATTTATCCTTTAAATCAATCGACGCTACTTTATTCTAACTTACACAAAAAGAAATAAAAAATATTATTTTGTTAATTTTCCAATTTCCCCTTACGGTGGCTTACTTCAATTAAATTAGACGTTGGGGCATATAGTTAATTCGACAATATAATAAAATGCGCTATACGGAAAGGATCTACTAAATTCTGTTAAAAAAAAAAAAAATATATTTTTAAACAAAATTTTAGTAATTTATCGTAAGCAATCATAAAAAAATCGTATAGAACTGAAAATTTTAATAGCATATCATCAAAATAAGATTAATTAATAAAGTCAAAGAAAATTAGACTTATACTTAGAAAAATTATCGGAAAACTGAATTTTGAACAGAAACGTTGTTTTCATACTTTTAAATAAGATCAGAAACGCTTTTTCATGAAATACTGGTTGTTCACCATGAAAACATTTCGTCTATAAATTTTATTTCTTGTATTTCATCCGTCCTTGCCACCTTTTACTTGTGGTATTGTATGGTCAATGTGAATTGTAGCAGACACTGTAGGCACCAAATTTAAAATAGAGTTGAATTTGTTTTCAGAAAGATGTTTCCTTTGATTTGTTGCACCCTGTGATGAATAGCTTATTAAATCGGTTGTTTTCGCATTATCGAAGTCGTTTCAGTTATCGAAATCAGCCCCCCGACTAATTTTCGGTTATCGAAGTAACCACAAGAGTAAGTAAATTACTTGTGTACTAATTCCAGGCGCTTAAAAGTCAAACGAAATTCAGCGCTGCAGCCAAAACGTAAACGAGTGAAGAAAGCGCATACTCGTGTATGCCGCATGTATAAACATATATATTTATAGATATATACATTTATATATATATATTTGTAGATATATCTATATGGAATACAAAGCTAAGCATTAATTTTAAAAAAAGTTGCATTTGTTTTACGCTTGTGTCTTAAAGTATATAGTATTTTTTTTTTTTTTGTTTGTTTTGGTTGTTGTTTTTTCTAAAGAAACATAAAACAAAATACCGTTGTGCAGTGGTAAAACTTTCTGCAAAAAAAAAAAACAAAAAATTAAAATCAAATCAGAAAAGCGAAAAAACGATAAGTCAAAAGTGTATGCGCGTGTGTAGAAAACTGTATAAAAAAGTACATAGTGTACTCAACGCCAGTTAATTAAAGTAACACAAAAAAAGTAAAAAAACAGATAACAGCAAAACACACAGACTCCAGCAAAAATGGATATAATCAATACATTTAGTGATGCATTTTGGAATACGCGTGTTTGGTTACCGCCGAATACAACTTGGGCGGATATAGCGCCTGGTTCACGTCCAGATGTTGTGCACGCCGATTACCGGGATCTCATTTGGCCACTGCCGCTGGCGTTGGTGGTCATGCTGCTGCGCTACACACTAGAACGGTGAGCATTATAGCTATTTACTTAAAGCTCAGTCATAATTTTTGGAAATTGAATAAAGCCATAGAACTGTTGTTGTCAAGTTTGGAGTAGAGCTTAGTAATATTGCACCTTTTCTACAGAAAATATACAGTAAAGAGCGTAGGTTGCAGCGCGTGTGTTGTGCAGCAAAACCGCGCGCTAACACAAACACACATACAATCGTGCAGTGGAGTGGAGTATGTTTGTGGTTACAGCGGCGCCGCCGGCAGTTTTGTTTTTTTTTTTTTAACGACATAACCTCACGTGGAAACGCCCAACATTTTTTTTTATGATTTGCATGCGTCCGTTTGATTGCCTGCCGCTCCATATTACTCGCTAGCTCTTGCTCTCTCTCTCGCTCGCAGTTACTCTCTGGCATGTTGCATATGTGCGTGGTTGTATGCTTGCGGTATTAGCAATTTATGCTATATAAGTTAGCCTTGTTCTGCTTCTTCACTTTTTTTTTCGTTTGAGTCACCGTTTTTTTTGTCTGGGCAGAGCCACAACAAGCCCTTGTCCAGCCGTTTTTTTCATGTACCGCTTTATACACCAAAATTTAAGGCAACTAACTAATGGCTTAAATATGTATGTGCGCCTGTTTGTGCAACTCGCGTGTGTTGTTGCTCGTTACTTTTTATACTTTTTGTTGTTTAATGTGCGATTTTGTTGCTACATATATGTATATATGTATGTAGATATATACAACAAGCAACGAAATGATTATATGCCTATAGAAGATTTTGGGAAATCTCTTTTTTGTTATTAAATTGCAGCAAGTTCAAGCTCATGTTTACACATGCTTCCAGTGCACCAAATAGCATGATTGGAAATTGGAAAAGTATGTACCTTTCTAAAGCATTAACACATATAGGTGGCGCCAGCAGAATGTACATACATACATATATACATAGGGTAATAAGTAGCCGTACCCCTACCACTGCCACAGAGTAGTGCAGTAAGCAGCAAGTTGGGCGTTGCGTTTCAATATTATTTTGAGCTATGTAAAAGTTGGCGTTCTGAGTCATTTCAAACTAAACACTTATGTTTATGCTTTTCAACTAACAGTAAAACAAATGAAGTTATTGTACCGAAGTGAGAGTGTTTTAGTTTCTGTAAAGAACCCACACAAATATAAGTAATTTAATTTTGGACTTGTTATTATTTCGTGCACAGTGTACTTTTTGTTGTAATTTTTTTTAGCGATTAGAGTACACGAAATAGAATCTAATTAGGTTTTTGTTTTCCACACAGTTTAGCTACACAATGTAGGTATAGGAGTTATGGCGCGCGTTGGTGGAGGTGTAGGTACGGTAGTGACATAAACTGCATTAGTCAATGAATTTTTCAAAGCTTTTGTGGGGCGCATCTGATGACTATATTTCAGCTAAATTTTATATTTATACAAGACAAATTGAAAAGAAAAAAACTTAGCATGCGTCACATGAACAAATTTTTGTTTTTTTTTTCTATTTAAAATTAGGCACACAAAATCAACTTTAAAAGAGAAGAAAACCAAAGCTGCAATCGCATAATTTCATGGCTAGCCGGTTTTTTTCTCCATAGATATATATAAATATTAAATTTTTATCTATTGACTGCTTTCGGTTTCTTAAGCGAGAATTTATTTTCAGGGTCAGTTGAACTTCTCAGCTGGCTTTGTTGAAAAAAAAAAGAAACGGGTATTATCAGTTTTTCAGAAATTTAAAATAAAAACCATGCAACTGATATTGTAAATTAAGCAAAAATTAAAAGAGAAAATGTTTATTTCGTTAGAAACGAAGAATAGATAAAAGAATAGAAATAATATGGTTGTCAAGTGTGATCGGCTTCGGATTATGTTCTAATCACTTGCTCCTAAATACATATGGAATATATATATAATTTACATATAATATAATATCACCGTATGTGATATTTTATTAGGATCTAGCTGTACTTCGTACGCATCGGCCCTTTAAAACTTTGGGCAAAATGATTGTTGTTTGTGCATGTTTCCTGTAGACAGCCAACCCTTTTTTACTTTTCCAATGGATTTAACTTCTGATCACATTAACGTGTAGTCCAAATATCATCTTTATACCTCAAATTGATGCAAAGATATGACAAATTTTGTTTGACACTTATATGGTGGGTGGGGCGCCGCTCCAACTAAATTCAAATAAATGCAGCCTATACTACTTCTTATAACATCAACTATCAGCAGTGAAAGTCATGTCAAAAGCGGTTTATCTGTTTCGGAGATTAGCCAGACCAAAAATAAGGATATTAAAATCATACATTCCAATTTTATTTATAAAATTTACAGATTTGCATGAATACCACCTTTTCTAGTGCTCCGATTTGCACCTATATTGCATGTTTTATTAGAATTCACACAAGTTATAACACATTTGGTGTTTCTAACAAAATTAAAACAAAATATTTATTATACAAAAATTCAGTAAGGGAGATACAATGCTCAAATCTTTTTCAGTTCGATAAAACATAAAAACAGCTCGTACAGTTGAAACGAACAAGCAATGTCCGTTGAATCAAATCTAAATATATACGATTTGATTCATAGGGACATGGCTTGTTCAATTCATCTGTACGAGCTGATGCAAGAATATTTAAAACTGTTAACTCTGATAATGCCTTTCATGCGTTGCAAACTTCGTGACAATAATAGAACTCTGATATTCACATTCTTATTAATTCTATACAAAGGTTAAATTTTTTAGGCCCTGTACCGAAGGTACAAGAGCCTATTGGTTTTGTGCAAATGTATGTACCAGATAGAAATAATAGTAGGAGACCCCCAAAGTTACCCCCATTATGGTCAGGAGTGATAGAGGAGTCGATATAGACATGTCCGTCTGTCCGTCTGTATGAACGAAAGGATCTCGGAAACGGTAATAGATAGAGACTTCGTGTTTTTTGCATTCGACTAGGACTGCTCCGGAATTTTACAAGTTTTTTACAAATTTGGAGCCTCCCCCCTTCCCCATAAAATCACCCCTTAGGGTGAAAATTTCTTCGGCACAAAAAATTGTGTTTACCAGTGTAGAGATAACGCCTCTTTAGGCCAAAATCCAAAGAGTTTAGCAAAATCGGATAATAAATGACGATTTTATAAGCAATTGAATTTGAAAGACCCCCGTTTCTTTTCATACATAAAAAAATGAAAAAAAAAGTGTTATAAGGCACCTATTCGTGCAGTGAGAAGTGGTCATAAGCTTGGTCATAAGCTCGGGAAACATTTAATTTGTTTGTTAGGCGACCTGAACTGGTACAGACTTACAGACGGTTACGCCCGACTGTAATTTCCTTACTTGTTTATAGCTACGGTTTTATTCATATTTTCAATTGTTACTATTGAAATATTTGTTACACAAAATTTTTTATGGTTGAAACATGTAATACAGAGTTGTAAATGTTAATCAAAAACGAAAAAAAAAAAAAAAATTGTATAAGATGTTGCTTTTGATTTAGTCAATAAAGTTCAAGTTCACACAATTAAGTATTTTAAAAACGATTTCGATATTTAAACGACGTTGTTGGACTTTTATTACTGTGGTTGTTGTTGTTTCACAGTAAATAGTTTCTATTTAATTTTTTTCACCTTCATTGCCGTAGAACTCTTATCGTTTTTGCCCAGCAAGACAGCTGCCCCGGCTACACAAATCGTTTAAAGATTTCTACGCGGCTGCACAGCTGTTCTTAAATTTGTACATCATGCGATAGCAAATCTTATTATTTATAATATGTGTTGAACTTTGAGTGCTACTACCGATAATAATGTCAGCGTTTTTTCCAATTATATATTGTAAAAAAAAAAAAAGTTAAACCTGTTCCACACGAAAAGCTGTTTTTCTAATGAAAGCTGTTTCGAATATTTCCAATTGCTGTTGTTGGAAATCACGATCTATTCTGCATATTAAAAAGTTAGTAACAGTACAAGCGTACGTTACCGGTACGTTAGTGTTTGGCACCATTAATTAGGCCCTGTACCGAAGGTACAAGAGCCTATTGGTTTTGTGCAAATGTATGTAACAGGTGGAAATAATAGTCGAGACCCTCCAAAGTTACCCCCATTATGGTCAGGAGTGATAGAGGAGTCGATATACCCATGTCCGTCCGTCCGTCTGTATGAACGAAAGGCTCTCGGAAGCTGTAATAGATAGAGACTTCGTGTTTTTTGCATTCGTCTCGGACTGCTCAGGAATTTCACAAGTTTATTTTAAAATTTTGCCCCATCTTGTCTACGCAATAATATTATACTCTATCAATGTCGCTCGGTTCAACTCATCGAACATCAAACATCGAATCAATTGATGTCGATAAATAGGTTTGGTTTAAAGTTTTCTGGATTTTTGAAATTAAACTTGCTTTGTTTATTACGTCAGGTCATAGCATCAAATCTACGCACAATGCTCCAAATATACAGCATACTCCAAATTTTTTATTTTTTTTTGTAGACATTTTTGCATTTGTTGGTAATTTGTCTAAGAATGTTTAATGCTTATCCATTCCAAATCGGAGGTTATCACGAAATCGGAAGTTTTTTTTATTTTTATAACGAAATCTGTTTCTTTGTTTTTTACTGCGTGGTTTTCAGAAATCTGCTGTTTCTTGGAATCAGTCAACAGATTTAACTGCAAATATCTGTCGTGGAGGGGGTTATACATATTGCTTAGTTTATTGGCAATACATTTATTTTTTCATAATCAAAATGCTTCTTTGAGCGTATTCCAACCAACTCACGAATGTGGAATGCAAAATATCTGAACAATCTGAATTACTCATGCTTAGTCAGCTATTAAATTTTGACGGGTGTCTGTTAGATTAGTTTTCAATATTAACGACGCAATGTGTGCTCATAACAATTACTACTACCTCCGGGATTACTCATAAAGCAGTTATCGCCCAGTACATTTACGTATCAAGATGACTGTTCAAATATATATATATGTATATATATTATACTAGGCTCAGCTAGTTTTGGCTGTATTAAAAATCGCCTGAGAAATTGTAAAAAGATAAGATTTGAGCAATTGCACGCATATATACACTATATATAGTGTATATATTTCGACGCTAGCTCTACACTATTTATATACTTGTTTTTTTTCTTCTTTTTTTTCTTTAATATCAAAATTGATAGTATTATCTTGATTGCCTCATTATGAGAGTGCATGTGCTTGTGTGTGTGGATATGATTATGGGGCTTTGAGGTCTCTGACTCAATTGCTTGTGTTTCGCCGGCATCGGTATGTGGTTCTTTACCCACACACTACTATCGTCATAATGCCTTAACTTATTTATTTATATATATATTTTTTTTTTAATTTCTAATGGCGCTATGTCTACAACTAAAACATTTAAAGCACTGCCTGCCAATGCAGTAAAAACCGCTCTACATAATTGTTTTAAAATAAAAATAGGTCAGTCAATAGTGGTTAAAATATGAAAAATTATGTAGTAAAAGTTTTACAGCAAGAGATCTGCTTCAAAAGTTTTATTTGGAAGAAAGAAAAATGGAAAATTTATAAAAAGGAACCATTTTAATAAAAGAAGATCCTTTAGTACTTTCCTATGCCATGACTTGTTTTGCTACATAAGAGCTTATATTATTATACTTTAATGCAAAACGCAAATGGCTGTACCACCAATCCGCCGAAGAATACTTCTTTGGTGGGCAATGGTCCCAATAACTTCATTGTTCCATTTCACCATGCATCTTGTTGATAGCCAGAACCTTTAGAAATGTGCAGAGAACATCTCTTTGCCGAATATTCTTGTAGACGAAATTCCATGCATTGAAGTAATTCTCAATGAAATTTGCACCAAATGAAGAGTACTATTCAAAAATATTTATAGATTTCGCGCATCTTTTAAAATATATCTGGTAACTAATTTCATCGTCACTTCATGCGAGCGTGTGCGCTGCTGATGGCCTTCTCACGTTGATCACTTTGCCGTAACCGAAATGTACCAACCCGTTCCTCCGCTTCTTTGGCCCACTTGTCATGATGATATGGTGGCGGTATGTGTATAACTTTTTTTTTTTAATAGTTATACGTTTGCAATGCGGATTATAAGTACAATCAAGCATACATATGAGACGCAAAAAAAATTATTAAAGAGCACGAGAAACCTGAAGCTCATATCTTATCGTAGTAACCACAGAAGTCGTTATGACTTTCAGCGAAAATGCTTATTAAAAACTTTCAGAAATGATATTAAATGGCACGTGCTTTAGGTTTTCACATTTGTTAAAGTATCTTGAAGGCATTGAAATCATATTACATCAAGACCTCTTGAAAGAAATGATAAACTCCGTTTTAGATTTTTTCGATACATTTTCCACAGATGTACAGAGTTAAAAGTTTTTTAGGCGAATATTTTGACTCGCTTTAATCTAAAATTATGATCCTTTTTAACAGAAACTTACATTTTCATTTATTTAAGTAGATTTGCTTGATTTGGAACACACGTTTTGATGTTCACACAATTTTATTCTTTGAATTGGTCATTCAACTTTTGTACCATATTTTTTAGGCCCTGTACCGAAGGTACAAGAGCCTATTGGGTTTGTGCAAATGTATGTAACAGGTAGAAATAATGGTCGGAGACCCCCCAAAGTTACCCCCATTATGGTCAGGAGTGATAGAGGAGTCGATATAGCCATGTCCGTCTGTCCGTCCGTCCGTCCGTCCGTATGAACGAAAGGATCTCGGAAACGGTAATAGATAGAGACTTCGTGTTTTTTGCATTCGTCTAGGACTGCTCCGGAATTTCACAAGTTTATTTTGAAATTTTGCCCCTCCCCCCTTCCCATAAAATCACCCCCAAGGAGAAATATTTCTTCGGCACAAGAAAAATTGAGTATGCCAGTATAAAGTTAACGTCCCTCTTAGTCAAAATCCAAAAAGTTCATCAAAATCGGATAATAAATAACGATTTTATAACCAATTGAAGTTGAATGACCCCCCTTTCCTTTTCATTCATATTCGAGCAGTGAGAAGTGGTCATGTGTTTGGTCATATGCTCGGG
This sequence comes from Leucophenga maculata, assembly GCA_035044805.1. Lineage (NCBI taxonomy): Eukaryota > Metazoa > Arthropoda > Insecta > Diptera > Drosophilidae > Leucophenga > Leucophenga maculata. Next base: position 1,060,822 of record JAWNNP010000387.1, read on the forward strand.
AAACGTTTAATGTGTTTGTTAGGAGACCTGAACTGGTACAGGGCCTCTTACAGTCGGTTACGCCTGACTGTATTTTCTTACTTGTTTTTTTTTATGTTACTATTATCCGATGACCTCCTTCATGATGTGTTTCATAAAGCTTTGAGTTTAATTATAGAATGTAATGGTTCGATAAACAAAAATTTTTTTCACATTTTTACAAGCTGAAGTTCACAAAAAAAAAAAAGCTGCAACCGTTTTTCTGGCCAATTACGAAGCAATCAGACTATTACGCTTGAGTTTAAATTGAAATGTGATGTTTATTTACAACTAGCTGAACTCCGCCGGTTTCGCCCGCGCATAATATAATCAAACTTTTCAGAATTGTCTAATGGATCTTACTTCTTCTACTCCCATTACGTACCATGTATATCAAATGTCATTGCTGTACCTCACATGAATGGGTGTGATTTTAACGAAGCTCAATAAGACTTATTCTCCTTATCGCTTATATTGGTTGCGGTGGGGCATCGATCCTTCTAATATACACCAAAATAGGATTACTTTTCCCGATCCCATTAATATATCTTTAGAATTTCATCTCTGGTCACCTTAAATCAATGAAAAAAAATGTTTTTTTTAAGGAAACCGACAATCAGTGCACAGCTTCCCCTTTGCGAAACATGGTATATTAGTCAAAATTATATTAAATGAAGGCTGAATGAGTGGGTGACATACTCGAAAATGGACCTTCTATGAAAGAACGGATTGGATTTTAAGCTCCACAGTTCAATGATTTCTCTATGAGTTGTTCCATAACTAAAATCTTAAATTTTGTCATAACAGATTACACTCGATAACAAAGTACAACACGTCTAAATGCAATGCTTGATAAGCTTGTCTATATAGCCCTATCAGTCTGTCTCTGAAATTATAAAATCGGTACGGAAATGTTGTATGGAGGTTTTTTTGCATTTGGGTCAAATACTTTTGTATACGTTTAGATAAGATTATTGGAGTTAGTGTAGAGTATAAAATACTTCTATGAACGCTTTTAAAATTAAGATATTTCATATCAAACGATTTTACCATAATTTTTTTATCAAATTATTTTCCTTATAGCTCAAATATGTACGCCTTAGGATGTTCACGAATATTTAAGATTTTTTCTTTACGCTATTCTTTATTTAAACTAAGTTCTGTTAACTCATTACTAGAGTTCACAAGTCCATAAATTAGTTTCAATTTGAACACAGCTTCGTTTAATTAGTTGGGATGAGTAACCAAGTTTAATCATTTCATAGAAAAGGTTCGTATTTCTCGAAACTACACCCAAAAAGATTATTAATTCGCAATAACTGGAAAATACAGCCGTAAAACAATGATTCGTCATAAAAACTTACAGCTCTTATTTCACGGTTTGTGTAGCAATCGGAATATTATTCACCAGTCCGGAGTCTACCTCCAGTTTATAAATAAATATTTACATATGAGCTGGGTACTGATAATAATTTTGCGCTTGTATTACTCTAGCCTGACCATTTTTTTGTTTTGAATTGTGGCTTGTTTTTTTATACAGTTACAACGACGCCATGTATTAAAATAATTGTTATTTGAATTAAACATTTAATAAGTAGGTAGGATGGTTGGTTTAAAAACATTTTTATTAGTTTATCGGCAAATACAATTGTGTATAGTGGAATGAAAGTGATTTCAGATAACACACAATCATGTATGTACTCAACTAAATACAAAGTTAATGGGTTTTTCCGTATAACTGTAATCTAACATATACAGTTACGGTAGAAGAAGAAAAAATGGTATGTGCCATACAATCAACAATGCTAAATCTTAAAATATTTCTCTCAAATGGTTTATGTAATGGTGTAATATATCAGAGAAGCGAGTGCACGTCACACATAGTCCTTGCCTACCACATGCAAATATATGTATGCACCGCTAGATCTTATTTTCAAAGCGTTTGGCTCGCGGAAGTGTTTTGCAACTTTCTTGGTCTAAAAAGTTTACACAACAATTTTCAAACTAATATGACGAAGATTGATATATGGGTATGGCCCTTCGCATCAGATTCTCTTAATAGACCGGATTCTCTTCATAACTAAAACGAAGTGAAGCATGCATTACCCACTGCTTATGCGCTTTATGACGCAGGTTAGTGTTTTTTTCTGGACTCAGAAACAGAGCACATGAACTTCTCATACATCTTGTCATTGACACCAAGAAGTAATGAGCTGAAAAAATTTTATTGATCATAAGAACACCAAATTTGGGTTACCTTACGTTAATCCTTATATTCATAAAATATTTTATTAATGCCCAGATCGTACCACTAAAAGCGGTAGCACACATACAAATCCGTTCAACTTTTCTGAGTTTTGTATTAACATTTGTTTATTGCTGTTATGGTGTATAGCTAAAATTTTTTCACATACTCAAAAGGGTGTCATATTCGCCTTGAGAAATCCAATTATGATATGCTTCTTATATATGACGTATGTACAAACTTCGATGCGGGCATATGCAGTCGTTTTTAATAAAATTAAACACATGCGATCGAACAATTTATATTGGTTTATTTTTAATCAATTTTAGAATTATTTCCTCCTTCAGCTTTTGTTGTGCTGTGCTTCCATTTAAGCATTTCTGCGGGTCTCCTCGTACAAAAGAAGGAAAAAAGAAACATATAATTTAATTGATTGATTTTTATTAATTATATTTCTTTATGCACATAATGCAAAACGCGTTGAGCATAATCATCGAATCGGCTACATTACTAGTTCTACAGAACATCACCGTCAATCCGTCCGTCTGTCTGTCCGTACGTACGTGAATCGTTGTGTCGTTTCCTCAATACAATTTGGCAAAAGATGAATTTGGATGAGCCCATTGGAGGAATGTGTCGCGCATGCAAATCGCTTTAAATTGAATCTTATATGCAAGACACGTTTACGGAGACACAAAATACTTGGTGGGTGCTGCCCGCCGTCTCACAAGTGCGTTGTTTGGCTCTGATTATGTTGCTTTGAGCGGTTTCCGAAAATTCCAATCGCTTAATTTGTATGCCGTCGAAGCTCAATTATTATTCTACGTATTTAGTTTATATACGCACGCACTTCACCTTGAGCAAGATCAGGGCACAGAAGCAGCAGCAGCCATATTGTTGTTTTTAAGAGTTCTTCAATTGACACCTGTGTAACGCCGTCACTCGCCACTGGGTACACATTTAAAAGTTGAGCTTAGAATGATTTCAATTTGAATTATTTACGCTGCAGAATACTAATAACATATTTCGTTTGAATTTTTTATAGATTTTGCAAATCTTCCCTAAAGCAGCGTTGAAGAAGTCTCCGAACAGTAGAGTAAAAATTATTAACACCCAACATCCATGTGATGTCGTATTGCACAATTTAGGCTTTGTGTTAAATGTTATAGCGACCTCCATGGCCAAGAGGTTCCCGTTTGTTGGGCTCCTGACCATAGGTGTATTTGAGGTAACGAGGTAACAGCTTTTGATGCGCAGCTAGTAGCACTCTTAAACGTGTCACGATTCTACGATTTTCTCAAACTTTCTCTCTTTCTGTCTGTCTACGTCTTTTAAATCTTTAAGATCATAGAATCACCATCGATCATAGACCAACCTTAATTTTTACCTTAGTTCTTTTGCAGCATAAAAGTCACTTCCTAGATAAATGAAGGTTTGGGGTCTCTTTATATTATTTTTTGACTATTATTTTTTAACTGAATTATTTTACATATTCAAAACATTTACGGTTAATAGAGAGGAACCACACACATTGTCCAGTTTTTCGAAATATTTCTTAAATGTGAATTGTACTGTATTTGTTTTGGAGAGAGGACGTCATCCAGCATATAATTGATTCACAACTCTGATATAAAAGAAGATTTTTCATTAAAATTATATAAAATGGAATTGAATTGAATTTTGGGATATTGTGTTATACATCCTAACCAAATTTAAAAGTCGATTATAAATAAATAATTAAATGTTTTATCTTATTTACAGCTTTTGGATAGCACCAGTTGGCAAATCACTTGGCATAAGAAGCTCACGTCCAAAGAAAGCAGCAAATGTTCCTATATTGGAGAAGGCGTATGCGAAGTCTACGCGGCTCGATCATAAATCGGTTTGTGTAATTTTTTTATTTTTATACGTTCTACCTTGTAGCACAAATTTTGAAGTATATAGACGAAATTTGTTATACATGTTAATGGGATCAGGGGAAGTATGCCTATTAGGATTGGTCATAATTGAAGTGGACTATGCCCCGCCACTCAAAGGAGCAATAATCAATATTGTTCACATCTTTGCAACCACTTTAGGTTCAGAGACGAAATTAAGTAGATATGTCAAAAGAATCGGGGGAAATATTTCTATAAATTTTGTTTCGAATAGATGAGTGCGATGATAAACTCCTCCTCCCCATATAAGCGATAAATAAAATTGGTCATAACTTTGCATTCAATTGAGGCTCCATTGGAAAAGTGTGAACATTTTTACTGGGCGCTAGCTAAGCGAGCGCGGTTCAGTTTTGGTTATAAAAGATTCCATATGGGTTGAAGTCGGTCCACAAGAATGATTAACTTTTGTTGACAATGCTGCAGAAGGGGCTTAGGGTTATGTGCTTCATGCAGTCCTCCCTAAACAAAAGTCATTTGGTGAACTAAATCCACCGATACAAAAATTTCTGCTTCTGATGTTACTTCTGTGCAGAAGCTGCTTCAATCCAACTGCGCTTAGCAAGTTATTATATCTAAGTATATACCCATGTTTTATATGGCCTATTTTTTGGGTTCAACATTATTGAAATAAATATTTAACACCATATACATATCTGTGAGCCTCTACAACTGGAATTATATGAACACTTCCCAGTTAGCAGTTTGGTGTTTTGGTTCACAGAATTTGAAATGAGTTAGTCCATGGTTTCGAAAGACTCTTTGATGGTATGGGACAGCAAAAAAAGGAATACCTAATTTTGCGAGAATACCTACAGTGTTAAAAGGATACACTACACCTTGTATACTTCAGGTACTTTGGTCCTACCAATGATCACTTGTTCCGAGCGAACAGCATCGGCCTTATTTCGAGGAAGCCAAAAAATTTGTGGATTCTTGGAAGATTTCTTTTCCATAAATTAGGGTGAGATCTTCTAAATCTTCTATTGTCCAACAGTTGACCCGGCATACCAGACTGTTCAAGTATACTTGGACGTGCCATACGTACGGCGTTTTTAATACATTTGATTGTATAAGTATGGTATGTAGCACTGGCCCAAGCACATTGGCTTGTGGAACATACAGCTAGATCCGCCGGAGAGTAGTTTTACACCATGAAGGTTATTTTCTGTTGCTAAAATAAGATTCTTAATTCTGTGCAAAATACTTCATGCCAAATTCTTTTTTTGTTCCCCCGAAAGGTTTTCAATATTGTTTTCTTTTTGTTGGTTAGCTTCCACAGTTTGAAATAGGTATCTATTTCGGTGCCTGCTAATTCATCTTTTAATTTGGAATACATTGACATATGCGGGGGGAACCCGCCTAAGTTTTTGACTCGAAGACGAATTATTTTGAAAGCTTTTGTATTATCAGAGGGCTTGTATCCTTCTTAACCAAGAATTGCTAAATGCAATATCCTTTCACCTAATTAAGTTTCAGTTTTATTTATTTTTACTTTTTAAATTTTTCAGATTGGACCGCTGTCGAAACAAGCGGACATGACAGAGCGCCAAATCGAACGCTGGTGGCGTTTGCGACGCGCACAAGACAAACCGTCAACGTTGGTTAAATTTTGTGAAAATAGCTGGCGTTGCATCTACTATTCATACAGTTTTATTTTCGGAGTTATAGTGCTGTGGGACAAGCCATGGTTCTGGGATGTGAAGAGCTGTTGGTATGGCTATCCGCATCAGGTATGTTCTTGATTGATTATTTTGGGATAGATATAATTTTTATCATTTCATTGCAGTCCATATCCAGTGATATTTGGTGGTATTATATGATATCCATGTCTTTCTATTGGTCTTTGACTGGTACTCAGTTTTTCGATGTGAAACGCAAAGATTTCTGGCAGATGTTTATACATCATATGGTGACATTGCTGCTCATGTCACTCAGTTGGGTGTGCAATTTGCATCGTGTTGGTTCGTTGGTGCTTGTGGTGCATGATTGTGCCGATATATTCCTGGAGGTGAGTTAAATATAATTACGATTTGTACATATCTTCATTTTTCTTTTATTTTTTTGTAGGCGGCCAAACTAACCAAGTATGCAAACTATCAGAAGCTGTGCGATGCTATTTTTGCTATATTCACAGTCGTCTGGATTGTTACACGTCTTGGTTTCTATCCGCGCATTATCTACAGGTAAGCATGGCAGCACAAATCCTCGGGTTTCTATATATGCTAAAATCTTAACGTTTACTTATAGCTCTTCAGTCGAGGCGCCAAGAATTTTGCCCATGTTCCCAGCCTATTACATATTTAATACTTTGCTGTTAATGCTTTTGGTGCTGCATATTATTTGGACATATATGATTCTTAAGATTGTCGTCGATTCGCTGCAAAAGGGATTGGTAAGTTTTGTTGTTGTGTTCTGCATTTTCGTAACAAATCCTTAATGCAATTTTCTACAATTAAACTTTGTTTAGATGACCGGCGATGTACGTTCCAGTGACAGTGAAGACATAACAGAGAGTTCGGAAAATAGTCGTGTACTCAATAATGGCAATGTGCGTACATCAAAGACAAAATCTTCGAATGCGGTTGGAGGTGGTGGTGCTGCTGGTGCAACGCAGCGCAAGAATGTCACCAATCATAAAACTCCGCCACAACCATCGTCAAAATCAAAAACAACAACCACAACAACAAATTGATAAATACATCAATTGCTTTCCATTTTTTCTTATTTTATTTAAACAAAACATATTGAAAAGCAAAAATGCATCAACTCTAAAAAAGAACAACAACAAAAACAAAAAAAAGAAACAACCAGAAAGTAGAAGAAAAACCAAACCAGTTAAAAACATTTGTTTTTTTTTTAATTTTTATTAATTATTAAATTATTATTTTTTATTAATTAATTATTAATTTAAAATACAAAAATAAATGTAATTATTATTTCTCTTGTAAGTGCAAAAAAAGTTTAAAACAATGAGGAAAGGTAACCAAAAATAGAAATTTATAATTAATAAAAAGCAAATATTGATGAGTAGCGAAAGAGTAAAGAGAAGAATTATAAACAAAATGTGCGAAAGAAATTCCGACAAAAAAAAAATTTTGCTAAGTTTAATTGAATATACAAATATATGTAATAATAATAATTATAATAATTAAGCAGAGTTAAACAATAATAAAAGTCGTCGCTTTAGTCAAATGTAAATATGTAATGTTTCCATCAGAAAATTAGTAAAGGAAAAAACAAAAAGAAAAAATTAACTAAAATGATATAACTTAAAATAACAAATTGAACAAATAAATTTGAAAACATATTTTCAGTGTTTAAACAAAGTTTTTGTTTGTATTAATTGAAAAAAAGGAAAATTGAAGAAGACGGCATATTTGTACAAACAATCACCAAATTCATTTGAAGGTATTTACCAATTTTTAACAAATATGCCGAAATTAAATTAAACCAAAGTAAATTCGTTGCAATTTCGGCTTTAGAGTTCTTTGAGCAAGTCATATGACTTGATCTCTCTTTCTTTCTTAAATTCGATTTTTGTCTCGCTCTATTTAAATATTTTGTGTGTATCTGATTGGAACACTTGGTTAATTGGAAAGTTTTATATATAAATACATGGATGTATCTGTTGCTATTTGAAAAGCCAAATCATTCAAGGCAGCTGGCGCAAAGCGCCTTTAAACCACGCGAGGATATCTAAGTCTTAATTAATTGTAGCAAAAAGGATTTATCAGTACTGAAACTTAATCATGAAGCTGAAATCACGCATTACGAAAGCTCTAGAATCATTACTATTAATACCGTCGATGCCAGAATATTGCCTATTAGTGGTTCATCAATAGCAGCCTTATCCACCTTTTTCGCTTAATAGCCCAAGGCTACACAAGACCATTGATACTGAATCTTTGTTTGAAGGCATCAACCTCTCTAACCGGCACTTACATCGTTTTATCGTAATGTTTATGATAATTATATATTTTTTTCTTTTTTGGCAACCTCGCATTCCTCAATTCGTTGACTTCACTCACCTTCTGAAGTAGGATGGCTCGGATCGAACTATAACTGTCACAGTTCTTCAGTTTTCTGAATTTCAACTACCCGGCTGCTTTTCATGTCTGCTTAGATTTACGACTCACGCCACCAAGATGTACAAATAAACAGTGCTCAATTTCCTTCCTTCCAGGAATATCTAATAGATGTGTGTCTATGAGTAATTATTCTAATCATGATACCATGCCACGAACGTTGTTCCCGCATGTTAAAAAACGAGTATATCTCAATTCGGTGCACAATTTGGGTCCCTATGGAGCAACATAATCAAGATTGATGCCACAACAAAGGGAGGCACAGCATTGTTGCAAAACGACACATTTTTTTGGCGTTCATTTATGGAAGTGACCCCAACGAAATAATGTTTTAAAGAATGGAGCACGTATAGGCGGAATCCATCACTTTTGATGGCGCAACAGAGTCAAAATCCGAAGCTGTAGGGAAACCAAATTTCATGAAGTTGAGGATCAACCAGCTAAAATCATATAAAAGTAATTTCGCGTCGTTGGAATTCCTACTAACCGTAGAAAAAGGAGCTACCATAGGGTAACAAGATTTTTTTGGCTCAAGTGACCCAACAATAACCGATTCTAACCGGCCACAAGTACAGCACGGAGCAATGAGATCTTTGCTTACTTAATATCCAGTTATAGTATATCTAAGTTAGAACGGAGAGTGTTCTGAGGAAATACTAAGATATTCGAAATAGGCAAATTTGAAGGCGCTTTCTCTTATAGTCGTAAGACGCTAACATCTCACATAACCAAACCCTACCGCAAACAGAAAACCAGGCCCCTTGGTATACTCCAGATCTATGATAAATTAAAAAAAGAGAACATCAGCAAGAAATCTTATAACTTGCCAAACAGGCAGAGGAGCAGTTGAGATCATATGCGCAAAGAAATAGTTGCAGATACTTCTGCTTCGGCATAAAGAACGTCTCTGTTACGAGACTTTAGAAACTTTTCGCGAGTCAATCAACAAAGTTACCTTATACCAGATAATGCGAAATGAACGGGAGGCAGCGAAGAAGTAACAAACGTTCTTCTAGACGCGCACTTTCCAGGCTCAATTCATAGATTCATTTGAAAGCTACAAACCATTTTTAATTCTTTAAAACCTTTAGCCTTATCCATATCCATTTTTTAAATTTTTTTTTAATACTTATATTTATTTATTTTTTTTTTTTTGATATTTTTACAATTTAAACGAAAAAGAAACAGAATTTTTTTCTAACATTCAAATTGATTTTTTATGATAAACAAAGAACTTAACGGAATTGTTTGAATCTACAAAGTATTGTTTATTGAATGGTCTTCTAGGCCAGAACGATTCAAATTAACGGGTGTAAACTGAATCAGTGTCTTAATATTACGCAACATTGTCTCGCTAAAGTCTCTAGCAATAGTAGAACCTTCAGCGGTGGATCGTATTTGAGTACAAAATGTCTCATTAAAAGCGGAGTGTAGAGTGTTCTTAAGTGTTTGTAATTCATCGTGAGATGCAGTCAGTGTGATGGAGAGATTATCTGTAAAAAAAACAATAAGCAACAATTTTAGTACTTGAACAAGAAAAACAAAAGAAATAATTCAGCAGCTTACCCTGGTTTACACTTTCGTGTATAGAATTTCTATTCTCCATATTAAAGATGAACGCACGACGCATATAATAGTCAAGATGTAACCAGAGCAGATACAGACTATGTTCGATGTTAAATACAGCTAACAACATATCAATAGTTTTCTCATTGTGGCGTTTTGTAAGTTCCAAATAACGGATCTTAGCTGTAAGTACATTAAAAATATTTGATATTAAAGATGTACTCCAAAATATATGGCAGAATTAATTTAGCTAACTAATAACGACGGCGCTGTTGCAATACCTCATTAACATTTGCAAAGCCTTTGCTTGCATATATGTACGTACTTCATTATAAAAATCGATTGATATTTCGGCAATAATACATATATTTTTTCCGATATTATATCATATGGATATTTAAATAAAATCCATAAACTTACCAGTCGGATCAAAGCTTATATTCGTTAGAGATGAACATTGCTGCTTTAGATTATTGAACAGCGCTTTCTGTGTCAGATAGAAGTCTACAGAACCCTTCAAATGTTCTAGTATAATGTTAATTATGGATGTTAGACGTTTCGGAGTATAGCCCTCGGCACCACTAAAAAAACGAAAGTACGAAAAATTTTAATTAATGTTAAGCAACTTGGTACTTTATAATAATAAACAACTTACACAGGTTTTACATCGGTCAGCACCGTGCTAAGCATGTATTTTGAAGATTTGATATTCGCCGTATCGCATGTTATCACATTACAACAGTATAGCGACAGATTTGCCGTAATCTCCATAAAACATCTCATATGTAAATTCTTATTCTCCTCTGTCAGCTCGTATGTTACATTTTCGGGCTTGAGCAAATTCGACATGGTCGTCTCGGTCATTACAAAGCGGGTAAAGAGTGTCACCATTAATTGTTGTACGCGACTGATACCGTTTCGTACATTATTATTGTAAGCTGCTTCGCTATGCATGAAGCTATCATTGGCGACGAAACTGTTGGCAGCATTGTGGACACCGTTGCCTTTATTACCAAACATTGAACGATTAACAGTGCGCGCAATTAAATTCGTGACCGCAGAGAGCTCTTGCAGAAAGCCAATGTCCATCAATGGCGTGCCGGTACGTAAAATAGACTCAAACATGTCGCTGTGTGCGAAGAGGAAGTTAAAAGCCTGTGTGCATACCGAATTGTTGTCACAGCCCAGTGTTGCGACTAGAGAATCGCAGACTTTTAAAGCGGGAAGCAGTATCGAACGATAGCGTTCGGATACAGGTGGTATAAATGTCTCACCGTTTGGTACATTACGTCGCATTATATTTGATTTAAGATCTGGTTGCATATCAAAGACTTTCATATTAGACAATGTACCAAGTATATTTTCACGAAGCAGTAATTCAGCGCCAACGTGCGATCTAGCCAAACGCAGAATCAAAGCCATTTTCGAGTCATATATATAAACGAACTTCAAGTTTTGCGGATCATCACCTAGAGTTTGGCAGAGTTCCTTATCTGATGTAGCCAAACTTCTGATAATGTCTGTAATGTAGCCCTGATGTGTCAGGATTCTTATGATAGCAGGCATTGTATCAAGTTCTAACATGACAGTTAGGCATGCCATAGCAGACATGCGGCAAATGTTGTGTCCATTAACAGCATCCTGACATAGTGTCTCGATTAGTTGGTCGCCAAACGACGTTATCACTTCAATGGCCATACGGACCTGATTGATGTCCGTAAAGTGAACGTCATCAAGTGTCAATGTTCTATCCAGTAGTGAAACATATCTAATAATGAAACGAAATATTTGTACTAACAAAAAGAAATGTATGCTACATTTTATGTACTTACTTTTCACTGATTTCACGCTGATGATCGGTATGACGGCGCTTTACAATGCGCAAACAGTGCAGCAGCGCTGTATACAAATTGATGCGTAATTTCTGCGTTTTAACATCTGTTATCATGATCCATTCGAGTATATTTTTGAGTATATAACGTAGGTGGACCATATTTGATGACGGTTTATTTAATCCCGGTGAGTTAGTGTTATCGTTATCTTTTGCAAGCTTTTCCTGCTCATTATCCATGGCAGCACCATCTTCGAGTTGATGGAAACACACACGTAAATGACACATTAATAATTGCAAAGTTTCCGTAGCTAGTAGCGCTACTTCGTTTTGTGGATCAACTGCAATAATCTTGCTTAGCAAACGCTCGACTACATCAATTATCTGCTGCTTTCGCACATTGAGCGGTAAGGTTGATTCAGGCATCGACGTAAATAGTATCTCTGTAATTTGGCCCCAGGAGTCCATCAATCGTATAGTGGAATAACGTAAATTGCGCTCGTTATTGATTTCAATAGCATAGAGCAGCAGGGATTTGATCTCGTGTAATATTTGCTGACGCTGTCCTCCTACGATTGTATTCTGTATAGTACTAAGCTCGTCGTGTAGCAACTCGTGCAGCTTCCTAACGTTAATAAGTCCCTCAATACATTTTCCATTCGGTCTCATTTCGCAATCTTTAAGCACGTTTGTTATTAGCAATGCATCAAAGAACTCCAATTTCGGCAATTTAGTGATGTTACGCGGTACTGCAATGTAATCCAACATACGTCCCGCAGCGGGGTCTGTTTGCTTCAATGTCACATTTGAATCGGTATAAAGACGTTTGCTTTGCATGAAAAAACCAGAATACTCAATCGGTACGTTGCTCAATTGCTGGCTGTCGCCGATGCCCATAAGAATGTTGCTGATAGCAGTAAAACGACTAATTTGTCCATTAGTTGCTGCCATTCTTAGTTCTAAGGCGACACACTTAAGCAGATAACCCATTTGGTCAAGTATATGTGACTGGTCTGTATTTTTGTACGGCAATGCGGCTAAGTGGCGCAGCAGAAATTCGTTTCCACACACGCGCAAAAAACGCATTATGGGCACTGTAGTTCGCCGATTATTATAAAGCGAGTACAACAGCTTCCAGACAAGTTCCATTATATACTCAGCCTGTTCATCGTAATAGTTGTAGTTTTTGCGGAACTGTTGAAAGGGAGGAGAACATAAACTCGAGTGCCAAATATGATTATTGATATTTACTTACCTCCATGTTAACATCAACGATAGTTAGCAGTGATTTGGCGCATGTCATACCAGAATCGACAGCCAACTTTGCATAATTTACGCTACTGGCTGCTACGTTTTCGTTATGTCCTTCGAAACCTAATAAAAAGTAAGCGAAATTTGGCATTGGATTTTGCACGCAACGCTGGAAGAAAGTAATAATGGCTTCCTTAATCTGCAACTCAATTCTAGACGTTTTTCCATGCAAACTAAGCGTTTCGATGTCTTCGACGTCCAATGCCGGATTTAATTCTGCCTCTAGACACTGTACAAAACCTTGGCGTATCTCGAGCAAGGTCCTATCGGACTGTCCATACATGCCTAAAATATGTGCAGGCATATTTGGTAGTTTCGTAACGGCATTAAGTATTTTGATGCCGACTAGTGCGTGCTCTGGCAGCCACGCGTTGTAAGTGACAAATTTTGTTGTACTAAGCACAAAATCTGGCTGTTTCGTACGCGGATTGATGCCAAGCATCATGCGATTCAGTCCCGACAACATTACAGAACTGTTTGCCAACGAATGTGCCTCAAAGAACACGTTTTGCTTTGCCAGTGCGTTTTCCAGTATAAGTAGGCAATAGAGTGCACACTCTTCGACAATTTCCTTGCCTGGAAACTTCGAATAATCGTCAAGTTGTGTGCGTATATCGTCGATAAGTAAAAGTATTAAATTCAGCATATCCGATTTGATATGTAGCTGCAACAATATATGGAAACCGGGATGTGGATTCTGTTCGCGATTTTCCAGGAAGTCCTGTGGCTGCGGCACGTATGTTTCAAGCAGATAATATAGTAGGCGCAGACAACTGGTGCCAACTTGCCACTTTTCTATTGGATTTTTGTATGTCCGATTGGTAAATTTTAAAAATATTGTGTTGACAATGAACTTCAAATAAGGGTCGAGTCCGGGTTTACGTTGACCGACGCCCAAGTTATTTGGTATATTTGTTTTAAAAAGTGTATAAAGCAGCTCCAGTATACCACGACTCAACTCAAATGTCTCTAAGCGACATTCATTCTGCTCGATTTCTTCTTCCAAACTGCATTGATCTATATAGATGTATAGACAGATAATTGGATGTAAACGTTATGCTATATTAAGCATGCTCTACTTACTAGTGGAATTTGTCAAATGTATTGTTTGTATGACTTGGGAATCCTCCAAACTGTTCCATATACTAACTGACGTCTCTACTGATTTCGCCAGCGCAGCTAGCGTAAACAGAAGATTGGCTTTTAATGAAATTGGCACAGCGCAACTTAACAATCCAGTAAACAATTGTATTGGTGTCCAACTTTGATGCTGACATAGTATAATGCGAGAGACGGCATCATGCGTGGCTACGGCAGTAATAATGCGCAGAACAGCTTCCATACCCTCAACTTCAACTGGGTTGTGGCCGCGCGCAAATGAACGATTACGATATATGTTGTCGTTGGTACTCAGAGTGCTCTCCTGTCTAAGGTCGCTAAAGAGTAAACAGTTGCGGGTTCGTAAAAACAAAATATACTGTAATAACTAATATTTCAACTTACGCATAGTGTCGTTTCATTGAAAGAAAGAAATGGTCCCAACTCAACACAATACTGTTATGTATTGCTTGAGGTTGTGCCTGTTTAAGCAGATTGTATGCATTACGTGCTGAATGCTCACAGTTAGTTAAACCAGTAATCATGCTCAAATATGCCACGAACAGTGTCGATGGCAATAGTTCCCCGGCCAGTCGTATAAATTTGAACAACGACACCGTACGTGTGCTAGTAATGTAGTTCTCATCGCCAACGTAGTCCAGAGGTCCCCAATAGTGTTCGCCAAGTCCATAACCGCCTGGGTTACCTTTGTATAATTTCGCAATGCACAGCATTAGTAATTCAAAGTTGTTATCCAAATTTTGTGGCACTTCCAAGCCTTCAACAGCGCAAGTGGCCACCATACGCGATGTTTCTTCTGCGCGACCACGCAGTTCAGTTACTTTGGAGTGCATAAAATCAATGAAGTCAGTTAAAACCATGTGCAAACGTTGATAAAAGTACTCAGTCCTATACAAAAACAATTTATATGAATTAGAAGCTGTTATATGGTTTTGAATATACCAAACTTACTTGAATATATTTTCCTTATCAAGGAGGCTGTGTAACATAAACTCAAATACGCCACCCGCAATAGCATCATCTATTAACTGCTCATCGCGATCAATAATTCGATTGACTGCTACCTGTAAGTTTGCCGGCGCATGGCGTAAACTTGCCAGCGTCAGTCCGAAACAGAATTTAATAAAACTATTGGTGCGATTATTGTCTTTATCGCGTGTAGCGATCAGTTTCTCGTACAACTGTTCAGCGAAATCTGAGTCGCACAGTATTGGTAGATTCTGAACATAAGGATGTGAATCATCCTGACGCTGCAAAACGCTTGTATCGAATGAGTACACCAAAGCCATGAGCAACGTGAGTCCAACGTTGTCAATGTCACCATTACTCTCAAATGGTTGATGTTTTGAGAAATATTCAATCAAGCGTAATGCAATAGACTTGGGCAAACCACGCTGTGCAGACCAATTAAATAACGCTTTTGCCAGTGACAAGCGTATATCCTCGAATATATCCATAACTTGATTTTGATGTTTGCTTGAACCGAACGCACGATTTTTAATTAGCAAAGCAGTTTCTTTGACTGCATCGAGCTGATCATCGAGCAAGTCTATGATTCTGCCAAGTATATTAGCATCTTCCACAAGGTTTTGTGCATATGACGATACCAGCATTGTTATCTGAAATATTAATAGTTAAACACAATATTTTAAACTGGCTAAATTACATTATACAAAATCTTACCTCTCGTGGACAATTCGCATCCCATGTAACGCCAGCTACGCTCTGGAACAGATCACGTACCACCCAGCTCATAGCTCTACGGCCATCGTAATATAATAATATGGCAACTAGTCCACGAGGTAAACCAAGATGATTTGGCAGTTGCCGTTGTGCAGTACATAACATTTCGAGTGCAATCTGTTCATCCATATCAAACATGTCCGAGATGATAAAAACCTCGTCGACTAATTCTTTGGACAATGGCTGCTTACGCCCCAATGTGTGTACAAGTATACCTTCCATTAAGCTATTGCGTAGATGTGCGCGGCTTTTCTCATTCTTTGGCTATAAACAAAAAAGAGTTTAGCGCGTCTGGATTTGATGTATATATATATATATATATATATGTATGTGTATCTTATGCAGTTAGGTTAGGTTCAGCATCTAACACCGGCAATATTCCGCGCACATAGACTCACCGGGTTTCGCAGTAGGTTTGTAAAATTTTGTTTGTGCTTCTTCAGACATAACTCTATGTTGGCTACGCTTGCAGTGGGTCCAGTGATAGAGTTCTGGAATGTCATTTGCAATTGTTTGTACGATGACCACATGTCCTCCGGTATAGCTGCGACAAGAAATTAAATAACAAATATTTATTGCAATTCGATTTTCTATTACTCACCGTCCATTTTGCCGCTTGTTGCTTACTTCACCGGTTGACACAAAATTTCTGCAAAAAGAGCGTCTCTGTGCAAAAAACAATGACAACAAAAACGTATGTCTAGCACCAAAAAGTGCCGCCAAATCAGTGCCACCCAATACGCCAAGGGCAACAAAAAATGGCAATAGCATGTCGTTTTGCAAAATAGTTTGTCTTTTTCAAACGAACATACTAAATAATCCGCACAGACAACTAAAAATGTGCTAAGTTACACCAAAAGTGCTACAAAGCAAAGTGTCACCACTAAAAATTAATTGTTTATTTATTTATTTTGTTGTTGTATTTACAATAAATTATTACTTGTTCACTTGCGGCCAATGCGCTATGTCCAAACATGATGATAATCGTAATATACGGGTAATGCAGTTCTTAGATGCATATGAGAAACAGGAGAGTCTATGGAACCCTGCGCTGGAAAGCTACAAAAATAAAATTGCACGCGATGAGGCATATTTGCAGGTAAGGGTGTGCAACCAAACAGCCGGAGAACAAGATATTCGCTTAAAGACTAAACAATTTTAATTATATATTTTAATTGTAGATCATTAAGGAACTGAACACACCCTCATTAACCATAGGCGACATTAAGCTGAAGGTGAAGAGTATACGCACGACATACAGCAGAGAGCTGCGCATGCTGAACAAGCACAAAGATGAAGGCAAGCAATACAGTCCAAAGCTATTTTGGTTTAATCGCGCCAATGCCTTTCTCAAGAATGTTTCATTATCGCGTGACCAACGTGTAAGTTTTAAAGTAATACTAGCGGTTGCTTAATATTTATTTGCTCTAAACTATTATTAGAATCCGAATGATAAAAACACAACGCAGGAAGAAGAACCGGAGGACTATAAAGCACCCATGGACTGTATGATAAGATATATCAATAGAACACAAGCAGGAACAGCTATACAACGACGTAGCATCCGAATTGTTGATGATGATGATGAGCTAGATGCAGAAGAAACAGATGAATTGACGGAAGTTGAGAAACTACACCACCGGGAACAGCAACAGCATATACAGACACATTCACATCTAACGCAACACCAACAAACGCAGCATCAACAAACAACAAATAATAATAACAATAATATCAACAACAGCAACAGCTATGAGTACAAAACAATACGCGGTACGGAGCTTGAAATATCTGCTGTACATGGCTGCATTACGGTTTCGCCTACGCCAACAACAACCACAACAACCGCCGCAGCAATTAGTTCAATCCCCTCGAATAACGATGGTGTTGACGCCATGTTAGCTGAAGATGGCGAGCATACAACTGCGATATTATCAACTGGTAAAAGTAAAGCAGAAACACAAAGTGGTGAACTACATGGCTATTGTAGCACAAGTAATAGCGTAACAAATGAAGCGCTATCTATGGACACAACAACGTTAGCAGTTGGCGTTGCCAGTGGACATAGTCATGGATTACTTATCGATGCCGACAGTGACGAATGCGATCACTTTTGCCGCAGCGTTGCCGCACAATTGCGTCGCATTACGGATTCATATTCGCGCGCTGTTGCTAAACTGAAAATTCAACAAATTCTATTCGAAGCCGAAACCGGACATTATCGCAATAATCCAACAATCACAATTCCAGTTAGTCAACATATAAATCATATATAGATTTAATATATATATACATATATATAATTAAGTTAGTTGTAAGTTTAGTCTATATATGTATAGCATAATTCAAAATAGATAATAAAGTCTATATATAAGTAAGTTTTACATACATTTCTACGGATTTTGAAATTAAGACAGTATTAGTCATTAAACTTTCATATACCTCAGCGTTGTTAAACCAACCAATACAGTCTTTTCAAAGCCGAGACCGGACATTTTTACAATAGCACAACAATAGTGAATCCTTTTGGGCGGTTTGTTTCCTGCTGAAAATTACGAATTATGGTTTATTTTTTGGAACTATTTTGACTAAGTATTTCGGTTCAAATATCGTCGCAAAATAATATTAAAACAAATAATTTTTATATTTTGCCACAAGTCAATAAAATTTAATCAAAGCACCAATATAATTTGTATTTGTTTGTTTTTACCTTCCGTTTTATGATAGATATTTGGTTTATTAAGAATAACTAAACACTTGCTCAGAATTTATAAAGAAAATATAGTTCTAACCTAACGTAGTCAAAATAATTGGATATTGAATCAAAATATATCTACAGTACATATATTTAATG
Source organism: Leucophenga maculata (assembly GCA_035044805.1). NCBI lineage: Eukaryota > Metazoa > Arthropoda > Insecta > Diptera > Drosophilidae > Leucophenga > Leucophenga maculata. The sequence continues at coordinate 1,079,531 of JAWNNP010000387.1, forward strand.
TGGCCAACAAAGTAAAATTTTGATTTGATTAAAGCAACAGCAGCTGCATTAAAATGAAATTTAAACGAACTTTCGTCAAACATAATTTACAATAACATTCCAGCTGCTCCATATAAATATATAGAATCAATATGTGCAAAGCACAATTCAAATAGATAATACGCAAATTTAAAATTGTTCTACTTTTTAATTTGTTTAACGGATTGCTATCAAACGAACAGTGGCAGAAGTTTGATAATATTTCACAACACTGACACAATCAGTTGGCAGCGTTGTGTACTTTTTTCTGGCAATCACAATTGTTGCGGCAAGGCAACTCAATCACAATGCGCAATGACAATCATTTCTTTGCTCACTATTCTCTTTGACTTCGACTGTGAAACAACGAAATAAAAAAAAATATTGTGCGGAAGAAAAGTTAAAATCAAGAAAATTAAGCGAAATGCTTGCTTTAAGCTTGTATAAATGTAAGTATAGTGAAACGTTAACAAATAACTTACATTAAATAAAATAGGGAAGTGTAAGCGCATTTATTTTTTTATTTTCGCCATATTCGATGTATCAAATTTGCAGCAAAGAAGGCAGCAGCTCTTCGGCTCGACGTTGTCGTCGTCGTCGTTGTCTCTGCTTCTTCTTTAGCTTTAGCGCTTTTTGTTTTTGTGAGAAACGTACTTTTTTTTCTTTATGTTTCTGCTTGCGAAAGCGTAATTCAATCGAAAGAAATAACAAACAAACCGAAAAGGAAAAATTTATAGTAACAAATTTTGCTGAGAAGAAAATGTCTGAATGTCAATTTGTATTAGTTTTATTTTTATGTAGTGAAAAAGGTAGTGCATTTATGTGAATTTCTATTTGTCGCGCAATTGTTAATAATTATTTTAGATTGCATTGCGTTGCTTTTTTGGCAGTTTTTTTTACGGTGGTCTGTGCTGTTTTTTTTTTTTTACTTTAGCTGTGTGTGTGTAAGCCTAAGAGCATACAAGTGTATTAGTTCGTGCTTATGACCGACGCGTCTTTCTACGGGAATATTTACATGTGTGCTGCAAGTGTTTTATATGCATGCATTCGTATGTGTGTTTTCATTCGTGCTTGTATGTGTCTGTTTTTGTCCCGTATCTCTTTGCCGTCTGCTGTTGCTAATTGGGTGACGGCAAAGTTTGATTTTCCAATTGCATTTTTTTTGTCATCGGCGTAACTATACAATGTCGGCGCCGCAGCATATTATTATTTATTGTTTTGTGCAATGTTGGTAAGAGAAGAAATATGTGCTTGTCTTGTAAAAAGAGCAACAATAACAATAAAAGTGCAAAATTCTATACAAAAAAAAAATTTAAATGTACTTGTACATCTATGCATACATTTTATGGTGAACTCTCATTCCGGTAGTTGTTGCTTTTGTTGTTGCTGTAACTAAAGCGTCCATTTTGGCAGTCAGAGTCGTCGCCGTCTGCCTGTTGCATGATTCAATCGTTTCATTCTAAACAAGTAGGCTACACACAAAACATCGAACGGCGTCAAAATCTTTAGTAGGAAAAAATTCTCTTTAGTTCAATTGAAACTTTTACCGAAATAATTCTAACAAAAATTCTATTGAAGTAAAGTAATAATAAAAATATTGCCTGCCTTCGAATCAAAATAAACATAAAATAATTCATTTTCATGTATCTCTGTTTCGTTTCGCAGAACTTATTTAAAACCCGAACGTATTTGAACCAAATTGACACAGACACGGAAGTATGAAGGTGGACACAATCAAACTGAAGAAAGGCTCTTCGGAGCTAGCTTCAGAATGTCGCGAACTCATCGAACAGCTTACCAAATGCCGCACGCGTGCCGACATGCTACAATTTCTTGAAACAATACACGTTTGGATCTACGGAAAATGTGAACTATATCATTGGATTGAGATTTTGGATCGTTTTGACATGATATTGGAGGAGGCAGCACGTTCTGTGCAGACCAATGAATTTGTGCTGCACTGTGATACAAAATTTGCAAAGGATGTAAGTAAAAAAAATATATTCGAATAGTAAGTCGCATTATTTGCAACGCAATTAACTAGCGGAATCCCAATTAACTATATACTGGTTGAAATCAAAGGAGAGAAAAGTCATAGTCGTCGTTTGTGAGTAATGATTGGGTTTCCCATGAAAGTCGTTTACGGTTTCCAGGCACGTACATACAACATCTCTGACCGACATAAGTGTTGTCTGCAGTGATAATCTTCCTACCTGTCTTTACTCTGCTTACGTTTCCGTAGATAACTTCCTTAATCACTCCGAGCGCTTTGCGAACGTGTATACGCTGTAGAATAAAATCACTACGTTTCGCCCCACACAATGATTGCAGAAGATATTATCTTACCCTGCATTTGTTTAATTAAAGGAAATATCTGAAAAATATTTGTTTTCATATTGCTTTCATTTTACCAATTTTATATATGGTTGAATAAGTACAAGTATATGTAGAAAAGTGATTTATTTTTTCTTTATTTTTAATTTTTATATAATAATTTTTATTTTGCAGGATGTGCGTCTTTTGGTTTTGGTGCTGAACTTTACCACATTGCTTATCGAACATTCATTCTCGCGCCATCTGTACAATTCCATTGAGCATCTAACACAGTTGCTATCCTCGCAAAATATGGATATTGTATTGGCTGTGCTTAATCTACTCTATATGTTCTCAAAGCGCAGCAATTTCATTCCACGTCTGCCATTTGATAGAAAGGAATTATTGATTATCAAACTGTTCAATATTGCAGAGGTTAGTACCAGTGCAACGTAATATAATGTTACAGTTCAATGTTATGTATTTACATAAACATTCATGATTTATAGCGCTGGGGTGATCCCAACTACGGTCTCTCGCTTAAGGATTGCTGCATTGGCAATCCCAAGTTAGAGTATCTCTATCAACTCTGTATAGACTACATTGACGAGAAAGGGCATGCTGCCCAACTGGAAATACCCGACATGATGGTTATCTGTCGCACTTCACAGCCGCCTGAAGTGGTAAAATCAATTACGAATCAGATTTCAAAACCGTCTGAAGCGATTAAGGTTAGTTTACATTATTGTTATTCATTTATTTGATTTGTAACGTGAGAACATATATCGTTATGCTTATCGTTTGCATTTTGTTAAGTTTTAATAAATATCGTTTTTATTTTCTCGGTAGATGCGCATTGCTCATCGCGTACGACTCATATCCGGCTTCAACAATTATAAACTTCGTCTACAATTCGTGCAGGCACGTCTACAAGCAGTATCAATTTTGATATATTCAAATGCCCTGCAAGATAATATCGACAAGGTGCTCTATCCGGGCTTCGGGGAGGAGCTGTGCGAGCTTATCGACAAGGAGGAAGTGCATTTGGTTGAAATACGTGCCGCAGTTTTGCGCACGTTGACATCAATGTTGCACTTTGATCGGAATCCGAACGTGCCAAGGTAAGCTAACTCTATAATACATATAAATTTAACGAAAGTAAAGCACACTACATAAACTTATTTATTTTTTTTTTCACAGGGCTGGTTCCCGTTTAGTCAAAATCATTCACTATACCGGCGCCGAACGTCAGGGTGGAATATTGCCACTGCTTGTGCGCGATTGTATTGATAATCTAACTCTCAACGGTCTCACGGACAAATATCCGCTTATACTGGCCACATCACTCTTTAGCTTATTGTATCATTTGGCCAGCTATGAACATGGTGGACAGGCGCTGGTCAAAAGTGGTATGATGCAGTCATTGCTACGCGTCATCAGTTGGCCGGGAGTGGATCTGGAACATATTACTTTTGTAACACGTGCAGTACGTGTTATCGATCTAATTACCAATATTGATATTGCGAAATTCCATCAAAACAATGGACTAAATGTGTTTATCGATCGACTGGAGAAAGAGGTCAATAGTTGCAGCAAAGCCCTGGCTGAGATTGGCTATAACTTGAAGGAGACAAATATGCGTGAGGAAACGCTAGTCGATAAAAATGAAAGTACATCAGATTGTGCGGATGATGATGGTGAGTTAAAAAATAAACGTGTCTTTGTATTATTATTTATCCACTGTTACATTTTCTTTTTCTTGCTTTGCTCCATAGAAGTGCAAATTATATGCGTGGAGGATTTTCCAGCACCTATAACTCATAACTTTTCACTTAACAGCATGGAGAGTGGAACTGGAAGTGGAAATCCTGATCTATATCGTTTGTTTCTTGAAATCGAGCGTCCGCATGGTAGTGGTACCAGCGGTGGTCCATCCAGCCTCAATGTGGAAAGTGGTACTAGTGCCAGCGGCAGTAGTGGCAATGGAAATGTCGCTTCTGGTTCGTCTGCAGTTGTGCAGTATCCACCAAACAGTTACTATGCACGGCCGTTCAGCGAGCGCAAATCGGAAATGTCATCCGCAAACAATTTACAACCAAAGAAACCATCTTGTGTCACTCAGCGCGCAGCGCTACTAAAGTCAATGCTAAATTTTCTGAAAAAATCCATACAAGATCACGCTCATTTCAGTAATATGCGTAACATAATGGAGACAAGTCTAACTCAATCGCTGCGGCACATAATAGCCAATGCAGAGTACTATGGACCATCACTATTTCTGTTGGCCACCGATGTGGTTACAGTGTACGTTTTTAACGAGCCTTCGCTGCTGTCATCGTTGCAGGATCTGGGCATTACAAGCGTTATGCTGAAAGCTTTGCTTGAGAAAGATGTACCGGCAACGCGAGAAGTTTTGGGCTCAATACCAAATGTCTTTTCGGCGCTGTGTCTTAATGAACGTGGACTAATGGAATTTATGTCATATGATCCTTTTAATAAGATGCTCAAAGTGCTACTTTCCCCTGATTATCTGGTAGCTATGCGCCGACGACGTTCGTCGGATCCTTTGGGCGACACCGCAACTAATCTTGGCAACGCTATGGATGATCTAATGAAACACCATCCATACTTGCGCGTTGATGCTACTGAAGCTATAGTACGTCTATTAAATGAGCTTGTGCGCTTGGGCTCCGATCCATCGTTTATTTGTTGGCGCGCAAATAAGGATACGGCGTCTGCACCGCTCATAAGCAGCTCAAGTAGTCAACCGCTAGGTGTCACTCGGTCTCTCAACTCACAAACCATCAACAACACTGGAGTTGTTATTGGCGAAGCAGCAGTTGGCAACGATAATGACGATAGTAGTGGCGAGGAGGATGATGACGATGACGAGATGTCCTCAGCATCGCAACAGCAACAACAACAGCGTCAGAATCGTTCTCCACCTGCGAATCAGCAACTACAAGCAGCAACTGCCAACAGTAGTCAACCCGAACGAGAGGCCATTCCGCTGATCGACTATATACTAAACGTGATGAAGTTTATCGAGGCTATATTCAGCAACAGTTCGAACGGTGAGCACTGTCGCGAGTTTGTGCTGCATGGCGGACTGACGCCCATTCTACAATTGTTGTCTCTGCCCAATTTGCCGGTAGATTCACCAGTCTCCACCACGGCCCAAGCGGTAGCTAATGTCTGCAAGTCGATTCTTAATCTGGCTCAAGAGACGAAGGTCATATACAACGCTCTGCACCAGCTGGCACAAATTGTACAAAAATTGAAACCTCTAATCAAGCAGTTTAGTTTTCCTGGTGGCAGTGTTTTGCTTTCAGAACTTATCACTTGCCCGAAGCTGGAAGAAGGTTTTTCGAATGCAGAATATACACCTATATTGCACAACATGAGCTATGTGCACGGATATGTTGTAATGTTAGTGCATCTGTGTCGCAATGCCTCCAACGAGATGCGTTCCATACTGCTTAAACGTTGGGGAGCCGATACAGAGACCGGTGTGCAGTTACTTCAGAATCTGGTGCAGCTATATATATCCCTAGTATGGGAGAGTACAATTCTGTTAAATCTGTGCTCTGATGAGCCTTCGCAGCATCCTGATCTACTTTGGGACGAAGTTTACGCTTCTACGGCAGCTGCTAGTACTTCGAAAACTGCAACAGCAGCGAATGCTGAGCAGCTAAATGCTACCGATGAAGAAATAGCACGTAAGGTGGAACGCTGCAATGAATTCAAGTCTAAACATACACCGGAGGAACAATTTCGATACATCAAATCTTTACTTGCGGCGTCTTCTCGTTTGGGACGGGCTCTTGCCGAGTTGCTTGGGACACTGGTGAAACTATCGGTGGGGACACCTCAATCACGGCAGCGCCGGAACAACGAATTCCTGAATAGTCTTAACAAAGTTCCTACACCTGAAGCACGTGAAATCGCTCGAATACTCAGCTCTATACTGGTAAATGGCTTCAATCATGAGAGTATACTACCTAAACCGGCGCCCAAACTAAAGCTGACATTTCTCATCTGCTCGGTGGGCTTTACTGGACCCATGCTTTTTGACGACAAGCGTTCGTCATTTCATCTGATGATATCACAGTTTTGCGCCGAAAATGGGCTGAAGGCATTCTTTGATATGTTTTACTGGGCCCTGTCGCTGGACAATAAAACTCCCAAATTCGCATTCCAACAATTCGTTGATCCAATGAAAATACTCAATGATCTTGATGGCGATATATATGATTATCCTGACGGAACCGGTGAATTTCTTGACGCATGGCTACAGTTGCTCGAGAAAATGGTAAATCCACGCGCAATACTTGATTCGCCCTACACAATGAACGCGCGCAACTCCTTAGTTCCTGACAATTTGTTTGAGCCGATATTCTATTTGGCACAAATTCACCAGCTAGCCATACAGGCGCTGCGCCGGATTTGGAATCGTAAGCCAATACATAACTATGGCATCACCATGACTGAGACTATAATGTGCATTCTCAAACATTTGATAAAGTCGCATTCAATGATAACCGAACGTTATACTTCGCGTTTTAAGGAAATACAAAATAATAAGTTGGAGAATCAAAAATCTTCGTTGGTCGTCCGTCGCCCTAGTGACGATGGCGTTAATACCGAACATGTTAGGACTTTAAGTGACATGGGTTTTCATCATTACCACATCGTAGAAGCTTTGCGCATCACGCCATCGCTGGAAGATGCCACAGAGTACTTATTGAATAATCCGGAGGCGAGTGCACTCTCCTCGTTATCGTCTAGAGAGAATTTAAGTACAGGTGATGATGCAGCTTCTTCTTCGCAGCCAACACTTAGCAACAACGACATGGAAGTAGACGTCGATCTGGCTATATCGCTGAGTTTACGCAACAAAAGCGGCGGAGGCAACACCAATGTCGAGAAAGAACTGCCTGTCACTAAATTTGAAATTGACTACAAAGATCTAAAATTAATGTCGGAAAATACCTTCAATAGTTTCTGCGTAGAGACCTTATCGCGCACATTTGCTTTCATGGAATTTCTGCCGGAGACAACAGTTACGGGCTCTGAACTGATCGCTGTACTGTACCGACGCAACCCCCCAGAAACCAAGATCGGGTTTCTAACCAATTTTGTGAAAAACGTCGTAGAGTGGGTGAACTTTGCTTTGCGTGCGTTTAAAGCACCTGTTGACCGCCGTCAAAATCAACTCGACGAGATCACATGGGGTGCCACGGCAACTAAACTTTACGTTCGCCTAAAGGTTTCATCTTTGCTACTTGATGATATGTATTCCGATATACGTAGGCTATTCTGCGAGGCTATAAACGCATTGAATGCACTTAAGCCTTTTATAGAATTGCTCGAGAAGATGGGTCAGTCGCTGCAAGAGCGTGCATTGAGTGGTGCTAAGCCTTCAGTGCCACACTGGTTGCATAAACTAATCGAACTCATAGATGCCATCGACAACGTGAGTGTAATTACACAACGCAAGAGCAACATGCGCGCTGTTACAAGCGATACATGGAAATGGTATGATGCCTCCTCTGGCAAATGGAACGCATATTCCGAAGCGAATAATCAGTTGATCCGCACTGCATACAGTGCTGGCGAACGCTTGGTAGCGCTAAATATTGGACGTCAACGCTACACAATTAGTTTCAATTGCATGACACAGGTGAGCGAGGCATCGGGCAGTCATCGCATGGTTTTTCCAGCGCTTAAAATCTCCGAAGCTATTAGTCATCTAAATTCAGCAACCACACAAAATCCACCACGTGCGGACTACATTCTGACCAGAACAATGAAATCTCGAGAAAGCCATGTTGATGAATTACTCTGTCTACGTGCGTTGATCACTCTGAATGATACCAGCAATCCTGAGCGTACTTTATGGGGAGAAGAAAAAGATAACACCACCGCTGGTGGTGAGGCCGCATCAGGTACTGATGCACCACAACAAGGTATCATGACACGCTCTCGAACGAAATCATCCAAAAATGTAGTAAAGCCACCAACAAAACCAGTGCCTCCGCCTCCGCCACCAAAGCGTGTGCAAAGGATAATAATAAGCGAGGAACCTGTGGGTCTTGCACGTTACGACTGTGCGGCTATAATCTCATGTCTGGTTGGCCTCCTAGATACAACCAATCTAATCAGTCTCGAAACAAAACTGACCATACTCAAGCTATGTGCGCGTATGACCAAGGAATATGATAATGCTCGTGTATTTCTTAACAAAGGTGGCATTAAAATACTTCTAAAACTGCAGCAATCCTGCGGGCTAATGGGTTTTCCGACCTATGCCATTGTCATAATACGTCACGTACTTGAATCACCGCCAGTGCTGCAGGAGGCAATGGAGCGTGTGCTGTCAACACGTGCTTCTAATGTCGTACCTGTCGGTCATCGTGACCTTATATATTTACTGACACAAGTATCATCAGCTGTGGCACGTCATCCGAAGATATTCCTAACCGCTGCGAAAAGTATATTAAAAGGCGAATATTTGGTAACACCTACCACTTACCTGGATGATACGAGGCTAATGGTCAAGACAAGATATACCAATTCAAATCCGAAAACAACCAATCAACCGTCGAGTTTCACCAATAAAGAACAATTGCTGGTACAGACTTCTATAGAAGTAATCAAAGAGCTCTTGCATGCAATCGTGCAGCCATGTTACCATTACGGTGGCATCGCTGCAAATGAGAGCCAGTTTGAACCGTATGTGTCGGCAGAGATCGTCGCTGGGCAGAAGCCGGCGGCAGCAGTAAACGAGGTGAGTTTCGATTGTCGATTTATTTATTTTTTTTTTATTTTTTTAATTATTTCCCTTTATCTGAATGAATTTATCTTTGTGCAGACGAACATACATTTAAATGATTTTCTTTTTTTTTTCAATCATACAAACCAAAAATATTTTTCTTCCAGGAACCTAAAACAAATCCGGCTACACCACAACAGCAGCAGCAGGCATCATCTTCATCGTCCTCGACGTCGACGTCGTCTTCAAACCAAAAGAAGCCACCAGAGAAGTTTGAACCATGTTGTTGCAACTGGCATCTCCCGTCCAATGGTCATACTCATCTTAAACCTGTACTACCACGTTCTACGCTTTTGAAAGTGCTCGCCGATGCAGTCCGCTCTTATCAATCGCTCGTGCCACGTGTACTTATCGAACACGTTTATACTCCTGCCGATAGTCCGCTTATTGAGCACGATCAATCGTTTTTGTCTTTTATACTCGACAACTTTTTAGCCATTGTTAACCGACAACAAGTGCCTGAGGTCAGTACTACAACAAAAGTGCTGATGTCTTCCTTGTCGGACTGCTACACCCAACCGGCCGTACAGACAAAAGTGGTTGAGGAGGTTCATGCCGCACTGGCACGTACCCTTGCGCAGCCCGATTCCGCTGAGAAGCATACTCGTTTACAGGTGATAATGAGCCTTTTCCCCGTTATGATTGAAAGTCCAATGCTTTATGACAAGGTGCATACGCACAAAAACAACATGTACCGCGTGCTATTACGCCACGGCATCATGACCTATCTCACTAAAATTGCACAATACAAGGACCTGTCGAATACAAATACTTTGACTACCCTCTCATCTATATTGCGTCCAATGGAAATACTATTGCGCTTGACTATTGCGCCTGGTTCGATGGCACCGAAGCGTATTCTATTCGCCGGTGGTCCGCATGGCACAATCATTAATCATCGCCGTTTATATCCGCGCCTATCTACTCGTACTATTGATCGTCCGCAACAACTGAACGAACGCTCGAATCAAGGCGATGGAGAAAATGTTCTACGTGACATAATTCGTAACGTATTATCCGATCGCCGACATGCGTTTGAGTTCATATTTAATTCCGACGACGTGCTGGTGGATACTGATGACGTCTCTCATGCGGCCATCACTCAACGAGAAGATCGACGACATAATGACAACGGCAGCGCTAACGGTAATGGCGGTAGTAATAACCGAATACCAACACTAGAACCACCTCAACTTAACTTCGATCGTCTCTGGGATGATTTTCTGCAAAGCGAAGGCTTGCGTTTGGTCACACGTGGGCAAAATGGTGCAAATAGCTCAAGTAATAATGCACTCACATCGGCTGAAGATCATGCCGAGCCTAACGGTGGTAATGACAGTGGTACCGCTGGTGGCAGTGATGGTGCTTCAATCTCATCAGACACAGTTGGTGCAAATGCCGATAATGCCGCTTCTTTAATGGGTGAAGTGAGCACAAGCGATTCAGATTCCGAGTCTAACATGTCAACTGAAAACGATGATCGCAACGAAGAAGAAGACGATGAGGACGCTAACGAAGATGATGTCGAGGATCATAGCGAAACTGATGGCGACGAAGAACCGCGCCAGTTTATCGAAGTGTTTGACCACTTTTTAGAACAAGAATCTTCAGAGACTGCTTCAAATGATGCCGATGTTGATGTTGACGATGATGACGATGAGGAGGGTGAAGAGGAAGATGATGATTCTGGACCTGATGTAGCGATTGATATCGGTAGTGGCGGCCCATCAGCAAACTCTGCTTCCGCCTCGACTAGCAGTGAGGGTGGGACAAGTGGTGGCAGCGGTTTGGGAGCTAGCAGTGACAGCCATCGTGAAGCTCAAAGCCGTTCTGGCGTTAACACTAACGAATCGGAGATGTTAACTGATGGAGTCAGTCAAGAGTCGAGATCAGTTAGTAACACAGCCGCAACTGATGCTGAGCCAGAGCCGCCGGCACCGTTCAATATGCGCATCAGCAATGTGCTGGCACAACCGCTGGGTATCGATGTGTCTCCGAATGCAATACATTCAAATAGTCAGCGTGCTGTCACCGAGCCATGGGGACCCCCGGAACTAACATTTATTGCACACGATGGTTCTGTAACAACTTTCATACCACCTTCAGCTCCAGGATTGCATGGTGTACGTGGTGAGAATACTCCAAACGGCAATGCCACTGCTGGTGCCAGCGGTAGCAATCCACATGCTAGCAATGTAATTGATGAGCATCCGGCGACAGCCATATGTAGTAGTGGCATGAGACGCAGACTTATCTACTTGGATCAGCAATATTGCGTGACCATGCCGACATATGCCAGTCCGACAGAAGAAAGCCAACTGGAGCTCTTTAGTCAAGATGGTATGTATCTTTGCAAACATATTTGGGAAAGGGTGTTATTTGTAATCAAATAAAATATTAATTGGTCTTATATTTAGCGCTCCATTGGTGGCTAGAGGAAGCAAAACATCTGGATCTTGAATCTCCAATCGACACTTGTTTGTATATAGCGCACTCAATGATACCACATCTGATCAAGGAAGTGAAGATTACACACGCACAACGTAAATCAGAAGAGGCAAGTGGAAGCAGCAACAGCAGCAGCAGTACCAGTCGCGTCGCATCAAATGTTGTGGGAACAAATCAAACCATTCCTGTTAGCCGACGTAGTTCCATACCAGTACTGATACATCAGCCAAATAACACTAGCAGCACAGCTAATCCACTTGTGCAAACTACAAGCGCATCATCTTTAACATTGACTCCTTCATCGCCGCATGTACCGACTGGTGGAGAATCTTCAGGATCAGCATCAATTATAGTAACAGGAAGTGGAATAAACACATCTAATGTAGTTGCTAGTAGTGTGCCAACCGGCAATAACCGTAACCAGGACTTACCATCAGCTCAAAGTAAGTGTAATTAAAATACAGTTAATTAAGGTCTATGCTTTTCTAATGTAAGGATAACGCTTTGCTATTGCAGGCAATTCAGTGCTTACGCCAAGGGCACATCGCACGAGAGCTTCACGTAACAATGATGTTGAGTACAATATATGTGCAGAAATTGACCTAACTGGCGATAACGACGATGACCAAGACGATATTATTGAACTGTCCAGCGAAAATGATACTAATGCTACCGATGGCCCAGAAGGAACTACCAATGAGGCAGCAGATAGTCAGCGTAGCTCGTCACCTGACGTAGAATTTGTGGATGAATATGCTTTCGCAGAAGAGCGCATTCGACTTAGGTCTCCGAGAATCTTTCTTCATCGTGAGCCAGTTGGCGACCTCCGGGAAAACCGATCAAGTGGTAATGAGCATCTAATGCAACATATGAGAAGATTATTAAATCAACGAGATCCATATGTTACAGAGGGTCTGTTTAATATGATTCCAGGAAACGCGGTCACAGCAGCACAGAATAACATCAATTCAAGTGCAGAGCGTCAGCTACAGGAGGCGCTGGAACATCGTCTACTAGAAATATCAATGAATCCCAATGACGTTTCGGCTACAATAAGAGATATAAGTCGCCATGGTGCTACTACAAGTCGTGTGTCAGATCCTAATGGATTTGTGACTATTACACCTGCAGCTGCAGCAGCCGCCGCCGCTGCTGCTGCCACTAACGCAGTTGCTGTTGCTGCCACAAACGTCGCTGCTGCCCTAACCAATACTACTATTACATCAACGACCACAAGAGCGCCGCGGCGATCTGTGGAGGAGTCCGCTGCTCTGTTACAATTAGTAGCACCACCGCCACTAGAATCACCGACACTGCTGCAGACATCAGCTGCCTACAATATAACATCGGCTGCGCGTTCTGAATCAGCGAGCTCACCAGATATTGGTTATGCATTTACTAATCCTTCAACATTTCTTCCATCAGAATTGCCACCACTTACTCCTGCCACAGTTAATGTATCATCTGATAGCAATACTGACGGTGCATTACCTCCGATTCCACTACATATGCCCCCACTGGTTCCTGCTCCAACAGCCAGCACTGCTTTAGTACCGTTTACTGGAGCACCACCACAGATATCTGCTATTGTGACCGATATGAGTCCCGAAGTACGAGCTGCATTGGGTGATTTGGAAGTGCCTGAAGGCGTTGACCCTTCATTTTTGGCTGCACTTCCAAGTGAGATGCGTGAAGAAGTCATACAGGAGCATTTGCGCATGCAAAGAATCCGCCAGCGTGCTCAACAGAACGCAATACAGATCGCACATGATTCATTAGTAGAAGTCAATCCTGAGTTTTTGGCTGCGTTGCCACCGAATATTCAATCGGAGGTATTATTGCAGCAACGCATTGAGCAGCAGAGACAGGCGGCACAATCGGCAAATCCAGAGGACCCAGTTGACACGGCAGCCTTCTTCCAAAATTTGCCGGAATCATTACGACAGGCGGTCAGTAGCACTATATACATTGAGATGATGGAGTGCAACTATATAAATACAAATTATATTTTCAGATTCTAAGCGACATGGAGGATTCACAGATAGCTACATTGCCACCTGATTTAGCAGCTGAGGCGCAGTTTTTGCGTCGTGATTGGGAATCCCGGAATGGAGCGCGAATCGAAGCACATCCGCCACAGACAAATGCACTTTGTAAGTAATAAAAAAAAAAAAAAATCTATTTGCAAGTGTTTTAATAAACCTTTTATTCTTGTTTTTCCCAGCTCGCTTCCAATCATCTCTGCAGGGCCTCGGCGATGACCGCTGGCATGCCAGCTCCATTTGGTACGATGCAAACGGTGCGCCTCAAGCGCAGAATCATCATCATACAACGATTGTACACCAGCACCATGCGCATCCTTCTGCAAAACCGCTAGCATTACTCATGATGGAAGACGAAAATATATTACTTGATCCGGACTCACTGGCTACACTGTTGCTATTCCTCTTTATCGAGGATCAGAAGATCAATAACATGCGTTTACACCGTGTCATACGGTGTTTATGCTTCCACGAGCCTACGCGTGATTGGGTCATAAACGCACTGATAAACATTATACAAAAGACAAATGAGAACAACGCCAATTTGCAAGCAAATACTGGTATTAAGCCTCAGTGGCTTAAACTACGCGTCGACGCGGCATTTGGATACAAATCCAATATCTTTATTATCAACAAATCGGCTGACGGGACGGCACACAGCATCAGCATAAATCCGCAGGCGGCGCAGATGATTGTGCGTAACTGCTTGGACATGCTTTTCGTTTTGGCTAAGCACTATCCGCGAAGCTTCGTGCCGTATAACGAGGACCCACATAAGATACGTATCAAAAGTGATAAGCTAATTAGGGCACCATTCTTACCAGCAAGTATATTTAACAACGAGAGTGATAGCTCTCCCTCTGGTGACAGTAGCAATAATGGAAATAGTGCCAGCAGCTACGCACAAGAATTTAGATCTCGTGTTTATCGCCATCAAATGAATCATCAATCATTTGCTCAAGCATGTGCACGCCTAAGGCAAGTTGAGCAACGATTTCATGATCCTAGATACGATGACTATCCGTCTACATCGAAGGCCGCTCTAGCCAGTCGCAATCAACCAAAGTTGGGCGGCGGAGCTACTCAAAAGAATAAAAAGAGTTTTGTCTCAGCTGGTACTTGTTCCAACAATGGTGTTGCATATAATACCAATGCCAAGAGTTTCTGGGATGTCCTGCTAAACATCGATACACAAACAGAGACACGTGTGGCACATGTGCAAACTTTCCCACTGAAATCGCAGCCGGAATGGGAATGGGAGCATAAAAGCAACGACTTTCTCTCTTTTAACGATTCACCGTTCGGCCAATTATTACGGATGTTACCATACAAAGTTATATGTCGTTCACCGCATTTAACCGATATGCTGGTTAAACTGTTGGCCTCGTTAAGTCACGACTTGCCGAAAGAGGAGGATAATACAGAAATTCCACAACAAACCGGTGGGGTCGCTGGTGCTGCTGATGGCCCTCCGAGTGGAACGTTGAGGTCGAACTACTACTCTGTTCGCAGTGGTCTTGGACGTCCTTCATCAATTCAAACGGCTATACCAGTTGCGTCGCAAGCATCCGATAGTAATTTGAATTTGCCACGCCCACCGATACTTAAAAAGGAAACGGCTGACAAGACCGATGCTTCAACAGCTACTGCAGATGATGATAAGCAACAGGAAGCGCAGCAGGCGAACCATAAGATCAAGCGAAAGATGTATTCAAAGAACTTTTCGCAATTGCAACTGGTCATTGAGGTACTAACGCATCAGTGCGGCACAACCGACGGTCTCGATAATGTCTCAAAGCTGATCGTAAACTTGACACAATGTTCGCAGGCGTCGAACGCCATTTTCCTGCAGTACCTGACCGCAGCTATTATGGGCCTTGCTGAAGAGGTGCGCCAGGCCATACAGAAGCTGTTTAATGAAATACGTGACTATAACTCGGGTGGCGAAGTAAGTGCCTCATCAACATCGAGCACATCGCTGCACTCGACAAACTCGAACACTTCGAACACTTTCCCGCCCAGCACATCCGTCTTGTGTGTAAATGACGGCATCATGCAAGATCGTTTTACGGCTGAAAATGTAATCATTTCGGCGCCAAAGAACGCAAAACCGTCATGTGAACTGCAGCTGCCATCCATGAAGAAACTACTATCCAACTCATCGGCACAGCCGTACTTTTTGCGCACACTTAAGATTTTCATGATGGTGCGTGATATATTTGAGATGGAGAATACTGCGAGTTCGGGTGCTGGCGGCGATGCAACCAGTGGTAGTAGTGGCAGCAGCAGCGATAATACAAATAAGCCAACGCTTAGCCAAATCTTGTGCCTCGATGTGCTTTGGAACACGCTTAGCGAGTGCTTGGCCGCATTAGAGGAGTCCAAAGATGAATTTGCTGTGCTGGTGCTCCAACCAACGGTGGAGGCATTCTTTCTCATACATGCCTCAAACAAAAATAGTCCAAAGAAACCCGGTCGCAATAGTGGCGGCAATAATGCTGCAAATTCGAATCCTATGAACGCTGCTGCTTCTGTAATTGCCACTACTACAATGGATGCGGCTAACAGCGTTAGCAATACGATCGCTGGCAGCAGCAGTAGCAGCTCTATAACTGCTGGCAGTCATGATCTAATTAACAACAGTCCAAATGATGATAGCAACACATCGACGAACAGCTCAATGACGGCGCCACCACCGAGTGAAGGTAATATGCGATTTCGTTAAAATGTGGCCTGCTTTATATTGCCACAATAATGTTGCGATTTGTATATACTTCGAATATTCAAATCATGATATTGTACTAACAGTAAAAAGCAGACCACTAAAAAAATTCCGAAAATTTATTTCGGGTTCAAAGACCGGGACACAGCGGAAATATAAATATATTAAAATCATTTTTTTTTTTTTTTTTTTATACATTTAGAAAGTGACGATACCATGTCAAATAGCTTCACAGCGCTGGAAAAAATTCCGCTTGATTCACGTGAGGCACAACTGAAGCGTGATCGCCAAAAGTTTTTGCAGTTCGCTGAAAAACATCGAACCGTGCTCAACCAAATACTGCGCCAATCGCCGACGCATCTGTCTGACGGGCCATTCGCGGTGCTAGTCGATCATACGCGAATACTTGATTTTGATGTCAAGCGCAAGTACTTCCAGACAGAACTAGAGCGGCAGGATGAGGGTATACGACGTGAAGAGAATACGGTTAGCGTACGACGTGTTACCGTTTTTGAAGACTCATTCCGCGTGCTCTATCGTCTGGGTCCAGAGGAATGGAAAAATCGATTTTATATTGTATTTGAAGGTAGAGTTCGCACAACTGACTGATTTGATTATGTTAAAACTTATTTATTTTTTGAATTTTGTGCTTTAGACGAAGAAGGCCAAGATGCTGGAGGCCTTTTGCGCGAATGGTATGTTATCATATCGCGTGAAATCTTCAATCCAATGTATGCGCTCTTTTGTGTCTCACCTGGCGATCGTGTTACATATATGATAAATCCTTCAAGTCATGCAAATCCAAATCATCTCAGTTATTTCAAGTTTGTTGGACGTGTAATTGGTGAGTAAAGAAGAAGATTACGCCGTATATAAATGTATATATTTATATATTTGTTTTTTATATATACAGCTAAAGCTATACACGACAACAAACTGCTTGAATGTTATTTCACACGTTCATTTTATAAGCACATACTTGGTAAACAAGTCAAATATACCGATATGGAATCACAGGATTATGAATTTTACAAAGGACTCGACTACTTAATGAAGAACGATGTATCTACGCTGGGCTACGAATTGACCTTTTCCACAGAGGTGCAGGAATTCGGTGTTACACAAATTCGTGATCTCATACCATGCGGCCGTGACATTGCTGTTAACGAGGAAAATAAATTTGAATATGTGCAATTGGTGTGCCAGCTCAAGATGAGCGGCTCCATACGTCAGCAGTGAGTATTTTTGCTAACTTTTTTTTCTTTCTATATGACACTCAATGTATTACACTTAATTTTTATTTTCTTTACGTTTAGGCTCGATGCTTTCCTCGAAGGCTTCTATGACATAATACCCAAGCATTTAATATCAATATTCAACGAACAAGAGTTGGAACTGCTCATATCCGGTTTGCCAGATATTGATATTGAAGATCTCAAGGCAAATACAGAGTACCACAAGTACACATCAAAATCAATACAGGTAAGCGTTTTTGTTCGAGACCTTGTCCCGCCGTACAACAGACTGACTCTGCCACCTGAGGCTATGTTTCAAATTGATTTTATTTTTTTATTTGTTAATTTCTTTGCAGATTCAATGGTTCTGGCGTGCATTGCGTAGCTTTGATCAGGCCGATCGCGCAAAGTTTCTGCAATTTGTGACTGGCACCTCAAAGGTGCCATTGCAGGGCTTTGGTTCTCTTGAAGGTATGAATGGCATACAAAAGTTCCAAATTCATCGTGATGATCGCTCGACTGATCGCTTGCCGTGCGCACACACCTGGTAAATATTAGCGTTTTTTTAATTAGGAAAATAATTTTGTTAACATAATTTTTATTTTATTTTTACAGCTTTAACCAATTGGATCTTCCTATGTATAAGTCGTACGATAAATTACGCAGTTGTTTGCTAAAAGCAATACATGAATGCTCCGAAGGTTTTGGCTTCGCTTAAGCAATTACAAGTTTTTCAACAAATTAAGGGGAAAACAAAAACACACACAATGGACAGCAGAAGGACGACAAAAATACTTGACAAGAGAAAACACGAACGTACGAACTAACGGGTGTGGGTGGGTTTGGTCAATAACTGTGACGCAACGGGAAAGACGACAACAATTTACAAATTAATCATCAATATTTTACAGCCGCAGTTATATACAAGAAATCAAGAAACAGTGACTACGGCAACGTGCGTGCATCTATTTAAAATTGTATCCTTAGATTTATTCAAACACAAAAATTTAAACGAAATATGGAAAATAAGAAAAATAGAATACTTTCTACTGTTCATTTGTCAAATAATAATTTTTTGGTTTTCTCTTTATTTATATAGCAACAAAAGCAACATATGTATATATATATACAATATTATTTAACAAATATTAATAATATCGTATATATATGTATTGTATTTGTTTTAACTTTACAAAACATTAAAAACACAAATGCTGCTTTTTTTCGGGATCTTGTTTATAAAGCAAAAAACTAAATTATAATAAATATATATAGAAATATAATACATAATTATAAATAATAAAAATAAGAAGTTGTAGACAAATAGTAGAAGAAGAGCAGGGCTGAAAAAGAAAGAGAAAAAATAATGATGAGTTGGAGAGGGAAAGAAAACAAAAAGAAATCCAGAAGTATTTGCAGTAAAAAATAAGTCTTTTATGTTAAATGCATTTTTTAAATAAAAAAAAAATAAACTTACGCTAACTATGAGGATGACTCATTTGCATTGATGATAATGACAAAAAAAAAGTAAAAGAAAATATTTAAAAATTTATAAAATAAAAAAGAAGATAAAAACAAAATAGAAAGAGAGAGGAGTGACATAAATTAATGCAAGTATATATATATAAATATATGAACAACATATTTAAAGAAATAATAAAGCTATAACATTTTTAAGTGTAAAGAATTTTGTTTATAAGCTGTTAAAATTAAACAACCTTTTACGCACGCCGGCGCGCCGCAATATTTTGAATACTGCAATTGGTTATTTTGAGTAGCCGGAATACGAAAAAATTAGCGGGAAATACAAAATTTGTTGTGCCTAGGTGCTCGATGATATTTAGCATGGATATTGATGGAAAACATATGATGCAGCTAAAATACCGAAGAACTTTTAAAAAAATATGCAAATTAAATTGCTCTGAAAATAGCTCTTTATCTAAAATTTTAAGCTTTTCGCGCAATAACCCAAAAAAGTGGTCGCTGCGTAGGTTTAGGGTTAGGGAGTCATTCCTAAAAGTGCGTGTGGCATTTTCATATGCTCGATAACTCAAAATTTGCAACAATATTCAGAGCGACCAATCTCTTCCAGCTGATAAATAATTTATATGCGGTATACGATGCCTCCTTTATTATTTTACAAACTGTTATTGAGAATATATACGTGATGCATCGTTAGTCATTAATGGCCCGGGGAAGTATAGGACGTCGTTGTGCGCGTAGAGAATTATGGCTCCGGCGATGTCAAAAGTTTATTTACATTTCTACGGATTGGCTCTAGCGACTATGTTGCAAATATATGTAACAGGTAGAAGGAGACGGGACAGTCTGTGTATATATGTATATATTCATGATCAGCATCAAAAGTCGATATGGACGCGTGCACATGGACAACTTGGTGACTATAAAAGATAGAGCATTCAAGTTTGGATATTTGGCGCCTACCCTTTTGAGATAAATAGTTTTGAATAAGCTTCATAAATTCTTTTTTTATACGGATTTGGGAGGCCGTAAAGAGGTTTTTTTATTATAAATGTTTTTGTAAAAAGCTGTATTATTTTACAAAAACCAAAAGTATTCATACAATTAGTGGCAACATCTAAGTTTATAATGGCACTAATGATTTGTACAAATATTGATCTCCTGAAGGTCTTCCAAAAAAAGGTGTTCGGCGTTGACAACGATTTCTCCGGTATAGTTCATCTGAAATCAAAAAACTAAAGATTCTTTTAGTGCTAAAATAAAACTAGGTATTGATCGAATATTTAAAAAAATAATAATAATTATGCGATATCTTATTCCTTCGATTAATGCCTGATAAATATATCTGAGAAGGTTGTTTTACTGAAATTTTGCTAAAACCGACCAATTGTGTGTGTCTTACTTTAATACTAATAAAATATTTCATATAGGTTCACATTGGAAGACTGGAAGTAGTAGTCGCTATCTGTACCAGCTTTCTGGTTTTTTGTATGAAACAAATGCACCCGGTTTCGTACAAATATAAATTTAAAGGTGTAACAGAATTGTTTTGATTATTTTCGTGAGTTATTTTGGCAGAGTTTTGGTACCACATGAACTGGGAGCTGTGAGAACTACGTATTTCATGAGGCTCACATAGTTCAGCGCATAATATCACAGCGGCTACACTGTGCTGATCAACTTATTTGTATGGACGACAAAGCTCCAACGCAAATTGTTTACACCGATAAAAGACGTAATAACAGACCGGGCCGGACATGCGTTTAAGAGACTTGATATGCAGCGATCTTTGCATACTTGGAGTTGACAACATCCGGCTTCAGCGCGTACACGTCCACAGCAGCTGGTACGCTTTTCTTAGTGCAGCCAATAAAAATACGTTAGGCTTTGAAATATTTTTGTTTCAGCAATGCAAGAAGAGTGTTGCAAAACTTCAAATACCGGCACCAAGTGTTGCAAAATGCATGCTGCCTTCGCTTTACATGTTGTCGATAAAAGAAATCATAAAAACAAGAGTTATGTGAACAAAACATAAATTACAATTGATATGGTGTTATCATGGCTGAAATAAGTTTGCCAGTGTTTTTTTAATTGTGTACAAAAGTAGTTTCATACCTACACCGCACCTACATATATGTACAAAGCAGCAGTTTGGAGATTTAAACTGAAAGTGCCGCCTTTGGCGCGAGCAAGCAAACCATGGAATCCTTTGTGAAAACACTCAGTATTAGAGTCAGTCAAAACATGGAGGAGGTGGTGCTACCCTGCACCAAATTAATCAATTGGCTGCATTTCGAAACTACTGGCTACAACTACTGTAAACTACTCTATAAAGATATCGAGACAATGTTTAAGGCAACGCTCTTTTTACACGATTGCTTTGCCATGTACGGTGAAACACTATTGCAGTCCATGCTAAGTCAACATTCCTGGGCGCGTCAAGCACTGGAGGCGTATTATAATAATTACATTAAGGGCATTGGTATGGAGCAATTATGTCGCTATATAGTAAGGCAAACGCGCGATGGACATTCGCACCTACCGCTTATCGAACATTTATTGCTGCAATATTTTTACGATATTATGCCACAATGGCGGAATGTGCTGAACAACTTACTAGCTGATATTGCCGTGGTTACGGAGATACAACCAATGGACGATGGTGCTCGTATGCTAGAAATAGTGCAGCGTACATTTCAATTACCCGTTGCGCAAATCGAGAAGGCCGTACAGCGCATGCTTTTGCATCTGCCGTTTAATGTGTTGGGACAATTGTTTCTCGTAATGCCAGATAATGCATTCTACACACGTTGCAGCATATTAGTTGACTTGATTTGCCAGCAGTTAATAGCGTTACCAAATGCACAGCAACAATGCACAAATTATTTGGCGTATTTTTTGCAAGCTATTTACGTGCATACAGCCAGTTCGGAACGGGGTTTGAGATTGCTCTATCAATGCCTTGCGCAACAGACATTTGCGCACAGTTTAATGCAATATTTGCTGCAATACTACGACAAGCATATTGAACATGTTGATCTAGATCGTGTGCAGCTAAATACAGCGCTCATACCTTTTGCTAATATACTCTACATAACGCATGTGCTGCTATCAAGGAAATCGCCATGTCAGCTACAGTTCTATACAAAAATTCAGGATACACAATATGTGAAAACGTTGCTTGAGTTGCTCAATAGAACGGCTTATGTTTGTATGTAGCAAATTAACAGTTAAAAATTATACATAACAACACAGCAATTTAAGACGATTTGTACTATCCACGACTGCAACATATTAAAAAACTATTGTTCTATTATTCTTTCGGCAGAAATTCTTGATTTTCATTGACTATTTTTATAACCTTTTCGCCTTTCTCCGCTAATATATCCTCAATGTTACGTTTGCCATTTAGATCCGTAAACCAATTGAGATTATCTGCAATTAGATGATTATTTTTGCAGCCTTCACAGGTCACTATGACGACGCCGCGCTTATATGCCAGTTTTGATATTGTTTTCATGTTGCGCGTCTGACACACTTTACATGTGTAGATTAGCTGCATTTTGGTTTGAAGCTGAGCCAGTGGTATGCTGTTTGTTGTGACTCTCTCATCATTGGGCTGTGAACAAAATATTAAAATATATTGCATCATACGCTTTGCAACTATGTACATTTAAAATAAAATCAATTGTATGCAACCTACCGATTTTTCACTATTTTCGTCTTTAACGCTGGTACTGTATGTGGCTAAAGATTGATTGAAATTGTAGCATGCAATGCGCTGTAAGGATTAATTATTAGAGTGGGAATTTTCTAGAAATGTTTATTTTAAAGTTTGAAGCAGCACTTACCGCGAGACTTGTATGCGCATTGAAAGTACGTGTGTGCAGCAACTGTGTTTCCACGCACTGTGCCAGCTGCACACCGCAGAAATGGTGAGTTGTGCACAGCAGCCGTAAAGTGTTTCGGAACGTATTCATAATATTCTGTTTGTTTTGTTTTTGATTTGAAATATTGTCGAAAATGTGCAGCCTGTCTAGTGTTGCATACGTTAATTTTTAAACAGTGCTGAAAGTGTTCGTTAGAAAGATACAATTTATTTAAAACTAATATAAATTATTTTTGACAGGAAGTGTAAAAGAGGTATATATATGTATGTTATTCCTTTAAACATTGAAAACATATTAATCTGTTTTAATATCAAACATTACGAAATGCATGAGCGCACTTTTTAGCATTATTTTTATATAACTGTGGTTCGCGTAAAATAAAGTCCATTTATTTTGCTGTTGAAAATTAAATATACTAAGTATTTTTAACAACTAAACAACCATATCATTCACTTTTTATGGTAAATCAATGCAACCATTTTCAAATAAAATATGCAAATTCCGAGCTGTAGTAATAAAATCAAATACAATGATTGTGTAGCAGCTAAAATTGATCTCTATGCCCCTATTAACAGTGTTGAAAATGCACACCAAGATCGTTGATACTCTTGCATAGAACACCTGTTGATCTGTGTTGAGCACTGTTCTGTGTTGAGTTTTTAACAAGCAATATTCAGTATTCAGAAACATTCTTTCAATCAAGGTATGTTTAAGTATACCCTGCTTTCAATCAATGAAAAGTATTTTTTAACGCTCTTAATTAATGAGCGTATTAGCTTCTTGTTAGTGCAGCAATTTTTGTGCATTGCAACTCTTCGCCGGCGCTAGACAGTTGTGTTGTTTATATGCGTTTGTTAGTTTATATAGTTCGTATTTGGTGCTTCCCACAACAACATTAAAATGGCAAGCACAAATAACACGAACTCCAACATATATAGACGCCTGGCACATCTGGATAAGATTAATGTAGAGGACTTACAATATGTTGAATGTGATCTTAACTTTGCGGAAAAGGTGCGTCATGGAAAAGAATTACATTCGTATGTATATAGTTTTTTAAATACAAATATAATTAATTTCACATTGATAGGTATCACTGGCATTCCTACTATACGGCGAAAACCACGCAAATTCCGTCTATGCATTACAAAAATTGCTCGCCATGGCTGGTGTGCAACAATCAAATAGCATAGCGTTGTCTAGCTTTAGCACGCAAAATCTGCTAACAGATCACACGAATCTATTACAACAATATGCCAATGCAAATCCTCAGGATTGGCGTGCGTATCTCATCGAGGCACTGGTCATTATAAATGCGCGTTGTGTGCTGCGTAAGCTGGGCTTCCGTTGGCAGGAACTGCGCAATCACTATCTACCGCATATCAGTGCGCTCAGCTTGCATATACATCCGCTGCTGAAGACACTTTACACAATATGCGAATCATTGACAACCGCACAAACCGGACGTCTCATTTTGTATATCAATGATAAGTATCAGCGTAGCAATAGCGATGGGCATTTGCGTTTCTATGATTTTGGTTTTCTAGAGATCTTTCTACTCGACTGGTTAACGCGTCGCATTATACAATTAGGCGATGCTAATGCCGAGCAAAGTGATATGCAGGCACTGATAGAGTACTTTAAATTCCATGAACTCGAACCAATGTCAACGTTACTGATTAATACAATTAATAGCAATGCAAATCAAAGACAAAATGGTAGTACAGAACAAGCCACTACAAGTAATACAAACGCCAATGCTGATAATGCGACTGACACCTCAGCGGACAGCAATAGCCAAACGGTTAGCGCCGAACAGCAGCCGTGTCTTGACGCCAGCGACTTACACCGCAGCAGTAGCACAAATGAAACACCGATTGAGCACGATTATGTAGTGCGTCGTGAAAGTGCTGGTATTATGTTTATTATAAATCAACAACGCTTTCATCGCAATGTTACGGAAGATTTGCAGGTAAAGCATATTTTTATATAACGTTGCAAACATAATTACATTAAATCATTGCTTTCTACGATTAAGCACCTTTTGCCGCAACATATACTCTCAGAACGTGCCGGCACCGATGTGGATCAAGCTCGCATTGAGCAGGTATTCAGCACATTTGGCTACAAGATTATGTCACTGAATAATCTGGATCATATTGAAATACTGCATCATGTACGGGAAGTGGTCAAACGCTCACTGCTAAGTGATTCGCTAATCGTTTGCATATTGTCGCATGGAATTGATGGTGCGCCACAGTTTGTACTAGCTTTTTGATGTGGTCTTTTAAAATATTTTTTTTTTCATTTAGGCGCTATCTACGGTTGTAATAGCATACCGGTTAAGATAAGTGATATTGAACGCATTATAAACGCCGGCGAAACGCTGCAGAACAAACCTAAAATGCTGATCATACAAGCGTGCCAAAAAAATACGCACGACACTAATGTTGAGGTAAACACTTTAAGTCAGCATCTTTAATATTATTAATTATATTATTTTTGAAAACATTTGAAGCCTAAAACATACTTAAGTACACCACTTGCCGCCGAGGCTTATGCTGATATGTTGAAGGCCATGTCAACTGTGCCGGGCTACGAATCGATGCGTCACACTAAAGATGGCACCTGGTTCATACAGGAGCTCTGTGATGCCATTATGCAATATGCTAAACAAAAGCATATGCTGGACATACTGACAACAGTCACAAACAATGTGAGCAGTAAACGCGGTAATAAAAATGAAGCCATGGTGCCGCTAGCACAAACAACGCTACGTAAAAATTTCTTTTTGCCAAGATAAAAAGGTAAAAAATGATAAAGATTTTGTTTTTTATTATATTCTAGTTTTTTTGTTTTTCAATATTAATACAGTAAATAGATGCTAATTGTTTTTGTACGGCTTACGGCAGTCCACCGAGTCGTTTATAGTCAATCTTATCAAGTTGCACCAATGGTTTTAGTTGCTCCGCAAAAACACGCATTTCTTCACCAATTGTATCCTGACCAGTAGGTGCAACTACAGACACTTCTACGAGATAACTTTGTGAGATGGGCTCGCTACAACCGCCCATATCTTGTTGTTTTTTGACGAGCTTCGCGACGGTAATCTTCATACGACCTTTACGAAACATAAAACCTGCAAGACAAATAATTTAATTTAATACAATCTATAAATATATATATTATATATAGTTTCTTTTTTGTATCAGCTTTAAAGTTATACGATAGCCGCTGACTGCGCTACAATTTCACGGCGAGACGTTGTAGCGCGAAAAGCAGCGCACATCCCATGCAGCAAAAATTTATATATAACATTTATCTTCTTTTCTATCAAAGTGAACGATATGTTCGCCTGTCTGACCTCATGAATATCGAGAACTTTGTGGCTTTAAGTGCTTGAGTCCTTGAGCCTATCCTTTGGACTCTTTAAAGGTGTTCCACAACATTACAATCCCCCTCTAAGCTATAGCTTCCATAAAACCTAAACTTCTTTTCTGAGTTTTTGTAAAAAAAAATTTGTTAATAAAAACACTAATATTAAAACCTTTCAAGAATTGCATTCAAAAATCTCAGTAGCCACTTTAACATTTAGTAATATTCTCTAAAATATTTTTGCGAAAATTGGTGCCAGTACTTAATGAACGAAATGTTATACCGGGATATTCAATTTGGATTTAGAAATGGACATGGTATTATTTTTTTTTAATTAGTCAACACAGTCTTTAGGAAGGAAGCACTATTGTTCAGCTGTGTTTTTGGATATTCATCAGGCATTCGACAGAGATTGACATGAGGGTCTGTTATGTAAACTTATATACACCAAAGGACCATTATATGTGAATGTCAAAGATATACATATATCCAATTAAAGCTGGTATACCACAGGGAAATGTACTAGGACTAATTCTATACGTAATCTATACTGCAGATATTCCCGTAAATGACAATTTTACTGTGGCAACCTATGCTGACGACACTGCTATTCTAGCTACTGCAAACAATACTGTTGATGCTTCTTACATTCTCTAAGATCAACTGAATTTAATGCAAGATTGGTTGAACAAATGGAGTATTAAGGTGATGGCAAACAAATCTTATCACATAACGTTTATCAATAGAAGGCAGGATTCTCCTAGAGTCACAATCAATCACTTATTCCTGTTACTGACTGTGTTGACTATCTTGCAATGAAGCTAGGCCGAAGGCTGGCATATAAGCCGCATATCCAAGCTAAGGCTTAATAGCTAAAACAAAAAACCAGAAGTTTTACTGGCTGATCAAAGCAAAATCCAAACCAAGCTTAAAACAATGAAGTACTGCTTTATAAAACGATATTGAAATCTGTGTGTATGGCATTCAGTTATGGGGAACTGCAAGTACCTCCAATGTAGAGATACTGCAAAGATATCAATCAAAAACACTCTGACTGACATGTAATGCTCCTTGGTTTGTAAATAAATTCATTCAGAGAGTCTTAAATATGAACACAATTAACGATAACATAAGGAACATTAGCGTCAAATATTAAAAATATTAGAAAACCATAGCAACTCGCTGGCTATAAATCTGCTAGACAATAGCGAAGAGATTCGTAGACTCAAAAGTTTACAAATTCTATTTAATAACCACACGGATACAGATAGCAATATATCCTGTATAAAAATTTTAGCTTTATTATACTACAGGGCATCTTAAGTCGTGTATACTTTATATCTCTGGCTAACGGACAAACTATGCTCAAACAGCTAATATGTTGCAGACACTATAAAAATTACTAACCTTTCATAATATACTCAAAATCGAAACGAAATCCCAGCTCATATAGGAAATCCAGTACCGTCGATGAACATGCAACGTCCATGCAAGAGCGCACTAATGTCGGTCGACGTAACTCCACCTCCGGTTGTCCGATATAACGCATCTGGTATGGTGCTTCGCGATCCAACGAGCGACGCACACGCAAACTGAGATTTTGTCCGGGCTGGCGCATGCTAAGGCATGACTCTAAATCGTGAAATGTTTCCGGCACGCTATCGACATTATCGCAGAGTCCCTTTAAGCTAGCATATACAAAATTTAAATTATAAAGCAAAACACAAACAAACAAAATGCTTACCGGTGGATCAAATGATCAATGGCCGAATCCAGTATAGAGCCTTGCAGCAAATATTCCAAATTAGGCAATATACGACTCTGTAGCGCCTGTGTCAGCGCATCCTTGGTCGATGGTAAACCAGCGGTCATAGACATTGGATAGGCTTTTACTAATGTGACTGATTGCAGAAAATGCAATTTGGCCGGCAAGCGATGTAGGTACACAGCTGTAAATATGTATAGTGTTGTAAGTAAGAAAAAAAACTTTTTTTAGTGTTAGCTAACAAAGTACAACCATATAAATTGAGTCGTTTCAGGTCACATGTAGCTTCCAATAAACTGCAATAAAAAAAACTTTGATATTTCGGAAGTCACCTATGCACACGGCTGTTACTATCGAGAAACAGTTAATTTTTTCTTTATTAGTGTTAGAAAACATGCGAAAAAATTTATTAGTGGAATATGAAAACTTTCGCACGGAATTAGCTGAACTTTTACACTAGCACATTACAATAATTGAGAAAGCTTTATGTACGCTTTTGGGACAAAGCTATTGTAAAATGTGAAGGTAACGTTTCCTTTTTTTTTAAATTTCAGAGAGTATATCTGTATACACTGTTCTGCAGGGTCAAGTTTGTACTGTAACTAATAGCTGAAGGCATGACAGACTCCATAGGTATACACATTTTTAATTCAACGGAAGTCAATCCGTTTTACTATTTTCGTAATTTTTTTATGTGAACAAAGAAATCTGAAATTATAAGAGCTTAAGACTTCATGCTAAAAAATTTTGACAAAACAGACTTCAGGATATGCTGTAGCCCTATTTAAGCTTAAATTTCTATAGCACATATATTCCTATCTTAAACTGTATTTAGTATATTTGTAATACATTTTATATTTAGAATAAAATACACAAAATTGGTCGCAACCAAACTATCAACAATTTTTTTTTCTTACAAAATCCCTGGAATGGCGGCAGATGTGCATATGCTACCCCTTCTAGTGTTCCGAAATGAACCGAATATTCCATTAAATGTATGTAAGAAACACCAAATTTGTCATTTTGCTAAAATAAGAAGAAAAACTCAAAATGATTTTCATTCAAAAACTTCGAATGGATATGCAGGATTTTATTTATAATTTTTATAGAAAAACTCGGCATGAAGGTTAGTGTTGCATGGTAACTGCCGACTTCCCTATAAAGGGGGAGGGAGGTTAGCTTCTTTATTTGCTACAAGTAATCTGAAGAAGGAAAAGGAGAATCTAATCTTAAATTAATTATCTTTCTATCCCCTATAGACTCGAAGAATTCTGATTTTCATATAGATGAACAGACGGATATGTCTATATTGACTCTATTTTTTATGCTGATCTTTCTGCCTGTTACATACATTTGCACTAACTTAAGACACACTTTTTCCCAATGGGAACAGTGTACAAACATCAAAAAGCGTTAATTTGGATGGTTTGAAGTCGGTAAAATGTGAAACTTCCCGATTTAGAAACTTCACTCATAATAAAGCTAAAATCGGTCGTATTGTATGGCTTATAGCGTCAAATTTTTGAATCCACCGAACGTCGTAGTCATAGACTAGGCTCGAATGAATACATAAACCTAAGCATTTATGGTAATCGTCTGTATTTTCGAAAAATTCGCCTATGGTGACTTATACAGAAAATAACTCGGACTTTAGTTTTTCAGTATGTAATTGTTTGAGGTGCTGCAGAGCACCAAATATGACAATCTTGTGAATTTATGTAGCCAAGAAGAAATGAACAACATTTTCTCTGAAAAAATCATTTTCTCCATTCCACATTAGATGCTAATGACACATTTTTATGCGTTATGAAATGATTTGCAGGAACCAAAAACTCAATTTTTGTTGTGCAGTGTAATTAGTGCATTAAAATGTATACATGCAAAATTTAAAGTGTAAACAAAACACAAAAGGAGCAAAACGTATTCGTCAACTTCCTGGTCATAATTCCAAACATGCGTGTTCCAATTGCAGAAACACTTCCATGCAAATTAAATGCAAGCATATGGCCACACTATGTAACTGCTCTTTTAGAATCTCCGTGTGTGTATACGTGTGCATGAGGTTGGTTGCAGTATACCAATACAATTAAGAAAAAAAAAACAACAACAACAAAAAAAAAAACAGTGAGCGACTCCATTGTGCATCGAAGTCGAGTGAAAGTTAAACGTAAATTTATTAAAATGTCTGCTCCGCCGTTGGAGCAGTTGGAGGAGAAGATAGAAGCGGTCATCGAAAATGTGCGTCAAATGCGCATTATTGTCACCGATTTTCAGCCACAGGGGCAAACTGCGCTGAATCAGAAAATGTTAGAAAATATATGAATGCGATACATATTAAACTCTAAAGATCAAATATGTTTTTTTTTTTCTTTCGTCATTTAGTCAAAGTCTTGTTACCGGACTGCAGGAGCTTGATCGTATACGTCCACAGGTACAGGATATCTTTGTGCCAATTGATGTATTCGATTACATCGATCAGGATAAGAATCCACAACTCTATACCAGAGATTGCGTCGAGAAAGCTTTGGCCCGTAACGAGGAGATCAAGGGCAAGATTGAAGCTTTTCGAAAATTTAAAGCTTGTCTGCTGGTGGAATTGTTGAAGACTTTTCCAAATGAAATGGATCATTATCGCGCCTATCGCCCGGATCCGGATTCTGTGGATTCGGTAGATCCATCTGATTCGGTAGATCCATCTGATTCGGTTGATCCATCTGATATGATAGATCCATCTGATTCGGTAGATCCATCTGATTTGGTAGATCCATCTGATTCGGTAGATCCAACTGATTCGGTAGATCCAACTGAATAATTCATTGGTATTTGTCTAACTACAAATCAGCCAAAATAATAAATATATTATAATAAGAAGGCAGATTCAGACGGCACAAATTTCAATTCAATTCAATTTTTAACATTTTCTATTAATTTTCAATATTTAACATGATATACAAGTTCATATGTATCAGATATATAAATATGCCCGTCTGTATTGCTCCTTTTTGTGTATATTAATGGAATTCTATACTAAAGTTTTGTTGTAAAGAGTGTCTGCGGATACGCTATTATAAAATTACTAAACATCGGAAAAATTGATCTGAATTCCTTAATTAAATAATTAAGTTCTGAATTGTACTTAATTTTCCTAACATATAATATAATTTATTCAACACATAACTGCTTTTTAGTTTAATTTTATTTATTATAAATAAAGTCCGAGCTGAATCCATGATAATTTGACAATTTTAGCTAATTCAACAAACAAAAATAATATAAAAAAAAAAGAAAAAAAAAATATATGTATTGTATATCCCTGTCTGTCCAAGCGTATAATAAGTTTATTTAGAAATATTCAAGCCAAGTAAGGCATTTTCTACTTCTCAGCCCTCTATGTATCAAAACTAGAGTTGATAAAGCTATGTCCGTATGTCCGTTCACCTGTACCTCGTTTGTTTCGTATACAATAAGTTGTAATAGACTATAAGATGACTTTGCTGTTGCTCAACCCTACACAGTTTCCCAACAGATCCATCATACAGCAACGGTCTCAAAAATCCTATTTATACATTATATTAGGTTTATATTTTAAGCAGTGAAAGTGTGTATTTGATTTCAAAAATATCCTTTATAGTTTTAAGAAATTTCAAATAAGAATACTGTCTTTAAATTAAACAAAATCCAATAAATAAATAAATGTGTTTTAGATGTGCACCCTTAAAAATCTTCTTTTTTTATAAACGCAGACTGAAGGACGGACATATGTAACTGACTATATTAACCCAGTAAGTATTAAGTAATAATAGTTAGTTTAGTTTAAGTAATAATAAACAATAAAAAATTTTTTTTCATACATCCTTAAACAAAGAATAGGTTGTTGTATATTGAATAAGCTAGGCATATGGCATTATAGTTTCAACTACGATTCTCATTGGGTTTTGCAATAAACAAATTGGCTTTAACTTAAATTACGCTTTAAGTTAAACAGATTTGTTTTGCACAAATATCTGGAATTGTCTATAAATAGATATTGATTTTAGGTCAAGTTACAAACATATTTATGTGTATGTGTACATACATAACTATAAACATATATGCAATATAACATGTATATATTTGATTCAATAATATGATGAGCTACTGCCACCTACAATAATTTGCTTGCCTTATATAGGGTGTTTTTTCAAAAAATTTTTTGAAATTTATTTGGAAAAATGGTGATGAACAATTGGCATAGTAATGCCGTAACACATTTTTTATCGTTAAATAATTTTTATTATTGATGAAAAAAATTTTCGAATAATTTTCATTAAACCAACGTTATTCCGTCTCTCTCGCAGCCCTGAACAAATAAAAAATTGAAGTTTTTCAACACACTACTTAAGAGAGAGATAAAGACGCTAAAACGGCAAAAGCTTATAACAAAAATAATAAGAATTCTTTCTCTTTCTATACTTGTTGCTAATTATTTACTTTATAATTCAAAACAAACACCCATTCTACACATTTGTGCAACAGTGCAGTCAACATAATATTACTGTTCTGCTCGCACTCATGTAGTGCGCACTGCAAAAAACATCTTCTGCAAAATTATATTATATATGCTGTGCGAACTGTCATGTGCATATTTGCGAGTGGGAAGAAAGCTTCTGTTTATTGGTATACTGTAAATTATAGATATATAAACATATATATAGATATATATACAACTTTAAAATCGCTACAGCCGAAGTTTTAATACTCTACATATGCAACTAAATATTTACTGTGTTTTAATAACATGCCCAGTTGATTATTTAGAAACGTTTTACAATTAAAAAGAGTTGTTTTTTTACCAAATCTTTACTGCATATTTTATGGAAACGTCTAATGTGT
Organism: Leucophenga maculata; assembly: GCA_035044805.1. Taxonomy (NCBI): domain Eukaryota; kingdom Metazoa; phylum Arthropoda; class Insecta; order Diptera; family Drosophilidae; genus Leucophenga; species Leucophenga maculata. The sequence continues at coordinate 1,112,528 of JAWNNP010000387.1, forward strand.
TTGAAACATACAAACTTTGAGCCCTTAAGTTTAAGTTAAAGACAGCCGGACTTGGCTAGTTCGACTCATCTCGTTGAGGAGACTTTTCATATGTTTACAAACATTAATATACTCCTTAAACTAAGTGTAACAAAGTTCGACTGAAAATTAATATACTATATAAACTGTATACCCAAAAACACTTGTCAGCCATTTTTGTTTTCACTTGTTGCTATGTCAGGACCGTTAAAAGCACAAGCAACAACCTACACAAAGCAGTGCTATAAAATACATGCGCACTGTAAACTGTACAGCACTCAATCCCCATATGCATCTGCTATACATACATAACAAACAGCTGATTTACCAACACGTGCGTTGGTTCATTTAACCATATTTGGTTGTTGTTTTGGCGTCGTTGCAAATTGCAACAACATTAAACACCGGTTTCAGCGCGAGTCGTTGCTCATTTCTTTGCATTTTCAATTTGCATTCAGCATTTAGTGTGCGTGGTTGTTTATACTGTGTGTATGCCAAATTTTCATACGGTTTCAATATGGGCGGCAATAAGAATAAACGACACAATCAACAGCATAACAACAATAATAGCACTAAAAATCAAAATGCCAGTGCGAATCAAACAAAACGCGCTGCAGTGCAACAGCAGCGAAAGGAATTAAATGCACATGTGCTACGTCTACTCGAACTGGGCTACCAGAGTGCAGCCAATATTAAGGATGAATGGGAACAGTACCTTGCAATGCATGCCATATTGAAACGTGTACTCGAGCTGGAGACATTGCTGCACACTGTTGAAGGTGCGCATGTTGAAGCTGATCCCAGCAAGGATGTCAAGGATGATGCTGCAGCATTGCTAAAGTCGCGTCTCGATAAGATTGATGCGTTTACACAGTGGGCGCGGGACAATGGTATGCGCACAGATTGTTTGCGTATTGCCGTCTTTGCGGGCTATCAATTGGGTCTGCAGGTTACGCGTGATATTGCCGAAGACGAAGAGGTTTTGATTGTGCCGCGCAAGCTTATCTTTTCGGAGGAACAACTGGGGCGTGACAGTAATACACAGTGTAATTTTGGTCCCATGACCAATGTTAATCTGGCATATGCCCTCCTATTGGAGAAACTAAAGCCGCAGAGTTTCTGGAAGCCATACATCGAAATGCTACCAACGCAGTACAATACCGTTTTATACTTCAGTGTTGAGCAGATGGAGGCGCTACGTGGTTCGTCCGCTTTTGCGAATGCATTGCGGCAATGTCGAGTAATCGCGCGTCAGTATGCCTATCTGTATAAATGCGCACACTTGACGCCGGAGTTGGGACGTGTCACTATGATGGGACATAACTTTAAGGATAACTTTAGCTACGATTTGTATCGGTAAGTGACGACGAATTTGATTTTGATTTTTTTAATAATTTATCTTACCACATTACTTTTCATAGCTATATTAAAATGTACTCAATTGGTTGATGCCTGAACATCGTCAAACTAACATGAACAAGTTTAAGAGAATCTTTCATTCAGTTAGAACATAGGGCGCCGAAGAATTCTGTTCACTGTTAACGATTTCTTACTTTGTATATGATTAGACTTCATGAGAATTCTTTGGATTCGTATACGGCTCTTGTTAACCTAATCAAGATTAAATGTGGTCGACCACTTGAAGCTTACAGTGCGCGCTACTTCATGTCCATGCCCACTCCAGACCCATTTGCTTTGCTGTTTACGTATTGCGTTGGGCGTAGTGTTGTTAGGGCCAAAAGCAATATATGCGCCTTTTGATCCATGTTATTATCTGACTGTTAATTGCGTATATAGTAATTTGCTATAACTTGTGGCTACTATAAATTGCAAAAAGAATAAGTATCTTTTTTTAAAAATAAAATTTGCATACATATTTGAAATAAAGTAAAAAAATAAAATATAATAAACTGCATTTATAGGAACAATTCAACTACTTGCCCATAGCACCCATCAAATTAGCATGACGTCTGGTACCGGGTGGATAAACACAACCACGCAATGCACGCGGTTGCTTCGTAGCGCTCTCCCGTTGCTCATATTCCATTTCTATAACTGGCGGTATATTAGCATATGTGTTGGGGCTTTCAAATCGCCTAGCATCTGCTTCTCGGCGTGCCCTTTCCATAGCCACTTCATGTTCGCGCTGTGCATTTACGGCCTGGCATTCAAAATGCGTTTTTAAAAAGCCACGATTACGCTTTGCAGCTTCTGGACAAAAGCATTTATCAATGCTAGCCGACTTCCATTCCTGCTCAAACTGTGCCGGCGTCTTTGGTGCATTGGGCACATACTTGATCAGTTTAGAACCCTCAATAAACCAATACGGATGTGGCGCTAAAAAGTCTTCGCCGTCACGTGCCCAAACTTTCGCCAGTTCAGCACATACGTCCGGATCACAAACAGCCTTGTATAGGTTTTGTTCAGATTTCTGTAGTTCCTCTTTACGCACTCGTTTATTTTTTTCGATTTGTTTGTTAATTTGTTTGCGTGTTACGCGTTACTGTTCCAGTATCGCTGCACGTGGCATCTCCGGATGTACAAAGAGATACTGGATTATCTTGTTCTCAAGCTGTGCAGCATACTCGCGTAAAATCTGCCGCAAGAGGTCATCACGATACGCTAGCATTTTCGTTGATGCGGGTTGATTATCGAGCTTGAGTTGCTCCAGACGAAGTTTCTCAATGTGTTTGGCTGTAGCCTCCGCGTCTAGTTGTTGCTTGCGCCGAACCCGTTCACGCTGCTTCTGTTGCCCATTCATCTGCTTCTCCAGTACTTGCAACATATACTCCTTCATGTTTTTCCATAATAACTGTTTTTTCTCCACTTTTTTTGTGGTATGCATTTCGGCGTTTGGTGGTTTACGTCGCTCCTTTCAGAGCATCTGCTCCTCCTGTACACGTTTAATATTTTTTAATGTTTCTACACGCGAAATTTCCCGCATCTCATAGCAGCCTCCATCAGCTGTTGCTTAGGTTTATTTTCAAATAACCTTTCTTCCCTTTCGTTCATTTCGTTCACTGTGGCAATACGTGCACATATAGCCTCACCCATGCGTGCCCGCACTATGGTGGGAAACTCTTCTTCGTACGATTTTCAGTCATAGCAGCAAGCAGTGAATAAGCAGCAGATAGCAAACAAAATAGTAACAAATATGAAAGAAAGTTTCTCCTTCTGCTCTCTTATGAGTGCCAACTCTCAATTAATGGCGTATAAATATTGCTTTTGTGAAATGTCTCGTATAAACGTAATATTTTTTGAATTTCTCCGCAAAAAAAAAAAACCAAATTATTTTATGTTTCTACATTCATGTTTCCCTTTATTAAAAGAATAATTATTCACTTGTTAAAAAAAATTCGCTAAAATTATTAGAATAATTTTTTTTAAATACATTTCTTGTAGAAATCATAAACGACAAGTCCAAAATAAAATTTTATTCATATACAACATTTCGTATATTGTTTTTCAAATATTTTAGGTAAGGTTTTTTTCTTTTTGTTTTTATTTCATTAAACAATAAATAAACAAATAACAAACAATGAGATTTAATATTTCTAAAATTTCTTGAGTACTATAAAAAGTGCATAAAATCTAAAAAAATAAATAATTGTTATGTCTTACGATAATACAAACTCGTATTTTTATATAATTTTTTATACAATATTATTTTTGTTTTAATTATTCTTACTACTTCTTATTTGTGGCTTCTTCTTATGACGCCCACAATTTGGCGGAACGTTTTTATAAAAAAAAAAAATACTCCAAACTTGTTTGTTCTTCTTGGTTGCTAATCACTTTTTGGGATTTATTTTTGAAAGAAAGTTTTTTCTTCAATTTTAATAAAAATTGTGAATTTCAATTTTGTTTGTTTTTTATTGTCGTCACAAACTTTTTGCCTTTATTTTTATGTTCTTTTTTTATTTATTACTTTTTCAACTGGAGTCCACAGATCATAATTTACAGCTATTTCATTTACTCTAAAAATCCAGCTAAGGAAGGCTCTTAGCTCTCTTAACTGGTGTAACTGTTAATTGAAACAAATATTCTCTGAAAAAATGGAGCTGATATGAAACATGCCAGTTTTTAGGGTTTGGTTTTCATTTCATAAAACATTGTTTTTTTTTTTAATTTATATGTATTTTTTTTATTAAATATATATTGGGTGGTTTTTGACTCCTGTTTTTATTCTCGAAAATGCGTTGAGTAAAATTTAAAAGCCAACCATATTTGATTGGAAATTGTTTTCTTCAATGATGCACACATTTTTACTATTATGTCACTGCTACGTCAAGTACTTTTTGGACAAGTACTACATGGAGAACAATTTTTGATTAATATTCCTCCATAAAGTTCAGTAATAGAAGCTGAGGAAGTCAGTGAACAATGTTAGTGAACAATGTTCCATCGAAACTACATTGCCACATCAGCGGTGGATTTGCCGGACGGAAGATTCTTCCGACTATATAACCTTATAAGAATGGCCGAGAAGAGCGTTTCCGGCTGCGGTCGAATTTTCGTTTAAATAAACTCGGTTTTATGAACTTTTGAGAATCGCCGTGGAGAGCGTTCCTGGCCACAGTCGAATTTTCGATAAAATCAACTGGATTATATCAACTTTTGAGAGAAGAGCTATTAAAAAAATATTTTTTCCGGCCAATGACAGTTACGTCCGGCCAATGTTGCCGTACTAAATTGTCACTTTTGACCAAGGATATTGACCTCTAGTTAAAGTCATCGACCCGTTGCTAAGGGCATTGCCCTCTCCAGATGGGTAACTCCCCAGACGGAGGAATTCACCACCTGGGGCTTAATGGGTCAATAGACTTGGCCCCTTAATATGGGGGTAAATGGACTTGACCCCTTGGGAGTACAATGGACTTGACCCCTTGGGGGTACAATGGACTTGACCCATGGGAGGGTCAATGTACTTGACCTATTAAAGGGTCAACGGACTTGACCCCTGGAAGGGTCCACGGACTTGACAACTGGAAGGGTCAATGGACTTGATTCCTTGAAGGGTCAATAACTTTGACCCCTTGGGGCGTCAATGGCCTTGACTCCTTGGGTGAATACATGAAGTTGACCCCTTTGGGAGACAAAGAATTTGACCTTTTGGTGGGTCAATGTACTCGACCCGTTGGGAATTTATGTCCCATTTGGTTATATCACTGAACAAAATTTTGTTATTTAATGTATTTTATGTTAATCTTATGAATCGGACCACTATAAATGGTAACCCAGAAATACAAAAAGTCGATTAGATATACACGTCTGTCATCTGTCTGTTCGTATGAAAATCGAAAACTTGGAGGCTATAAAATATAGATCCTTCAAGTTTGATTATTTAGTTTCTCCTTAATTCTTCTTCTGTAGCTAACTAGTACTAAACCCTCTATAAAAGGTAGTATCCATAAAAACCTGCTACTACTTTTTGAGTTTTTGTATGAAAAAATTGATTTTCTTGTTACTTTAGCTTACTTTAATTCTAATAAAATGTTCTGTATAGATTCAGCTCGGACCATTAGAACTGTTAGCCCCAAGCAAATTTACCCAACTTTCTGGGTTTTTGCATGAAAAAAAATGTTTTCGTGCCAAAATATTCAATAATTTTGATCTATAGACTCCATTTAAAATTTCTACAATTTTGTTATATTTTTAATTCCATTTTTTGTTTGGTTTTTGGGGCACAAAGTAATTTATAGTGTTATTATGAAGTGTTGTAAATATCCAAAATATAACAACACAAAGGCATTCACGAAACTGGGAACATAATTAGAGCCAATATTGATGATTCTGATGGTGAACCTCAAATAGTGTTGGGGAGAGGGTGGGGGATCGGCTCTTTTTTAATGTTATTATTGTATATTTCTATAATAATTTCGTACATACCTCTAAGTTTTACCTACGATTTACTCTTTGCGGTTTTATATATAAACTGATTTCAGTGTTTGCTAAACTTTGTGCTACCGAAATAAACCAATAGATTGTTCAGTTTTTCGAACCATATTTTTTTTTTTTAGTTTTTTAACTATATTAATATTTTTTTAGTTAAGATTAAGCAGTACATATACGAATTGGTGCATTTATAAGAGTGTTTATCATATTCAGGGCATTGTAACTACGCGAGAAAACTCCGTTCTTGTTGTTGTTTCAATCTATATATGTATTCTTGTATATATGTATATATATATTGTATATATATATATAAAAAAAATTAATCTTACACTAAACTGCAACCATTAACAAACATTTTGCCACAAATTGCACATACAGCTACAACTTTAAACGTGTTGTTTATTTTTTCTTATTATTTTTTTTCTTATTTTTTTTTTCTTATTAAATCATTCGTTCGATTTGTTTATTAATTATCAAAAGACTTTCGTAACGTATCGAAGAGATATTCTTGCACTTCGGGTGAATTGGGATCCATTGTATTGAGCTTAGTCGATGAAATGTTGTGTGCGCTGTGCAGAGACAAGGCCAAGGATGTGGTTGAGCCACTGCCGCGTGTACTATTACAAGCACTGTTCAGTGTGCTTGTGTTGCCTGCTATGCCGTGTGGAAGTTTATCTGCTGCGCTTGCGGTAGTCGTTGCATTGCAATTATGATGACGTACTGCAGCCGGAAATAGCAAGGAGCTTTGACGTTGCAATTGATGCAATGGCGTTGTACATGAAACCGTTGCAATGCCAACGGAATTGCCGCCACCGCCGCCATTGTTGCTATTATTGTTGTTGTTGCAACCGCTGTTGCTGCTGCCAATAACCATTTCCTCCATATGTTGCCGCATCGATGAACGACGTGATGAGTTATTTGCGCCCAGTATTGGTAATTTATTTTTCATAGCATTATATGTCTTCATATAGTTTGTCTTACGTTGACGTTGTTGCTTCCAGCGACAGACTATAAAGATTACCATAAATGTTGCCAAGGAGGTGAGCACAATAGCAGCACTGGCCACAATCGCTGAGCGTATGCCTGCCGGCATGTTGGCATAGAAACTGTTAAATTGTTGTTGTGAAGATGTTGAGGCGGCTGCTGCTGCGGCGCCGGCACTACGTTTAAAACCATGACCGGATAGCTCTAGATCAAGTAGATCGTGTGCACGTGCTACTTCATTCTCTATGGTATCGATAACGTTAACCGCATCAGCAGCCGCAGCAGAAGCGGCGGCGGCAACAGTTGAGTACATTGAGGAGTTTCCATTGCTGCTATTATTACTATAGTCGGATTCTTCTTCATCGTCATTTGGCATAGCTTCATCGTTTAGTTCTTGTGAATTTGTATTGTCCAGCAGCAGTTTAGGTGGTGGTAGAAAGTAAGAATTTCGTTTAGCATCTCGTGTTGCGGTCGTGCCTAGTGATGCCAATGCGAGTGTTTTCCAGGAGGGAAAAAAGCTAAGAGATTTCTCTGCACGTTGTTGCTGTATTTGTTGCGTTTGTTGTTGCTTATTTCCATAAGTGGTTCCTGTAATGAAGCAAAATAGGAATCATTGGAGTGTAAAGATCTTCATTTAAGCTAATAGGCGAGTTGCCGTACTTAGAATTTTTTTTTTAGTTGGCAATTGTGTCAAAACGTTTGTGTGAAATATGCTTAAAACAAGTTTGAGCTGCGTGGCCAATATGCTCGATAGACATGCGCAACCGGTATACGCGACCGAAATGCTCTACCGACATGCTCGACCGGTATGCGCGACCAACATGCTCGACCAGTCTTCGCGACCGATATGCTCAAAACACATGCTCAACCGAAAACTTTGATTGACAAGCTGGATTGTGCGCTTAAAAGTGAGAAATAGGCGAATTACACGCGTGGTAGGCGTGACATACCCAATATTTAATTCTGTTTACCCCGGATTCAGAAGGAGCGGAATATTGTCCGAATATGCTTTGACCTTTTTAATGAACCCATCAAGTGCAATTTGAGGTCATAAATATTTCGAATAAAGGTTTTGATAGCCCAAAGTGTGTAGATTCTGCCTTATTGGCATGGACGTACTTACGGCTTGCGTGCTGAGTTGCTGCTACTGTTGCACAGGCGCCAACGGAACGAGTTGCTTGGTGTACATTGAATGTGGAATGTTTAAAAAATTTTAAGTTTTTTCTTTAGAGTTCATAAATTGATTTATTTTTATGTTTTCCAGTTTTTATTTGTACGGCTTCCGATTTGGTAGCTTTAACATGGCAACAGCAACAACAACAGCAGCGCAGGAACTGACGTACACACACACACACAAACACACACATACATACACTCCTAACTCATAACACACACACATCTACTGCTGATAGCGCTTAGCGCCACGATTGCCAATGCCACCGAAACGTGCCTGTCTACTTCTTTGTCTTTGTGTCTGTCTCAATGCCAACGCACCTTTTGCTCCAATGCTGCCCGTTGCCGCTGCAACAGCTGCGGCTGCCTCATTATCCGTCGGCTCGATATCAATGATCGAGGTGAAGTAACTGGCGCCTTGTGAATCTGTTTTGATGTCATCCGGTTTGACGCTTTTTAAGTCCATTAAGTTGAAATGTGGAAAATTCTCAAACGCTGTAACAATGTCCATATTATCGTGGAGTACGACTTTCTGCCCGGGAAAAAACCGCGAATGTTCATTCTCGACAATGGTTGCAAAATGCAATTGACTGGAGCCGCGTTTGCGATGTTCAATCAATTCTTCGAGCGTCATATTACGCTGTTCGAGTACTTTGAATAGACGATTTCCTGAACGTCGATCTTCGATGAGTTCCAGCAGATCGGTACGATCATCTACATCATCCACAAGCGGTAATGGCTGATGCTGCGTTGATGTTGGCGTACGTGTGGACAATGCTGTGTTTGTAACACTGACGCGTTCCGCGCTGGAATCATCGATGTCGTCGAAAAAGTTCTCCAAATCATCAGCATAATTGAGTTCATCGTTACTTGCGCTTGTTGTTGGCTTTGTAAACGTTACGGCTGGTGTTGGATTGGATTTGTTTTGCGTTTTAATGGCAACATGCTGCACCACATCGTCCTCGTCGCCGTTGTCCTCGCCGTGTTCATCATCGGCATTGTCAGCAGCATTTGGCGGATGCTCGGCACTTTCAACGGGTGCGGAAGCGGCAGCTTTTTCACCATCGTCATCGTCATCATCGAATGCAATAAAATTGTGTTTGATATTTGTTTGCAGCGTTTGACCATGCTGTTGTTGTTGATGAAAACGCTTACGATTGGCATCCGCAGCGACGCCGTTTGCAGCATTATTTGTTGTACGCAAACGATAGTTGCTATTGCGTCCATGCATTGTTGTTGTTGCTGCAGTACGACTGCGAATTACTGCCGGATTAAGTGTGTTTGCTGTCGAGGATGTTGTTGTTGTTGTTGTTGGCGCTGCTGTTGTTGAAGTTGTTGCTTTTGTATTGGCTTCTTTTGTTGTAGCATCATCTACACTTAATTCCGTTGCATCCGCTTCGAGTTCAGCTTGTTCAGCACTTGATGGTTCCGTTGTTGTTTCCATAGTTGTAAGAAGCATGGCTTTTATTGTTGTGCCGCCTCCGCCGCCGCTGTTGTTTTCATCCAGTTGATATAATGTTGCAGTTGTTGGTGTTACGCTGCTGCTGCTTGTTGTTGCAATCTTAAATAGCGCCGGCGGCTTTAGTGTTGAACGTAATTGTTGTCGCTTCTTGTACAAAGGCAAACGTGTGGTGGTGGTTGTGGTTGTTGTTGTTGATGTTGCGGTCGTCGTTGGACGCTTTGGTGTTGTATCCACACTACTAGCACCGCCACGCGAAGAGCTGCCAAAGAGTTTCAAACGCTGCAAGGTTGGAAATTTTAATTTATTCTTTTCGGCAGCAGCAGCAGCATGTTCCTCTTCTGCATTCGTTTGTTGTTGCTGCTGAGTGCCCAAATAATTAGCTGGTAGTCGACGCACTGCTTGTTTATTTTTGCTACTACCAGCACCGACCGTCTGCTCTCCGCTAGTCTTTAGCGCCGCGCCAGGTGCTGCTGCAGTTGTCTGCAAAGCAAGCAATGCATTCTGTTTGCCTTTGAGTAGATCATCAAGTGAAAGATTTTTCTGTTGCAATATTTCGCTGAGACTCAAACCGCCGGAATTTTTAAGTATATTCTTTAAATCAACTGGTGACTTCTGGTGTCCCGCTTCAGCATTTCCAGTTGCTGTACCACCGACACCGCCTATTGGCTCGAGCAAATCTTTTTTTGCTTGCGAATATGGACGTCGATAGGCTTTTATATTTAAACCAACGCTGGACTGTTGCTGCTGCTGTTGTTGTTGTTGCTGCTGCTGAGTTAAGTCAACATCCTGTCTGTAGCGTTGCTTCTGTTGCTCCTTTTCGAGTGCCGCCAATGGTTCACGTATGGCAACTGCTGGTTTTCGTTTACGCAAACCGCCGCCGCCGGCGTTAACTATTTCAGCGTTATGTGTAGGCGCTGCAGCCATATCATTGATAATCCCGCTGCCAATTTCGAGTTCATCGTTATCGACATGTCCACGCCAATAGTTGGCACTCGACGCTTCCTCACTGCCGAGCGTGCCTAGTTGTGGTCGGCGTTTACGTTTGCGTGTGCCAGGGCGTCTTCGTGTCACCGATTGTTGTTGTTGTTCGTTTGTGCCATACAACGGCTGCAAACTGTTGTAATAGTCCTTTGGTGTATTTTCTAACGCTGATGTGGGCTGTGGCACTTGTGCTGTGCCATGTCCATCATTCACAACAAGTGAAACGCCGGTTTTTAATAACTGCAAATAAAAAAAAAATATTTGTATATAGTTTATTGCCTTTATTAATTTTGAGAAAATATATTAAAAAGCTGTAACTTCCTTTGAGCATAAATGAGCCTGAAATGTTGCCCACAATTCATACCGCTACTAGACGCAGACTGCATCGATCATTTTCCATTTAAAGCAGGAATATACATAAGTCAAAATAAATGATACTATATACACATAATACATATATACAACAGTGCTGTGCAAAAAATTTCCAACCAAAATTAATTTTATACAAATTTTAAACTCGTAAAAATCTGTTAACTTTTCAAATAGACATACTCGTCTTAAGACTCAGAATATTAAGGGCAGCCGTCATTAATTAAGATTGCAACATGCATCCCGCCCATACATAACAGTTTGGAACATGATGTCGTGCAAGTTCGCCCCAAAACATGTTCGTGTCTGACAAAGAGCTAGTTGACCGAAATTACTGAAAAGGTTCTACGCTTGTGTTATAGTACGGATTTTAATGATATATAACACTTATACCACTTTATGATATTTTATAGCACCTCGTTATACCTTTTTATACTACTTTATACTACCTAATACTTCGTTATACCATTTTATACTACATTATACCATTTTATACCACCAAATCCAAATATTTATCTATGCATATACATATATAGCTAAGTTTTTTGAAACGCCACTGATTATTTTTAGCTGTTTTTAGCTATTTTAAGCTTTTTTAGCTATTTTATTTTAAATTAAAGTTTTCAAACGTATAATTTTACTTGGTTGCAAATGTTTTCAAGCGCACTGTACGACTATGTGTCGAACAAAATATTTTCTTTATTGAGTTGGTAAATAATATTGATTGATTTTCTTATTTCATTTCATTCAATTCGATTCCGTTCAATTCAATTTTTCATCTTTCATTTCTATGCACAACTTTTAGTGACCAACATGCTCTGGCAGCTGCTTAGAACACATCAATCATCTTGTTATTTATATTGATTTTATTGTAAGATAGACGAGTATATTTATATATATTTAATAGCTTAGCATGACTGACTGACTGCCTGACGTACGTACGGATTGACTGCCTATTCAAGGTAGACACAACATAAAAATGAGTTATCGTGCGTAAATGACCAAATGCACGAAGTGGATGCTTTAATTTTTTGTCGTAAATATTGAAAAGATTTCTAAAGAAATATCACTTATATTATATTCGCTTTTCTATTTAAAATTTCTAAAAAAAACAACTAAAACGTTAATTATGAAACGTTGCGAGAGGAGCATAGCCATTGAACGAATGTGAGTAAGAAAAAATTGTGATTCTGCATTAGTTCATAATAAAATCGATGGCTAAATTTTTGTTTCTTGGTGATTTTTTGCTTCATTTGTGTGTTTCATTTGTCTTGGCGAAGTTTTATGAAATTGCTTCACAACCAACAGTTAGTCGTTCTCTGTCAATCGATAGCAGACAGACAAAATTTTGCTATATTTACTTTTCATATCATTTCTAATCGTCTAAGTTTTTCCATTTAGCATGTTGAAATGTTGAACTGCATTGCATCCATTTGCATCTGAAGCTGCTTTTGAAGAAAATAGCGTTTGTCAACACTAATTACCAAAATGGCCAAAGTTGCATTTAAAGCAAAAAGTAATTCAAATTCAAAATGGAAAGAAAAAAATAGAAAGAAGAAAATTTTAGCTTCGATGGTAACGAAGTTTTAATATGCTTCAGACACATGACATAAGATATCGGACATTACCTTTCACTAGCCACTTCGCTGGCGATGTTGGACTAGAGATTTCGTTAGTTGAAACGTGTACTTCACTAGCACGGGACTGTTTAGCTACTTTACTAAGAAAATACTTAAAAAAAAACTTCTTCTCAGCATTGCCATGGGCATAGTAACTTGCTCATACATTAATAGCGCTGAGCAAACTGGAGAGCTATCTGCACTATCAACAAACAAAAGTGACCAAATTATTTAAAGCGTTTCCATTCCTTCTAGCTTATACTATATGATGTAATAATCAATTGGGCATGTATTATCTTTCGTTAGTTAGATTTTTGAACACTGCATTATTACCGTTAAGAAGGTAGCGTATGAAAAAAACTAAATACAAAATAAAATTGCGTACAGCTGAAGTCCAAGTGAAAACTTAAACATAGTTTTGTCACTGTGAACTGTTTCCTTTTCCTCACTTGCTCTTCAGCTCCTTCTCTTTCATACTTTTAACATTTATGCACTTATAACAAATTTGCATCTATTTTGAACAATTTCTTCTCGGCTTCTTCAATTTTCTTACCATCATTTTTATGTGATTTTTTGTCGAAGAAGAACTTTATCCTTGTACAAAATGTTAAAATCATTTGTGTGTGTGGGCTGGGTTTTTTTTTTGTTAGTTTCTGCTAAAATTTCTTTTGCTTCATTTTGTGTAGGGTATATTAGAATTAGATGATGCTGAGGCAGATCGCATAAAGTATATATGTATGTGATGTACATATGTATATGTATATAGTAGGTGGTACCCACGACTTCGTCTGCGTAGAATTATAGAATTATTACTTCGAGTAGCCTGTGTGGGTTAAGTTGTGTGGGATATCACCCCCTCCGACTTGGACCAAAATATTTGGGGTTCTTCACACAAACTCATTATTATGTATACCAAATTTCATCGCTGTATCTCAGAAGAAGGCAAAACTATGTTTTATCGTTTATATGACATGGTCGTAGTTGCTCCTTATAGCATCAGTTATCAAGCAGTGAAGTCATGTAAAAATCGTTTCAGCAGTTTCGAAGAATAACCGGATGGAAAATTCCAGACAAACTTTAGAAATTGGAATTTTGGTATATTAGCTTTAAACTCAGAATGTGTTAATGATAATATAGGCCTGCTAAGTTGGAATGGTGTCTCCATTTATGCCTATAACTGGAACTATTTAGATCCCATGTGGCATTCCACAGTTTTCCATTCTCGTCCGTTTAGTAGAAAATTTTTACGCCATAAGATCCAAGTCTCAGCTCCAGTACTGATGCATTTCTTAACACTAATAAAATATTTCATTAAGGTCTAAAAAGGACCACTCGAAGGGGTAGTTCCTTAACAAAGCAAATTTAAGCTTTAATGGTTGAAAAGAGTGATTCCAAGTCGAGCACACTCATACTTTTTTTTTTGTTATTTTTTAGTTTCTGTTAAAATTTCTTTAGCTACTTTTTTCTCCTTCTTTTTGTTTGTCAACCCAACTGACAATGTCCTTAACTTTATTTTTTTGTTTTAAGTATTTACTTTAAGTGCGTAGTATAGTATACTAATTTTCGTAGAAAGTTTGTCAAGAAATCGAAGCTGCCTTCAAACTCATATTTTCCTGAACAAATGAACCGACTTTAGTTAGCCCAGTTCGACTGTTTGCTCCTGTCCTTAGCTAAGTATGTATTCGCTTTTTTCTTCCTTTTTTTTAAGTTTTCTCAGTTCAAATTAAAGCAACCAAAAGTGTTTTTTTTTTCTTTTTGTTAATATGCTAACTTTTGCATAATATTTGGCAGCGTATTAAGGCTTATGTTAAGCCGAAGTTATTCTATTTTTTCTTTTAGTTTTATTTCAAAATGTTTCTCGAGTTCTTCTTTTCATTTCATTTCATATCATCTCAACCTGTGTTCGACAACTGTTCAACACTGATTAGAACTTTACCGTTGCATTGTATTGTATTGAAAGGATTTTGTATCAATTTGAAAGGATTTTATTGTTTTATTGTTTTTTATTTTCTTACTCTTGGCTTAAGGTTCTTTTAATGTAATGAGTTTTAGTAGAAGGGTAGAGAGTTTGCCATTTAGACATGTGGTACTTTGTTATCGAATTAAATATGCATTTTTTGAAAATGATATCGGCATGCGATTTCCATGCGATTTGTTTTTTAAGTTGTCAGTGGCTATTTCACATGAGATAATGATCTCCATCACTGCAAGTAGCTATCTGTTAGTGCTAGACTTCGTGACATATGTTTTGGAGTTTAAAAACTTCATAGTCTGGGCACCATTGTCATATAGGATGAGTCAAGATACAATGATTATAGAGGGCTAATAAATATGGTCAAGTATTTTGACATACCATTCCAAATAGCATCGTGGAGTTAACAAATAGTTTCGAATGCGAAAAATTCATAAATAAAGAGAAAAGGGGTGAGTGCCACTCGTTCCAGTATAATCATTAGTGAGCTGTTCAAAGTTCAGAGTACGGGTGAATGGCGTTCCAGAATTAGCGATCTGCAGAAAAATACTGCTTTCGTTCGGGCATTCACTGAGATAACCATTTTGCGTGAATTTGATAATTAAAAATGGTCCAGATCGTACCACTAAGAGGCATCCCTAGTAAAAAAAAAAGTTAATAGTGAACGTTTTTTCGCATTTTACCGATTTATTGTGCAAAAAATGTTATAAACATTTTATTCAAATTAAAGTCCATCACAAACCACAGTACTTTTCCATCTTTCTGGAAAGTTTCGGATACCACCTCGGAAGAATGATCCGTCTTTTCAGACTATCCAATCATTGACCCATCTTTTGTTTTATTCAAATGAAATGAACTTCTGCTAGGACAGGCAATATGTTATCGAATGGAACAAGCAGTACTCGGCGGGTGGATTAGAACTACCCCTTTAATATTCGGTTTTGCAAAGGATATTGACGGCATGTCTTTTTGCGCTTGGGTTGGAGAAAAAATGACACTTGTGGCTCCCAGTTTCCTTGCTTTTGAATCAATCCCATGGCTTTTGAGCGTTTTCAGACTATCGATTCATCCACTTCCAATGAATATGAAACCTTCTGAAGCGTTTGGCGTTGGTCATAGAACCATGATTCCAATTCTTCGTCTTCAAACTTGTCTTACTGTCTTCTAGCTTAAAGTAGCCACTTTTAAAGCACCAAACCGACTCCGACACGATTGTTATGTTAGAAAGTTCTCGCAGTAAAATTCCACTATTATTAAGATTCGTTGACCCTCGGCTGCACTTTTCTTCATAATCAAATAATAAAGAAGAACTTCTCGCCAACTCCCTGAACTCCCCAAAACTTGTGTCTCCGTGGCTTTTCAATTCAATATTATTAATTTCGCGCTACACGCTATGCTAAAAATTCACAGCTGTGATACATTGATATTATTTTATTGCAATCTTCATTTTTGTATCACGTTAAGTCCTTGTATGACCATCTAAACTATCGAAATTAACTCCGAGCAGCTTAAAACCCATCCCATCTAAAAGCTTTACATACTTTTTTTTTGTGGTACATCCTTAAGTGGTGAGCGTTTAAAATTTTTAAGAGCAGACATCATCAAAGGGTGTTAAAAAAATTTGCTTCAGTGTGAGTGGCAAATACCTTAACACAATAAACTGTGCAAACAAACTGAACGAACGCAATGTAATGCAAAAAACGAAAAAGAAGAAATATACACGTACGAGCAACGGAAAAGCAAATAACAATTCGTAGTGTTGAAAAAATCGCATGGACCGAAGTCCAGAGACCCGAGGCACAAATAACATGGTCTATCATGGATAAGAGGAAAAAAAAAAAATGAAATTAAACCGAAATGTAAACTGCGCCAAAGACGAAGCATTTATACGCTACACCAATTAAAAAAAAAATGTCAAAAATATTGTCAAAGTGTGCGACTATATTATACCCTAAATAAAAATCATAAAGAATGATATATCCAAAAAAAATATGAAGGAGATTTACTATAATTGATTTAAAAATTTCGTGGTAGTATTTGTATGTGCAAATTTTCTGCTATTTCACTGGCATTGTATAAATTGTAAGCGTTCGAAAATGTCGAAATTTAGACGAAATTTTTGTGCCACTTAAAGAGGTGTTTTTAATTTGATCGTCATATTATCTCAGAGGGGGGAAAAATAAAGTAAGAGGTGCGATGGTGTGGCAGCTGCAAATTAAAATTTTTCAATACATATTGAAAGCGGATTTACCATACTTTTATAACATTTTCGAAACTGTGCTTTTTTCTCTGAAATTGACTTCAGGTAAAAGTGGAGTGCATAAAGAGCCCTAGGAGTTGAAAGAAGTCATCCTTTACATATGTACATCAAATTACAATTCGGCAAACCTACCCGATTCTATCGGGTATTATATGATGATGAACGGAAAATAATATATAAGGCACAATGACAAATCGACAGTCACGCTTGGTGAGCATTCTTTTTTTTTTTTTTTTTACAAACAATATAAAAAAATGAATAAATCTTCATTCCACACTAAATGTGTAGGGTATATAGTATGTTGACAACAAATGTCAGACTATGTGTACTGCCTGTGTATGGTGTTTATGTGTTGACCGAGCATTTGTTGTTGACAGGTTAGACGGACACACATGCGTACATACGAGAGCATATGGAACTGCTGTGGAAAGACCGACCGACCGTGCGATTACTTGGTACCATACAAGTTCTTACGTTTGTCAGTCATTTGAACGCCACATTGCTGCCAACATATATACAATGTATGTAGCCATGTATGTATATAATCTTTGACGGTTTATATTTGCTACTCCATTGGCCGTTTGTACGCTTCATATAACATGTGTCGTCTGAGTTGAGTTCGGAGAAGCTTGCCGCTGGCGTTTAATACTAAATGCACATGCAGGCATATACACGTACGTACTGTCAAATCACACCTAAAGTTGTCAGCCTGGAGTGCAATCGACTGCAACTTTGTGCCATCAGCCAGCAGGCAGACAGACGGACGGACGGACGGACAGACGTGCACTCAAATGAACAATCATCGCAGCATCGTTGTCATCATCATGCCCACATGTGATTGATTTAATATAAACTACATGCTACATATATGCGAAGGATATATCCTGTGCCATCGCATGTGTATTCAATCAAAAGAGAGAAGGAAAAAAAGAAAAAGTGGGAAAAAAAGGAAACTAAAAGCGAAGCATCTATTTTCCATTTCATCAGCAATTTTTCGCGCTTGTTTTATTTCCTTTTGAAATTCTCTTCATTAATTTTTATTCACACTGTTTCCCTTGTTTTACCAGGGTATTCGCTTACATTGAGTAAGTTTTAATCACAATTTTTTTAAAGTGTTAAAAATTGTTGATGGTATGGATTTAACCATGAAGTGGAAATTGATACACGAAAAGTTTTTCAACTTAATAACGATGTATTCGATTGTTGAACATTTTTATTCCATTACAAACACACATGCGAAAGAATTCGAATTGTGACAGAAATTTTCTGCTTCCTTGATAAAGACCGAAGCGTTTCTTAAAAAAGTCAATCGTGTTCAGTTTAGGTTTGGCTAGACTCTAATTTCGTATCTTTTTCTGTTGAAGTAGCCGAGGTTGCTTAATTTGTCGAAGCTCATGATACCGTGTCCAGTACTGAATTGAAGCCAGCCTGATTACTTGCTACGCTTCTGTGATGGATGCATGTCTCTGACATGCTTAACATGCTTCTCAGCAGTCTTCTGGTCAGCAAATGGTCATTGCTGCACTCCAGGAATGGCCATCAGCCTTGCGATGATTCGAAATATGGCCATGGAAGTTCAAAACGTTGCTTGCTGTTGGCCATGCACTTTAAACGATGAAAATCAATCGACTTCCGTTGATCAGCAATCTTGGTGGTCTCCTGGCGAATCGAAAGTTACCCTTTAGGTGGTTTTTCATCGGCATTATTTTCCCTCTATAAAGACGCACGTTGCTTTTCGAAACTTCTTTGGCTTCTGACAACATCTTAGCCGCTTTCTCTGAAATAAGTATTTTCTAAGAGTCGCCATCAATTATAGCTCTCAGCATTTCATATTCTCCTTTGGAATTTTTGCCCTGAATTTTTTTTAATGGAGTTGCTAGAGACACATCTTTTTTAACATCTTCTTGCAGCATATTATAATGACTTTTTGCGTCTTGCACGTCGTTCTTTTTCCTTCATTATCGATTTTAATAAAATATCGTTTTCCCAATTTAAAAAAAAAAAAAAAAAAAAAAAAAAGTTTCCAGTATTCAAAATTAATATGCGTTCGGTTTTAAATTTGTTTCATTCTGTTTCGCTTTATAGCTGTGTATATCTTCATTCTTCTTATTATAACTTTCTGCACTTATGAAAATACAATTTCAATATTAGCGATGCTTCAGCATATTTTTTTCCTTCTGTTTCTGTATACAAAGTACAGATGTAAACCTTCTCCCCGTTCGACAAGTAATGAAAAGGAACCACAAACTAACCACAACTACAACTTGTTGTATAAGGAGCGCTTCAAGAAATGATGGAATCCAAAATGATGATGCTGATGATAATGATGATGATGATGTTGTTAAGAGTTGATGTGGCTGCTGTCGTTGTTGGCTGTTGCCATAACAAACCATATTCAGCCAACAAGTAAGACCAAACCAATGCGTTCAACTTGAAATTTTCTTTGTGTACCCTTCGCAATGCCAATGTTTGTAATGTAAATGAGGTATATTCTATTTGTTAATTAAGGCAAAATGTCGGAATAAAAATAAATCATTTGAAAATTATTCACAGTTAGACAGCATACAGTATTGTTAGTTCATTCAAATCGATCGAATATTTTGCCCCTAAAAAGCTTTAAATAAGTTAAATTTAATAGTGTCGATATACGTTTTGTCTATCTCTTTCGGGTTCTAATTCTTTGCTTTGCGTCGATAGAGCAGTAAAAAAGGGCAAAAAAATGTATAAGAAAAATGAAAAGAAAAACAAAATATTTTCAAACGAAATAAATAAATAGAGACATAAAATAATTTTAGTATTCATTAAATAAAAATCGAACAGAAAAGCTGCTAAACACATTTCATTTATCGTGACGCTTGAAACTTTTCAGTATCTTTGCTAAAAGAAAAATTTCATTTAAAAACTGCGCTTTTTCGTGACAATATTTCATTATGTTTGATACTTTTCGATATTCTGGCGAAACATTTTTATTCACTTCAAATGTTTCGGACAATTATTCACTTCAAAAACCTTTCACTATTTCGTGATGCATTCGTTTTTTACTGACGTCTAAAGTTTTACCGTTATCCTCGCTAGAAAATGTTTTCTTCTTCAAAAACTTAATTTAAATTTTTTTTTTAATCCTGCCTATGAAAAAATTTCACTTCAAAAGCCTTTCTCACTCGAAAAATGTGTATTTATTGTGAAAGAATGAAACCTTTATATTTTTCCGAAGTTTTATCGAACACTTTCTCAGACGAAATAAGTGGAAATCAGCAGCAGCAATGTCTGCTGAATTCGCTGGGTGATGTACAACTTCCTATTTGAAGGTTTCTAAATATGTTTTGTCCGGCGTGGTAGCTTGTAGATGAATATTATCATGCATTTTATTCTCAAAATTTTCAAACCCAACAACGTTTCTCACTTAAGACAGGTTCACAATATCCTTTTACAAATAATTGCTCCAAATTGAAGAAGTAAAGCAAAGGCTCCTGCAATTTACGTTAATATGGCTGCTTGCGCGATATTTCGTCAAACGTCGGCAACTTATTTGTAGACCCTCTAGTGTCAGATCAAGTATATATATACACTATTTAAAAGTTTTACATATACTCTATAATGGGTTAATCTTGTATAAACGAATTTTTTATACAATTTGTTCATATTACTAAACATATATGCACTCTTCTTCTCTCCATTATAGCTGGGCAGTGTCCACCGTTATGACACGCGAGAATCTCATACCTCGCGAACATCCGCTGCCAACAAACTCGTCGGATGATATAAATGGCATACAGCAGACAACAATGGCCGCATTAATACCATTCTGGGATATGGCCAATCATAAAACTGGACACATTACATCGTACTATAATGCGGGTACACGCGAAATGCAGTGTGCTACACAAGAAACGCTCAAAGAGGGTGAACAATTCTTTATCTACTATGGCGATCGCACCAATGCTGATCTACTGGTGCATAATGGGTGAGCATAGTTTGTCCGTTTGTCAGTATTAAGTATATATAAATTTTTTTCTCTACTAGCTTCATCGATGCTGCCAATGTCAAGGATCATGTCAGCATTAAGCTCGGACTGAGCACCTCTGATGTATTGTTTGAGCAGCGTGCTACGCTGTTGCAGCGTTTGCAGATAGCGCGTAGCGCCGATTTCGATGTCTTGCCAGCCCCGGCGTATATCTCCGGCAAGCTTTTGGCATTTGTACGCGTCTTCAATATGAGCGCTGAGCAATTGGCACACTGGACAGAAAATGCAGCGGAACGTGCAGCAGATTTGCTACACATCGATTGTGCTTTGGAGACGCATCATGAATCGAAAACCTGGCAATATTTGCAAACGCGTCTTATGCTGTTGTTGCGTGTCTTTCCAACGACCTTGGAAGAGGATGAACAGCGATTGGCAGCGCATAAAAATGAAACGGAAACAACGGCGGAATCGCTTGGCGAAATTGAAGCAATGGTGCTGGAGTATCGTATATTAGAAAAACGTATACTTGCTGCTGCACTCGAGAATGCCAAGGAACGTAGCAAAGCATAAATAAGTCAAAGAATTCTACTACAAAATAAACGAACAAAACGAACGAACGAAACAGCATCACATACATCAAGCAGGGATATATGGACAAAGACAATTAATTGATTTGCCATTTAAAAGTAGAAACGTGATTATTAATAAATACCAACAACACCAATCCAACCAAGTATCCAAACAACAAACTATCCGTGGAGTGTATGCTACGCAGGCATTACAAAACGTCATCAAACATAACCAAATTCATTAGTGGAGTCCGCCTCCGTAAGCGGCTTTAAAGCAAACCATGGCCATTTTAACATTTTGGCCATTTTGTGCACTTTTTTTAAAATAATTTTTAGTTTTTGTTTGTTTTTCATAAGCTTTTAATTAACTTCACTCGTTTTTATATACGTCACACATTATTTGTAATAAGTATTTTAGTTTTGTCAGTGAGTTTGCAACGATATAAGGTTAGGGCGTTAGAGAACATTTCAAGCATATATTGGTTTGCTGGAGAAATCTCAGCAAGCCGCTTTTAATTAATTGATGAGTGCTTTGGCGCCGCCACTTTGATTGTTGTATGGGCTTGCACCTTTCAACTGCGCCATGTTTGTTTTTTTTTTTTTTTTTAATTTTCTGTAGTTTTAATAGGCAGTCATTTAGCGCTTCAAAACTTATCGATTTTTTTTTTTGAGTACATATCTTTTATTCAGATTGCTGTCAGCATGCATCAATTATTAAATAAGCCTTGAAAATGATTTTTTTGTGCCATAAGGCAATATATAACTCAAAAAAAAAATCAAATCATATACCCATTTTTTGATTTTTTTTTTAGAGCAATAGATATTTGAAAACTCCAAATTGAATTAAATGTAGAGCAAAACATCGCCTTTATGCAATGCAGTATAGAATAGTTGTTAAGCGAACTGTTTGGTATACGTTTTGATATAAGTTTCATGATCAACAAATTACTTCTATATATATACTTAGTACCAATTAGTCGTGAACTTTATTTGCATGCTCAATGTCAAAAATTTGCTCACCAGCTCCACAACACCCCAACCAAAATGTTTAAACCAAATATGTTTTGTAAAGATGAAGATGAAGTATAACACATCCTATTTCAACAGTTCAGTTCGGACTAATTTCGATACATGTGTGAAGATTATTTAAGCTTAAAGTTTTAACTTGTTTTGCATATAATTTATTTTTATTTATAAGAATTTTTTTTAACATTTAAATTGTAGAAGTTGCGTTTGAAATAATTAAGTTATATTTTTTTTAAACTAATAAAATGAAAAAGAAAAAAATATTTGGGAAGAAGGGTAATAAAATCAAATCAATCCTCGTTAAACACAAAATTTTCAGAAGCATATTACGTACTCAACTTCTTTTTGCTGTTGAACTCAATAACGGTAGACATAATAACTGCGAACATTAGCCATAGAATCGACAGTCTTGGCATGTAATAAGCTGCCACAACGTCGAACTATCTGTTTTATATCGATTTCCTAGATACATGGATGAAGATGCGCTTCGGTCGCTACAATGGTGTCTTCAATTTATTTGATTAGAGTCATCTCTCTCTGACTGCTATTTCAGAGTTCACAACTTTTTTCGCTCGGCATCCCACACATGGATGGAACAAGTATTGCCACTTTTGATGATTATATCGCAATACGAACCTGGACCATGCGACGAGCCATACCCCAGCATAGCAGAATTGTTTACCCTGCTAAATAGGAGCATTAATGAGTTTCTGCTCAAAATATTTAGCACTCAATTTGCATGCAACTGTCAGCTGACAAAGAGAAATTTGGTTTTCAGTTCCATAAATGCCGGGTGCAAGTGTCATTGCATTTGAGTTTGATAAACTCCTAAATAAAGGATGTTGTACACGTATTAGAAGAAGAAGCAGTAGCAAAAGTAGAAGAAGGTTAGCGCACTGCTGGAGAGCTGTGCTTAATGCACTTTACATGTAATCATCTTCATATGATGATGGTCTGTTACTTCTGTCTACCCGTATGCATATATAGCTTCTATTTCTGGTTAACATATGAATATATTTCTGCGCACAGCATTCAAATGCAAATCGAAGCGGTTAACGAGCAGCACCGCAGACACAACCTGCAATAATAATGCGAGCGAATGTTCGAGTTGGAGTCGCAGCAGGAGCTGGAGATGCGCGCTGAAGTCGTCGACACGTTCAAATTCAAATGAGGCGCATGTTCGCATTATTAAAAATGCCAGTTGCCATTATGATGATGACGACGATGATGATGATGACGGCGTTGCACTCTAGCAGTTGTGTAGTATGTTGGTACCTGCACGAACGGAACAGGAAGTCAAGCGCGACAGCAGCTTCAGCCGCCTTAAGTGCATAAAATAGCTATTCAAGTGTCAAATCAAGTGTCAAATCGAAGTTGATTATAATTTTCTTGTTGCACTTCACATATATTATGAAAAATATATTTCGTATTTTTCGGTTAGTTCGGGAACTGGCTGGAGTCAGCAACAAACAGTTTTACATAATAAAACAGTCTGAGAAGGATAAGCAGGAGATGGCTCGCTTTCTACTTTCCAATAATGCAAGCTAATAAACCAGACTACTTGCAGCAATGCAACCCCGGGAGAGCAAACTGGAAATAAGTCAGTGAAAATTGGACGGAAGATAATTGGTTAATCCTTATCTTAAAAATTTTTCGGTATCGATGAAATATTTACAGAAAGACCCAGATCTTTTAATAGGCCAATGCTGAACATGTTAAGTATAACCATGTGCTGAAGGAATGTGAAGATAGCTTCGATTTCGAAGGCAGATAAGAACGACCCCTTCTAAATCCTTCAGCCCAATAAGCCTTAAGGAGGTCAAATAACTGGGAGTAATGTTTGATGAAAGTACCAAGTGAAAGATTCGGGTAGAGCAAACAAGAAAACAGACGACTTGGCGAAAAGAGCAGCGGCATCTCCCATTCTGCGGCTTCGTAGCAGGTACAATGAGAATTTTTCTGCCAGAAGTGTGAAGGCATAAGACATAAATCAATTGCTAAGCCAAAAAAAAACGAACAAAAATTTGCAACGGACTCAAGAAGGTCGATCAAAGAATGGTTTCATGTTTTCGAATTGGATATTGCAGACTTAGAAAACATTTACTTATGCCAGTGCCCGTACAAACAGAACATGTCAGGCTCGATCTTCCAAAAGGAAGAGATGCTGCTCTGCTAACTAGCAACAACAACGTCAGCCTGAAGATCAAGATCTATAAGACGTTACAGCAAGTATGGGTTCCATGGGGAGTTCAAACTTGATTGGTAGATGGTTTTTTCTAGATGAAAGTTCCAAAAAATTTTTTTGTGCTTTTTAATTTTTGAAAATTTGTTAATGCTTCCCGTCACACTGTGCGCCATAAACTGTTGACAATTTTTCGCAACAATGAATGCTGCATGTTGCTATGTGTGTCCGTCCGCCCATCCATGTGTCCGTCCATGTATGCCTGTGTATATTTTGTATGAAAGTGTGCGGTAAACAGGAAATCGATCTCATCACTTATGCAAAATGTGGCGCAGTTAGCAGCGTGCAAATGTATGTATGTATATACACACACACACACACACACACATACATACGACTTTCGGCCTGACAGCAATACTGCAATACTTTCGTATATGTATCAAAGTCGACAGTTTACTCAGGCATTCCCGAAATAAAACAAAAAAAAAAAAAAAATGAAATGAATAAATAAAATATACAAAAAAAAAAAAAATATATGCCAAACCTAAAGAAAGGCAAAAGCAACGAAAAATTGCTATAAAAGACTACTCGCTCGCATCCCGACGTCTTCAGCTCCTTCAGCGCTGCTGTTCAATAGTTCAAAGCGAAAAATGTTGCAGCTGCTGTCAGTTTCGATGGCAGGCCATGCCAGCCGAACCGAACCATACCGTACCGATCCGAACCATACCGTAACGGAACGTTGGAACATTGCAATGCCATTTCAGTTGCAGTCAACAATAACTTTTGCCAGCAGCTGCTCAACTTTTCTACCAGCCGCTGTTACTGCTGCCGCTTCTGATGCTGCTGCTGCAAGGACTTTTCGTCGATGAGTTTTTCGTACTTTCCAAAATTGTATGCAAGATTTATTAAGATTTAAAAGCTTTTATATGTGTCGCTGTCAATTGTCGCCGCTGCTAGTACTGCTCCTTGTATTGCTCCTTCATTTGAAGTTTATGCAATGACAGTCATATACAGCCGCACTCACACATACACACACACACGCACAAAGCGCTATTTATATACATACCTCAAAATAAATTTTTGGGTATTACAAATTTATGTAGGTCGCTCGTGAATATGTTTAATTAACATAAACTCTTTTATTTATTTATTTATTTATGTGCTTGAATAAGTGGTTTTCTATTATTTCGGAAGTTAACCCATTTAGGCTATCTAATTAAATCCGAACAATGTCCCACATATTTCTATACCAAAAATCATAGAAATTGGTTGAGAGGTTTTCGGTTTACTAGGCTTGCGGATCATCGTGTTTATTTCAAAGTTCCATATTGGCGGGAAGTTTTACAGCCTTGATTTGAGCGGCCATCTGCTTGTCAAACTAGTGCCAAAGCTTGATGCGGCGGTGTAGCCAAGAAGGCTTCTGTTGCGCTGATGTCACCTGAGGCAATCAGGTTGTATAGCTTGAAATGTTCTGCGGACATTTTCTACTCGATACTGGCTGCCTACTGTATCTTAAAGCACATTTCTCTTTTTCCAAAATATATACAGGCTACAATATATAATCGAATACCTCGATTTTCCGCTCTGCCTTGTTATTACTTTATTTCAATTAATAAATGCTTTAAATAATTTGAAACGTCACTTTTCGAGCAGGACATGGCGTATACGCGATTTCTGATATTTGCATATCGCTCATACGCTACATTGCAGCGGTTGTTTACATATGTGTCTGTGTGTGTGTGTCTGTGTATCTGTGTGTTTGTTTGTATACATTTACATACAACGCCGCCCGTCGTATGTGTTCATTTTCATGTTTACACTCGAGTTCCATAAGGCGTAAACATTTATTTCGCATTCAAAGTGGAATCCTCGCCACTGCACTGCACTGCACCGTGCTGCATTTACTTGTCTATCGTTCTTGTTGCACGGGAATTGTATACTTCATGTTTGGTCTCCATCATGCTTTGCCGAATTTGCTCTGCGTTAAGCGATTTATTAAATATTTCTCGTCTATAAAGTCGAATCAGTTAAAGTATGGCAAGAATTTGATACGACTTCAATTTGATGAGCAATAAAAAAATGTAGCAAATTCAGCATTTTTAATTTCGTCCTCTTAAATCGTTAAATAAATATTAATAAAGTCGAATGCTTATCCAACTGAAGGTTTAGTTCTGCTTAACTTAATCCTTGGCTACTCGTTCAGTGTAGTTTTTTGGTTCGGAATAACTCAGATGCCACAAAAATGCTGCGGAAACCTCTCTTGGAATCAAAAGCGGTGGGGCGGTTTTTCCCCACCCTGACAACGCTTTGTGTGTGTGAAGCGTCATCATGCAAAGACGAACAATCTTCGGAGAACTTCGTTCGTATTGGCTTTATATTCGACAAATAGATGGTGTGTGTATTTGTGAAATGCAAGGATCTTCTCCAGGTTTTGTTGTAATGTGAATATTTGATCACTGGTTGACTTTTTGGTCTGAAGCCACACTGATATTGTGTCCCATCAGCGAATCCGTCTATGGCTTCAGCCTATTACACAGTACGCGCGACAGAATCTTATATCCGATGGAAAGTTGGCGCAAACAAACGGGTTTCCTTTTTGCAAAATAGGACAGAGAAAACGTAGATTTCAATCATAGGAAATGCTTTCATCGGACCATACCGGTCGATTGCTGTTTTGTTTCCGGTTCATAGGCATATATCCATGTTTCATTACCTGTGACGATCTTATAAGCTGGTGGAACTAATGTTAAGGGATGCCTCTATCTTACGGTATCACGATCACATGACGAATTCGCATTATCAGTTAACACAGATCATGGATGTGTAGTGGCCAACAACCGAGGCTGACAAAGCTTCGTTGCGTGTTGGGTCGTGCGACGAGTCTAAAGCGAGTCGATTTTGGGACCACATTATCGCCGCAAGTCCAACACGCTCAATGCGTGCCTTCCGTCAATCAAACCATTATTAATTTAGTTTAATCAGCCATATAGCCTTGCGATTGTTAATATGTTGCAATCTGTTGCTGCTTACTACCATGTTCCGACCAGCAGCGATCGATTAGCCTCTCTCCATTATTGGAGTTAGTGTCGTGAAGGCAAAATTTTCCGATGGTTGGGCCAAAGATTTCTTCCCACTCAATTTTGGCACGATTTTGACGTCGTCTTTACCACAATTTTCGCCGTGTGTTACAAAGTTTACAACAAAATTAATATACTATATAAAAAGCGCATAAAAAAAAGAAAAAAAAAATATTACACCAGCAAAACGTCAAAAAGAAAAAGCCAACTTGCAGCAAATATTTTCCATGTGGCAAACAAACAAAAACAAAAAACAAGCCACAACACGAAGTGTAAGTTTCGCACAGCAAAAATGTCCTGCAGGCATTCAGAAAAGTAAGGAAAACTATTGAGAAACAAAATATTTTCGCAAGCAGTTCATTATTTTTTTTTTTTGTTGTCTTCCAATTAAAGTAAATTTTGTGTAAGTATAAACTATAAATTTATCGAGCGAAAATGGAAATAAAAGAGAAAAACATCTCCACGTCGTAGGTTGACTACAAAATAAAGTCTGTACTAAAAGTATCAACCGTAATTGTGAAACTATAACGAGGGTTATTTTCTATATTTAGTGGTCTGCTGAAGAACAAAAGTCTTTCGAAATAAGTTTGAATGAACTCAAAATGTTCATATATATATCATATATATGGGAAGGGTTCTCAACATGCATCACCATCTGCTCAAGTCAAAAGTTTTGGAGAAGCGTTCTATGTACAGATAAATGCTCCTTTGTGTACAACTCATCGAAACAAACAAATGAGGTACATTGTGTCATTTTGTAGGCATGCATTGCATACAATGGGCTGGGGGACTTGGTGCTCAATGCCGGCTCGATAAAACACGGTTCATACTTTAGTACTACGATAATGCATTACCTTCCAAGAACAAGCAAATATTTTAGGGGTGTCTATGGACTGGCCGGACGCCTTCAAAAAGTTATTAAAACCAAATGGATCTATACATATTATTGTATTATCTCCCAATCACATTTCCTCATTTTTAGTGGCAAGGAGAAAGGAACATGAAAACTGTGCGCTTGAAGATGTCGTTTGGAGGTTATGCAATAGAATGCGAAGGCATTGAAAAACCTTCTTTATAGAGGTTGAAGATTTCCAATTCGATATTTCAATAAAATTTGGAAAAAGGTGTTCTCAATATCTACAAAATGTTTTTCCCCTTTTTCATTTTCCTCTGCTTTTTCTTTATATGTAAGAAAGAAATAAATACAAAGTATTGCAAAAGAATTAATTTCGCAGGATCTCACCAGGTCTTAACCATCTTCATAGATCTTATTTTTCCTATTTCAAGCTGCAACATTAGTTTCAATTGCTCGACTAGTTATAGACGTCAAAAAAGACTATAAATTGTACGCATTTGCAACATTCTTTATCGAAAAAAAAAACACTTTTATTTCAATATACTGTGAAAGTATGTAGGGTATCACGCTCATAGCATTCTTTCTTTCTTTTTTTTTGTTTACGAGTATTTTTCTTTTACTGAATTCCATTGGATTTTTTCTTTCTTTTATATGATTTTTATGCCGCCACTTAATGTTGTGTGTGTGTGTGTGCCACATACTTTGAGGTGTGCTTTATTGTGTCCTTTTTTACACAATAAATTCAGCTGCCATATACTATTTGCATTGTATCGTATATGTCTTAAATATACATACAGACATGGTGGACTGTTGTTTGGTTATATTGAAAATATTTCTTAAAGTTTCCATATACACAAAAAAGTTAAAGTTTTTTTTCCACGCTCTTTCTGCACTAGGTATCCTGGCAAAGATTGTTCACAAAGCATTCTCAGGGTAGGAAAGAAACTTCCAGAACACTTTGATACTAAGCGAGACTACGGGTAGGGTGATGCGCTGCTGATGGAATACATCATACGCCGGTGGCCGTACATACATAATATGTCAGGCTCGATCTTCCAAAACGAAGTGATGCTGCTCGCGTACGTGGATGATATTGATATCATTTGTACAGAAAAACGGCGAGTCAGCAAGGCGTTTTCAGATGTTGAGAAACAGTCTCGGCTCATGGTTCTAGCGGTGAATGAGGACAAGACGAAGCACTTGGTGTCTTCTCACACGCCGTCATCGCGCATTGGACGGTTTGTGACTATGGTGAATTTCAATTTCAATGTTGCACGGAATTCATTATTCTATAGTAAAGAGTTCTCTGCCTTTCTGATGTTAATTTCGTACATGCTCGGCGTAGTTGCATAAGTTGTTGTTGTATTTAGAAAAGAACCATTTTTGTAGTGGCGAGATGTGTTATTGGAGTGGGTGACCTCTTTTCAATTTACCTATGTCAAGAGTACATGATGGTGGCCGTAAGCTGTAAGACCCATGTTCAATTAATTGACAGTTATAACATCTTTTCGTAATATTTGTAGTCTGATAGATTTGGTAGCAAAATATAAATTTTTTATTCAGCTCTTGTTGTTGTCTCGACCTTCTTAACAGCCTTGCATCCGTTTGGTAATTTATCCATACCACAATGGACTGCTCTGTTTGGCTTAGCTTACTTATGTGGATAAGAGAAGAATTTGCAATTCGAAATAGTTTTGATGTAGTATTTATTTTAATCTTTTTTTTTTGTTAAAATTTTTTTGAAATTCTTTGTGTTTTGCAGGGTATAATAAAGTTCGGCAGCTAGTTTGATTACTTTTATGCTTTCTGTTGCATATTTTTTTCCGTCCTATACTTGCATGCAACATTTGTACGAGTATATGATGTGATCTACATAAAACCACAAAGCCATCAAAGCAAAGAAAATATTTAAAATTTTATCTTAAACCCGCTGGAAAAAAAGAAAGATATCCATTAAAAGGCTAAAACGCCCTAAAATATGCTACGAAAATTAAAATAGTTATGCGCTGCAGCGGCAGCAGTTTACTTAAACGCTGCATTGTCAAAGGGTATGGCCAAAGGATGCTTGCTGCTAAAGGAAACTGCAAACGAAAGGAGCTAAGCAAACCAAGCGGCACATGGCGTATGCGCTATATTTGATGGCGCGCGCTTGAAAGTTTCCTGGCCGAACACACATACAAACGAAGAGAATATATTTTGTGTTCATATTTTTTATATATTTATTATTATTACTTTTTTTATTATTATTTAGATATCCTTTGCTCTACATACTCCTTCAATATATTACTTTACAATATTTCTTTTTAGTATGAAAAGTTGCGGCTGCTTTGTGGAAACAAAATGAATCATGGACCGCAAATGAAAGCACGAACAAAAAGCGATGTAAAATGTATAAATTTCAAGGAAATAAATATTAAACCTTAAGTGAAAGCATGTCTCAAAGAGACAGAAGGACGAGTTGCAATGTTCGACTATATTATATCCTGCAGCAACATATTACAAATTGAATATAAGAAAAATGGAGAAATGAAACTCATAGACGAGACACAGTATTTCAATTTAAAAGAAACTTTAACATATATTCATTAAAAAATGGATCATTTCCTATATTGACTAATGAACAATGTCGAGTGGATTTATACTCCGAATCTAAGACCATTCTTGCAACTCTACATTGTTTAGTAGTAAGTCTGCGATTGTCTCTATTCGCCAGCTGATACTTGTCAATTAATTAATTATGAAGAATCGTCATAAAAATCCGAAGAAGGTTACGTGAGATATCGGATTTTTTGTATTGTCAGCGCTATTCTAGCATCTCAAACTTCAGGATCTCTTTTTGGTAAGTAGGCTATTGGTTCATTGAAGTCGCATGGCTAAATGTCTATATTACCGCTCCATAATTAATCTGGGTAATAATTAATTACCCAAGCATCATCTTGATGTTCGCCCAAAATCGTTTGTCGTGCCGCAAAACATCGTTACTGTGCGTGAACTGATAATGCGAGATCGTCATGGGACATACCGTGAGATTGAGGCATCATGCATATATGCGTATGAGCCGGAAAGAAAACAGCAATTGAACGTGTGGGTGTACCAAGATGAATCTAATCCAACTAAAGTTGTTCGCGCTCGAAGCACTGCGAAGCAAATGGTCATATGTTTCGCTTGAGCAAAGTAGGACGGTCAATTCTGAAAGATACATGACGATTTGTTTGCCTAGAGTCTTCGATGAAGCACCCTGCACCATGACTATGCAAGTTCTAACACATCGGCTCACATAAGAGAGTTTTTGAGCACTCAAAACATCGAATTGATGGGTCCTCCGCTGTAACAATATGAAAATCTCTAAAAAAAATTAAATAATAATAAATGGCAACTTCTAATTTTAGTTCCATTTTAATAATGCGATGTCATCAACTTTGCGTATCCTGTCTGCAATAAATATTTATTCAAAATTACTCGCACAGCGTCGAGCAATGCAACTCGATGGAATGCGAGAATGCATCACTATTTGTATTTATCTAAATATGTATCTTTTGTTTGTGTATCTGTGCATAAAGATAATCAACATGATTTATAGCTGTGTATGTGTGTGTGTGTGTGCGATTAGTATTTTGGGTAAAACGCTTTCATTATAATCATAGCATGGCATAGGTTATGCATATCCTGCATAAATGATTATTGAAATTTGAAGAGCAATATGCAGATAGAAAATTAAATTCAATGATACGGATTTGATTACATGTAGAATTTCTTAGCATGTATGAGTGAGAACGAGAAAGAATATATATATGTCAGAGGGTGAGAGCATGTCATGGAAGCTTATCAATATTAAAATTAAAATTTCGACGTGATTTAAAAGTTTAAAAACTGCAACAAAATTTTAATTCAAAGCAATGAGTAACAACATGAAAGCGCTCAAAAATAAATAAAAGGAGAAAGCGCTAGCAAGTAAATTAAAAAGTGTGCACATGTTAATAAGGTATTACAATATTTAATTTTTGTTATTTAGTTAATAATTCTTAGTAATTTTTAAAGCTTTGCGAACTTTTGAAACAAACTTTGTGTCTCTTCATTCATTCGTTTATATGGCATAGAAATTCCTTTAAATGTACCTAATGCGCTTAAGTGCTTAACTGTTAAAGAACAGAAAACAAATCGCATGTTGTACAAGTGCAATTAGAGCAATTTTCATGGATTTATGACAAAAGCAACAGCAACAGCAACAGCAGCAACAACAACTAAAAAAGCACAACAATAGTGAAAACATTTGGCATTTTGATTGAATGCCAATGAAAGAACATAAAAGGATGTACGGACATCCTTAAATTCATACACACACATACACAAATAATGGCACAGTATAGTGCTCTATAGGTATTTGTATTCGGAGTCAGTCGCTTTTTTTTTTGTTGATTTGTTTTTCCTTTTTATTTTTTGTGGTTCAATTCCTCTTACTGGCCGCAAATACTGCTTCAATACTCTTGGCTTGCATGCCAGGAGAATTTAGATTTTTAAATATTTTACTTCCTTTTTTTGTACACTACAGTTTAACAGAAATTTTGCAACACTGATTTGTAGCTCTGTACGTTTCATATGAGTTTTCGGAGACTATGAAATATAGAGCTACAAAGCTGTGATTTTCAGTTGAGCCTGTTTGAAATCAATTTTAGTGCCACACCCACACTGCAAATTGCTTGCCCGAAAATATCTACTTTCTAAACAAAATATTAATAGCGTATTTCAAAGTCGTATACTGCAAAATACTTGCCATTTTTTGTTGTGTGTTTCATTTGTTTATTTGGGTAAGCAGATTAGTATCCTGTGTTGTTTTTCTATTCGGTTTCCTCTGTGTACATGCCTGAATGAGTGTTTGGCAGTTGTGGGTGGGTGGAAGCCTGCATTTGGTTCGGCATTTTGTTCTTTGCACTAATTAGCTTAGTTTGTAACTATAAAATCTATCGATAAGCTTTGCTGCTGCACATATGTGCCTTGATCCCATCGTCATTAGTGTGTTCCATCGATCATATTCGTTTGTTTGATGTGTGCATGGGCAACGGACAGTTGAAATGTTAGTCAAAGCCGTTCATGTTGTCAATTCATATTTTTTGTATAATATTTGATGAGCAATTAAAAAGAGAATTTTTTTTTAGCATTTTCAACAAATAATTTATTGTATTGTGGTGCGGCAATAATGGTCGAGCATTTCCAGCTAAACTCGGTGATAGTCGACACAAGTTGATGGAATCAAACAGCATGTGACCTCAAAATGTCGGACCAAGTGGAAGGATGGTTCATGGGCTAAGTTCCCTAAGGAACGTGCGGAAGCATTTGCTGTGAATTTAGAGAACCGCTTTCATCCATTTAACTACAACTTAGAGAGCAGAAAACGCAATGTCCAGGTGACGCTTGCCAGCCCTAGTCAGCTATGCTTTCCAGTCATCTGCGATGGTCTTCAAGGTCCTCATTTTTAACCCGGAAGAAAAAAAACCAAAATCTATATGATTCACAAGGCGAGAAAAAGTCCATGGAGTCTTTGGAGTCTTATAGACCAAACAGTCTGCTGTCCACTGTAGCGAAGGTCTTCGAGAGGATCCTCCTAACAAGAATATTAGGGACCGAAAAGTTAAAAAATTTAAAGGCCTCTTATCTTGATATAAGAAAGGCCTTTGACAGAGTGTGACATGAAGGCCGTTTTAGATTTTTAGCACAAATTATTTGACGGTCTGGACTTTCTTCGTTAATCTTGATAGGATGAAATCATTAGTCAGAGCAAACGTGGGTAGTGTGCCACAAGGAAGCGTACTCGGGTCACAGTTCACCAGCGATTTTCCCACAGGCTCTTCGATTGCTATAGATGACACGGATGATCTAATGATCGCTACATTTGACGATGCAGCCATTCTGCCCATAGATAAATGTGTCTATAATACTACTGATGTACTGCAACTATATCTTCGGGAGTTTGAACAATTAGCAAAACGCTGGAACATCAGTATAAACCTGGACAAGTGCGTCAGTCTACTTCCAGGAGAAAACTGTGGACTGTCGAATACAAATTTAATGATGCAGAATGATGCTCAAAACAGTTACTACTAGTCAGGAGCGAAATTCTATTTCTGTTTTGCTTCATTCAACAAACAAAGAGCTTGCAGAATTTTTGAAGACAATCTAAATTAATTCAGCTAATTCTGAAATATTTTTTAATGCATCCCTATCAATTTAGTTCATTTGACACGAAAGTATTTAGTTACTAGCCTGGCACCGACGCACACAACTCCTCCACACGCGTACGAGTGGAGGAGCAGCACACCACCCTTCGAACCGCACCAGAGCAAATACCAACAGGATATAAATTTAAAACTTTGTCCTTTGCTGTTTTTGAATTATTTTTTTAATTTTTAATAGCTACTATAAAAATGAGTTCTGGCATTTTATATGAGCGCTTAACAAAAGCGCATAAACTGTGCCCATGCAAATGCCATGCGAGAACGTATGAAAAAATAATAAAAAAAATAAAATAAAAAAAAACCAAAAGAGTTAAATTAAAAATGTTAATTTATTTTACCCCAAAGGTCACTTCATGTTTTCCGTGAAACGCTGTAGTTATTCATGTTGTTGCTGCCTTCCTATACGGGCGTAGGTTGATAAATAATCTGATTTGGTATGATGGCAAAATGTTTTTTTTTGGGAAACATAAAATATTAAAAAGAAATTTATAAAACAACCCTAAAGTGGATGTAATAAACTATGGGTAAGCATTGGCATATAACTAAGTCTTTTATCGTATCAAAATCATGAGAGTCCAGCGCACTAACCACTCAAAATACATTTAAAGTCGTGCTGTGCTTCGCTATCAATGTTAACGCTGGGGTGCCAATGTTAGTACGCCACATAGTAGATTTTTGTGGTATGAGATGCGCACTCTATATAACGATATACTCTTTGGTAAAAGTAAAAGCTTTTGAATCCAGATGCTAATGATCTCTTCTTATGTCAGGGAAATTTCAGGGGAATCAATAAGAATTTGGTTTGGCATTTATTATGCCGATATAACGCTAAAAAGATTTATTAGTTTTATAGATGTCAAGCAAGAAATTGTTAAAGGATCAAATGTTATTGTAGAAGAGATATTATTGTAGGATGATGACAGCGATGATGGTGATTCAGTGACTTCAGATCACGCACCATGAATTCTCTAAGAAAATTAAAATAAAAGCGAATCAGGTGCAACTGAGGATGTTCATGTTCCGTACTGTACTACAGTTCTACTCTGAGTCATTGTTGATGAATACTTGTGACAACTTTTACATCTAAATATCAAATGTCTGTGGACAGAGATGCAGAAATATTATGCGATTTGTCGTCTTTAGCTGTAAAATATGAGTGGTGTATGCCGCATCAAATAAGCTTACCAAGTAACATCGAAGAAGAAGCTTACGAAGTTACATCGAACTACATTTTTTAGACATTTACACTTGATATGGATCGCCACATATATAATAAGGCGTGTCTCACTTATTTTCAGTGCTAGCCTCCATGTGAAAGTTATCATACCAAAATATTAGTCTTATCTGATGACGCTTCGTAGCTGAAACCGAAACAATTTTTGCTGTAGCTATTTAAATTTTATAAACAAAGTAATATAATTTCTATGCTGAGCTCTTCAGAATGAAATAAAAAACAACATACTTTTCCAAATAAGATGGCTTTAAACGATTACTTAACAATCTGCACTCGCAATATGTAAGTATGTATGTGTACATGTTGTTGTTGTTGTATTTTAGTTTACTCATTCTGCACATGTGTGTGTGTATGTATGTTGTTTTTGTGTTCGTTGTTGTTTTTTTTTTTGCAGCTACTAGTTGTCGATAGTCACTTCAAAGGAAGTTTTTGTTCTAAAACTTTAAATTTTGTAAATTTATTTTGCAGTCAAAATCGCTTAAGCGCAAAGTTTGTAATATATTTCGAACAAGTTTCAGCGACATTTTAGAGAGTTTTACCACTGGAAAATATTGATTCTTCGTTAATAGTTTCCACATATCTGAATTTGCAAAACGACGTTAATAATCTATTTATATGCAACAGCAATTATAGATAAAATCGTTTTTCTTTGCTTTGAATCGAAAGAGCAGTACTTGAAAGACATTACGAAAAAAGAGAAAAAAAATTGTTTTTTTTTTCTGCATACATTTGCTTACATTCTCACTTGTCGCAGGGCAGGTACGAATTAGGCTCAGCTAGACGTCGAATAGCTTTAATCACAACAGAGCACCAAAGCCTGCTCCGACACACTCTCTCTCCCAATTGCTGCGGGAAACTTCTGTGTCTTCTCAAGATATATGTAAGCAGACGATTTGCCCAATTTAGACCGGATACCTTTACTGGTCTAACTGCAGTTCGTCTGTGAGTTTTACCTCATTCTGTTAGATGGTTTGGCTTCCTATAAGGAGCATACATAGATACAAACAAAATGCATTTTTTTGTATATATGGATAGATAAAATATTGAACAATTTTATTATAAAATGAAATTACTTCGTATTTAATTTGATCCTTAAGTTGCCTCCTGCACTATCTGCCGCTTCGTTTCATACTCTATGAAACGCAATAAATAAATATTCATAATTTCAATATACTTCATTATGGAGTGCATTTTTAATTAGTATATCATACTACAATATCCGTTGAGCGTACTATAATTATTTTCATTGTTCTGAACAATAAATATTATTGTTGATTTTGTTATTCAACATAAAATAGCACATCCACTTGCAGCAAATTGCCAGAAGCAATCAAAGCTGCACGCTCTAAACGAGTATGTATCTGTATCTGTGTGTGCGTGTGTGTACTTTGTATCTAAAGCTTTAAATGCAAAAGTAAATTTATATTTTAAATATTTAATTTTTCAATTATGTAAACAAAGCAATTTCAAACTCAAACTCGAAACAACCAACCACTACAACTCAATACAGACACGGTGTACGGTAGAGGTTGCCACATTAAAATGTGACACCTTATGTATCTAAATATATTTATATGTATATATATCGGTATATATACTTATTACGAGACTTTAGTTTGCTTAGTTATATATGTATGCTGCAAATGCGAGTACTTTTATTGTTATTACTCCTGTCATTAAGTCGTCCTGTTCAATCTAAAACGCATTATCCACCCCTCATACAATCTCCAAAAACGTCCAACACTTCAGTTTCAATGCCGAAAACAACAACATCAAACCACAAAAGTAACGTGTAGCACTTATGCCGGAAGTTAGCACGGAAGTATAGGAGGAGTAGAACGCAGGAGTTGGAGGACTCAGGGTGTTGTAAGTGCGCTGTAATGTAGAAGTGTGGAGGAGTTGTTTGCTTGGTTTATAAATGACTTGAATATGAATTAGATTATAAATATTTAATTACGAGCATTTGTGACGCCATTTTGTTTTTTTAACACATTACACATACATATGTACATAGTATGAGAAATATTATAATTATATGATGATGGTTTGTTGGTTACATTTTCAGGACATAGTTGACCTCTTTTTGTTCATTGTTGTTATTTTTTGTTGTTTTATTTTTAATTTTAAAAGAGACAAAAAAATATTTGATTCACATTTGCATTCATCAAGTAAAACTTTATATTAAAACCACGATTTCTCACATTATTCTGAATACATAATAAATGATAATGAGTAAGCAAAGCATTTAGGAAGGGCATACCCAAAAGGGGCAGGAAGAAAGTCAAAAATAAAACTGCATTCAAGTTTTGAAAGCAATTTTAGAAGTCATAAAAACTATACAACTATGTTCTTTGGAGAGATTGGATCGTTTGCAGAAGTTCACTTGGCAATGACCAATAAAGATCGGCACAAGTATCTCTTGGGTAGCCTCTGAACAGCCGTTCTTAGGTGAGCTAACTGTGAGAAGGCGAAAAAACCTACTTAAAACCCTACGTCAAAAAAAAAACAAGTAAGAAAATCACAGTCGGGCGTAACCGACTGTAAGAGGCCCTGTACCAGTGCAGGTCGCCTAACAAACACATTTAATATTCCCCTAGCTTATGACCAAACACATGACCACTTCTAACTGCACGACTAAGTGCCTTTTAAAACATTTTTTTATGTAAGAACCGAAAAGGGGGGTCGCTCAAATTCAATTGCTTATAAAATCGTCATTTATTATCCGATTTTGATGAACTTTTCGGATTTTGGCTAAGAAGGACGATATCTCTATACAAGCATACTTACTTTTTTTTGTGCCGAAGAAATTTTTAGCCTTGGGGGTGATTTTATGGGGAAGGGGGGGGAGGGGCAAGTTTTTAAAATAAACTTGTAAAATTCCGGAGCAGTCCTAGTCGAATGCAAAAAAACACGAAGTCTCTATCTATTACCGTTTCCGAGATCCTTTCGTTCATACGGACGGCCAGGCGGACATGTCTATATCGACTCCTCTATCGCTCCTGACCATAATGGGGGTAACTTTGAGGGGTCTCCGATTATTATTTCTACCTGTTACATACATTTGCACAAAACCAATAGGCTCTTGTACCTTCGGTACAGCATAAAAGCATAAAAAAATACCAAAACAGAACACCAATAACTCACATAAGGACCTCGGATCTGACGGAATAATGTTTATAAAATATACAAATCTAGTTGTTGTTCCAACTAAAACAACTTTTATTACATATTAAAGAACATGCCACTTGCGATCAATTTTGCATATAATTTGTTTGTACTTCATTAAAAACTCATTTAGCAACTTTAAAGCAATTAAAATTTCTTTATTTAATTATTTTTCATGTTTCAACTCGAGAACAGATTCAAATTAGAGTAAAGAGTAACTCGAGCATTGTTTCAAATTCTTACTCGAGTCGCATCACTTCTTTATATTATCATTCAAACTGTTCTTGCTTGCACTCTTCTCATTGCATAGGAATTTTCCATTGTTTTTTTTTTTATTTTGTTACAAATATTTTGGTAATTGATAGTTGCCGGGCCGGCGCGCTCCCACTCTCTTTCGTTATCAACGCATTATGCATTCCGCTCAAGGCAATGAGTGCAGATTTTTTGTTGGTTTTTTTTTACATGAAATGACAGGTGTCAGAAGAAAAATTCGAAGACAATGAGAGGAGTTAGTTGCGCGTCGGTTTCTAATTAAGTAGAATGCGTATCGCGTGTGTGTGTTGAGGCGAATAGATTTAATTTAATAATGCCTTTAATTAAAATAGTTTGTGGTTAATTAATTGGCTAAATATATAGCAAAGTGTTGTGTTTTAAATAATGTCTATTAAAGTGAGTCTAAACTGGTAATCGATTAAAATAAATTATTGCAATTAAATTTGGCTTTTGTGTGTTCGAAGCAAATGAAGCTGCTCTCTTTTCATTGAAATTCAAAGCCAAAGAAGTAAAATAATACGCATAATAAAATGCAAAGCAAATGTCTTGTTTAAAATTGTGTGCGTGTGTGTGAATGTACCGTTTAAAATAAAAGTAATCAATTAAATACATTTTTGCAATTAAATTTGGACTGTCTTGTTTTTTTTTTTTGGAGTTCTAAATTGTGTTGGTTCTCTTGCCGGCGAGCACAAATAAAGCGAAACAAATAAAGCTGCTCTCTTCTTGTTTTTTTCTTTTTTTTGATTTCTAGTTTGAATTTGCTTTTGTGTTTGATGAAATAAAGCAAAGCAAAGTGAATTCCAAAATTTATTTAAAATTATTAAAGTTTAAAATAATAATAATAATAATTATCGCTTAAAATCGCGAACTCGTTAAACAGATTCAAAACGAAGCAAATGTAAAAGCTACTCTCTTTTCATTGCAAAATTCGGGTAAGTTAAGTCACTACAAATATACACTACTATTTCTACTATTACGTATTTAATATTGATAAAATTTTCACTTTCTTAAACTTGAACTTGCTTATGAAACATGCGTTGCAAGTATTTTCTCTTCTGCACATTTTTCCATTCGCATTCGATGACATCAGGAATTTCCCAATTGAGTTAATTGATCATACCTGGAAAGAAATTGATAAA
Organism: Leucophenga maculata; assembly: GCA_035044805.1. Classification (NCBI taxonomy): domain Eukaryota; kingdom Metazoa; phylum Arthropoda; class Insecta; order Diptera; family Drosophilidae; genus Leucophenga; species Leucophenga maculata. The sequence continues at coordinate 1,152,976 of JAWNNP010000387.1, forward strand.
AATAAATTGATTAAATATTTTTCAAGGTAATATAATGTAATTGATAAATTAATTCATATAAATATGTACAACATATAATTCTAATAATGTCGTTAATATGGCCGCTCTCATATATATGTGCATTATATAGAAAATCAGAGCTTGAACTTTTCTTGACTGCTGTGGCAGATATGTTGGTTCTTCTGAAAACGTGCAAAATTATTTGCTATCTGTCTAAAAAACTGTATCTAAAATTTCTGCTCTAGTATATACATTGCTGCAGCTTAATTGTATCTCTTAAAACTGCTTTAATTTTTCTTTTGACATTTGAAAGCAATTCGAAAACAAATCTTCGCTGCATACTAATTACATTCATTCGTTAAGTAGGTTAAAAAGTAAAAAGAACTTTGCTGCAACTTCTTGACCCCATCTTGTGTTGGTTGTTATTATTTATGACACCTTTTTGTCCTGCTTTTGTGTACAATAACTTTGTCACCCACTGCTTAGTACACTTCATTAAGAGAATTGGAAAGTATATTAAAACATATTTGCTTTTGAAATAATTTGTTACATAGTTCAAAAGTAATAATAATCAAAGAATTAATTTAGTATTTTTTAGATGATGATGGTTAGATGATTTATTTGTCAGTTTAGCTTAGTGTAAAGTGTAAAATAAAAACGCTTTCTCGTTTGGCTACATTGATTTTTTGATAGATTTTGTAATCTTTTAATGCGTAAAATAAAAGTATGCAGGGTAAAGTATAGTCGTTCAACTCGACCAACTGTAACACATAATTTCGTAAAATTTTTCCTTTTTTTGGTGACATTGCAGTTTTTAGTTTGCTTTTATTTTAGTTTGTCTGTTTTCTGTGCTGCAATGGTGCACTTAAGTGTTTGTTTACACGAAATATTAGTTAATTTATACAATGGCTCACTCCATCAGTGTGTGTGTTTGGCTGTGTGTGTGTGTGTGTCTCTTGCCACTACTCATTTGACACATAATTTGCAAGCGCCAACTGCCCCCAGGGTATTCAAGTGTGAAATTTGCAAACAAAAATGCATTTTATGCCAAGGTTAAGTTTTATTGTACTTAAAAGTTTTGCTTTACTTCTAAACTATGCACATAATAAAAACCAAGTGAGTAAAGTCTATGTACAACGCATAATAACTTGCAACATGTAACAGTTTCTTCTTCTTAATTCCAAGCATCTTCAGCCAGTTTTCTAAACTGGGTAGTATAAACTGTGAGTTCTATGAGATCGCTGTGAAGCGTGCAGTCCCGAACGAACCATGGGCAATCGCTGATCATCCGCAGGGCTTTGATTTGCATCACCTTGATGTGATTTCGGGGTGTTTTGGCACAAATAGAGAAGATTTGGAGAAGATTTTCAGTGCTACGTCAATATCTTGGCCGGATTGCACCTCTATGCCCGTATAAATTGCAACGTTCATGACCGTAGTCTGGATGCTTGCGAATAGTTTATGGCAGCAAACGTGGACATTAACGGCAATTGATCCGTGCGGAGGGTTGTGTGGTGGGCGATCTAAAGCTTCAGATGGTCAAGTCGTTGCGACAAGGTACTTGAGAGCTAGGCGCCGGGAACGCAATGATTTTCGACGCTACACCAGGAAATACTGGGCAGTTAGTAGATGTCACCAATCTCTACATTTTCTGTTGTACTAACCACAGTAGCAGATCGTTCCTTATGCGGATTGCAGCTTAGTAGGAAAAACCATCGATTTTAAGCGACTTTGAGCCCCACAATTGCGTCTCGCTGAGAAGGATGAACAGTTCTACTTTCCGCAATTTATTGAAGACGTATCTAGCATTCGATCACGTGTAGGCAATGAGATGTGTGACGTTGCTGAGTTATTGTCGACCAATGCCTGAGGTGTTATTTAGTTAACTGATTTTCCGGCTTCCCATCGAACTCAAGTGAACAGTGGAACAAGCACAAGAATGACATGTCCAAAGAGAAATCAAATCGAATTCGTACCAGTTCACGGAATTTAAATTTCGAGGTAAATAAGGAGATACATAAGCAGGCTTTTGATAGGAGACATGTGTTACCTCATGTGCGTCGGTTTGTTAGTCAAGATAGGAATGTCTATTATATCTGTTATTCCAATATCTGATTCTGCTGTATATGTATTCCTTATATCGCCTCTATCTGTTGTAGTATGTCTTTATATGTCATATTGACTTTCTTATGTTTTCAACTGTTGTGTCTGTCTTTTCTGTTGTGTCAGTCTGCGTATGATTCTTTGTAAGCTGTCAAAATTCAACTAAAGTCTTAAATTTTTTTTTCTTACGTTTTACATGTTATTTAAGATACTACGTTAAATATTCCCATATTCTGAAGAATAACTGAAGAACACAGTCGCATGCATACTTCACACACACACACACACACAGACGCACACACACGCAGATACAGATATTTAAATACATCGTCAGTGCTGCAATACAGTGTACAAAAGGCTTCTTGTTAAATGTTTCACTATGTGTATGTGTGTATGTGTGTATCTGTGTGTAATTTAAATGCTTATTTAATTGTGTTAAGTGCCATTTGCACTGTGTATATGTTAGTGAAATGCGCGCACACCCAGGCATGCACATATAGAAGAAGTAGAAGGAGAAGAGTCTATAGTACAAGCTATACTCGTACACACATACTTATACAGTTTCTCCTTCACTCCTTCGCTCTTTCTCTTCCTACAATTCCATACCATTCTTTTAGCTGCATTCTTTGAAAAAAGGCTTTGAATGTCCTCCTTAGAAAGTTCCTCATGCATTTTAATTTATGTGCAGTTACTCTTCTTAGTTGCCTTCTTTTGAGACTTCTTGTACTTCTTCAACTTGTATAACAACTTTTTGCAGTTTCTCAGTTTCTCAGTTTCTTAGCTTTAGCTTAGATTTCAACAGCTTTGGCTTCGTTTATTTATACACTTCTTCTTCCCCTTGTTGCTACTTACTATTATATTCAAAGCGTCAACTATATAAATATATATATAGCGGTATACATAGTTGTAATATGACTTTTTAATGGGTTGTCGGATGGTGTTCGTTTGTATTTTGCTAACAATTTGATATTCTAAGCGGTAGGCAGGCAAAGGTAGACAGGCAGGCAGGCAGTACACAGCTTCCGGCACTGATTAATATTTCAGAAATTTTAAAAATGCACTAATTTAAAAAAATAGTTGTTTATTTCTAATGGCAGCTTGTTAATAGGTAGGATATTTCAAGTGTTCTACACTTTTTTTTAATAAAGTAAAACAATTCACATCAACACAAGATTTATACATAAAAGTATGAGTGAGTATTGACAGTGAGAAGAGAAAATTGATTTTTAATTCTTTTTTGCGCTTTCTAACATTGTAAAAGTTGCAACACTAAATAAAAAAGTGGCACAACACTGGGCGTGCATGAATAACAATACATACTTTCAACTCAGTATTAAACAAAATAATTTTATGTATGTACATATATGTGCAGTGCACGTACGATGATCACGCATGAGCACATGACCACATTTGAACACGCACGATTACGCATGTGCACATGACCACGCATACTTACGCATGACCATATGCAGAGATAGAATACAACAGAGAGAGAGAGAGAGAGAGAGAGAGAGAGAGATAGAGAGAGAGAAAGAGGTGCACTATGGGTATATGGTAAGCGCAAAACGGTATTAGCTACTGAGACATGCCGTTAACTGCTTTGAATTTGATTTTTAAAGTGAACGATTAAATTACATAAGTTTATTTAAATTTACTATAAACAAAAATGTTAAATGTTTTTTATTTAGCTCGTCGACACTTAACACTTAACACAGCACACTTAATGACTACAATTCCTTCGAGTAATGTTCGCATTTGATGAATATGCCAATTATTTAAATTCCTTCTGATAATAAGCATATTTTCAATTCGAATAAACAAACCTAAAGTCGAGTCTATAACCGCAGCAAATAAGCGAAATAAGCGGATCGTTGAAATGCTGCCTCAAGTGAATTTGCTTCTATAAGTAAAAATCATATTTTACCATAGTGTATTATAGTATTTATTTATGTATTATACGAAATATGCTCAATGACATCGATTGATGATGACGATTGACGACACATTTGCCATCGCGCGGTGTCATTCATTAATTGGTGTTGTTTATCAATCGAAACGATTGCTAATTGCCAACATTTAATGTTGCGGGTGTAGAAGTGCAGAGTATGATACAGGATGCTGAAGGATGCAATGCCTTTTCTGCAACGCAATTCGATTAATTAAAATTTATTATTTATGAAGCTGTCATTGCATGAAAAACGATGCAATTATGTAAATTTCAAACAGTATAGCAATGGCGATGGTTGCACATTAATCTGCATATATGTTTGTATATATATATTTGTCTGTATTTAGGTAGTTTTAACATTATATTATAATATATATGCATACATTAGACAAAATTTACAACAATTTATAGCATTAATTTGCATCGAAAATGCAATAAAAGTTTGCAAACAGACATAGATTAGGCTTAAAGTTGACTGAGCCGTATTGCAATTTTAGTATAGCAAATCGTTCATTAGTGTTGACTACTCGCTATTTTCCTGCAATTTAAATTATGAATAACAGAAAGAAAATAAGCAGAACATAATACTACAGCGGAAAAGAATACTTCAACAATTAGGTTTATGCAGCAGGTTGTTTATAGTAAATTTGAACAAATTCAATTTAATGGTGGCTTCAATTTACTACGCACAAATTCACTTTCACGGGCATATCTCAGTACCTAATTCCGTTTTGCGCTTACCATATACCTCTCTGTTTCGCTCTCTCTCTTTCTGTTATATTCTGTCTGTGTGCATGGTCATGCGTGGTCATGAGTGAGCAACAAACTTGCACTGCACATAAAAATGAAATCATTTTGTTTTTTACTGAGCTTTTTTTTGTACTTTGCGGTTACTCGATGTTTCTTATGCCCATTTCGGGACTCCGCTACATATAGTACTCAAATGGAAACTGCGCACACCGTTTTAACAGTTTCTGAGGTCATACTTGGTGTCGAGAAACCCCTATGGCGGAGCGGGCCTTGTACCCCATAGCAAGCAGCCAAAAAACAGAAACTTTCAACAAAGTCTGAAATTCATTGCCTTATGTCGGTGGAAAAAATTTATTCTTTGATGCACTATATCCAGTGAATTGAATGCCGAAGATATGGTGAAGTAGTACCTGGTAAATGTCAATAGCTACGACCCCTTAGTTAATTCCATTTTAAACCACACGCTGCAAGAGGAGCATCGAGTTAAATTCGTGGATATATTGTTCCTTGAAAATGATATAAGGTGAATAAGTAACGCTCACCAAATGGATTGCTATACCGCTGATTTCGGATCTAATTGGTATTGTAATCAACATTCCATCTCCGGAAGATTTTGCTGTTAGACTGATTGTTAGACTGATTGCAGTTTTACTTCGGTATGAAGCCATCGCCTAGCGGTCTCTCGCTTCCAAACTACTTTGAAGTTGGTATGACACAACATATATGAAACAAGACGCTGTTTATTTCAACAGATTATCCGGTCAGGGCTGTTTGGTATATGGTATAAATTCAATGAGTTGTTGAGCTTGAAGTGGTGTAGATGGGAACAGAAAATGCCATAAAATGTGTCCACACTTTAAGTTCTTTTTTTATTTTTTATTAAATATGCACAACTACCTACATAAGTCTTCAACCTAAGTTAAAAAATATATAAAAAATTATACAAAAAAAAAAAAAAAACTATCTGCATGAAAATTCTATAAGTATTTTCTTTGTTTAGAAACCCATAGCGCACATCAAATTGGCATGTCTTCTGGTACCAGGTGGACAAACACAGCTACGCAATGCACGCGGTTGCTTCGTAGCGCTCTCCGGTTGCTCATATTCCATTTTTATAACTGGCGGTAGATTAGCATATGTGTTGGGGCTTTCAAAGCGCCTTGCATCTGCTTCTCGGCGTGCCCTTTCCATAGCCGCTTCATGTTCGCGCTGTGCATTTACGGCCTGGCATTTAAAATGCGTTTCTAAGAAGCCACAATTACGCTTTGCAGCTTCTGGACAAAAGCATTTATCAATGCTAGCCGACTTCCATTCCTGCTCAAACTGTGCCAGCGTCTTTGGTGCATTGGACACATGTCGCACGTTTGTACATGCCTCAATGCGCCAATTTGGATGCGGCGCTAAATAATCAACGCCATCACGCACCCAAACTTTTGCCAGCTCAGCGCATACGTCAGGATCATAGACAGCCTTGTTCAGATTTTGTTCGAATTTCTTTAACTCCAGCTTACGCGCGCGTTTAATTGCTTCGATTTGTTCTTGAATTTGTTCGCGTGTTTTGCGTTGCTGTTCCAATATCTCCGCACGTGTCACCTCCGGATGTATAAAGAGATTCTCGATTATCTTGTTCTTACGCTGTTCCGCATTCTCGCGTAAACGGCGTTCAGCTTGCTCGCATATTTGTTGTTTCAGTACGGCATAATGGCGTTTTGCCTCCTCCGCCTTGAATCGCAGCTTTTCGGTAAAATTGCTCTTGGTGCAAGTATCCACGTGATGCAAATCATCAATGTGATCGTTCATTCGCTTTGTGATGCCCGCTTCCAGTTGTTGCATTTGACGGACATATACCAGATATTGCTTTACAGCACGCTGGCAATCACGCTTGCGCTGCGCCATTTTCTCGTCTTCCTCTGCCTCCTGGCGTTGTGCCGCCCGACAGTAAGCTAGATGTTCCTGTTTTAATTTTTGCAACTCGGCTTCACGTGCTACACTATTGACAGCAATCTGTTGCAAGAGATCATCACGATATGCTAGCATTTTCGGTGATGCCGGTTGATGTGCGAGCTCGAATTGCTCCAATCGAAATTCCTCCAGTTGCTTAGCTACAGCCTCAGCTTCTAGTTGATGCTCTTGTCGATTCAGCTCACGTTGCTTCTGATGTTCTTTTATCTGCTGTTCCAGTTCGTGCAACATGCTTGTCTGCATATTTTTCCGTAGTAACTGTTCCCTCTCCTCCCTTCTGTCGAATGCATTACGGCGTTCGGTCTCCACTTGCTGCCAGTATTTTTCTATTTTGAACTCGAGGAGCTTCCGTCGCTCTTTTTCGAGCATCTGTTCCTCCTGCACCCTTTTAATATTTTTTAATGTTTCTGCACGCCAAATTTCTCGCATCTCATAAGAATTCGTTATCATCTGTTGTCTACGTTTTTCTTCAGCCCATTTTTTCTGCTGTTCCGCAGACTTTTCTAATATGGCGTCCGAAGCAGTTGCGCGGTCGTTTATTTCACGTTCCATGCGAGATCGCACTTCGCTTGCGAACTCCTCCTGCGCCTTTTTATCCTCATGTTCCAGCTTCGCTTTTAGGCGATTACTGCGTTTTAGAAGCTCATCGGCATGTACTTCCTCAGCCTTCTCAACGATTAGCTTTACTTGCGTGTAGAGACTCTTGCGATCGGTACGCTTGACAAAATCACCAAATTCTGTTACCCTCCCACTGTTATTCATTATTATTTTTTTGATCCTATTATTTTTCCTATATCCCTACCGTTGCCCTACAGTTGAATAAGAATTGTGAGAAAATGTTTGTATATGTCTTATTTTCTTATTTATATAAAAATCAATGCTTACTATTTCTCAGAGAGAGAGAGAGAGTGAGAAAAAGAGAGAGAGAAAAAGAGAGAGAGAGAGACAGATACTGTAATTATAGCCCACAGGATGCGATACATCCGGATGGACTGTCAATCGAATAAAGCCACTTTAATGTGATCCGGTGATCCGTGATGGTGACAACATTTTCATATTTTGTCACTCCCCAAAGAATGGCTAAACACTCCTTCTCAGCAGCAGAATAATTCAGTTCTTCTTCTTTTTTAAGTTTGCGACTGCCATATGCTATGACCCGCTCACCTTTGTCATTTTCTTGCATGATTACTGCCCACAGTCCATAGTCGCTTGCATCGGTTTGAAGAATGTATTGTTTGGAGAAGTCGGGGCATGCCAGAATTGAAGCTTCAGTTAATCTTCGTTTAAACACTTCAAATGCCTGTTGCTGTTCCCTTTGAGCAATATTATGAGCATAAGTAGGCTATACTATTATTGAATATTCGTGCAAGGATGGTGGCACATGAATTACACAGTATAATCCTGCCAGCGTAATAAGTCTTGAAGCAGACTAAAATAATCCGTGAATTTTTACATTAAACTTTTCGTACATGGCCGTGCATCGCCGTATGAAATTCTATCGCAGCCGTTGTTGCATGATGTGGCATGAATTAATGCGAGTTCCTCCGCCATTTATTGCAATATTTTCTTTTTTTTGGCCATTGCGTACTCTCCGAGGAGGCACATTGCATGCAGTGCGCTTTTTTTAATGGTTGAATTTTTCGTTTTTATTTTCCATTTTTTGGGCCATGCTGAGATTGCAATCTGCTTTAACAGCGCGCATTTTTAGCTTAAAGGCAACAAAACCAACAACAACAACAGCAACAACAAAAAGAAGAACAATAAGCTGCCCGAAGCAAAAATGCGAGGCATAAATAACATTATTAAACACTTACAATATGACGTACCGCTACCGTTCAGATACATGCATCCAGATAGAGCTACATATATATATATATATATATATATATATAAACATATACACAGACATGAATAAAGTTTATCTTTTGTGTGTTGGTTCGTTCCTTCGGCTTCGGCGCATTCATTTTTATTGGCAAAAGTTTATTTTTTTTTTCCGCCGCAAAAAATAAAAAATAAACTTTTTGAGGAATTATTCATGCGAGATTTCATTTTGTATATTGTATTTTATATTTGAATATAGTGCGGAACAGTAGCGGGCGAACTCAAAAATAAAAAAAGAAATTGTTTTTTTGTCTTGGTCGGAAGTGAAACCTAAAGAAAATATAGATTTTCATTACGGCTTGAAGCGAAACTTTTTGGTTACTTCAATTGGGTAATTCAAACAAATTGTTAGCAATGAATTAGCGGCAGGGATTAATATGTTTTTCTTTCGATTTTTAAAACGTTTATTTGAATTAGGAATTCGTTTAAAATGAACAAAAACATGAACTCAAAGTTTTTTATCTCTGGTTTGGCATTAAATATGAATATTACGGACCAGTGTCTAAGCGGGACTGCCTAAATTTATATTGCTTCGCGCCTTATATAAATACTATTTTCTGTTCATCATCATAAATTACCCGATAGAATCGGGTAGGTTTACCGATTTGCCCAGCTGATCCACAGCTGTCGCGAAATGTGGTCATTTGTTGGTAAAAAAAGATCAAGGCAGGGTAATTCGTTGGCGAAAATTATCGGGCAATCTTGTGACTTGGCAATTACTAAGGCGGATTGGCGGTGCATGCACTTAAACCTAAACACCTCGTGGCCTTTTTCAGGGCAGCATTGCTGCATGAAGTGTTGTAGGTAGATACTACGGTCAGATCACCATACACTTGTAAAGGTCGAAGTACCTGCTACCTAATAATAATAAAAACCAGACCATCTATATAACATTTTTTTTTATTGAACATACCAACTCAAAAGATTCCATTTCGAAGTATTTTTCTTCGCTGAAACCGATGGTGATGAGACGCAAAACTAAGCAATTCCGAAATATAAACTTCTACTTTACTCTGCTTTAATGCAAATTAATCGAAAGCATACTCGAATATAAAATTATGCAAGCTTTTCTTCTCTCTCTATTAAGCATTGTCTCTGTCTCCCTCTGTCTCCCTCTCTGGTCTTCAATAAACCAAATTAAACTGCATAAATTGAGACTAAATTGAAAGCCTTTGACTTGCCACTAAACTTAACCACTCACACGCCGCCATTTAAAGCATTGAGACGTGACTTTTGAAAGTCCTTGCAAGGCGCAAGCATTGCCGTACGCTTGGTGCAGGTCCAAAAAGCCACAACAGCAACCACAAATTCGCAGAATTTCGGTCAGTAATTATGCAATGCAATGCAATTCAATGCCAAAATGTTTACTTAATTAACGTGAAGATGTATCTGGAAGAATACAAGTCGGAAACTATGTATCTTGTCTATCGCTTTTACATCCGTTTTCGCTTCAATTGTCTTTGTATTTGCTTTTCTCTGTGTGTATATGTGTGTGTGTGTGTGTCTGACTACTTTCCATGGCAGCTAATGCAAGCAAGTGTTACTCTGCAAATATTTGCGTACTTGCTACGGTTTTCTATCTGTTCGGTCAGTTGGTACGGTATGCCCTGCTGTCTGTACGTTGGTTTATATAACTGTTTATTAGTAACTTAATGTTCTTTGTTTATGTACATACTTCATTGTATCTTTAAATATTATGTAGATGCAATGAATGCGAGTATTGGAGTTTGGAGTTTGTAACAATTGGCTCAAGTTCAGGTATTCCGCAGGCAAACGATGCTTGGTTAATCCAGAACTATTTTAGTTATAATTTTTGAAGCAGCTTATAGAAATATTTTCACTTTGTTGCAACTCTGTAGACTTTCTGGTTTTCACCAAAAGTAAGAGCGTCTGAAACTCTGTGAGAATCGTCAATATCTAACCGAAATATCGAGTAGATAAGCAATCCAACAATTAGTATAGGCAAGTAAAAAGATTTCAAACATATTAATGTACTAGCTTTACCAGCGACTTTGTCCGCGTATCTTTCGATAAAAAGTAGCATAACTAAATACTTTTTTGATTTTGCCTTAGTTCTGAAACTATTCGGGGGGATTAACGCCCCCTCCGATTTTGACCGAACTTAACATGTTTTCTTCTCCTAATCCTCTTAACATGTATACCAAATTTCATCTCGGTACCTTAAATAGATGCAAAGATATGACAAATTTCGTGCTCACTTCTTTGCATAGATTTCTGTTTTTGTTTTGTCCTTCTCTTCATGTTTGCTTTCATGTTTAAATCCATGTAATACAAAGTTTTGCTTGTTAATAAATTGAACTTCAATTTGCGCTTCAATATTTTCGCTGCATTTTGATCAATTGACATATACAAAAGATTGTCTTCGACTCCAGAGCTACAGAGTATAATATATACAGTATAGAGATAAATGTAGAAATTGTGATGCATCTAGCTGTGAGCAGTTGCAATAAACACGTATGCCACAAAAACATTACCGGAAATAAACAAAAGCCTGTAAAATTTCATTGAAGAGCACATACAACATGTATCTGTGTGTATAAATGTGTGTATTCTTTTGCCTTTGTTTGTGTGTGAGGGCGTATGTGTTTGTGTATGCCTAAACCGCTTAACAATGCCACTTCCGCTTTTGGCATGCGGTTTGTCGCTATTGTATCTCATTGCTAATACGCTTCACGCTCAACACACAATCATCCTTCAAACCCCATAGTACAAGTTCCTAGTGTACATTTGTATCTCTATTTGTTCGTTGTTGTTGTTGCTGTTGCTCTTCACTCTTCACGAAGCTGTGTATGCGATTTCTCCATTGCTTAAATTTTCAACAACTGCAATTGCATGTCAGTGCATGTATTTACATTTAAGTGGAGTATGTCTACTGTCACTTTGCGCAGATACAGATATACAGATACACAGATACACAGATACATACACACGCTTTAAGTAAGCACGCATTCATAGCTCTGCATACATAAATAACAATATCGTTTAGACACTTGACGGCAAAATGGAATTATTTGAATAGCATCCTAACAGCAGCTTAGAATAATGTTACCACAAACACACCCGAAGCAATAACGCTCGCCTGCGCACACACAATAAATCGGCTGTACTCCTTCATCTGCAAAGATACAGCTACTCTACTCATAACTAATGAAATGTATGATAGTGCACAAGATCTATTTTAAATGTTCTTTAAGTTTGAAAAGAAAATACTTAGCAGAATAATGCAATGTAAGTATAAATCCCAGTTCGATGTCCGGTTCGAACCTGTTGTGCACGCATTTACCAACATGTTGCAACATGCAACATGCAAAAGCCACCATATCTACAGTGAAGCTAATATTGTCATAAAAAAGATTTTTTTTACTTACAAATTCTTATCACAGGTGGATGGATTTGCATGGAGTACCTCCAAATATGTGGAGATATGGCTGTTGGTATTTGTGTAAGAACTCTCCATATAAGAAAAGCAACCATATTGATTCTTAAGTTGATTTCGTCAAAGAAAAATTTGTTCTATCATAAAATTTAAGCTTCAATGGAAGTGAAGTGTAACTCAAAGTCGAGCACACTCGATTGCTGCCTGCTTTCTTTTTATTATTTATATTTTTGTTAATATTTATTATTTCATTTCGGTTCACGTACTTGCCTTGCCATGTGCTTCACTATTAATTAATTAATTTCTGTGCAGCTAATGATTGTTTGTGATTTTATTTGAAATGCATTTATTTTCCGTATGCATTCGCTAATTTAATGCAATTAGGCAATTTTAAATCAAAATTTAAATACATAGAAATAATTATGCATTGTAATAGACATAATTCAATTGTTGAGTTGTCACTAAGCTGAACGAACATTAATTTGTGACGCTCATAAATAAAATATTTAATATAAAAAAAAAAAAAAAATTTATTCAAACTCATAAAATTTATTATAATGGCTGGCATTTCTGTAGACCATTTTTCTGCCTTTGTATCATCAATGAAAAAGGTACCACAAACCGTATCCTTCTGTCCAAATGTGCCACATTATTATGAAGTATGAAGTACACAAAAAGAGTTTTATACGAGAGCACTCCATAAAGTCATTTATTCATGCAATTTAAAACTGAATGCCATACATTCTAAACTATAAAAGCTTTTATGAAAGAAAACAAAAAAAAAAAATTCAATTCGGCTGAATGAATGAATTGAATTTGAACATTCAAAAGATTTATGAATTTATTCGACTATGACGCGCCTTGGCAAAAGGTGGGGCTAACGCACAGTGGTTGATTCGGCAGTGAACAAGGAAGTACCTGTGCATACTTCTGGCCTTTTACCGATTGCAAAGAAACACTGTACGAAGATTTGCTTTCAACTTGCTACAAAAAAATGCTAAGACCACAAATGCTGTTTCGTAGAATTTCAGTCCATTCATAGTAGCATTGGCGTTCTTGGCAGACGTAGGCTTTTGGAAATATTATAATGCGATTCGCCGACTTAGTTCGTGCAAAAGTTAAAAATATTGAGGAGCCAGATCAATCATTTTTTATTGGCAATGTTTGATGGAAAGGTTTATAGTCGAATTTGTTATGCAAACCGGATAATGACCCGATAATGACCGTATTGAATGCCAAGCACGCCGAAATCCCTTCATACCTGCTTATGGATAAGGTGACTAGTTCAGTGCAGCCGCTGGAATTATGCGCTGGACTATGTCAATCTCATCGAATAGCTCGTATAGCTCGTGTTTCATAAGGGACCTAAGCTCGTCGCCGACTCTATTAAGACCAAAAATTTTGCGGAGAATCTTCCTCTCGAAGACTTTCAATGCCGTTTCATCTAACGCAATCACGGTGACTCGTCACGAAACAGCACCCAAATTCGTTATTGCTCTCATGGCAGCTATAGTAGATGTAACAGTACACTTTTTTAGAGCAGCCTTGCCGTATATATATCCATCGTATTTCCTCGATTGCAGTTATGTTAGTTTTGTATCTTTTGAGCACATCAACCAGTTGAATACTTACACCATTTAATTTAAGGGTGCGAATATTTCTGGTGCATATCCTAAAATATCAACCTTATAGCGTTTGCGGGGTAGTCTTCATTAAGATGCCCCATCTTATCCGAGGTATCCTTTTTTGAATTTACTTGAGTTATTTGTTTTACTTCGGTGGGATCCAAGACCCATGAAATGATAATGTTATAAATGATGAATGGTTTTTTACTATCCCAACTATCCCAAAAATAAGGATTCCAGTCCTTTGGTATAAGTATGTCAAAACTTCGTCCAACAGAAGCCACAATAATATAGAGATTCTATGTTCGGCTGAACCCTTTGAAATAGGTCAGTTTGTCATAGTACAAACTCTGCAATATTGACAAATTCGTTGCATACTTTTGGGCGTTTCCATAGTTTTGCTGAATTGTGGCATTCAATTGCCTGCCGGGAGAAAAAAAAAAACAAATTAGTTAACATAAATTATTTTAAAAAATTATATAACATAAAGATTGGATTACTTCAAACGATAGTCCACAAACAAATCTGTCTGTCACCTTTCTGAGGATTTTTATCAAAAACATTTTTCGTTGTTGGGAATTACTTTAGCTTGAAATGCCCAATTTATTGTATATTTGACTAAACAACATAGAAATATTCTATACGTATCTAGATACAAATTTCAGGTTGTATTGCGTGAACACAGTATTTTGAATTAATAATAAATAATTTGATATTAGCCTACAACTGATTTGCTTTACATTAAGCAAGTTTTTGTACGTGTAGACATGTTCAGCTGTGAATATGAACATGTCTGATTTTAATTAGTTTTAAAACTACCCCGAAAAATGCATGTCAAATTGAAGAGCAAATACTTTGACAGCAATGCTTTTCAACTTTATAAATCAGCAGTTCAACCTATTATTGTGTACTGTGCATGGCTTACATAAAGTGCCGAAACAATGGCTATATTAAATTCTCTTAAAGTTGGCAACACAATAAATTATATTATGCTTCACTGTAAAAACATTGCATCCATTATAATTCCAGCATTCCTTCATTTAATTTGCTGAAAATTCCTTCATTATTTGGATGAGCAATTGCGTTATTAAGCTCAAGAATGAAAATCTCGCCAATAATTAATTTACAGCGAAACAAAATATTAAACATTTTTTATTACAATTAACCGCACGCGTAAACTCAAAATAAAATGAAAATTATAAAAGCGCAACTGAACAAACATTGAAAGAAAAAAGAATCCATTGTAAAATCAAAATATAGCGAAATGGAGAATTGTATATTTGACTGAGTGGCAAGTATACAAATATGTATGTGTATGCACATGTAAATGTAAATACACGCACAGATACAGATATACAAATAGACAGACGCACAGACAGACGCACAGACAGACAAACACATGCGGCGTGGCACTTCCGCCGCGTCACAAACGCAAAACGGAAGTAAGATTTCATTTTGCACTTGGAATGCTCTACTCCGCCTTTCCAACTATGTATGTATGTATTGTGTGTGGGCTTCTGTGGCAGGCTTCCTTTTTTTTTAATTTTTTTTTATTTTTGCGCTGAGCTTCATCGTTGTCACTCAATTTCAGCTGTGCGTGTCGCTGTCATTTCGATTTCTTAATGCAAATTAATTGAAAATTGCTTAATTGTTATAAAGTGTGCGCAGTGTGCATAAAAAGAAAACTGCCAACTGCAAAAGGGAATAATAGCGTGTATAAAGGGTCTCTCAAAAAGTGAAGCACTTTAGTGATGCAATTATGTAGTCTATTGACGCACTGCTTAAACCTATTTACCAATATAGCTTTTGTTAACCTAAATCTCTTAATATAAGAGGTATTTTTTTTATAAATGCTTCTTTCTATTTTTCTACTGTAGGGTGTTAAATTTCGATTCCATCAAAGTCAGCATTTTGATATATATTTCTCTCCATCGTTGTTTCTTTCTTGCTCTTCCACTTGCTTGTCGCTCTCTACTCTAAATTGTGCGCATTTTGTAGTCACTTTCAACGTGCATAAAAGATGACGACGACGATGAACGTCAAAGACCTGCAAGTGTTTAGCTGAATTTTATCAGAATTGTACTGAATATGCAAAAATGGGGGAAAAATATTACAAAATGCATCAAAAATGCAAACAAATCTGTCGCACAGACTTATAAACTTTCATAAAACGCCCACAGTTAAGCAAAGCGTGTTTCTCTAAGTGCTATAGAACTTTTTTAATGAAGTTTTTAGGAGTAAATATAGAATATTGCACAGAAATCACACACATTCTTGCTTTCGTGCCAAAAACATTCTTGGGCCAATATTTTTTGGTCCAAATGTGTTAATGAGAGTCAAATGCACTCAATGTGCAAAAGTGTTAGTACGTATTTTTTATACACAATCTTCTTGCCATCCCACTGTATATGTCGATCTACCGTCGCACTCCATATCAACTGTCAATATCATAAAAGTAACGAGGCAGATACCAGAAAGTAAATATATTTTTCGTCAGCATCAAAAGGATAGTCGTCATAGACATGTCCGTCTGTCTGTCCGTATGAACAACGAAAACATAGAGCCTTTAAGAGAGCGTTCAAATTCGGATACTTAGAATTCCCTATTCTTTCGTCCGATCACTTGTATTCAATGAATGTGCTAACCTCCCTCTGTAAGGAAGTTTTTGAGACTTACCATGCAAACCTATTCCACATGGTTCTGTCCATCAAGCCATTCGCCCCAAGCAAGATATCTTAGGTAATTGGCCGCCAGGGCTTAAACTGAGCGCCAGGCCACGATGTCATTTGCAATGCCACTCTGAAGGCACTACCTAGTAGTGCAATCCTCTCATACCGTTGATCTTCAACGATATTGTGAGGTTGCATTACTTTCCTGCACAGTGTAAGTTCGGATTAATTTCCATGATTCATAAACTGGACAAGCTGCAACGGACCCTGAGTCCTACCTGACAAAAAGTTTCCTTCCTTCGATCTCGAAGGGGTTTGGGAGACATATTTCTGCACGGATTGTCAGGTTTATAGAAACTCAGCTGTGTTGAACAATTGCATCGCGTCGTCGACCAATTACTGCAGACGTTTAACAATAAGAAGTATTGCAACGCACTCTTCTTGGATATTAAAGTATTGTTGACCGGGTATAGCACATAGACCTATTGGTAAAAATAAAGGAGAAACTGCCTGTGGCATACTTTAGTCTATTGCGGTTGTACCTAGAAGGAAGGCAGTTTGCGGTGCGCTTCCAATCGGCAATATCTGCGAAATGCAATGTCGAAGCAGGTGTGCCACAAGAACGTGTGCAAGGACCACTACTGTACTGCCTGTACACGTTGGACATGCCGCAGCCAGACGAAAGCCTGAGTGTGGATCCAGGATGATTTTGGCTACATTCGCAGATGACGTCTGTGTGGCGTACAGATCATCCAGCGAGTACGATGCAGCCGACGGCATACAAGAATACGCTGCATTGTTCGCGCTATGGTCGAGACGCTGGAACATTTGTATACCTTAATAAATAATAAAATAAAATAAAAATATTAATAATTTTTTCGAAACTGGGTGAAATACAGCTTTAAAATCGAGAAAAAAAAGGTTCATAAACGAAATTCCTTTATAATTTTCGGAACTATTTGGGTTTCCTTTTTTAAAAATAGGTAAGTATTACACTTTAAATAAATGTCTCATTCAATTTGCAAATATTTAAAATCGGTTCGAATGCCTTGGCGTAAAATGTATATGGTTTTCTATTTTAACCTGACGCCTTGTTCATCTTAACTTTTTCAAACATCTTTTTTAGCTCTTCGTAGAAACATGGTGCGTAATGCATAGCAACTTTTCTTCTTATTTCTTTAACTTTTCTCCACCAATCTTTATTATTTGTCAAGTTGTTAATTTTATGCTCAAGATCGATTGTTGCTTTTATGTCTTTGTTTGTATTTAGTTCGTCAAAACATATATTTTTTACTGCTGCCTTTGGAGAACTATGTTTTATTAGTCAAGTTACTCTTCAATTAATCTCTTTAGTCTGGTCTACAACTTTTCTTAATTTCTTATTTTCTGCAAATTCTCATTTATTTATCACGAACTAAATAAACATTTTCCGTAGATTGAAACAATTTGGTTTGACCATTTTTTTTTTTTTTTTTTTTAGGCCTTGTACCGAAGGTACAAGAGCCTATTGGTTTTGTGCAAATGTATGTAACAGGTAGAAATAATGGTCGGAGACCCCCAAAGTTACCCCCATTATGGTCAGGAGTGATAGAGGAGTCGATATAGACATGTCCGTCTGTCCGTCCGTCCGTCTGTATGAACGAAAGGATCTCGGAAACGGTAATAGATAGAGACTTCGTGTTTTTTGCATTCGACTAGGACTGATCCGGAATTTTACAAGTTTATTTTAAAATGCACCCCCAAGTTCACCAGTATATAGATAACGCCTCTCTTAGCCAAAATCCAAAAAGTTCATCAAAATCGGATAATAAATGACGATTTTATAAGCAATTGAATTTGACTAACCCCCCTTTTCTTTTCATTCATATTTGCAAAGTGAGAAGTGGTCATGCGTTTGGTCATAAGCTCGGGAAACATTTAATGTGTTTGATTGGCGAGCTGAACTGGTACAGGGCCTCTTACAGTCGGTTACGCCCGACTGTAAATTCCTTACTTGTTTTTAATTGAAAGTTTTATTAAACTAAAACCAACACCCTTTACCTAGACTATATTGCTTTTGTTTTTATTGCTGCTGCTGCTGCTTGCTAATTTTCACCTCTTGTCGCACCCTTTCAACGCTGCTTTGCCACTGTGCTTTCAGCGTTTTTCAACTGACACAGAAAATGTTCGCCTGTGATCCTTTGCAGCTGAATGAAAAGCACCAAAAACGAAGCGAAACGAAAGCAACGAAATCGTGTAACACGTAAAAGGACTTTTGCAAAATAAAGGTGTGCATAACTAAATAAATTCTATCAGGCAGCGAAGCGATTTAAGCGGCGCCATTTTTCTTCCTTCATTCGCACGCTGCATGCACCCACACACACACACACAAACAGACAGACAGATACACTGACAACAACAACAACAAATAAATGGCATAGGCAAAAACATGGCGACGGATATGGCGACGACAATCCACTTGAACCAAGAATTGTGTTAAGCGTTGATTCTGCTTTGTGTCTGCATTTTGCATGTCGTCTTCTTCAACATCACTTCCCTGTTTTCCAAAAAAAAAAAAAAATCCAAAATGTTCTTCGAACCCCCTTTTGTTGCTTTTTTTTTTTTTTGGTACACCATTTTTGCATTTTGACACTCTTCACACTTTACTCGGCGGTATGCATCCATTCTCCCTCTACAAAATCTTTACACTTTATCTATATATATATGTTCCATGCTGCGCTTACTTTTTCTTTATAAATTTGTGCTACTTTGTCTTTTGCTAACTTGGTCAGTAACAACACAACAACCACAGGAATAACTATAACAAAAGTTATAGCAACAACAACATACCATTGCACAGTAGCTCAAAAATATGTCTAAGTTTGGCGAAATGAAAACCATATGGTAACATATATAGTTGCTATAAAGATTTACGTTAAAACAGTTTTTTGACACGGTAATGGAACAAATTCCGATGAATTGTTTCATGGTTGTAATGAAATACATATTCAACATTCATCACTAGCGATGTTTGGGTTCTTTACCAAAGATGCAATAGCCTATTGGTTTTATGCAAATGTATGTAACAGTAGAAATAATAAATAATGAAATTTATAATAAACACGTGAAATTCCGGCGAAGTCTTATTCGAATACAAAAAGAACGAAGTCTCTATCTATTAACGTTTCCGATATCCTTTCGTTCAAACTGAGGGACAGTTGGACATGGCTATATCGACTCCTCTATCACTCCTAGCCAAAATTGTGCGAACGATTAGTTTCGTCACAAAGTCAATAGAACGATTTCTATTTTCATAAATTATTTACCTGTATTGGAACCACTGTGCAGCAATAGCGCATAAAACTATGCAAGTGTTTTACACTCAGCTGCTTTTGCTGCTCCTTTCCACACTTTTCAACACTTTTTTTTTTTGCTGTTGCATTATACAAAAATTCTTGAAAATGAGCTACAAAGAAAAATGAAAAGCCGGAAATAAAACAAATAGCGACACAGCAACGAAAAAACTGGAACAGCAAGCAAAATTGTGGGTGAAAGAGTGAAAAATGTGTGTGAAAAATATTGCCGCCTTAAAAAAAAAAAAGAAAAACTTCACAAGGAGACTTTATTCCCTGCAACAGCGCGAACAAGTGCAGCATCAATGGGTCTCATTTTTTTTAATAGTAGCACTTCTTAACTTTCAGTATGTGTGTGGGCGCACAGCTTTAAATGGGTGGTTTATGCGGCAGTTTAATGCGCCCGTGCTCCCTCCCCTTCGAAAAAAAATAAAAAATAGAATGTGTTGCAATATGCAAATTTTAGTTTTAACATTTTGTTGTCGTCGACGGATTTTTTTTGTTTGTTATTTGTTGCTTAAGTGGTTTGGCAGTACGCCCACGCACAGACGGACGGACGGAATGACGGACAGACAATGGCAAAAACAGAAAAGTCACAACTTTCGATTCACGCTTGTCAACAACAATTTCAAAGCACATTCAAGTTCTGCAGACAATCCAACATGAATTTGTTAAGCATATTTTTTTGTGTCTATTTTAATTATGAAATTTATTTTGTGGCTTTTGAAGACAATTCGTAAACAAAACATTCAAGCTTTGTCAGCTTAAGGTAAAAGTTTTTTGGCATGAATGTATTCAAAATGGGATAAATCCTCTCTGTCTGCACTAGGTGTCCCGATTAAGATCGTTCGTATTTGCATGATGCACAGAGCGTTCTCAGGGTGGGAAATATGCTCTCCGAATGCATTGATAGAAAGAGAGGTTTCATGCAGGATGATGTAGCGATATTTTCAATCTTTTGATGGAGTACATCTTACGCTAGTCTTCATACATACAGAACATATCGGGTTGGATCTTCCAAAAGGAACAGATGCTGCTCGCGTACGCGAATGATGTTGGTATCATCAGTACACAGGTACATCGAGTCAGCAAGGCGCTCTCGGAGTTTGAAATACAGTCTCATCTCTTGGGTGTAGTGGTGAATGAGAACAAGACGAAGTACGTCTTGAACGGTCAGTGACGATGGAAAATTTCAAATTTAATGTTGTAGAAAACTTCGTTTACCTTGGATCCGAAATGATCAGCTACAACAACGTCAGCCTGAAATTTATTGGGGCATTCTTCGCTTAGATAATAATGCTGTTAAAGCTGTGAAAAAAGTGAATAGAACTGTGGAAGGGATCTTGGCTTTGGTGAAGTTGATACATCCCAGCCTTCGATCCGCGTAAACCGGAAGTCCTTTACAGCACATTTAGATTGAGGAAAGTTCATTTGCACAATTTTTGTTTTTAATTCTTTGCTACGTTCCCGACGGAAACCAAGTTATTCAGCTGGAAGTCTACAGGAAATTTTTGCTGATTGTTAACACAAAGCTTGTAGGGCGGTAATATGAGCGCCAATCAAATGGCTTAGTTACGTTTTTTGGAAATTTGAATAGTACAAGTCTCTCTTTAATCTCTAAATCTCTAAAATTTTAAAATAAACTTGTGAAATTCCGGAGCAGTCCTAGTCGAATGCAAAAAACACGAAGTCTCTATCTATTACCGTTTCCGAGATCCTTTCGTTCATACAGACGGACGGACGGACGGACGGACAGACGGACAGACGGACATGGCTATATCGACTCCTCTATCACTCCTGACCATAATGGGGGTAACTTTGGGGGTCTCCGACAATTAGTTCTTCCTGTTACATACATTTGCACAAAACCAATAGGCTCTTGTACCTTCGGTACAGGGCCTAAAAAAAAATTTACACAATTTCAAGACTTTTTAGCTATATTTTTCGATTCCTTAAGTGTGTATTTAAAAATATTCTCCTACCACGAACAACACAGCCATGCAACTATTTATTTGACATGAAGTATACACAGAAACCAATTATACCAAAATTTAAGTAGTACGTATATATAATATATATGTTTGAAAAGAAATCTGTTCAAGTGTACAAAAACAAAACTTTTCAATGAAGCCGTCAAGTTTTACTTGACTATTTGAAATTGAACTTGGCAGTTGGAGGCCAGCTGTCAATCATTCATTCATCCATCCATCCGTGCATCCGCCCAACTGTCCATCCGTTTATCTGCACATCCGTTCGTACAACAGCGATTCAGTTTGTTTAATTCGTTGTAGTCGCAGTTTTAGAGTTTTAGGCAGAGTTTAGGTTGTATAAAGTATAAAAAAAAAGTTCAGCGAAATGTTTGCGAATAAAAAAATAACAATACCTAAGTACAGTTCGCAAGGATAAACCAGTAGAGCACTGTCACTGCTCTCGGGTTCATTCAACTCTACACATTTTGCCTTTTTCATTCATTAATTTGAAGGTTTCTACTGCTTCTTCTTCGCTTGTTTCTCTCTTTGGCATCTAAACTGTCAAAAAAGTCGCTGCTAATTGACATTTGTGCTTAATTTGCTAACATTTGTCAATGTCAGGAGTAGTCTAAGCAGCTCTGCTCGCTTTGCTTCTATTGTTTTCCATTTTCGATATGCTAAATGTATAAAATTGACTATATCGTATGCCAAATGCTGACCCGCGTCTTTGTGCGCGTATAGTTTGAAGTTAAGATATATTTTTTGTAGGTATTTTTTGGTATTGTTTGAGAGAAGAGACATAAGATTGGACAGATTTGCATAGGGGCTATCACTTTTAGTGGTCATTCGGGAGGAAGAGTTGACATATACATTGAATACAAGTTATTTGAATGAAAAATAGCAAAATTTAAATATTCAAACTTGAAGTCTCTAATTTTTATAGTCAATAAGTTCTTTATCTTCATACATACGTACAGCCAGACAACTCGTCTTAAGATGCTGTTCATGAATATTTATATACTTTAAATACCCTTTTATAAAAACTCCATTCAAAACTCTATATGTGTGGCTTAATATTTTTTCTTGTCCTTCGTTTTTTTTTTATCATTTTCAGACAATCAAGACAATTTATTTGCTACATGTTAAGCCAAAAATAAAACAAAAGAAATAAAATAATAAAAATGCTGCCAAAAAGGTGTATGGCGTGAAGAGTAAATGCTATGTTCAAGCATTAAAGTAAGAAAGTATGTCAGATAATATAACTTCTGTTGCTGTTGTTGTTGTTGGAAAGCTTCTTAACTTTTCACTTTAGTTGCAGACAGCAAACTTCTCCAACAGACAATTTTTATATGCTAGTACCTAAAATACAACAATTTGAATAAATCATCTAGAACAGCTAACCCACGTACGTACGTGGGTAGAACGAAATATTTGCGAGAATATGTACTTTATATGAATTTTTATTACATTAAATGCCCAAACGGTCCTGACTTATGCTGCAGTTGGCAGCGTGCTTCAGCTATGAAAGATCAACACGATTATGCTCCATTACCATTAAGAAATTAGCTAGCATGTAGAATAATAATAAAAATTTGAACTAGTTAATTTGGAAAATCATATGCTTAAGCATGAATAGGAGAATCGAACTTTTAAAATTGGTAGGCTTTATCCTTTATAGTTTCCAAGATTTCGATTATCACACGGACAGCCATTCAGATGGGCAGCTCTATATCGACTCGACTAATGGTTTTCAAGGTAGTATCATATCATATCTATTTGAGCTTGCTAAAAAAATCATCGATTGACAATAAATTTCCATAACATTAGCTTATATTGTATGAATTCTACGTTTAAATCGATATAAAGAGCGAAGTCCGAAGTGACGCACAAGATAACAGCAGATATAGAAGACAAAAAATTCTGCACAGGAATATTTCTTGATTCTAAGAGAGCATTTGACAAGGTCTGTCATCTCGGATTACTATTCAAACTAAAAGGCAAAACAACTATTCACTGTAATCGACATTTCTTCATGAAATGTAACGATGAACACTCCACTTTGAGTCCATTTAAAGCTAGAGTTCCAAAGGTTAGTGCGTTGGATCCCTTAGTGTTTGTAAGATCTTAAGTAAATTATTAATAAAATACTCCATAAAAATTCAGGTCGATAGAGGCATGTTTGTGTCTCGCTATGAACATCAAGAAATATAATTTTGTGCAGTGCATCTCGAAGTCGAGCACACTTGACTGCATCGTTTTTTTTATTTTTTTTTTATCGTTTGTTAACAAAATATTTTTATATGAAAAAATCGAACTCACATTTCAATTTCATTGAGTAGCTTAAGTTGTTCGATCGCTTGTTTGCATTTCTTGTTTCTATTGGTTTACTAAAATTTTATTGAAATTTCCAACATTTTAATTTTGCAGCGTTTTTCATTTCACTAACGCATATTGCATTTTTTATTTGTGTTTCTTCTTTCTTCTTATTCGAAATAAATATTCATGCATTTTTCAATCAAGTGTCATGCAGTCAATTAGATATTTGCGATTGCAGAAAACTCGAAGAAGAAAAACAAAAATAAATCAAATTCAAGCAGCATCATTCAATCCAGAGAGCATCCTCTTCAATGCTGTCTGCGCTTTTAACTGATAGATACTCGTTTATGTGGTTTTGTGGTTTAAATGGATTTTTGATTTGTTTTTCTAATTCAATTTAAATCGTTAGACATTGTTTTACGAAGCATTTATTTAACAATCATTGCGCAATCGAATGCGAAATTTAAGCGTACAATTTTTGTTAAATAGAATTTTTGCATTCATGTAGCGAAAACATGCAATTAACCTTAAAATAAGCATTGCTGGCTATGTAAATGTTTCGTAAATAATTATGTTTTTTGGCTTATTTAATCATTTGTTTACAAGTTGCAAACAAAAAGTGTTTTTGAAACAATAAAATCTACAACTAGAACAACAATGAGCATATATAATAATGTTCATTTAATTATGTTTTGTGGAAGTCCGAATAACAATAATAATAATAATTTACAAAAACCATGTAAATACATTTCGTACATCGGTAGCGAGCGAGCGGATACATTTACGATTCATGCGTACAGTGGCACAAAAAGATAGTTTTTCGCTTGAAATTCTGCAATAATTTACGCCTGAACCACGCACATTTTTACTAAATTCTAATTCATTTTGTAGGAACAACGCAACCCAAACGGCATCGACAACGGACATATTGCATGCATCGACAAGTCAGGTTGCTAATACATCAAAGATGATGAACAAAAAGAGCACATCAAGGAGGAGACAAAAAAACGGAGGCCAAAGAAAGATAATATAACGGCAATCTGGACGAAGATGCTAGCAGTGCTTGATACTGGCCAGCATCAATGCTAGCAGTGCTTGCTAATGGCCAGCAGCAATGCTAGCAGTGCTTGCTACTGGCCGGCAGCAATGCTAGCAGTGCTTGCTAATGGCCAGCAGCAATGCTAGCAGTGCTTGCTACTGGCCTGCAGCAATGCTAGCAGTGATTGATACTGGCCAGCAAAGCTAGCA
This sequence comes from Leucophenga maculata, assembly GCA_035044805.1. Classification (NCBI taxonomy): domain Eukaryota; kingdom Metazoa; phylum Arthropoda; class Insecta; order Diptera; family Drosophilidae; genus Leucophenga; species Leucophenga maculata. Next base: position 1,178,177 of record JAWNNP010000387.1, read on the forward strand.
CTGCTTGCTACTGGCCAGCACCAATGCTAGCAGTGCTTGCTACTGGACAGCAGCAATGCTAGCAGTGCTTGCTAATGGCCAGCAGCAATGCTAGCAGTGCTTGCTAATGGCCAGCAGCAATGCTAGCAGTGCTTGCTACTGGCCAGCAAAGCTAGCACTGCTTGCTACTGGCCAGCACCAATGCTAGCAGTGCTTGCTACTGGACAGCAGCAATGCTAGCAGTGCTTGCTACTGGCCAGCAGCAATGCTAGCACTGCTTGCTACTGGACAGCAGCAATGCTAGCACTGCTTGCTACTGGCCAGCAGCAATGCTAGCACTGCTTGCTACTGGCCAGCAGCAATGCTAGCACTGCTTGCTACTGGCCAGCAGCAATGCTATCTGTGCTTGCTATTGGCCAGCAGCAATGCTAGCAGTGCTTCCTACTGGCCAGCATCAATGCTGTCAGTGCTTGCTACTGGCCAGCAGCAATTTTAGCAGTGATTGATACTGGCCAGCAGCAAAGCTAGAACTGCTTGTTACTGGCCAGCAGCATTGCTAGCACTGCTTGCTACTTGCCAGCAGCAATGCTAGCCCTGCTTGCTACTGGCCAGCAGCAATGCTAGCAGTGGTTGCTACTGGCCAGCAGCAATGCTAGCAGTGCTTGCTACTGGCCAGCAGCAATGCTAGCAGTGCTTGCTACTGGCCAGCAGCAATGCTAGCAGTGCTTGCTACTGGCCAGCAGCAATGATAGCAGTGCTTGCTACTGGCCAGCAGCAATGATAGCAGTGCTTGCTATTGGCCAGCAGAAATGCTAGCAGTTCTTGCTACTGGCCAGCAGCAACGCTAGCAGTGCTTGCTACTGACCAGCAGCAATGCTAGCAGTGCTTGCTACAGGACAGCAGCAATGCAAGCAGTGCTTGCTACTGGTTAGCTGCAATGCTAGCAGTGCTGCTGGCCAGTGCTTGATACTGGCCAGCATCAATGCTAGCAGTGCTTGCTACTGGCCAGCATCAATGCTAGCAGTGCTTCCTACTGGCCAGCATCAATGCTAGCAGTGCTTGCTACTGGCCAGCATCAATGCTAGCATTGCTTGCTACTGGCCAGCAGAAATGCTAGCAGTGCTTACTACTGGCCAGCAGCAATGCTAGCAGTGCTTGCTACTGGCCAGCAGCAATGCTAGTAGTGCTTGCTACTGGCCAGCAGCAATGCTAGCACTGCTTGCTACTGGCCAGCAGCAATGCTAGCACTGCTTGCTACTGGCCAGCAGCAATGCTAGCACTGCTTGCTACTGGCCAGCAGCAATGCTAGCACTGCTTGCTACTGGCCAGCAGCAATGCTAGCACTGCTTGCTACTGGCCAGCAGCAATGCTAGCACTGCTTGCTATTGGCCAGCAGCAATGCTATCTGTGCTTGCTATTGGCCAGCAGCAATGCTAGCAGTGCTTCCTACTGGCCAGCATCAATGCTGTCAGTGCTTGCTACTGGCCAGCAGCAATGTTAGCAGTGATTGATACTGGCCAGCAGCAAAGCTAGAACTGCTTGCTACTGGCCAGCAGCATTGCTAGCACTGCTTGCTACTTGCCAGCAGCAATGCTAGCCCTGCTTGTTACTGGCCAGCAGCAATGCTAGCAGTGCTTGCTACTGGCCAGCAGCAATGCTAGCAGTGCTTGCTACTGGCCAGCAGCAATGCTAGCAGTGCTTGCTACTGGCCAGCAGCAATGCTAGCAGTGCTTGCTACTGGCCAGCAGAAATGCTAGCAGTGCTTGCTACTGGCCAGCAGCAATGATAGCAGTGCTTGCTACTGGCCAGCAGCAATGATAGCAGTGCTTGCTACAGGACAGCAGCAATGCAAGCAGTGCTTGCTACTGGTTAGCTGCAATGCTAGCAGTGCTTGCTACTGGCCAGCATCAATGCTAGCAGTGCTTGCTACTGGCCAGCATCAATGCTAGCAGTGCTTGCTACTGGCCAGCATCAATGCTAGCAGTGCTTGCTACTGGCCAGCATCAATGCTAGCAGTGCTTGCTACTGGCCAGCATCAATGCTAGCAGTGCTTCCTACTGGCCAGCATCAATGCTAGCAGTGCTTGCTACTGGCCAGCATCAATGCTAGCAGTGCTTGCTACTGGCCAGCAGAAATGCTAGCAGTGCTTGCTACTGGCCAGCAGCAATGCTAGCAGTGCTTGCTACTTGCCAGCAGCAATGCTAGCACTGCTTGCTACTGGCCAGCAGCAATGCTAGCAGTGCTTGCTACTGGCCAGCAGCAATGCTAGCAGTGCTTGCTACTGGCCAGCAGCAATGTTAGCAGTGCTTGCTACTGGCCAGCAGCAATGTTAGCAGTGATTGATACTGGCCAGCAGCAAAGCTAGAACTGCTTGCTACTGGCCAGCAGCAATGCTAGCAGTGCTTGCTACTGGCCAGCAGCAATGCTAGCAGTGCTTGCTACTGGCCAGCAGCAATGCTAGCAGTGCTTGCTACTGGCCAGCAGCAATGCTAGCAGTGCTTGCTACTGGCCAGCAGCAATGCTAGCAGTGCTTGCTACTGGCCCGCAGCAATGCTAGCAGTGCTTGCTACTGGCCCGCAGCAATGCTAGCAGTGCTTGCTACTGGCCAGCAGCAATGCTAGCAGTGCTTGCTACTGGCCAGCAGCAATGCTAGCAGTGCTTGCTATTGGCCAGCATCAATGCTAGCAGTGCTTGCTACTGGCCAGCATCAATGCTAGCAGTGCTTGCTACTGGCCAGCAGCAATGCTAGCAGTGCTTGCTACTGGCCAGCAGCAATGCTAGCAGTGCTTGCTACTGGCCAGCAGCAATGCTAGCAGTGCTTGCTACTGGCCAGCAGCAATGATAGCATTGCTTGATACTGGCCAGAAGCAGTGCTAGCAGTGCTTGCTACTGGCCAGCAGCAATGATAGCATTGCTTGATACTGGCCAGAAGCAGTGCTAGCAGTGCTTGCTACTGGCCAGCAGCAATGCTAGCAGTGCTTGCTATTGGCCAGCATCAATGCTAGCAGTGCTTGCTACTGGCCAGCAGCAATGCTAGCAGTGCTTGCTACTGGCCAGCAGCAATGCTAGCAGTGCTTGCTACTGGCCAGCAGCAATGATAGCATTGCTTGATACTGGCCAGAAGCAGTGCTAGCAGTGCTTGCTACTGGCCAGCAGCAATGATAGCATTGCTTGATACTGGCCAGAAGCAGTGCTAGCAGTGCTTGCTACTGGCCAGCAGCAATGCTAGCAGTGCTTGCTACTGGCCAGCAGCAATGCTAGCAGTGCTTGCTACTGGCCAGCAGCAATGCTAGCAGTGCTTGCTACTGGCCAGCAGCAATGCTAGCAGTGCTTGCTACTGGCCAGCAGCAATGCTAGCAGTGCTTGCTACTGGCCAGCAGCAATGCTAGCAGTGGTTGCTACTGGCCAGCAGCAATGCTAGCAGTGCTTGCTACTGGCCAGCAGCAATGCTAGCAGTGCTTGCTACTGGCCAGCAGCAATGCTAGCAGTGCTTGCTACTGGCCAGCAGCAATGCTAGCAGTGCTTGCTACTGGCCAGCAGCAATGCTAGCAGTGCTTGCTACTGGCCAGCAGCAATGCTAGCAGTGCTTGCTACTGGCCAGCAATGCTAGCAGTGCTTGCTAGCAGTGCTTGCTACTGGCCAGCAGCAATGCTAGCAGTGCTTGCTACTGGCCAGCATCAATGCTAGCAGTGCTTGCTACTGGCCAGCAGCAATGCTAGCAGTGCTTGCTACTGACCAGCAGCAATGCTAGCAGTGCTTGCTACTGGCCAGCAGCCATGCTAGCAGTGCTTGATACTGGCCAGCATCAATGCTAGCAGTGCTTGCTACTGGCCAGCAGCAATGCTAGCAGTGCTTGCTACTGGCCAGCAGCAATGCTTGCAGTGCTTGCTACTGGCCAGCAGCAATGCTAGCAGTGCTTGCTACTGGCCAGCAGCAATGCTAGCAGTGCTTGCTATTGGCCAGCAGCAATGCTAGCACTGCTTGCTAATGGCCAGCAGAAATGCTAGCAGTGCTTGCTACTGGCCAGCAGCAATGCTAGCAGTGCTTGCTACTGGCCAGCAGCAATGCTAGCAGTGCTTGCTACTGGCCAGCAGCAATGCTAGCAGTGCTTGCTATTGGCCAGCAGCAATGCTAGCACTGCTTGCTAATGGCCAGCAGAAATGCTAGCAGTGCTTGCTACTGGCCAGTAGCAATGCTAGCAGTGCTTGCTACTGGCCAGCAGCAATGTTAGCAGTGCTTGCTACTGGCCAGCAGCAATGTTAGCAGTGATTGATACTGGCCAGCAGCAAAGCTAGAACTGCTTGTTACTGGCCAGCAGCATTGCTAGCACTGCTTGCTACTTGCCAGCAGCAATGCTAGCCCTGCTTGCTACTGGCCAGCAGCAATGCTAGCAGTGCTTGCTACTGGCCAGCAGCAATGCTAGTAGTGCTTGCTACTGGCCAGCAGCAATGCTAGCAGTGCTTGCTACTGGCCAGCATCAATGCTAGAAGTGCTTGCTACTGGCCAGCAGCAATGTTAGCAGTGCTTGCTACTGGCAAGCAGCAATGCTAGCAGTGCTTGCTACTGGCCAGCAGCAATGCTAGCAGTGCTTGCTACTGGCCAGCAGCAATGCTAGCAGTGCTTGCTACTGGCCAGCAGCAATGCTAGCAGTGCTTGCTACTGGCCAGCAGCAATGCTAGCAGTGCTTGCTACTGGCCAGCAGCAATGCTAGCAGTGCTTGCTACTGGCCAGCAGCAATGATAGCAGTGCTTGATACTGGCCAGCATCAATGCTAGCAGTGCTTGCTATTGGCCATCATCAATGCTAGCAGTGCTTGCTACTGGCCAGCAGCAATGCTAGCAGTGCTTGCTACTGGCCAGCAGCAATGCTAGCAGTGGTTGCTACTGGCCAGCAGCAATGCTAGCAGTGCTTGCTATTGGCCAGCAGCAATGCTAGCACTGCTTGCTAATGGCCAGCAGAAATGCTAGCAGTGCTTGCTTCTGGCCAGCAGCAATGCTAGCAGTGCTTGCTACTGGCCAGCAGCAATGTTAGCAGTGCTTGCTACTGGCCAGCAGCAATGCTAGCAGTGCTTGCTACTGGCCAGCAGCAATGCTAGCAGTGCTTGCTATTGGCCAGCAGCAATGCTAGCACTGCTTGCTAATGGCCAGCAGAAATGCTAGCAGTGCTTGCTACTGGCCAGCAGCAATGCTAGCAGTGCTTGCTACTGGCCAGCAGCAATGTTAGCAGTGCTTGCTACTGGCCAGCAGCAATGTTAGCAGTGATTGATACTGGCCAGCAGCAAAGCTAGAACTGCTTGTTACTGGCCAGCAGCATTGCTAGCACTGCTTGCTACTTGCCAGCAGCAATGCTAGCCCTGCTTGCTACTGGCCAGCAGCAATGCTAGCAGTGCTTGCTACTGGCCAGCAGCAATGCTAGTAGTGCTTGCTACTGGCCAGCAGCAATGCTAGCAGTGCTTGCTACTGGCCAGCATCAATGCTAGAAGTGCTTGCTACTGGCCAGCAGCAATGTTAGCAGTGCTTGCTACTGGCCAGCAGCAATGCTAGCAGTGCTTGCTACTGGCCAGCAGCAATGCTAGCAGTGCTTGCTACTGGCCAGCAGCAATGCTAGCAGTGCTTGCTACTGGCCAGCAGCAATGCTAGCAGTGCTTGCTACTGGCCAGCAGCAATGCTAGCAGTGCTTGCTACTGGCCAGCAGCAATGCTAGCAGTGCTTGCTACTGGCCAGCAGCAATGCTAGCAGTGCTTGCTACTGGCCAGCAGCAATGATAGCAGTGCTTGATACTGGCCAGCATCAATGCTAGCAGTGCTTGCTATTGGCCATCATCAATGCTAGCAGTGCTTGCTACTGGCCAGCAGCAATGCTAGCAGTGCTTGCTACTGGCCAGCAGCAATGCTAGCAGTGGTTGCTACTGGCCAGCAGCAATGCTAGCAGTGCTTGCTATTGGCCAGCAGCAATGCTAGCACTGCTTGCTAATGGCCAGCAGAAATGCTAGCAGTGCTTGCTTCTGGCCAGCAGCAATGCTAGCAGTGCTTGCTACTGGCCAGCAGCATTGTTAGCAGTGCTTGCTACTGGCCAGCAGCAATGTTAGCAGTGATTGATACTGGCCAGCAGCAAAGCTAGAACTGCTTGTTACTGGCCAGCAGCATTGCTAGCACTGCTTGCTACTTGCCAGCAGCAATGCTAGCCCTGCTTGCTACTGGCCAGCAGCAATGCTAGCAGTGCTTGCTACTGGCCAGCAGCAATGCTAGTAGTGCTTGCTACTGGCCAGCAGCAATGCTAGCAGTGCTTGCTACTGGCCAGCAGCAATGCTAGCAGTGCTTGCTACTGGCCAGCATCAATGCTAGAAGTGCTTGCTACTGGCCAGCAGCAATGCTAGCAGTGCTTGCTACTGGCCAGTAGCAATGCTAGCAGTGCTTGCTACTGGCCAGCAGCAATGTTAGCAGTGATTGATACTGGCCAGCAGCAAAGCTAGAACTGCTTGTTACTGGCCAGCAGCATTGCTAGCACTGCTTGCTACTTGCCAGCAGCAATGCTAGCCCTGCTTGCTACTGGCCAGCAGCAATGCTAGCAGTGCTTGCTACTGGCCAGCAGCAATGTTAGCAGTGCTTGCTACTGGCCAGCAGCAATGTTAGCAGTGATTGATACTGGCCAGCAGCAAAGCTAGAACTGCTTGTTACTGGCCAGCAGCATTGCTAGCACTGCTTGCTACTTGCCAGCAGCAATGCTAGCCCTGCTTGCTACTGGCCAGCAGCAATGCTAGCAGTGCTTGCTACTGGCCAGCAGCAATGCTAGTAGTGCTTGCTACTGGCCAGCAGCAATGCTAGCAGTGCTTGCTACTGGCCAGCATCAATGCTAGCAGTGCTTGCTACTGGCCAGCAGAAATGCTAGCAGTGCTTGCTACTGGCCAGCAGAAATGCTAGCAGTGCTTGCTACTGGCCAGCAGAAATGCTAACCAGTGGCAAGCAGTGCTAGCATTGCTGCTGGCCGGTAGCAAGTACTGCTAGTATTGCTGCTGGCCAGTAGCAAGCAGTGCTAGCATTTCTGCTGGCCAGTAGCAAGCACTGCTAGCTTGCTACTGGCCAGCAGCAATGCTAGCACTGCTTGCTACTGGCCAGCAGCAATACTAGCACTGCTTGCTACTGGCCAGCAGCAATACTAGCAGTACTTGCTACCGGCCAGCAGCAATGCTAGCACTGCTTGCCACTGGTTAGCAGCAATGCTAGCAGTGCTTGCTACTGGCCAGCAGCAATGCTAGCAGTGCTTGCTACCGGCCAGCAGCAATGCTAGCAGTGCTTGCTACCGGCCAGCAGCAATGCAAACAGTGCTTGCTACTGGTTAGCAGCAATGGTAGCAGTGCTTGCTACTGGTTAGCAGCAATGCTAGCACTGCTTGCCACTGGTTAGCAGCAATGCTAGCACTGCTTGCTACTGGCCAGCAGCAATGCTAGCAGTGCTTGCTACTGGCCAGCAGCGATGCTAGCACTGCTTGCTACTGGCCAGCAGCAATGCTAGCTGTGCTTGCTACTGGCCAGCAGCAATGCTAGCAGTGCTTGCTACTAGTCAGAAGCAATGCTAGCACTGCTTCTGGCCAGAAGCAATGCTAGCACTGCTTGCTACTGGCCAGCAGCAATGCTATCTGTGCTTGCTATTGGCCAGCAATAATGCTATCTGTGCTTGCTATTGGCCAGCAGCAATGCTATCTGTGCTTGCTATTGGCCAGCAGCAACGCTAGCAGTGCTTGCTACTGACCAGCAGCAATGCTAGCAGTGCTTACTACCGGACAGCAGCAATGCAAGCAGTGCTTGCTACTGGTTAGCTGCAATGCTAGCAGTGCTTGCTACTGGCCAGCATTAATGCTACCAGTGCTTGCTACTGGCCAGCAGCAATGCTAGCACTGCTTGCTAGCATGCTACTGGCCAGCAACTAACGGACGGACGAACAGATGGACATGGCTATATCGACTCCTCCATCACTCCTGACCATAATGGGGGTAACTTTGGGGGTCTCCGACCATTATTTCTGCCTGTTACATACATTTGCACAAAACCAATAGGCTCTTGTATCTTCGGTACAGAGCCTAAAAATCAGGCGAAGGCTTGGATATACTTTTAATAAGTCAAACATATACAGCAACTGCCAAGCTAATGCACCAATAACAATTCATTAATTACCGATCTAAATTCTTCCCAGATATTAATCTCATAATCAATTTTTCAAATGTCAACTTTCAAATTTTAATTTAATTGTTGTTTCTTTTTTTTTTTATTGTTTTTTGTCATTAAAAGTTTGGACATTTTTGACCACGTTTTATATGCATTCTTCAGAATTTATTTATATTAGGTACATAATATTTACTTTAATATACCACTGTCCATCAAAACGCTAATTAAAGTATAAAATTTATAATGCAATAGAAACTCACTCACAAACACACACACATATAAACGCATTGAATTAAGAACAATGTCCTGCGGAGTATAGCGTTTGGAAAATTATGAAAAGAATGAGCCAGGCAGGCAGGCAGGCATTTAATTAAATTTGAATGCAATTATTTGGCTGTCTATTGCACATATTAAATTCTATACACGTATAATCGGGGGACGGGACTGCTGGAGAAGTACTTCAGCGCTGCCATTAAAATGCAATGCTTTTACTCCTTCCTACTTAGTGCTTGTGTGTTTCCTTGTTTCCTTGTTTCATTTCGTTTGATTTTGTGTTTAATTATTCTTCTGCTTATTTATTTTTTTTCTTCATTATGTTCAATCATTGCTGTTGCATTTTGTCTTGTAATTAAATTTTCTGTTGCATAAACGCAGGCGTCAAACACACACACACACACATAATTAGAGTATAGACTAAAGAAAACTTTGTTGCAAATTCGCACGATTGTACACAGACATAAAACGCACTCAATCACGTACTCATGCATACATACATATACATATGCATGCTCCATTCAATCATGCACTCACTCTTCACATTCTGCACACTTCACTCCACACCACTCCACTGTACTCCATAACACTTCACTACACTCTGTGCGCACTCAGTCAGTCAATCATTCAGTCAGACACTCAATCGTTTCACTGTGCACAGTTCGCCGCATTAAGTGTTGCGAGGGGCGAATATTGTGCAGTTAGTATAGGCAATTGATTTTGTTTACGAGGAACAACATTCGAAAGAAGTTTCGAAAGAAATATAGACTTATATAAGTTTTTTTTAAGTGAAGTTTTTATAGGCTTTTCACAGATGGTGAATAGCTTTATAAGTTGTGTTATACAAATGCATTCCTCACTGGACCTCACAGACCACGCAGACTTCTCATCGTCTCGCTAATGACATATCTGTTTATGTGAAGAATAGTCAGCCATAGCACAAATCTGGAAGCTTTCAAGAGGCAACTGGACAATAATGCATAAGGTTCCAACGCAGAATACTAGTAAAAGATAGCGTCACATTAACACTGAGCAGGCTGATGTCTTCGCACAATACCACGTCGCGGATTCCGAGCCATCATTAGATTCTTTGCTGCTTCCTTGATCTTGACGACCCAGTTGGGCCTATCCTATGCATTATAATATAATACAACTACCGAACAACAAACAATTAATTGACGGAATGCATGAAACATTGGTTTTTGCCAAAGTTGATTACTTTTCATTTCGTCCGTAATTGGCAAGGCATATACACAGACACTCTTTAGTCCTTTCGTCCTTTGTTTTTGCATACTTGTACATACAACGTCAATTGGTTTGATTGAGACACTGTTGCGTATACGCATCAGTTGCAACTTTCACCTTATGCACATTCGTACGTAACGCATACGCCTAGTTAAACGACACAGCATGACGGCTGCAAGTCTGCACTTGTAAGTTCGAAGGGTGCCCAGGCCGCAGGTTAAATGAGGTTAAATTCTGAGCGTAGTCTAAGCAGTGCGTTGCATTTATATTTGGGGCGGAGCGGGCAATGATATTATCTTTTTGAATGATTGCACAATAGTTAATTATTGTAGTTCTAAGCTGCGACCGACCTTTTACTTTACAGTTCAATTCAGCAGCTTAATTAATGCATTTTCGTAACAATAGAACAATAGAATTTCTATACGAAATCAAATAAGCTATGTTCCCCAACTCCAACTGTTGAATTATAACAAAGATAAAGATGCAATTTCGATAGGTAATGTGGTATGCAGCACATTCAACAGCAAAATGCAAGAAACAAAAACGACGATGGTATAAGTAAACATAAATGAGTATCGGAGAATTAAATTTCTTTTAGATTTGCGCTACATTTGCGTTAAATGTTTGTCGTGAAATTAGCAGTTTTGATTATTTTGTCAAAGAATGAGTTGTGGCTAATTGACGATATAGTCTTATATGTAGATTATACAATTGTTCGTTAATTGCTGTCTGTATCTGTATGATCTGTTAGGCTATGTCGTGCAAACATATACTTGCTCAGGTCAAATCTTATGAATTAAAGAAAAAGGCCGCCGCGTGACGACGAAGATGTTCGATTTCGTCAATCGGATAATTGCGGCACTTGACAATCAACCAGGAACATCAAAACAAAGCAGCAACTACTATGCTTGAATGGCTGAACAAACAAAATTCATGAAGCTGCTGAAGACAAACGAAGTATCCGACTTACTCAAACTATTCTTTGTATTTTAGATAAAGGTAAGTTCCTCTTATCAAAAAAGATGAGATTAGAAATAAGAATTTTCACAACAGCATTTCGAAAAAGCTGTAGTCAAAACTGGGAGATTTTCTTCAAACCACGGAACTAAATGGGCGCCAAACTGTCATCTGTGAAATGAAACATCCTGCTAGGCGAATTATTCCTGTTAAGAACATAAAGGGAAAGTAGCGTCAAAGCAATAAAGAAGCAGAAGTCGGCCTTGCTCTTGATACACCCTGCCAACTTAGCACACTTATGTCACCAGTACCACTTTTTGAAGTTCAAGCTGAAGTTTAAAGACTTGATTTGAAAAAATCAAAAAGATATGATGCAATTAATGTGACAACTATAAAAGCCGTCTTAATGTGAGTCCTCCCTCATCTTCAATATTTGCTTAAGGCTTAGCTATTTTCCCAGCCAATGAAAATGTGCAGAGATAGTACTTATCTCAAAGCCTGCCAAACCCGAAAATGAAGTATCGATTGGTCTGCTGGGAAAATTCTCGAATATATTTGAACTAATCTTTGCTACTTCCATATCATTCAAAGTTCTAGAACAAATCCATCGTAACAAACAATATTTCTGGATGGGTTTGGCACAAGAAACTGCTTTTTAAGATTAAGCATTTATCATCATTTCCTTCATTCGCCTGCTAAGAGCATCTTAAGGACAATTTTGCAGTTTGCCGCTTAATGCACAAATTTTCTTTTTTGCTGCTGATAAAAACTATTTTTCTTATTTTGCAAATAGTCGAACATGCCGCAAAGAGGCGTAATTAAAGGACTTAACTAAAAATAAAAATAAAAAAAATAAAAATCCAAATGGAAATATAGCAACGAAGTCTAAGCCAACAACTAGTCCGAGAGGTCTACGGCATTTGTGCTCTGTTGTTGTTGATGAAAATTTTGCTGCATTTGGCTGATAACTTTATGGAAAAAATTGTCCCAAAAGCACTTTAAGCCTGCAGCATTACAACAAAATACAACAAAAACAACAATTGCAGAAATAGCGCAAAATTACAGAGACAGCAACAACAACAACAATCATAATACAAAGAACAATTTTCAACAGCAACAATAAGAGCCACAGCGACAGGATTCAAAGGATTAGCAGAAACAGCAGCGGCAACGGCAGCAATGGTGGCTGCATTTGAGGAAAACTAAACAACGGTTGAAAATTTTACACAGGACAATAACAAACAAACAAACAACAACGAAAAAAAAGTTAATATCAACAACAATACTGTTGAGTAAAACAAAAGAGAAAAAATATGACAAAAAAAAATCGCGCAGTTTAAAGTTAAGTTAAAGCCGAACGCTTTTGTACCCTTTCATAAAGCTTTGCAAAAGACATAGAAAGATGATGGCTAAAAAGGAATTTAAAAATTGCATGAATTGCGTTTTAAATCGCTTCTGGATTCACCGTATTCTCTACATCTGGCCCCCAGCGACTTTTTTCCTGTTCTCAGACCACAAGAAAATGCAAGCGTCAGACAATACTGGATTCATTTCCTTCACTGATGCTGCTAGGCCGAATCTGTGCAGCGCACTTCACCCACCTACTGGTCTGTTTATGTTTTTACAGATGTTTAAATTGAAGATCAATCAACATGTATTCCCATGTGCTTGACACTGTAGATATATTCTTGATCCGCAACTAAAAATCAAATCGATATAGATATTTCCTTTAGCTTATCCGTATGAAAATCTGAGAACTTTAAGATATAGAGCCTTCAAGTGGTGATATTCTTATTCGCTTAATTCTTCTTTAGCTTATTAGCATTAAACGCATAAATATTTGACTCTCTTTTCTGGTGTATCTTACATAAATTCTTATGAAGTGTTTTATAATATGTGTCCATAGAGGACCACTAGAAGAGCTAGCCGCTATACAAATTTGTTTAAAACCAAGTAGAATATTAAGGTTAAGTGAATTTGGATGAACATCCTTAATGAAGAGAACTAAGTGGAATAAAGAGCAAGAAAAAATTGAATGCAGACGTTTCAAGTGTGAAAAAATATCTTCTTAAAATTTCTTAATTCAAATGTTGAGTCATCGTTGAATATATTCATTCTCCCTACACTGACTTAAGTTATCCCATTGTGTGCTGGAATTTTTTATGTATATTACCTACTCTACTCTACCTTTCAATCGCATTGCAAACCTTCATCATGATTTCTAAATCGTCGCTTTGAGTTAAAATTGGATGAAGTCAATTGTATTTGCTTACCATCGAGTTTTCTAAACATAATATGAATAATGTGTTGGAACTTCTATGAGATGACGACAAATTTTTAAGTCATAAGAGGAGTCTTACTTTGAGATTGGTCTGTAATTTGTTTTCATTAAGTAGACAAGACAGTTCACTATGCTTTACTTGCCTCGAACACATTATATTCGTTTGTGTTTTGTTCAGTGTTGAAAAGTTTGTGTGAGCGTCATTGCTCAAATTTTATTTCATCAAAATCGGTTGAATATTTTGGCCGTCACAGCTTCAAAAATGTTTAATCATACAAATATATAATTTTCTCTCTCTCTCTCTTTCAATCAAGCCAATATGTTCACCACTTAACAGTGCCGTTAACTGTTATCGAGCTGCTCACCAAACTTTACGCTCTTTTGATGTTTCTCTTTGAGCATTCTATTACAACAAACTTTATTCAAAAATCAATTATACTCCATATTTTTCATGCTTTGTAAAGTGTATAAAAATATGTCATTCCCGAGTTTTTTTTTTTTGCATTTGTGTTTTGCGTTGTTTTTCTGTTTTTCCTGTTTGTCCTCTGTTTCCAACGGCTGCTGCTGGTGCTGCTGCTCCTGTTATCGTTGTAGGCAGGATGTGCCAGGATAATGCGGAGCATTATTACAAGCGCTGCGCGTAGTACTTGAGAGTATGATGTGTTTTGAAGTGAGTAAATGAGTGAAAGAGTGACGGGACGGGACGGGACTGGATGGTGTACAGATGCAATTTTCCGCGCACTCATGCACTACAATTTTCCAGCGGAAGTTTTTGCAAATCACGGTCGTTGAGCTTACAATAGGAACAACAACAACAACAACAGCATTCGCAACTAACCGGAAGTTAATACCCCAGCGCTGCCATTTTCCATTGTGATGCTTTGTTGTTCCATTTCTGCTATCATAATTGTTATTGCCAGAGAGTGGCAAATAATTTTCATAAATAATTGAAATACATTTTATTTATTGTAAAACAGAAAATTATATTGTATCAGATAAAATATAAAAAACATATAAAGTTTCATATGCTATAGAGTGAGATTTTTTTATATTATTGTTTGGCATTTCCGCATTCTGAGTTGTTTGCAGTTGATTTAATTTTGTTTAATAAATATTGAAACAGAATAACATTTTTTTTTGCGTTGATTAAAACAAAATAAATCCTTGCTGCATTGACCACCCTATTCGATAGATCTTTATATGATAGCTTATCTACACTGCTGAAGACTGACGAGAAAATCGTGCAATTTGGAGTTTAACAAAAATTATGAATTTTGTAAACACACATTTTTTCATAGAAAGTATTAAATAAAAAGGAATGGAAAAAATAGATTACCATACCCATTGATTTTCATGTAGTCGAACTATATTATATATTATAGAAACTGTTAAAGAGCGTACAAACAGATAGCAACACGGTCATGTTTAGATCAACATGACACGTTGAGTTCACCTCTTAAAATAAAAGGGTATCAATATATACAAGTATATATATATATATATATGTTTCCTTCAAAGTAATGATCCTCAGATTTAAGAAAATTGTGACAGTGCATTCTCCAAACTTCCAAGCACTTTATGTTCCTTTCGATGTGTGATATGTTCCATCTCACTCGTTGCCAACTAAGTTTTTATAGGATTTCATAGTTTACTGCCAAAAATAATTTCACGTTAATTGGAATGTATTCAAATATTGAAAGACTGGCTAGAAAGCAATATCAATTTATATGTTGATGTTCGTTCTGCGGAGGACTTGGATGGCGTGGTGGAAACTTTCAGCTGGGTTCCTCTCTACAACAACTAATCACTGCAATAACTCGTTTAGACAAAAAAAGGCAGATGAATATAGACTCTCGAAAAATAAAGAAGTCGTAGAAGTTAAAAGTTAAGTCGTAGTCCTTTTTTGAACTTTAAGAAGAGGAGACTGCCCAAATTCTACAGAGCTACTAGTCTCAAGCACTGCTGACTCGCCTTGGTTTGTAAGTAATAAAGCTCATCACAATGAGTTGAACGTTCCAACGATTAAAGAAGAGATATCTAGAAGCAGTTAAAGATACAAAAATATATTCGTAACAATGAGAAAAATTAACAGTTCGGAAAGAACTCGAAAAAAATCGAATTCGCAAAGCTTGAACAAACAAACATCTGTTAGGTTGGGTAGGGTCAGGTGTTTATGGAGTTACACGGTGAATTACGCATTTTATTTAAATATAAATATTTGATCTTAAGTAGACGTTTAACATCTAAGTTTGAGGTCGGTTGATACTCATCAGCAAGATGAGCATATTCACACAATTTATAAATGAAGCTCAGTGCGCTCCATAATTTCCGGCTCGACTACACTAATGTACCACATCAGAAAGTTAAAATCAATTTTTAATGGAATATAGCAGCAACTACTCTTCGTAAAAGCATAAAATTTAATGCGAAAATTTACATAATTTAATAACTTTTTAGCTAATCCGCGTGTGTTTGCCAATGAATTTGTCGGCTTAAGTAGATTTCATTTCGTGTATCTTTTCTTTTTTCATTGCTATCCGTCAGATACGCTTGCATTATGCTGCTTCGCGTAGCAAAGACGAACGAAAAGTAAACGAAAAAAACACAATGAATGCAAAAGGAGGAAGCGCAAAAGAAGCCAAACAGAGCCAAGATGAGCTGTATGCTAATTATTTTCACTGGCATGTAGAGCGGCTTAGCGCTGATGTTGATAACGACGACGACGACGATGACGACGAGGACAACGACGTCGAAATTGCAAAGCAATTTGCGGAAGTCAGTCAAGAGGCAGTCACCAGGCAGCCAGATATTCAGGAAACGATGGGTGTCTCCGATCTGTGTGCATATTTTGCAAAGCTTCATAAAAGCGAAGGAGGCAAGTCTAAATCCGAATTGCGAAGCAGTTAATATATAATAGTCGCCGCGTAAATCTCTTTGTTTATACTTGTACGACGCGGATCTGGTTATATGCGATTGATAAAATGTTGTCGTTAATTAATCATGCCCTAATGCTGCGTTAAGTCTTATTTTAAGGCGGTAAAGTAAAAGCGTTTTCATTGTAAATAATAAAAAAAATATAAAATTACTAAACAGAAAATTAAACAAAAAACCGCTGCTGTAAGTTAGTATATACCCTGCAAACAGTCTACAATAAAAGTCTATATTGAGGTAAAAGATATGAAGAATAGGGCCAAACTAAAGGATACTGATGTGTAAAATTTGGACTCGAACATCCAACAGTTGCAAGTTCCAAAGACAAAAGACAATTCAACAGCTAATTGAATGAGGTGAAGAGTTTAACAGGAACCGTCGGAGAATGTAGCCGTCACGACACTAACTCCAATAGTGGAGAGAGGCTAATCGATTTCGCCGCAGGTTGGAACATGGTAGTTAGCAGCTCCAGATTTCAACATTTCGGCATCCATAAAGCTACGTGGCTTAGTCCCGATCAAATTACAAGTACCCAAATTGATCACGTTTTGATTGATGGGAGGCACACATCAAGCATTTGGACGTGCGAACGTTACGTGGTACAAATATCGACTCGGACCACTATCTTGTCGTAGCAAAGTTACGCACTATGCAACGAAAGCTAGACGTCGCCACGAAAGTGAAAGTCTAGTTACAGATGCACTGACATTACGGAGGAGTCATTTTTCTAACCTACTTGAAAGCGATGAAGTGCACAATACCGCTGATAAAGAAATGACACCGGAATCACCAGTTAACGATTGCACAATTGTAGAGCCACCGGACTATAACGAGGCCGATTCGGTTATCAAAAAGCGGAAAAATTACAAATAATGGAAAAATAAAATTAACAAATCGTAAAATTACTCAAAAATTACATCTAAATATTAGGCTTTGCTTTTTCTATAAAGTGTAAACATTTTCTAAGTTTTGCTTTTCCTCAAAATCATATCAAATTTTCCAGTGTAAGCTATTTGAGAAGACGTTATTATGGAGAATTTTTCCGAACATAGTCGTAGTAAAGCTGCCGAAAAGTACGAACGCCCGAAGCCAGTACCAAAGCACATGAGGGAGTACTTGAAACGGTTGTTCTTACAAAAATGGCGTCACATGCCTAAGGAGCAAAAGGACTACTGCCTGCAGGTAAGTTTTGAATCTAAAAACTCCTTTGAACAATTACATCGTAGTATCGTTGTAGCGCATGGTAAAATTTCGAAGCGCACATAGACGTCAAAAAAGTAGGCCCAAAAAATGTAATTCAGGAAGGGTTAAATCGAAAAAAACTGCTTGTCGTCCTTTGAAAAAACCAAAGAAGCCAAAAACGAAACCTAAAAAGCCAAAACGTGCAAAGTGTCGCACCAAGCTGCGTCCACGCTGTCGTCCAGGGGGGAGAAAGTGTGTGACAAAGAAGAAGAAACCTGCCTGTCGACGACAGAATAAGAACAGGAACCAGAGAACGAAGAAGAAGTGTCCGGAGAAACCGAGGCGAAATAATTGTCGTACCAAAAGTAAGAGTCCTTGCCGGCGTCGCTGATGGAACATGGTTGAAAAGGATGCCAGAAATATTTAAAGCTTTCATTTATATAGCTTATGCAGCTATTTACTCCGGCGTTTATTATTCTCTTCTTTCTCCTTACCATGGCATCTCATGGCAAGTAAATCGGTAGAACTTGATGTAAACACTTGAGATCTGCGTCGAGTTATAGAGAACAGCCAACAGCATCCTAAACATAATTTATTAAAAGCTTCATTTAAATGTCAAACACAAAATTATTGTTAAACTAAATTTGGCAATACTACGAAAAGCGAAACACAGAACAAATTTTTTTTGTTTATATATTGTATTGTAGGGGATCCAAATAAACAAGTCATAAACTAAGACTACAATTGCGCCTTCTTCTAGAATTATAAGCTAAGATCAGTCAAATCAATATGGGTTGAATGGTACGTTGATAGAATTCTTATATACTCCATATACTCCGATAGCCAGGCAGCTATTAGAGCACTAAGTTCACATGTGACCAAGTTAAAACTGATCCTGGAATGTATAAGAACATTAAAGAACCTGGAAAGATTTGACAATACAGCTCTATACTGGGTACGTAATCAATCGAGCACACCAGAAAATGAGTAAGCAGATGACTTGGCAATAAGAGAAGAAACAACTCCCTTCACAGGTACAGGTCCAAACCATTCTGCGGGTTCGGACCAGTTACAATGAGAAGCAGCATAAGGACCGGGACTTTTTTACTATTCACTTTTAGACTAATCACTCCCTAAGCTCTACTTTTAGTTAAGCAGTTCCAGTTTTAGAAAACTTGATCCGTTTATATTTATTATTTATCTTCAAATAAAATGGTTAAAGATTTACGAAACCAATTTAAACAACAAAATGGCGCTCTTCGCAATCGAAGTGAAATAAGATAAAAATGGCGTCAAGCCAAACATAAATTCGAAGTTAAAATGCTGAAACAAGCAACGGAGAAAAACAAAGAAACAACATTCAAATCCCAGCAACTTAAGTAAATCATTAAAATAATTTTCGCGGATTAATTGTAGAGCTGTGAAGTGTAAACTGCGGTAGAACTTGCGGCGAAGGCAGCCGTTTGACACGCGAGAAGGCGCTCGAAGATTAATGATGCAAAAAATTGAGCATCATTAAAGAAAGCAAAATGGAATTGAGTGTAAAGCGTATGTCAAAGAAGAAATAAGCAGCAAACGGAAAGCGAGAAACAAAGAAAGCAAACAATGCGCAAAATGGCCGCCACCCGCACCACAGCCGCCGCCACCGCCACCGCTGTCGTCTTTGTTGGCAGTAAAATGAACGCGTTCAGTTATTAGCAGGGCATGTCAGGCAACAGACAAACAATTCCGCTTGGATTTGTGCCATGTGGGAGTCGCAGCTGAGCACAGCGCACAGCGTTGTCAGCATTGTTTTGGATTTTTCTTCTAGATACATTTTAAAAACAAACAACAACAAAAAATAGAAGAAGCTGAAAAAGTTGTGTGCCAGTAGAAAAATTTTGATGGAAGTTTAAAAAAAAAAACATTGGAAATAATTTGCCAGAGTTTGCTTAGGAATTATTAAAACAGAAAATGATATATGAAGTATTTCAAGGATCTGCAAAAATTATTGCACACATTTTGAGTTACGACTGCCAGATCTGCGGTATTACAGCTAAATCTAACCGCAAATCTAGCAGTTAAAATGGCCGCCGTCTGACCAAATCTTTCTTACTTATTCAGTTTTGTCAAATAGCGAAATATATATATATTAGCATCTTATATAAGCAAAAACTTCATTCAGTTTATTTATTTACATTTTTACGCAATTTCTGTCGAAATAATGGTATAACAAGCTCTTTACTAAGTATGTGATTGATCACTTCGAAGATAATATATTTGAAGGCGAGTCACTTTAGACTGTATGTCACGACACTTCCCTAAAAAGATGATTTTTTTTCGCCTATTTTCGAACGATACATTGACATGGGATCGGTTTCCTTCAGATTTAGTCAGAGTTACTGCTAAGCAAAACTGCGTGACGAATTTTTGACGTTTTCGGAAGCTTTATAGATTGTAAAAAAATTTGCAAGCATGATGCATGAAATTAATGCGTTGCAGGTTTGTTACAAAGGTAGACTTGGGAAGGGTTTTATTTTCAAATTAACAAAATGTTGCAAAAAAAAAAAGACCGATGCAGCTGTAAGATTTGCCAAAAAAGTTCTGAGCAAAATTAATTTACAAAAACTTTGCAATCAACGGGTAAATCGTTTGCCAGCTCAAATGCTTCTCCACACACAAGAATTTAAAAAAAAAAAAAAACAATGGATCAGTCCTATTCCGCGTGTATACGCAATACCCGAGTATAAAATAAATCAATTAGTTGATTAATTGTAATTTTTTACATACCAGTGATTTTTTAATATTAATAGCCATAAAGTCAATAACGAATTGTTCATACCTGAAAAAATATTTAAAAAGAATTGATTAATTAATTAATTTACATAATATATGTATTGAAAAGAAGAACATAATTCAAATATATTTTAGATGTGGTCAGGCAGGAGTACCTGACAGATTGCAATTAAGAGCTCTTAGCTATTAATGCTGCATCGAATACCCTACTTGGCAGAGCGGTAACTTACAAAAGAATAAATATATTTGCCAACATTAAAGCACTACGAATTTAGAACTAGTAACTGTAAATATTGAAGCTGGAAACGAAAAAGCTAGAAAGGGTTCAAAACTCAACAGCCTATTCATGAAAACGGGAGTATTTTTTATGGCTTCTTCTTTATTTCCTTCGCCAACATAAAGCATCGAATACATCTGCTTGCTGTCTTCCAAGTTGACTTCGCTAAGTTTAAACATTTTATACATCTGCGAAAAATATCTACCAAAGTTTTTTGGGAGGTTATTTCTGTAAGCCTATTACAGTCCAGCATTACTTCAACGATTTGGTGAGATGTATATATCTGTATTGAAGTATAAATTAATGAAATTTTTATACGCACAAACTTTAATCAAAAATTACTCCTTTTACTAATTTTGGCGCCCTTAGCAACATTCTTTCTACGATGCTTCGCAGTGGAAGTCAGTTTTGAATGAGCTATCAAATGTTTTTCTTTTCAATTCAGTGATTTCGTTGCAGTTGGCGATGTTTATTTTTTGTTTTCTTATAATTATCTGAAAATTCAGAGACCAATTACTACACGGTATTCGATACAGCACATCGAAATGCATTAATTAAAGTTGTCCAAGTGACGCCATTTTTGTTTTTGTGTGGCCTGTTTGGTTTTTTTTTTTGACACCTGCCAACCATATTGGAAAATATTTTAAATATCCAAGGTAATTATGAAACAGAATTCTGCATGTGTATGTGTGTATGTGCGCTTTTGTGGTATGAAATAGTGTTGGAAAACTTAGCAAAACAGTTATATAGAATATTCTCCAATATACGCACACTAATACATACAACAGAAATCAACCTACCACAAAAAGAACAACAACAACAAAAACAATAAGAACGCCAATGTTGCCGTTGTGAATCGTTGATTTTAAGTACCATAAATTCTAGTGTCAATAATAAAAACCGCACATATGTGGCAGCGATGGCAGCTATGGCGGATTCGATGGCATTGCCAGTGTTGGGAAAAATTCATAAATTTTCAATTGGCGCACTACAGTATAGTAGAGTACAGTGAGTGTACATCAGTGTGCACATTGGTGCGGCGGTGGTTCTCGATTTGGGTGAAAGGATTTACGGATGCATAAAACAGCTAGCTTGGAATGTGTGCATACTCGTATGTTTTCGAGTATTATACAAGTGTATGCTTTTGCGGTGGCTTTCCAATTTTATTGCAAAAGCATTTTAATCTGCCAACCAAAGACAAAGTGGTAGTAGGAGGCGGCGGCGGAGGAGGACTCATACTCGCCAACGACGTAGCATTTTAAAGTTATGATGCCATAGCTAAAAGCAAACAGCTGCAGTTGAAAATATTCTCCAGTACTTCTAAGTGTTGCAATTGCGCTGGGTGGCAAGGCTGTTCAATATATTCACATTCACATTCACAGAACACATGTAAGTTCCAGTAGTGCGAAGCATGACCAATTGAAATTTATAGATATTAAAAAAACTTCTAAGTATTTGATATTAAATACTATGTTCAAGTTTTTCAATGGCTAATTTTTCAGATGGAGTGAAAAGTGTGGAAAAAATTTTGAGAATTATTGGTTTTACAGTTTTTTAGATTTTGACTCGGCAATTGAATAGAAGAAGTAGCTACTATACTATCCGAAAAACCTCAGAAAGAAGGGGTTAACGAGCCGATTGAATACAAGTGATCTGAAGAATGAATTAGTGAATCGAAATAAGTAAATTTTAAGACTCTATCATACTAAGCTAGGGCGAAATTCTTATATGCAAAGACATCTGTTTTATTTCAAAAGTTAAGTTCCTGCATAAAATAAATATTTCAAATTCATTAAACAAATATTTATTTAATAGCTTTTTTAATACAATTATCTTAGAACTTGATTTTAAATATCCCCATTTACCCCGCCATCAAATCGCTTTAAGATCAGGATTAGACTCAGAAGAATCACAGATTTAATAAATTGTTCGGCTGAGTTGTCCGTTTGTAGGGTGTACGGCAGTTCACTGATATCCAATTGGTGTTTGACTACAACTTCCATGGACATTGCCTTCAGTGCGTAACGCTGGTGTCCGACTCCATAAAGCCACCGAATACATACAACAGTTCATCTTTCATAACAGCGCAATGATGTAGGCGCGACATAGGCTGCTCACCATACAGCTTCGCATGACTCCAAGCATTCGTTTTCGGTTCGTATATGTAGAGCTCCTTGAAGGGTTCATAGAATCAACGATTGATACCAAAAATATATATAAGCTCATTATAGGCGAACATCGAATGGCCGATCTTAAAAATTGTTTAATTACGTTATTTGAAATAAAAAAAAATCTAACTGAAACTAAATTCTAAAACAAAAACAAAAACAAAAAAAAAAATTCATTACTCAGATACTTTTGCTTATTGCTTTCATATGATTCAGTTAACTTATAACCAATGCTATGCCGCCTGATTTATTAGTTGCACAAATTTATCAGTTGATTGGCTAAGTCACCAGTAGTCTTGCCAATGTGTAGTGCAGCACAGTTGCAGTAGAATCGTCGTCCGGTGCGATACAAAACGCCAAGAAAAAATATTTTCGATATTTCTAAAACGAAACACTGAGTCAAACAATGTCGCTAGAGGAAGTAAGAAAAAATTTAAAATAAGGAAAAATAAGAACGCTGGCAAATTATTTGCAATTAATGACGGATTTTTTATTTTTTTATTTTTAGCTAAAATTGGATGCCGCCGAATTAAAGTATCTGTACCAAGTAGCCACTCGTAGCCGTGTAAAAGCGGCGCTGATGAACTCCAAATTCAAGTTAGATTGTAAAATTGGAGCGCTGGAAACTGGCGCTCGCGTAGCTGCGGTAGGTCGTAGCGTTTTCCATACCGGAGGGGCAGGAAGAGCTTTGATAGAGTGGTAAGTGGCATAAGTCATGGGGTGGGATGGGGAAACGCAATTTCCGATTTTGAAAACTGTACTAAGTGGCTCTGTCTGTCATCGAAAAAAACATCTGCTTAAAATTTAACGTCAACGGAAGCACAGTTTTGGATAGCTCGTAATGAGTCAGTGAGACAGTCAGTCATTGGTATTTAGCTTGAATAAAGATATACATAATATCGATGTATACAGTCATGATCAGCTCCGCCGGTCTGTCTGTCTGTATTTCGAGGCGCTTAAGATATTCACTCATTTGCTTAGTTTTGTTCTTTGGTTTTTTTTTATTTTTATTTCATTTCGTCGTTCTTCATTCTTAAGCTGCCGTGAAGATGTACTAAGCTTTTTTACTAGTATGTGGGAGGAGTCATGACCGTTTCTGTAAGGAATATATATTATTGATAAGCTAAAGAGTCGATACAGATATGTCCGTCTTTCGCAAAATCTCTGTATTGCTCTAACTCTCGTTTCAATTAATTGATTAATTTTAAATTTATATTTCTGCAGCTCACGTACCATCCAATTGACCAACTATAACTGGACACAAAACGAAGAGTACGTCACTATTTCCATTAAACTTGGGGGAATACACGTATGTGACGAAAGAGATGTCAAACTTTTACTATCTATGAATTCTGTGCAGCTCAATGTGTTTGACTTAAATGGTCGAGCATATACTTGGAAAATCAACCATCTATTCGAGTCTATAGATCAGAAATTGAGCTTTGGCAGATTGGATGCGGATGAATATGATATACATTTAAAGAAGTTCATTAAAGGTGAAAAGTGGTCGGATCTACAGGCAACTATGATCAATGATGTCAAGAAAGTCTTCAAGAAAGTTGGAGAAAATTTTAGAGATAAGATTTACTAAGAAGATAAAGCTTAAGCTTAAATCTGAAGTAAATGCGACAAAAATTAGTTTCTAGTATAACTACTAAAGCAGAAATCAAAGAATTAATATTAAAACTATATTATTTACAAGATTTGATAAGTCAGCAGAACTGAGTCTATATATTCACAAAATTCACAAGTCATGTTTTTTCTGAATTGTCATAAGTAAAACTTGCAGTTTTAAGTGGTAGTTTATAGATAATTTTTTGTTTCAATATCTTTCGATTGAAAAGAATCTCCTGATAAGTAATTCTGATAAATTTGGTCCAAATTGGAGGGGGCTATACCCCGTCCTCCATATAAGCGATATTTTTTATCCATTTGAGGTGCAATTTGGAATACACGTTAATAAAATAGAGAGAAGTAATCCTACCTATCTCGGTCAAAATTGGATGCGTAAATACCGAGACCAGCCCGAAAGATTGGCAATATTATGCGCGGCCGAAGCTGCGAATTTTCTCATTCCGAGTGGATCAACCCTCGAGTGGATCAACCCTCACAAAATGTCATGCAAACAGATTTTGGTAACAAATGCCGCCAGGAGTAAACACAAGCGCCTTCACTCTAACGTTTTTTTGTACAGGGACGTTGGCTTTCAGTTTATGCCAAAGCAAAATAGTCAAATTGTTAAAAAATTCGTACGCCGCAAAGTATGCTATAAAAATTAATTATATACTTTTTTGTGTGTTTTTAATTTTTCGTTGATATTAAATTCCTTTTTGGTGGTTCTGTTTAAACAGGACCAAAAATCAAAATCGAAATAATTACTCACCTGTGTTTGTTGCGTTGCCATTGCTGTCGGCATTGCCGCTGAACCTGTACCGGCGACACCCGCTGCGCTTGCTGCTGTTGCTATTGTTGCTGTTGGTAGTGCCATGTTTTGCGGTTGCTGTTGTTGTTGTTGGAATTGCTGTGTAACTGGCGTCGGTAGCAACGGATGCAATATGGGTTGTTGTTGTTGCTGCTGCTGCTTTTGTTGCTGATATTGTTGCTGATAGTGTTGTTGTTGCTGTTTCATTTGTTGCTGATATTCATATTGTTGTTGCAATTGATATTGCAATTGTTGAAATTTAAAATGTTTTTGTTGCAATTGTTGCTGCTGCGTTGACATTGTCGATTGCTGCTGCTGCGGTTGCTGCTGCGCTTCACAGTTGGCAACATTTTTGTTGTAAACAATGAATGCAAAAAGCAAAAAACAAAATTTTCTTATTTTTGGTATTGCCTTTGGCTTCATTGTTTTTGTTTTTATTACACTTGCATTTGTTTTTGTAGTTTTTACCATCGGCATTTTTTTTTTCTTTGTTTTTTTGAGTTTATTTTTTTTTTTTTTTAAATTAAAAAATGTCAAATTTTTAAGTGCTTTTTCTTTGAACAATAATCTTTGTTTTTTTTTTAATTTTTTCTTGCAATTTGTTTTAAAGTTTTTAAATTTTTTTATTGTTAATTTTTCTCTTCAATTTAATTTGCTGCGCATCTGAAAAATGAAAAAAATTACGTTTAAATAATTTAAAAATTTTGATCTTTGAAAAATGTTTCACCGAGAGCTAAACAAATGGAAATGTGTATCTCTACAACTGAACTTCTTAGTTCCTTTAGC
This sequence comes from Leucophenga maculata, assembly GCA_035044805.1. Lineage (NCBI taxonomy): Eukaryota > Metazoa > Arthropoda > Insecta > Diptera > Drosophilidae > Leucophenga > Leucophenga maculata. The sequence continues at coordinate 1,203,613 of JAWNNP010000387.1, forward strand.
TCATTGAAAGGACATGGATATTTTGAGTGTAAAATGTAAACAACGTTTAGAACCGAAAACAAGAATTGAACGTAGAAAGTGTGAAACCCTTAACTGTACACCAAATGTAACATTTTTGTATCAAGAAGTAAAATTTCTAGAATATAATATAACAAAAGATGGAATCAGTTAGAAAGAGTAATTCGAAGCCTAGAGCTTATGATTAAGAAATTAACTAACTCGGAACGAAACTTACATTGGGATAACGTTGAATACTCCATATACACCCATAGGACAGTCAAACAGTATCCAAGCATAATGCTGGCCGAATTGTAGCAATGCTGTAGGGTATACATATCTCATCTCCAAGAAAGCCTTAAGTTATCTTTAAGTTAACTCTAAGTTATCAATAAGCCTAACTGTAAACTTAACATGCTGTTAAGCAAAGCGAACGTGTTTAATTGTTCTAAAATTTCTATTTTCATCAAAATAGGTCCGTTTAATATCAAAAGAAAAGAATGCAAATTTTTAGAATGTCCTTGCTTGTTTGTTCTTGCTCAGCAACGGGCCATCTTGCACCACGCCAGCCACTCAAACTCGCTAGGAGAGTAAAATCTGTGTTTTCAAGTATTATTACTGTATCATTCCTACACGCTTGAGACTGTCCTTTAGTTTGTTTATGTGCTATTGACTTGACTTATGATCACAGATATGGTAGCGTCAGCGACTTATTGTTATTGAAGTAGAAGAACAACAATTAATTCAAACTTTGAAAGTATAGAGCTAGATCCGTGAATCGATGGTGTTTGGTCAGGTCAATAAAGTAAGAATCAATATTATTGTTTTCTTAATTTCCATTTGTTTTTTTTTTTTTAATTTGTTTTTCTGCCTATAATCTAATTAAATATAAATAATTGAAAATTAATTCGTCTATAATTGCATTAAAATGGCAAAAAGCGTTTTATTTTGCGTGAACAGAAAGCAAAAAAAAAAATCAGAAACAAAAACAATAGCCAATTTGTGCAGTAAAAACAAAACAAAAAAATTTAATCAGAAATTATTTACAATCAACAACACCAAAACGAATGCTCGTGTCGAGTGTGTTCGACTGCGAGATACCCTAGAACTTGTGCAAGATTCTAAATATAATAATGCAACAATATCTGAGCTATATTTCTATGGGATATTTTTTTTTAACGAAAGACTGCTTATGCATTTTTTAAGAAGTGTGTCACGCTTTTATGTCACTCTTTTACTCAATAAATAAAGCATAAACAAAACGCATTAATAAACAATTATCAAATCAAATAATTTTTTTTTTTTTTTTTTTTTTGAGTTAAAAACAAATTTTCACTTTGCAGTTAAAAAGAAATGAAAATTAATTTAAAAAACAAAACAAAAACAAAAAACATATTGAAATGAAGACATGCAAAAAAGAAAACGCAAACAGTTAAAGTGAGCAAAATGCAACAAAAGAAAACTGACAAGAAAAATCAATTTCACTTTTAAATGAAAAACGCGAGCAGCAAATGCAAAAACAAAAAATAATAAAAAAAATGAAGAAATAATGAAAACGTAGACAGAGCGGCAAAAAGAAGGAGAGAAAGAGGAAAATTAAGTGAAACAAGTTTATAAGTTAACGAAAGTTGTTCGTTACAACTATATAATACCCTATAAGTGCAGCAGCGCACTTTAAACTACATAAAAATCCATAAAATAATATTAAAGAAAATGCAGCTTCAAGCTTTCATGAGCACAAAATGAGATTTAAAATCTTGGCAGGATTTTTTTTTTTTGGTTCTCTGTTGCATAGTTTAGAAGGTAATCCTAAAAAATTTTTTTTTTGCACTTTTTTCCAATTTTTGAGAGAATATCCCAAGAGCCGTAGACATAGGGTCGTGACTTTTGATTTTAAGAAGAGATATATGAAGCCATTAAAAAGCTATTTCAGTTTAACAAATTCCTACTGGCTGTTGCTGAATGGTGGGCAGTTGATTAATAGATGCTTTAAAGAATTCGTCTAACAACGCTACAGCAGCCATAAGTTCCTGAAAAAGGAAGCTGAAACCAGGTGGAAAACGAAGACCATTTTGTCAAAAATTATTGAAGGCTTTGAAGGTTCATAAGACGCTGTTTTAAATGCTGAAAGCAAAGTATGAACACGACATCATTGCCACGAGTGAAGTAGCTAAAATGAGCTCACTGTAATATGCTTTCGAGATACAGATTACAAAATTTTCACTTCGAATTGTTATGGCTCAAGGAGTGACTTCGCATAGTGTGGTAATTTAACTCTATAATCCTAAAGAGTATGATTTCTTGGAGGACGTTGGAGGTACTAGTTTGGTCAATTGTAAATAGGTGAGAACAGTCTCTTTGTTCAATGAGTTGCTTGCGACCATTGAGTTTGCGAAGTTTCTAATATCCAGCACACTGTGCGGGTGAAAGCGTGAGATCATGAAGTTGTCCAATGCATCCCGTTAGGTTATATGTTAAAGAAGACTTAATTAATGAGACTATATCTCAATAACTTTAATCTCCTGGATAAAATTTTCTGCCATGTTATTTTTACACATTGCATAGAAGTAGGGTATCGTAGTGGCGAGTACCCGAACACGAAGTGCTGAGAATGTTTGATCTTCAACTTGCAATATGAGCATTGCTCAGAAGCTGTTCAATGACGTCGACGACGATCCTGATTTGCTTAAAAAGGTTGATCATAACTGGAGACCAGACTAATTCATTCCAATGAAAACGGTCAGAAGAGCCAAGATCAAAAAATGCACAAACCACTGTCTCTGATCGCTGTCGAAGCACTATAAACTCCCAAAGTACCCTCCCTATTAGAAAGGCCTGCGCTAGCTGGTCAAAAACTGCCAAATTTTTTTACTATGAATTTGGAGGCACATTTTCTGCTCTTTAATTCGACTTCTGCAGAAACAAAAAGCGTAGTACATTTGAACCTAACCAGCCCCAAAAAATGTCTCCAATAATGCCAGCCAAAACAGTACTATTTATGGTAAAATGCTCAAATCTGTATGTTCCACAAATCAGTAAAGAGCCCATCGAAAGTGTGTTCAAGCTGTACAAAATGTGTCTTAACTGAATACTGGAAAACCGATGCAACTTCAGAGACTATGAGGTCAAGAAATACGTGTTGGCAGTCTACCAAGTTCAGAGACAAATACATCAACTACAATGTCAGTGATTTCGAACAGCAGACTAAGCAATGAAATATGGGAATCAACTAGAGCACTTTGCTTCTAAATGGTTGCCCGGGTATCTTTATTTATGATCAGCTGCTAAGACTTTGTCCTGGACATAAATACCTTGACGTCTAGCTAGACAGACTGCTTATTTTCAGCATATCACATAAGCACCCTCTATATAATTTTTGTATATTCTAGTAGCTATTTGACATAGAAAATAGAGAGGTACGATCCATTGGAAAAGTGGAGTAGGTTTGGATTTGGTATCTAAAAATATGTAGACATAAAAATCATTTTGACAAATACTGGACGTGCCGGGTACAGCTAGTAAATACATAAGAATTGCTGCAATCATGCACATGACTACGAAATACGCTGTAATTAATTAAAATCAAACTCATTCAAATAATTACACAGAAAACCCAAATTGACACAGAATTGGATTTAAGAAGTTTTTTTAAACAATCCAACTCATACCTTTTTGCGAGAAAGTTAAACAAGGCAAAATACTATGCAAAATACTTAATCCGAAATGTTTATCCTCTTCGTACTCTCATTTATGTTTGCACACGGAATATTTAAAGTATAAATTGATGCTGCTTTGTGGATTTGCTTAATACATAGAATCATCAAAATAAAAAAAAAAAAAAATCATAAAACATGCAACGACTTTTCTGTACTTTAGATGTATAATATATGTGTTCCTATGTCTTGTTACTTTTACGAAGTGCATGAAATAATTTTTCAATGTTAGTGCAGTTTATTTGATGCTTCTTCATATCACTCAAAAATTAAGAATTTATTTTTTCACAGAAACGCATTCTTTTAAGAGTTTGAGCAATGAGGCAGAAGACGAACGTGCATCCGTTTTGATTTTAATATCCGTTGCAAAAATGTTTAAGGTAAATTTTAAGAGCACATAAAGTGTTCGAATCGAACTAGTCGTGTACGTCTGTCCGGCCGTTCGTCTATTCAAAAGTTAAGGGCTCTGCATAACCTACTTATATTCTATTATGATGATGAAATTAGTGAGGCTGAGCAGCAAATAGAAAGAGATGAGATAGTTGAAGAAAATGGAGTGGAATGGAAGAATTACTTCGAACTTCGACTTTTTCAGTTAAAGATGATATACCGCATAATATTTTGAATAAAAATCCCCAGCAACATATTGTTCGGAAAAAATCTTCAGAAGTACTCGACAAAGAAGAAAACGCCTCGCATTATGGACAAAATATTGTACATCAAAACATTGCACCTATTGCGTATTTAAAAAAAATTTAGAGTATTTAATTTTCAGTTATACCGATTTACAACAACTCTTACCATCTCAGTAAAAGCAATGATTTTAAGAAAATTATTAAAATGTTGCCGCGCTAACGAACAAACGTTGAAGATGACTTTGAAGATTGCTGCTGCTGCTGCTGAAGCTGTTATTGTTGTTGTTGTTGTTGATGATGTTGATGCGCTTTTAAGTGCATCAAACGGATAAAAAACAAAAAAAAAATAGACAAGCAATTCACAGTAAAGTCGGGCTGTAATTGCACATTTTGATGCAACGCCTTCAGCAACAACATTGGTAATAATAATCATTAAAAATAATAAATGCAACAATTACTAACACGTCTGATTGCGAGTGCCATCAGTAGCTGCAATCAGGGATGCAGAAAAAAAATGATTGGTTAAATATTTTGTTATAGTATTGCTCTAGCTAGCTGTTGATACAACTGGTGAGTTCGATAGTCCGCGGTTAGATCACCAAAAATTATACACAGCTTGCACTATCTTCATTTTTTGAGAACGGGTCATTGGCTTATCGTAAACAAATAGAGTTATTGATGGTTGCCGAAAATTCAATGTGAAATCGAAAGAAGTAGAACAGAACAAAGTGCTGATATGTATTCTTAAAGACTGTCTCTTGGTCCCAAAATAGTAATAAGAGCAGCTTTTCTGCATATCTTTATCCGAGTTTGAAATGTCTTTCCTTGACCAATTTATCGGAGGATATGATTACCTACTCGCTGTATGCTGCTACTATTAAAATTTGTCAGACGTAAAATATTTTTAACTTTTATGAAAGAAAACAAAAAAAAAAAGGAAACATCTTGTCAGGTTAGCCTTCCATTAATTGACAAAGTTACATGCTAAGCTGATTAACTAATCATGCCAGTCTACTCTGTCATCAAAATAAGCTGCAAGAGCAAAGTATACGAAGGCTAAAGTTGAACCAAAGAACAGCGGAAAGGCAATAAAAGAGTAAAAAAAATATGCTGCTTGCACTTGACAAAGCGTTAAACTTCAATTCGGCGTTTTCCGTACGAAAATCCAAAGCGAAAAAAAAGTTAACCACCAAAAAAAAAAAAGCCGGAACTCGCCAAGTTTTTGTTCCGTTGCAAAAGCGCACAGCAAAATAGACAAGGAAAATTGTCGGAGAAATGAAAACAGCAGCAGCAAGTTTCACAAGGTTTTTTAAATTGCGGTAGGACAAGTGAATCTTAGATACTTGTATCTCTAAGTGCAAGTATCTACGTTGCACCATATGACAAACAGCACCGAGCGAAAAATCAACTTTAAGCTTAAAAGGAGAAGATAGACATTGAGCGGTATTAGCGGCATAGACGTGTGCACATATAGATACATATATGCACAAACGATAGAAAGATACAGAGATATGAGATACTTTCATAGTTTCATAGCACACCAAACAAACATAGACTAAATGCCAAACTGTTGACAACGTTGAAACAGTTGCAGATTCGGCTGTCAGCACTAACATATGAGGACGCAAAAGTAGTTTCATAAATAAGTTTTGATTCAACTGTTTCGAAATTTGTGCTTGTTTAGATAAATGTCAACAAAAAGATTATTTATGGAAAACTAGTTCTCAGACACAAAACTTCAACTTGGACAAGGTATAACTTTAAGTTTAATAGTAGTGCCCGATACATTTAATTTGGAAGAGACACTTAACCAAGACATCTGTCACTAGCCACAACTCTCGGATCTCGCCATTCGTGGTGGCGTTTAAGAAAAATGGTGATATTCGAGTGTGTCTAGATATGAGATGTGCCAATCGAGCCATCTTGCGCGAAAACTAGCCCCTGCCTACTTTTGAATAATTTCCAACCAAGTTGAGGGATGCCAAATATGTTTCTCGCCTGCATATTAAAAGTGTGTACCAACGATTGGAGCTTCGTGAAGTCCAGTAAAGAAATTGCAACCTACATAACCTATCGAGGATTGTTTCGTTACAAGCGATTGTCTTTGGTATAAATGAGCTGAAAGAAATGTTTAGCAGGCTGCGTTATCCAAAGGATGAGGTTAAGAAGAGATAATGGAAGACAGTTTATTAGCTCAAGTTTCCAGGAATATTGCCAACAAAGTGGAATAGTTCTCTGGTGAAATGACTTAAAATAGCATATGGGCTGTGTAAAAGTGTTTTCATAAAAGTCAGCTGGAACTGTTGACTTATCAAATTCTGTATTTTTCCAACTTTTTCCAGAATTGTATTTTGTTTATGTTCCAAAGGAAGAAATAAGTTAGCATCTAAGGTTGGGATCATAGATAACTTTCTAGATTATAGCGGACCAATCAGTACAATCAGAAGACATTCATTGATCTCTTGTGTACAGCAATTACTATCAAGCTGAAAAGGTCAAACAACATTTAATTGACCACATAATATGGCTCAAGAAAAAGTTTTAATTTAAATAAATCAATAATATATTTACCGCTATACTCGCATGTAGGGTATATACAAACAATAGTTACAACAAAATAACGTGCAGCAAGCAATAAAAAAGAAAAAAAATAATAATAGTATAAATTAAGAAAATAAACAAAATTGGCAATGGAAATCGTTTGCGCGTAAAATTTAAAAATGCCACTCAAACAGCGAAGAAAATGCGAAAATGTTAATTGTACAAGATATCATTTACGTTTAAACTTTTACATAAATATTTCAAGAAAATGGTGAAAATCCTGTGAGCTGCTGAATTACTTTAATACTTAGTATATTAAATTGTATCTCCGCGCTTTATGCGCAAGCAAAAAAAAAAGATGAACGCCAGTCATCTTCGTCTTATTGATGTAATCGAACTACAAATTCGGAAATGTCACGGTTCATACAAGTTTAATGACGCCAGGGATTTAATGAAAAATATTGCAAGCCGTAAAACAAAAATCGCAGTAAAAATTACAATGAAAGCGTAAAAAATGCTGGCGGCAAACACTTAAGCTGTCGAATGAATGACTGCATGAATGAATGAATGAGCGAATGGATAAATGGTTAAATGTGGCAAGGCATTTAAGGCGCATAGCTGGCGCATAAACTAAATGAGATACATTTAATGCTTTCGCGATTGAGCCGAATTCATTGTCGGCGCTTCTATATGTATTTTAATGCTGTACAGATTGGATTGATAAGCGAGAAAGAAAGAAAGAAAAATCGTCGAAAGAAAAGTTGCAAGATTCAAGATTTAAGTTGAATGACTATACTCAAAAATATAGTCGTCATAAGTAAACACAGCGCGCGCAAGATATTCAAATTTTGTTATTGTGCTGAAACTAATATTTACAAGAAAATGCAAAATAATTGGCGCCCAACATGGGGCAATGTAATTTACTAACTACACAGTGCTACAAAATTTGACTTTTTGAAATTATTTTTCATGAGACTTATTGGAGGATGTTAGTCTAGTCAGAACCTAAAGGTAAAATCGGTTCTTAACTTACTTCGACTACTATTATAGATGAAGAGGTAGGGGCATCTATAAAAGAATGCCCAACAATAATTTTTATTCCAAACAGCCCAAGCAGATCACAACATCCAGAACAACCGTTCGGAGTTTAGCTAATTGTGAGAAAGTGACTACAATGAAAACAAAAAGCAAGCCCGCAAGTGATTCAAGGATATGCAACTGGAATGTTCCCACCTTTAATATGGATATAAGATACAAGGCTGACATCACTGCAATATAGGAAATACGATGAATAGGGCAGGGTTGCTCTAAAAAAGCCTTCACGGCACTAACTCTAATAATGGAGAGAGACGAACCGCAGGTCGGAACATGGTATGTAGTTAGCAGCACCAGATTTCAACAACTCAACATCTACAAGGCTACATGGCTGAGTCCAAATCAAATTCCACGCAACAATCAGATCATGTTCTGATTGACGGATAGCACGTATCGAAAGTGTTGGACGTGCGAACGTGGTCCCCACATCGACTCGGACCACTATCTTGTCGCACACCGCACGACCCAACATGTAATGAAAGCTAGACATTGGCATTTTCAAACAAACTCTCCCGACATGCAAATCTGGTTACAGATGCCCAGGAATCACTGAAATTCTGGAACTCTGGATGGGCTGCCAGCAGAGTTATTGAAGACCGTTGGCGAAGAGTTGGTTTGGAGTATGCACCAACTTTTATGCAAGATATGGTCAGACAAGCGCATTTCTAAGGACTGGAATCTCTGTCTACTTTGCCCTATCTTTCTGAAAAGAGATTCCGTTGATAACGCCAACGGCCGGGAGTACGTCCCTTTTCCATCGTATATAAGATGCTGTCGTGCGTATTGTGTAATATGCGGCAGCCATTTGCGGAGACCAAAAAGTGACCAAATATTCACATTATGACGACCCGAAAAAGATGCACGAGTCAAATAAAGACACTCAAAGTTCTCATGACCGAACTACGGTTGAAGGTGGAACTAAGTAATAATAAAATTTTTTATATTTATATTATTATATTTTTTTCGCAACTATTATTAAAATTATCTCCACTATTTCTTTTTTTTTTCCTCTGCAGGGCATCTTGCAACTAGTTACCCAACCAAACACAATGAACCAATATACTCGCACAATGTAGTACCCACTGTGTACGTGTTTAGCAGTCGATTTACTTGTTTTATGTTTCGTTTAATGCGCTTCACTTATAATTAAAAGCAATTGCAGCGCTTCAACAATTTTTATGGCATGTTTAAGATACTTTTTTCCTCTTCTCCTTTCTTTCTTTTAATAATAATAATGAACAAAGTATTTCACCTGCCTGCGCATCACAAAAGTGTTTTCTTTTCATGCGCAACCAATTCATGTACGAGTAATTCTGTGCATTTATAAACATTTTTCATATAGCACCGCCGACGGAGTGTATTAAATTTTCATTTTAAATTCTTTTATAATTATTTATTTGCTATTGAAATTTGAAAATGCATTATTATGCATTAACTTTTGATTTTTAAGTATTTAATTTTCACTTGATTTTGGCAAAGAGTGGTCATTGGACTTGCGCTCTTTGTGCGCAATATCAAAAAATCATGCAAGACCTTGAATTAATAATAACTTTAAAAGGTTTAATACACTTTAAATGCTTAAAAAAAAAAATAGCTAATGTGTAGCAGTGCTTAAAGCATTTTAATTTATATTAATTTTCATTTTTTTTTTCAATAGTTTATAGGTTGGCTTTATTGCAAAAATAATTATACGCCAACAATTTTGGAATTTTATTTTTGAAAGACTTTGTAAAAAAACTGAGCTTATATCGATTGAAAGGTTTTACATAAAACTAACTAAACAATCTAACACCGCACTAAAATCTTGCCATGAAACTGTTTGGATTTACATGTTAAGGCGTTCTGACAATTCATTTTCAAACGCTCAAACGCAAGCACAAAAAATTGTTTGCAAAATATATTTGAAATATTATATTTCAGCATCTCGCCGCGACTGCACATGCACACATACATATAGGTCAGACACTCGTATTACGCACATGCGCAACACGCTAAGGCAGAAATATTAAAACTCGAAGCTTCTTCTCGGATTACACAAATGACCAAAGGAAAAACAATAAAAAATAAATCAAAAGCCAGATGAAAGGCATAAAAATTAATTAGATTTTTCAATGAAACATGAGTTTTCTGTAATTATTTGCAGCACTTTTACTTTTAAAAGTAGAAGAAAACAAATATAAAATTATTTTTTTTACAAAGAACTCAGCAGGAAGTGTGAATTTGCATCGCTTAAACTTCAGCCACTTATTCGCGACAATAAATATTTTCTACAAATCACAAAGATATTTGTATTTATTTATTTGACAAACTATTATCTCTAAATGAGGAAAGTTACGACCACTCAGACCAGTTGGATAGTTTTTTTTTGTGCAGCCAGGTTGCTCCGACTCACAGCTATGGAAGTGGTCAAAGCAGCCGCAATAACAAATAAAACTGAGACCGAATTGAGTCATGATACGCATAATTTGTTGGCAGATAGTTACGCGTGAAGAACGAGAAGGTTCATTAAGCATTAATGATTGGATTAAGTAAGGATGGTCAACTACTTCAATTAGGATTTTATGAAGGAAAACCACTGCGAGCATCGTTCAACGTGCAGATAGTGTTGGAAGATCGATTATTTTTAATCGATCGACATATGTTGGAAATATACATCTGAAGCCCAATTTAAGTTAAGTTTCTGAGTGCAATAGAATACTTTGAATGCGTTACTCCTACAGTCATCAAAAAAGCATATTTGGGGATTATAAATTGTCACCAAATTGCAGCACTCAATACGCAATTGGCATCCATTGAAGGTGCATCAATTTTTGCTAAAATTGACCTATCACCAATTGGTAGCACAAGAGAGCAATCAAGGTAAACAGGCTGCAATTCTGAATTTCCTAAGCACCGGGAACTTTTCAAAGTTGCATAGAAAATATTCTATAAAATATTTCGGGCACTTTGCTTCGTTTTGTTCGCGAATAAACGAAGGAGTTGGCTATAAGACTGAATGAAGTTTTGCCACGATTCGAGATAAGAAAATTTTAAAATGCTGTCAAAAATCCAAAAAATAATTTTTTAGCTTGTTTTTTTCTCATTCAATTTTGTTATTCTGTAGCATCCTAAATTTTTTTAAGTTGTTGTTATCTTGTTTCGTCCAATAAAAATTAGTCAAAAATGAATAAATGTACGCAAGTACGGTTAGGTGATATAGAAAAAACTATGCACCCCCAAGAAAGCCTCGCCGATCCAACGAATAAAATCAATGCCGACGTTCAAGGCCAACAGGTAAGCGCCAATCTGCCATATTTGTAAGATCATTTATATGAAAAATATGATTATAATACGATTACGATACATTGTTGAGATTCATGGCAGTTTGCAACCGTGGAAGTTATGAGCAGAGAGCACGTATGAATTGGGTTGTTTGTCACATTAGACGGGAAACTTATTGACTGCAATTCACTGGTTTAAAGAAGCCCCCATAGCCCCTGGGTAGCCTGTGTGGAGCCATCCGGATATTAGCAAATTGTAAGAAAGTGGCAACTGCCTTCCAGTAAAAGTACGAAGGAAGTCACGTATATGATCTCCTATGATCAGAAGCTTGCAAACGATTTGTGGACCATGTTTTACTATTTCAATAAAAGCCAAATTTATGCACAAACCTCGATGGCAACACTAATATGGTTCAATAAATGCTTGGTAGCTCATGTTCTTTGAGAACAAATTTTTCAATCGGAGTTGATATTCTGTCAAGCATACTTTGTAAAAGATTACAGTCATATACTGACCAAAATACTTGATCAGTCGCCAAATAGTGAATTAAGCAAAGAGCCCCAAGCCCCATTATGGTCCATTATGAAGCCGCCATCGACATGGCGATCTGTACTGTACTAGGTATCCCGGCAATGATTGTTCGTTTTTTTGCATAACACACAAAGCGTTGTTAGGGTAGCGTTGTAAGGAAGCTTTCTGAGGTCTTTGCCACAGCGAGAGGTTTTAGGTAGAGTAATAAATATTTCATTCTAATTCAAATTTATTTATTCTTTTTATATAAATTGTAAACTTCTTGTTGCAGATGTTCAATAAGCGCAAAATAGATATATGGACGCAAGTGAAGCCTGAAGATATACTAAAAGAAATGCGCAGAGTAGCGGACGAAGCCTACGATGTGAATGAATTATATAATCAAAACTTAGAGAAAGTGCAAAAAGTGAAGGAAAAGTATGGAAATCTTCTAGTAAGCGCCAATGCACCGGATTCTAAAAAAAATTATGAGGTGAATCCTTTAGAAGACGAATTTGAGCACCTAGTAGAGATGAGAGTTTATCACAAGGACCGCAAGCCAAGACATAGATATGATACGACTATAAATTAAAAGCTGACCACGAATTGTTTTAAATGGCTTCCACACTCTGTAGATTTGGCACAGATGCACTATAATTGAAGAAGGTGCCACAAAATGGTCTAAAATTTAAGTTCAGTTTGGAGCCGTCTGAGCGCTGAAGTATCTGTCGATGAGTTTCTAATTAGGATTGGTGGAAAAAACTTATTCAATCAAAGAACAGATTTTTAAATTTTGGAATTTAATTTCGAAACACTTCAACATATTGAAATGAACTAAAATTAAACACACACACATATGTACTCAAAATCAACATATGAAAAATTAAAAACATTTTATTATTAATTTCATTTGAAGTCAACCCTTCGAACCAGTGTAAACCTGTGCGCTTCCTTTTCCAATTGCAATAAATGCATTATTTGATGATTGCAGCTGAAGCAAAAAGCTGCAATTTAGCTGCGAGGCATCAAATGTAAATTATCTTCAGCTGCAAACTTTGACTTGTCTTGCTGAAATTTCCAATTTGCGCTCAAAAACTGCAAAAATGCTCGTAGTTGCAGCTGACTTGGCTTCCAAAAATGCCTTTGGTCATGCACTAACACTCAAGATATACCAAGTATTGTTAAATTGTTCGTTCCGAGAGGATAACACGAAATGTTTTCAAAGTGTTTTAAATAGCTAAACCAAAAAATGTGGGTGACTCTTGCCATGCCTTACACATATTGAAATTGAATTATTTCGTACTTCGCACAGTTTGCGGTGCTATGTGCCGCCGTGTATGCTATTAATTGTTTATGCAATTAAACAATATACATATAGAGACATATTTTTGGGCGTATCTGTGGGCGAAAAAAGTAGAACGCGAGCCAATTATTTGATTTAATTAAAATCACGCCTAGCCGCAAAGCCACAAGGTATGCAGCAATGAATTTATGCAAACGTTTATTATAAATTAATTTAAATGCATATCAATTGAAGGCAATATTATATTTGTTTTGAGTCTCGACTTTAAATGCTTATGCAAATTCATGGCAAACAATGCAAATAATGCACTTTATTTAAGTTTATTTAATAAAAGTTGAAAAATTAAATAAAGCAAGTCATGTGTATGGGTGAAATGAGTCCTGCTTAATCTACTATAATAAACTCAGAAGATCAAATGTTGTCTGACGGAAGCACTGAGAACTGTCATGCCTAACAAAGAGTTGCGGCTGACTCCATATATGAAATATCTTTTCTAAATATGCACATGTCCTTCTGTTCTTCTATGTAATTAACTAGAATTCCTGACTATAAAAGACATAGCCTACAAATTAAAATATCTGGTTTATTTTATTCCTTCTTCGGCTAACTTGCATTCAAAATAGATGACAATTTTTCCTTCCCAAAGATTTATGTATACAGAAATTTGTAATTGTTGTTGTTAACTTTTCTACAAATGCCAGATTTGTTTTAATTTACGTTAATCCTTAACAAATATTTTATTTAGGTACAGATTGGGGCAGCCCCCATATAGATCTGTGTCAGCTTTTGAATTTTTGTATGCGGACAACTTTTTTTTTCTTGTTTAATTTAGCTTAAATGACTAATCCCAATAAAATATTCCAAACGAAATCAGAGAGAAATATATTTCCCATATAAATTTAAGGTTGAGAAAGAGTGCAGGGTATTTCGAAGTCTAGTAGTGCAGCGTTCTTTATTGTTCCTTTTTTCTAACTGCTAATCTTGAAACTTGATTTTGAGAAAACATTTTACAATTGGGGGAAAGTTTCAAGCTAATCGTATAAATGGTGTGGTAATCCGTAAAGGATTGTTCAATTCTTATGTTGAGAAATTAATTAAAAAGTTTTAATTTCTTTATAAGTCTATAACTTCTCAGTCTGCCCTTATAAAACTAATACATAGCACTTCACATTATATATTTCTTTTCACCCATAAGTCCCCAATTAAGTTTGACATTATGCTTGATTAATAATAGTTGATATTGTATTAATTGTACATTTATATTGTACGAAAATTTCTAAATGAAAATAGCCATGATTTATTTTATCAATTAAGAACAGCTTTTAACGCACATTTTTAGCCAATATAAAATCTATGGTACTGCTGTCTGTCTGTCTGTCTGTTTATCTTGCTTCAACTAATTCCATTCCGCTTTTTCACTTTATCTTTCCTTCTTTCAGTTGTTTAAACTCTTCTGCTATTTATTTGGTTTGGTGTTTGTTCGCCATTTTGGAGCAGCACTTCGCATTTTAGTCGCCGTTTCCGGTCTACTCATTTGTTTGCGGCTGATTTGCTTATTCGGCACTTTTTCCTTATTTTATGTTGTTGTTTCTTTACCCATTTCCACTTTTTTTTCTTGCCTTCTCGTTAGAGTCCATTTTGTTTGCTGCAACACTCACTGCCGCTCTTTCACTGGTTCCGCCATTTTGACTATGCCATTTCTCTATTTTTTTTTTTTTAGCCTTTTGCTTTTCACTTTGCAAAAAGTTTGTCTGTAAATTATCGCGCGCCGCTTTTTTGGCGTGCCAGCCACTCGGCATATTTTGCCACTCGATTCGCGCTTCTTGAATTTTTTTGAAAGTTTTTTTTTCTTTTTCGATTTTTTTTGTAGTTTGTGTTTATTCATGCACAGCAGCAAAATTTATTTTGTGCTTTTACTTTGCCAGAGTTGCCAGGCGTTGTTATAGAATTTAGTGTCCGACCGCCCACCCGTCTTTTAGTAATGTTGACCGAAATGTTTCAGAAAAAAAAAACATTAAATAAACTACTAGCCTCGCTAGTAAAAAAAAAATAGAAAAAACGTCGGCTCTGCCAACTCTAACAAAATAATTGACATTTTGTTGACAGATTCACAAAGTTTGACATTTTTATGGTAAATAATATTGACAGCAACAATTTTATGGAAAATAACGAAAACGTTTAGCGCGGCTTTGTGCAAAAAGTGCAAAAATTGTAAAATATTAACACGTGACATGTATATTTATATACACTGTAGGGTATAAGGGTTAGGCTATGTTGTAGTGTGGCTGTGCTCTAGGCTACTACTTTCTTTTTTGAACTCCATTTTTAAGATTTCTGATATATCATTCAGCAAAGACATCTCAGATGTTTCGATCTAATTCTTGCAAAGTGTATGTAAAGTTCCTGCACAAACAGAATATATATAATGGAGAAACACTTTCGCAAATTTTAACGGAAAACGAATGCTCTTCCATATATAAATGTGGCATCAAATAAATTGGTGCGGTTATTTTGTCCAAAATCTTTGACAGCAGACCGGTATGTCACACCTTGTCAAAGGCTACTTGCTATAATATTTATTTTTGTGAAAGGTTTCAACCATATTATTGGCTATATGCAAGTGAAACTTCTTTAGGCTCGGTACGGGCAGTCTGTTAAATGAATGAACGGACCGAGACGAAAACGGGGACGGCGATGACATTGCATACTATAGTGGGTTATTCTTCTTTAGAACTATGAAACTCTTTAGGCACGGGTGTATGCCCGTAGGCCAACACTAGATATAACTGAATCAAGGACTTTTCATGAATCCACCAAGTATGAGTTGTTCCTAGAATATGTCAGATACATTTGCATTTCGAGCTACGCTCACACATTCATGAGTAATGTGCTCAAAGTGTTAATATTTGTTTCAATACGCAAGTCCTAGCCGTTTTGGAATACGTCTGTCACGGTCCTACTGGCAGTGCATTACCCCACCTCTGAGATAAGCCTGGTGCTTGCTAGACTTATAGGACGAATTAAGTCAAAATTAGAGAGCTTGAATGTAATCTATATGTATAAAACATATAATATAAGCCAAACTGAATAATTTGAAAGTATTCTAAGAAATATTATTATATTTTTCCATACGCAGCCAATTTGCCACGCAACGCCGGTTATTTCAATGTGTACAGGACTATACAAATATCTTCAATAGTATGCATAGAGTATTTCCCCAGCGTACAGTGCTGAGCTATTAATTCTCCATCTCTACAGAATAGTCAGCTAAAATCAGCATGCAATTAAAATTAGAAATAAGAATATTTTAATATGAAATAGAGGCGACCTTTCAACTTTGACAACGTCCAACTTGACAGAGCATACGAAACCCGTTCGGACGCACGGACGGGCATGTACGCTGGTTGGCCTATTTCGTTATGCGTTTGATAGAGCTTAAGACCAAAATAAATGTACATATGTAGACATATACATATATATAATCATCGTATCTGCTGTTTGTTGCTGGACTTAGGTGACTGTTTTGGAAAATTTATTCCCCAAACTAATCTAGACAGATGAGAGAGTGAGAAAAATTACATAGTAACCGAACTGTTTCGCTTGCTACGATTCAATATGCCATCATAGCTGCTTTGATAGCAAGCGACTAAAGTGTGTGTGGCTGTGTGTGTGGCTGTGTGTGTGTCTATGTGTGTATGTGCGTCAGTTCGAGTTTGAGTATTATAAATCATACATCAAAGCCAAAATAGTTACTATAACTTTTCTACTATCTGTTTGTCCGTCCGTCCAAAAAGTTGCATAAAAAAATAAATACATAACACATTTTATGTAGGACGTAGTCAGTCAATGGTGTAAACTTGACTCATAAACCAAGGCAACCAAAGCAACATAAAAAAAAAGAATAATACATTATTAAGCGAAAAACTGTAGGAAGGTATGGAGGCGTCAATAGACGTTAAAGAAAATGAATGGTAATAGTGTGAAAACCATTAATCAAATCTATGCACACGCACGCACACAGTAGCACACGTGTAGCTGTGTGTGTTGTGGAACTCTTTTCGTATGACTGCAAGGAGCGCGCGCGCGCACGCCGGAAACCGTCACTCAACGGAAACGGAAGCTATAGAGCAAGTCGAGTCGAATCGAGTTCAGAGTTGAGTCAAGTCCAAGCACACCTCGTCTAAAGCTAGCTTGTCAGCTCATAAGCGGCAAAAACAGTTTTTCTGTCTTAATTCGCATTCATTCATTTTTCTTTCGTATGCTGTTACATCTGTTCGGTTGTTAAAAAGGCAAGGATAACGGGCAAAAGTTAACATTTAGTTTGACATTACCGAAACATTAATACACTTCAAATGTTCAAATAAGAATAAGAAATTACTAAAAGTTCTTTTTTTTATATAGATAGATAGACAGACAGATAGATATATAGATGATAGATAGATAGAAAGATGGATAGACAGACAGATGCTTAAAAAAAGACCATCCCAACATAAAGCGAGCACAGCTACCTGTTAGTGAAGTTCGACCATACCCGTGACACTTGAAGATTATAGCAAATTACTTTTATGGAATATGTGTTCCGATGAACGCAGACCCAATGCGTTGCCGTGCGATGCAATACTTCTTACGTCAGTGTATGTAAAGAATATGTCGGACTCGATCTTCGAAAAGGAAGTGATGCTGCTCTCGTAAGCGGATGCTATTGATATCATGGGGACACAAGAATGGAGAGTCAGCAAGGCGTTATCGGATATTGAAAAACAGTCTCCGCTCATGGGTCTAGTGGTGAATGAGGACAAGACAAAGTACTTGGTGTCTTCCCCAACGCCGTCATTGTGTCTTGGACGGTCTGTGACTATGGAGAATTTCAACTTCAATGTTCTGTTTTGCATCCGAATGACCAGCAACAACAACATCCGCCTGGCGATTAAGCGACGAATCAGGCATTCAAATAGATGCTATTTTGAGCTGAGCAAGCATATAAGATGTAAAACCCTCTCTCGAAAGACAAAAGACGCTGATTCTCTCGGTCCTATTGTATGGCGTAGAGGCATGAACCGTGATTGAGGCAGACAAAACGACGTTGGAAGTGTTCGTTAGAGTCGGCAACGCGTTTAGGTCCCATATGAACCGCGAGCTGAATGAGCTATTCGATGAGAACCTGCACTGGGCTAGTCACCACATTCTAATACATGAAAGAGCTCCCAAATGCATGGTGTACATGGAGGGCCCAAACTTCATTGGCGAACATAATAGAGAACAACTGGGCACAAGTTGGAATCACTCGGTATGGAAAGATCCATGCATGCAGGAACTTGCCGCTTGGAATCACCGTTTATTCAAAATCTAATTATTAGAAAATCGAATTGAGCACATCGGTCGGTTTCTCTTTAAATTTAAATAAATTTCTATGTGAAGGTGATGCCTTTTATATTATAAGCAACGAAGCACTATGGAAGGTGCTCATTTTAATAAAAGGCGGCTTATTATTTTTAATGAGTTCAACGTGAAAAAGGATATTAAAAGGAATTTAAAGTTCTATAAAACAATTTTAAAAATATTCTCCGAAACGCATTTTAAGCCTATTAAAGTTTTTGCTTTCGATTTGGTTAACATTTTCTCTGGTTCCACTTTTATGCTTATTAAATTTATTATTTTAATTATTGCATTCGTTTTTTTTTTTTTTAAGTTTATTTTATTATTATTGTATTTTCCAACAAATTGTTCGCTGCTACTCACTAACACATAAATTAAAAGGAAAACGAAAGAAGGGAAAATTCAAAATAATGAATTCCATCTAAATGTAAATAAAATCCTGGTGCAATGCTCTCGCAGCATTTGGCAGCGTCGTCGACAAACTGAATGAGCAAATGAAAGAATGGAAAAAAAGAAATAAAAATATAAAATAAGTATGAGCTGTTGTCGAGCTGTACGACTATTTTATACGCTGCATCAAAGTGCATCGGCACCTAGAGCGTGCAAATTGTGATTTTAATTGAGTTTCTTTAAGAGAGGCAAATGGATAGATAGACTGAGGAACAGACATGTTTACACTTCATGATAACTCCAAATTATATTCCACAATATAATATTAATTGTGTCATATTAACAAACCTTATATACCCTACTACAAATTTTTTGTTTTATTATTTTTTTTTTTTTTTGTAGAGTATAAAAATATGAAAGCGCCAAGGAATGGCGGAAGTAAGAGTATAAATGAAATGAGAGAAGTATGCTGCATGATGCAGTTGGACTCCGCTCAAAGCGCGGCGTACTTTATTGCGCGGGTCAGGCACGGCTGGTTGCCCCGACCAGTAAAATAACCGCCAAAAATGGTTACATGCCGCGAAAAAAAAAGAAAAGAGTGCCACACAAAAAAACGCCAAGCAAGGCAAACAGTGTAACGATGAACAGCGGACGGGAGGCACTACTATGTAAGCAAAATTCTAAGCACGATGAACTGCCATCCAAATACACTGCACTGTAGGCTATTCAGTTTCGAACGCTGTTTGATATTTTTTTTCGACACATTTGTTGACGTTGACAATTTTTCGAAAGGCTTTATTTAAGTTTTGAAAACGTCGTCTACACTGCTCGGCAAATAATAGGTGTTTTGTTAGTAAAATTAGTTTGAACAGTGTTAGTCAATTGCTGCTTCAGCGTATTTCGTCCTGAGCGCATGTTTGTAGTAAATATAACAGTTATAACAGTTGGGCAAACATGATGTGTGTAAGATGTTTATAACAGCTAGAATAAATTTCGTCATTGGACAACTGTTCACAACCTTAGCTTAATCTCTGCAAATCTGTATACCAGGCAGAAGGAAATGAGAAATGAGTCAATATAGGCATGTCCATCAGTCTGTCTGGCTGTTGTAAAATGAAGAACTTGAAGACTATAAAAGATAGATTCTTCAAAATTGAATATTTAAATGCTTCTATACTTTCTTCAGATTACTTGTATGCAATGAATGTGCGAATCCGCACTTCTTAAAGATTGGTGCGGAGCAAGACGACAACGGGGACGGCTTTTAAAGCTGATATGCAGAAACAAAACCCTAAAAGTATGCATCGTTCTGCAGTTCTTAAACTATATATTTTATTGCAGCTAGTCATCATTAATGGGAGATTGGGATTGGTTTGCTCAAGTGCACATTGTGTGGAAGGTTGTTGACTGCCATACACCTGGGAATGGCCAACAATGATTCTTGTGTCAAACGGTCCAAGCAACTCACACGTCCGTTAGGACACGTATCTCCTGGGTAGCCTCTGAACATCCGTTCAGAGGTGAGCTAACGTGAGATGGCGAAGGGGCCCCCTCTCCTTTAAAAAGGGGTTGGTGCGCTGGGCTTGGGACCCGCCACTTTAAAAAAAAAACACCCCAATGAAAACTAAAGGAAAGCCTCGGAAGGAATTTAATGATGACGACCCCTGCAAACGCTATAGTCATCATAATTACTCACATTCCCCAGATAGATTGTGAATAAGTTAAAGAAGTCGAGCACTTATCACAATTGAATTCTTGGCTCGTATAATGGTGAAGATATTTCGAATACCAGTTTAACGTCATTAGTCGCTGTCCCGAAGGTACAAAAGTTGGTTTTGTTGGTTTTGTGCAATGGTCGGAGACCCTCCAAAGATACCCCCATTATGGTCAGGAGCGATAGAGGAGTCAACATAGCAATGTCCGTCCGTAAGAACGAAAGGATCTCAGAAACGGTAATAGATAGAGACTTCGTTCTTTTTGCATTCGATTAGGACTTCGATTTTCTCAAAATAGTATCTTTGGCATACTTTTTCCCCTCAATTGTCCTGAAATCAAAATTATGTCTTTAACAACCAATTTAATTCACAAAAATTTCTGGGCTATAAAGTCAAATGTTTCAAGTTCAGTTAGAAACTCTTTTCGTTACCACAAAAACCTTTCAAATTTATTATTGGAGCAAAACTTGATTCGGATAGCAAATATTCGTAGGGACTGACTTCAAACTTTGACTTTAAAGTTCAAGCATTGCCAATTGCCAGAACATTTAAGATGCCAGCTGCACATTAATTAAGATTAAAGGTGTCAAATCTGCATAGATCAAAATATTTGCTTCAAATTCAGCGCTCTGCAATAAAACATCAAAGAAACATATACGAAATAAGACTTAAAGCCTTTCCTTACAACACTTGTCAAACTACGACGACGACGACGGCAAACTATGCTCAGCAATACAACCCGTTTCAATGACAAGTGTTGTAGCGGCATAGATATATATATAAATATATATAATATACATATATATATATGGATAAACTGAATGTCGTACAACGCATATATATATATATATATATATGTGCAAACTACTTCACAATAAATATATCAAAGGCCAAATTTTTGCAACCGGTGAATCTAGTCATAAAATGTTCGCTCATTCGTTCTACTAAAGAAAAGCCAAACGTACATCGTATCTGCACTATACTACCTCGAGTGTATGTCGTACTTGTATCTCTATCAAAAACCAATCAAAACATATCACTTTGTATTGCATTTACTATTTGAACGCTCAGATGAAAACTTGTCAAACACGATACGAACACGAGACAAACGTGCTAATGGAAGCTGTCCATATTCGCGAAAAAAAAAACAAAAAAATAAAAAAAAAAAAATGAAAAACATGCACAAAACTGGAGTAAAAGCCATTTTCTCGACAAAGAAACCAGTCGGTGAAAAACTTTCGCTAATGAAAATAGAAGAAAACTCACAAAAAAAAAAGACAGTGCAAGACAAACTGTTAACATTGCAAACTCAACGTTCATGGCCTTCATGGCCGGTTTTAAAATGCATCTTTTTGAATGGCTTACATTTTTTTGTTGTAGAAATTTAACAAATAAAGAATTTCGTTCGATTTCTGGTCGTTGTTTAAAGCGAAAGTAAACCCATAACATATGGAGTTCAAAGGCAGACATCAAATCGGTGCAAGTTTTGCTATAGACTTAATTAACTGGCTAGAAACAACATTGCAGTCGAGTATGGTCGAATTCTAGATACCCTGTACACACATTGTACTCCCTTTTATGTGTATGGGGCATATATTCCTAACTGCATATGTGTAGGATTTTGTCACTTCAACATAAACTAAGCCAGATTAAAATTTTTTTCATACAAAAACCCAATAAGTTGGAACGGACTTGTATAGAGACTATCCGTTCTAGTGATCCAGTCTGCAGCTATATAGAATATTTTATGATGATTTTCGTAACATAGATCCAATTTGGGTCTATCAGCTACAATGCAAATTTGATCATACACAAACTAAGAGAGATGGGTAGGTTTGTATGGTAAGTGTCAGTCTTCCATTAGTGAGGGGGGTTTATATGTTCATTGAATACAAGTGATCTGAAGACATAATAGAAGAATCGATATTCAAGTTTGAAGACTTTTCTCTTAGTCTTCAAGTTCTCGTTGTTGGCTTTTAAAAATTAGATCTGGGTAAAATGGGTAAACAGCCATGTGCCTTGATATGTCCATTCGTCCAAAAAAAAATCCACCATTTTAACTTTTAAGCTGATATAAATCTGAATATTGTATTTTTTCTTAACACATAAATGATCGATGGGTTTATATGGAGCTAACTTAAAAAATGAAGGAACATGCCCACGTATGTGAAGCGCCCGTCCAAGAATAACGTTTTAGAAGAAACTTTTAGCTGATGTTATCATGAGAAAATAATTTTTTCTTAAAAAAGCCGTATAATTGGTCGCTGAATTTGTATGGGAGCTACGCCAAAATATGGGCGAAAATTTCAAATATGTACGTGTAGCGCCAATGACGACGAACGTTCGGGCCGGCCGAAATCTTCAGTGAACGATCATAACATCAAAATTGTCCGTAAATTCATCAAAAATTAGCCGAAAGCGTCATTGCGGTTCATGGAATCGGAATTGGGATTTTTCAAAGACTCAATCCATCGCATTTTGGTCGATCATTTGGACATCAGGAAAGTGTGTGCACGATTTGTTCCGCATTAATTGAAAGACGAGGAAAAGGCGCTTCGGATTCTACATTTGAAACGGATTCAACATTCAAAGTCAAGCATACAAAATGTCTGGAAGTTGACTAAAGACTTCTTTCAAATTATATTTTTTTTACAGGGTACAGAAGTAGACTATTTTTTTTTAAATTTTTTTAACTTACTTTTATAATAAATGGGGTTACAGGGTATCTGGAATTCACCAAGAGAATTCTAAAATTTTTTTTGTTTGACTTTCAAATTTTTTTAACTTCAATTTTTTTTTTTAATTTTTTTAATATTCTTTTTTACTTGTTTTGTGATATATGGGATGACAGAGTATTTGGAAGTCATGCACAGAGGGTATTTGAAAATCGACTAGAGCGTTATTTCTGAATTAATTTTTTGGTATATTAAATATTTTTTTTATAAATGTGGTTACAGGGTAACTGGGTGTCGACATGGTATCTGGGAGTTGACAACTGCATTTTTTCCTTGTAATTTTTTTTGTTTTAACTTATTAGTTTATTTCTAATATACATATGAGGTTACAGAGTAACTGAAAGTCTAGCACACAGGGTATCTAAAATCGTAAACAGTCTTCGTTCTAATTTTGATTTACGTTTTTTAATTTTTTAAATTTTGTTATGGAGGTACAGGGTATTTAAATGTCGACTACAACGTTCTCTCTATTTTTTTTTTAGTTTTCAAAATTTTTTTTAACTCTTTTCTGAATGCCGACAACAGCGTTTTTTCTATTTATTTTTAATTTTTAAACTTTTTTTTAAACTTTTTTCTGGTAATGGGAATTTCTGGAAGTCCAGCACAGAGGGTATCTGTTCTAAATTTCTTTTGAATTTTTGAATTTTTTTTTTCAACTTTTTTTATAATAACATGGGCTGTAGGGTATTGGGATGTCGACTACAGCGTTCTTTATATTTGCGATCATTTTTCGATATTCAAGCAGAAGAAGAGCACGTAACGCGCTAAACGAATATTGATAAAGAATCGGTCTTAGCCGGCTGACTAACGGCTGGTTTAAGTTTAGCAAGCCGTTTAGAAATTGGCGCTAATACTAACAAATGCAAACAAACAAACACACACAAGTAGCAGCAAAAAAAAAAAAACATTTTTTTAATATTTAAAATAAATAAATTATTAAAGCTCACCCAAAAAAGGTTTGAAGATTTTTTATTTTGGTTTATTTTGCTTCTGTAGTTTTGTTGTTGTTGTTTTAAGTTCAAACTGCCGTGAAGCTGTTCTTTTTTTACCTACAGTATCCGTTATGTCTTGCACTTGTTGTTTTTATTTTTAATATAATTTTAACGGCGCACTTAAAAAAAAAACACTTGCAAATTAATGAAAAAACACAAACAATTTGAATATTGTTGCCGGTGTTTTGCTTTATTTTTATTTTTTTTATAAGCACGTGTTTACCGCTAACTTTGCAATTATCAAAAAAAAAATATAACTGAAAATCTTAAATAAAATTTTTCAAAAAACGCGCCGCACACAAAAACAAAACATACGCGTAACAATTAGCAAAGAAAAACTTTCGTATTTTCACAATTCAAAACGTTAAGAATTTTCACGTCGAGACATGCCGCCATCGAAATGAAACACAAGACAAGATAATGCCGACCGAACGGTGTACACACGCGAAGCGCTCAGTTGCGACTGAACCAAGAAAGTGAAATAAGCGGAATGAATGAATTTGAGTTGGTGAGTTGAAAGTTGAGTTGAAGTTGGTGAAAATGCAATGCGTTGCACCGCGTATATGTAGTTGTGTAGGTGTATTTGTGCAGACAGGTTTCTCTAAAAACACGAACACCGAATTCAACACGATTTGTGCTTTTCATTTATGTGTTTTGTTTTTGGTTTTTTCGTTTGTTTGTTTTTGTGTTTTGTTTGTTTGAAACTATGGTGAAAATATGCTGTTGCTGTTGGTGTTTTGTTTTTGTTCATTCATTGTTTGCTCGGTTTCGTTTCAGCCTTTAAGCGGTGTTTTCGCTTTTTGTTTTATTGTTGTTGCGTTTGTTATTGTTATTGTTTTGTTGTTGTTGTCGCGCTTATGTCGCGCACACGAATTTCCATCTGAACTGCAAAGCAAATATTGTCTTTAGTTTTTTATGCAGCACACCTCCCTCCACTCGTACTCCTCTTCAGTTAAATGCAAGTGGACAATTGATATATGACATGTATGTATGGCTAATACATTAAAATTGGGTATATTCAAAAGTTTCTATGAAGTTTGTTCAAATATATTTTTAAGACAAAAATTATATACATTAAAAAAATTAAGAAAACATAAAAATTATGGAATTTTTTGTTAATTTTTGAAACTGTGTAACTTCGTCATTAAATGTCATATCGAAATGAAAATAAATGCATTTTAAAGATTGAAATCTCTAGTTTTTTAAACTTGAAAAATGTAAAACACTATTTGGGCTTAAATTTTGCACATAATCAAAAGAAGTTTTATCCATGAGCTTAATTTTTTTTTCAACTTAGCTTAATTCTTTAGCTTTATTTTGCAAATTTATTTTTGTATTTGCTGTTTCAAAATTTCGTCTTTTTTCTTAGATCTTCAGTATCCTTAGAAAGATAAAGTAAAAATAAAGGTGGCTTGAATTTTTTTTCGCCTTGAGAGCGTTTTGATATTTTAACACGAAATGGCGGATCTCCCACGCATTAAAAGCCTTTCAATCGGCTGCCATATAAAGTTTTTCATCATCCATTTCACGCTTACACGTGTTCAATTATTTGAGCATTGAACAATGACTTTAAAATTTTTGGTTTATATATTTTATTATCGAAACAATTTACTAAAAAATCTCAAAAAAAAAAAAAATTGTTGGTCCCACTGGGATTGCTGCTACCATATACAATTGTGTTTGTAAAATATCCATACCACTTCAATACACACACAATTTCATGAAAATCGGTTTAGTCAGCCGTTCTGCTTGGAGGAATTCATTAACATACACAAGTATAGACGAATTATTTATAGATTTGACTCTTAATCTGAGTCAACGGGAATGGTCTAGCATGATGACTCGCCTAAATTGATCAAAATTGTCCAAAACTAAAAACAATAAAACCAACAACAAATCTGAAAGTGTTTTGACAAACTAATCTGCAGCATTGAAGACCACATAGAGCTGAACTCGGACCACTTACATCTAAGCTTCACGATTTATGCAGCAGTCATGATTTACCCTTCCTCGATGACTCTGGTTGGTTCTAGTTTAAACATATGTTCTTTTCAGAATTCACCAGGCAAGTATATGATCGTGGTATGTACTCGCTGGGCTCAGAATTACAAGCTCTCTTAAATAAGAAGCGTCGATTAAGAAGGATTCCTGGATAAGACAGCACGGCTAAGGGCTGCTTCTGCACTTAGAAAAGTTCCTCAGCAGCAAAATTCCAATTTCTTCAACAACATGCTGGGAAATATGGACACAGACAAAAATGCAAAATAGCGTCCCTTGCGTTAGGTCCCATTGCGAAATCGTAGTTGAAGCTGGTTTTACTCTTACATCGAGTAAGCTGATATACTCACACAAGACTTTGCAATAAAAATGATCCACAAGTCCGGTAAACCGGAAAATAATACTAAATCATACCGATCGATTGGCCTCTCGAAAGTTTGGAAGCGACTCTTTGCCACCAGATTTTACGACATAATAAATTTCAATGGTCTATTTACAGATCACCAGTTCGGATTAACAATACATTATAAAGTTTTTCAGTGCGCGGATCAGTGGAAAGAGGTTAGCATATAATTTGGCTTTTTGTAGTCACCATCATCAAATGACATTGCCAACGACCTGCAAATTTAAAGAAAATAATTCATTTATTTATTTAAAATTTAATTCTTTTAATTGTATATATATATATATATATATTATTTGTTAATATAATTTACATTTTTTAAATTGCCTTTCTTTTGAATTTACTTATTTTTGATTACATGTTTGTATATTTATTGGTTTTGGTATTTAATTTACTTATTTCTTTTTAATTTCTTTTATTTTATTTTATTTTTTAAAGTTCTTATTTCTTGTAACTTTTTGTTTGTTTCTCCTTTTATTTATTTAAATTTATTATTATTTTGTTTCTTTTTATGTTTTTTATTTCTTTTTATTTTAATTTATTTATTTATTTTTAATCTAATTTTTATATGCTTATTTGTTTCTGTTTAATTTAATTATTTTTAATTA
Organism: Leucophenga maculata; assembly: GCA_035044805.1. Taxonomy (NCBI): domain Eukaryota; kingdom Metazoa; phylum Arthropoda; class Insecta; order Diptera; family Drosophilidae; genus Leucophenga; species Leucophenga maculata. Next base: position 1,230,885 of record JAWNNP010000387.1, read on the forward strand.
ATTTATTTTTTTTTAATTTCAATTATATTTTTAAATTATATGTATTTTTAATAACAAATAATTTTTTAACTTAAAATTATTTGCTATTTTAAATTTTATTAAAAAATATTTAAAAGTTTATTAATTTTTTTATAATAAACGCTTTAAAAATATTTATTATATATATTAAATTGTGTAGGGTATTTTAAAGTCGTGCATTAACTACTTTACATAAAAAAGAAGTACAATTTTTAAGTTTGATCAAATTCAGTGGGGCTATGCTATGATGGGTGGCCCCATATAAGCGATAAACAAAATTCAACATAACTCTGCATCGCTTTGAGGTACAGAAATGAAATTTTGTATACAAGTTAATAAAAAGTGTTGTCTATAAGGAACATATATACACACGACAATAGTTCATACTGGGTACAGCAAAGCGGGCCGGGTACAGCTAGTATTATGTATATATCTGTTATTTACTCATATCATTTTTTAATATGAAATCTGAGCCACCAAAACACCTGCGCAACTTGCTTAGACAAAATGCATAAAAAACCATGGCAATCTTTATACCCTACACATAGAATGTGAACAATATTATAATTTAGGCACAACGTTAGCATAAAGCGTGACCAGGCGAGTCTTTTTGGCCTTGTCCGGCCGTCCGCCAGTCTGTCTCTGCGTATGTAGTACATATTCCCAAAATTTATATGCATATGTATATAAAAAGCATTTAAAGACAAAGATTATCAAAAAATATTTTCCTAAATAATTAATTTAATTAAATAATAAATTAAGACACCAACTCTCATTCACTTCAATACACACACATATAAAACAATATAATTGGGCAGCTCAACTATTTCTCCGAATTTTCTATTATTATTTTTATTTATTTATTTATTTCTTTTTTGTGTACATTTCAATAATAAAGTTTAATTCGATTGCATTCAATTTGAAAACATTTCAACAGGATTGCAATAATAAAAATGTACTTTCACAGCAATTGCTTGGATATTAAATTGAATTGAATTGAAATAAAGAAAAAATATAAAATAAAATAATTTAAGTAAAATCGTACATACAGAGAGGAGGAAGAGAGCGCAGCACTATGTTGTATCTGTGTCTATATGTTTGCTTGGCTGTTTGTGGCCATCGTAGCACCGTTGTCGGTCGTCATCAATCACACTCAAAGTGAAATAAATTGAAACTAATGCCAAAAGGCAATCAATGTGTTTGTTGCTAGTTTCAGTTTTTTTGCTATCCTTCATGCTCGCTCGAATACTTCTCGTTGCACTCGTCCGTCTCAAATGCCTTTGTTCAACTCTGTGCTTATTTTTCTATAAATTCATGAGTTGCCTTTGTATATGAACGAGGCGTGCGCAAAGAATACTATGAGTGTTTAAATTAATAACTAAAAAAAAACATGGAGAAGGATGTAAAGTGAACTCAAGTCGCAATGTGTCAAACGTCCACTTCCTAAGGGGAGTTTGGCAGATCTACTCCTTATGCTGAGTTTTAGTTTGAGAAATGTTAAATTCGGACACACAGGTCCAGATCGGATCACTAGTACTGGTAGCCAAATTTGTCACCCCTAGGCCTAATAGCTTAAAGTAAGACTGGCGTACTTTTTCTTTACCTTTGTTATATGGACAAAAGACTTATGTAATCTTTTGGTTCGAGAACAGCTCTGCATCTTCTTTCTGCAGTAAAGCTGCAAATAATCAATCTACTGCTGGTGGTTTGAAAGCTTCAAAGGATAATTATTTTCGCAGTGAAATATATATCAAATGCATGGAGTTGTCCATTATTTAATTCAGCTACAAACTGATCCAATTTTAGAGAGTTTTTTGCTATCCCACGCAAAGCCACCGCCCACTTGTTTTCCTTTTCATGAAATCAAGTCAATATCAGCTTTATAGTGGCTTCTTAATAGCAGCTTTTTAGCTGTTTTCCGCAAACTTTGTTGACACGTTTTACTCTTAGCAGCTACCAGCCAAGCCAAAAAAGCAAAACTCGTCAATTAATTTTAAGCAGCTTATCATATTGTATTCATTATTTTTGTTTTGCAATTAATTTGCTGTAAAATGAAATAAATTATGAAAAAAAGGAAAAAAAAACTGCTGCGAACTGTAATAAATGAATGCTGCTCCTGATTCTCAGACGAGTTACAAGTCAATCCGTTTAATTGCCAATTTCGCACTACGAGTATGCTAGAATGCAGTTTATGCCCATTTCTGTTGCTTCATTGCAAGATCGCGAAAACTTAAGACACGCAGCGAGTGCAACTCTTAATGGTTTAATCGAAATCGTTTGCAGCACATTTTCACTAGACAGAAAGTTCATCACTTAGCTGTCACTTGTGATGCACTGAGAAATGTGTAGCAGTAGCAAAAAGATTTTATCTACTTATAAAAACTAAAATAAAAAAAATAAAAATAAAAAGAATTTATAAAAAATTGTTAAAACATTTTTGCTGCTGGGAAGTGCTGGTGCGAATGCAAGACGACAAAAAACAGGATTTTCAAGTATTTTTCTTTCATTTTCCAACTTGCTTAGTATGCAGAAGTCATTTGAGTTGCACAAGCCGAGAAAGTGTTGCGCTGCATTGCATTTTTATTGTAATTGTTTCTGCAGAGTTTTTGTTTTTAAGCATCAGGGAAAAGAACTAAAAAATAATAAAATAATATAAAATAATATAAAATAAAAATCTACGCCAAAGAGCATTTAATTTTTTACTAACAACTTCTATTTAAATCTATCTTTGACTTTTAATTAGCTTTTTTTTTTAATTATTTGCATTCAGTTGAGTTATCAAAGTCAGACAGTTGGTCAAACATAAATCAGAAAGTTTCATTAAAGAAACCTACTCCTTCAACTACTGTTTGGCTGTTGAAGTTTTGCTATGCACTCATGTTTCATCTATGCTCATAGAACGGTGCTGAAATTGCGATTAATCGACGGTGATAGGTCACCGGATCACGTCTTACTTAATTATGCTCATTGCTCTACCACGCTCCTTTCATAATGCCACTTCAAAATACTGTTGAAGCCACGGCTTGGCTTGATAAACATTATTCGGACTCTGTACCAGGAAAACCAACTGTTAAGAAGTGGTTTGCTAAGGCCAAATGAGCACCGAAGACTATGCACGCAGTGGACGCCACAAAGAGGCTGTTACCGACGAAAACATAAAAAGGACGACAAAATATTTTTGGATAACCTCAAAGTGAAGTTGGTCGAGATAGCTGAGACCCTAAAGATATCAAAGGAACATGTTGGACATATCTTGAATGAATATTTGGGTATGCGAAAGCTGTGTTCAAAGTGGATGCCGCGCGAGCTCACAGTCGACCAAAAACAACAACGAGTATTCATCGACTAACTTAAAAAGGTAAAAACGATCAACAGCGATTATTGGAGCGTTATTGAAGCGTTTGATGGATATATATATATATATATATATAAGCACACATAATAACTTTAATCACTTCGAATCGGATGCCAAAGAGATATCTGCAGATCGTTTGGAAGAAACTTTCCCAAACGTAGAAGTGGCTACGAGAATATTTCTTTGCATGATGATCACAAATTGCAGTGGAGAACGACATTTTCCCGTCTTAAGCGAATTAAAAATTAATTGGGAAAAACTATTTCACAAGAGCGTCTACGAAATCGGTCGATTATGTGCATTGAGGTGCATATTATTGAGGACTTAGCTCAACTGAAATATCCGAACAAACCATTACAAACAACGAAGGTCTGAACTCATTTAAAATGATCTAAGAATAAACTTAAACTTTTGAATTATACCTTGTGCAGACATCAACTGTTGTTCATAACCAACTATAATAAACCTCATCATCAGCATAATACCTACACTTAATTATACATAATATTTTTATAAACTAGCAGAGATGCTTTATGCTTTCTCACCTCTTAATTTCTTGTTTTTCTTTTATTTTTTGTTTTGTTTTTGCTTTTACTAAGTGAATCCTTTCGCTGAATTTTTGCTTGTCTATGAATGTATCTGTATCTGTATCTGTATAAGCCATAAGCATGTATCTGTCTGTTTGCATTTTTGTAACTGAATGTCTGTTTTGGCGCTTTCAAATCCGGTTGCTCTTGTTGATGTTGTGTGTGTATGTGTGTGTGTGTGTGTGTATGAGTGTGGGATGCAAATTGCTCTTGTGTTTTTGTTGATGCTGATGTTGATGCTGATGCTAGTACTTTGATGTAACTAGTCGCTTCAATTAGCACGATTTACGCTGCTGTTCTGTTCTGTACTGTACTGTGTGCCTCACTCGATTTGTGTGCGTGTGTGCTAGTGCGTCTCGGTTTAGTGTTGAACCCATCAAGGCGCTAATTGCAATCATTAACGACTACTATGGGAGTATTAGGTACGACTACTTATGGATGTGTGTATAGATACCCCTCATATGACTAGTTATATACTTAGTTAAGTCGCGTCAACTTGAATTGAGTTGTTAATGCTAGTCCCAGTCAGTCAGTCTACATTTAGGCGCTGCGCTTTTAAGTACTGTGCCTTGGGATTTTATCACTAAAACACATGAGTGGTGCATGTTATATATGTATGGATGTACGCAGTATATATAGAGAGCAGTACATGAAACTACCTAAAAATAACTACATTCAAGTATCCACAATGCGTTTTCATTACGCAAGGCAAATTCAAGATTTAAGTTGTACATTTATGCATAAATTATCTACAATTTTAATTAGCTTCTTTGGCATAGAGAAGTACTTCATAAAAATCAACTAACAACTTGATTTAAGAGTTGAATAAAGTCAACTGTGCAACGAAAAGAATGAATATAATTCTTAAATAATAATCTTAATGAAAAATATGACATAGAAGTTCCATTAATTAAAAATTTTTTTTTTTTTTTTTTTTTTTGAAATTATGAAAGGAAGAAATTCTGATTAAGCAATAGGGTATGAATATGCTTCTTCGTCACTAGTAATTTGTATTAAACAGCAGTGCTTCGTTAGGATCTGCGAAAGCACCTAAATTCCTATTTAACATTCTATTTAGATTCAGATGCAATTGTATCGTTTGTAATTGTAATCCATAGCCGATGGAATTGTTATCCGTGTTAATGCAAATATGGTTAACGTAGTATTCATGGACAACCTCACTATATTTCAGATCAAGAATGGCATTTATCTTATAAGGGAAGATTCCATATTTCATTTATAATATTCCTAAAACTATATAAAAACTTTAAAATAATACCTTGTAACAATTTTGACCACAACTCTCTGTCTCTGAAACTGACAAAGCAGTCAGACTCCTACAGTTAAAATGTCAGTCAGCCAGTTACTGCGGTAAATGGCATTAAAACGCACGTATCTGACTCGACTCGAGTTGGCCAAAGTTGCCACATTCACCGCGAATGATGATGAGGATGATGATGATGATGATATTGTGGCAACGCAAAAAAGCGCACACTGATAAAAATGTATCTGAAGTACGTGCTGCCTGGTTTGCTTGTACAAAAGTACTCAGACCCAGAGTCACGCAGTCAGCTAGTTTGTCAGACAGTTAGTCAGTTGTGAAGTTAATGTCTCACTTTCTTTCTTTTTTTTTTATACAGAAATACACACTAGAAGCTCTCTGCTTCTGCTAAGATATTCATAAAGGAGTATTTATGCACACGTTAGGGTTAAACTGTCTGCTATCAACTCGTAAAGGAAGTAAATGCGCGCACGATTTTATGGATCAAAAAGTAACGGGAGTCGTAGCCATAATTGTGACCGGAACACAAGTTCTAAGGCACGTACTGCAGCAACTGCAATGCATTCTCTCCAAATATTTGGACTTTTGAGTGAATATGTGAATGAGTGACGCCGAAATACTAATAAATGGAGGCAGAATCATGGAGGGGTGAAGCAAATTTCAAATAAAATCTCTTCCATTGCGCTTAATATGCATGTTTAGATGTCGTAAACAGTCGTCGTTAAAAATTTTAGATACTCTTTCACTTTCAAATACGCAAAATGCATGCTCAGCGGTGGTCAACAACAGATTTGAGTAGCAATCACAAAGCACAGCAGGACACTAAAAATTTTTTACATTGCATTAGGAAGCCATTGAAGGACATACATATCTAAACAGGATTTGTATAAAAAGTATCGAACACATTTAACAGCAAGAGTTAAATTTTTTTTTAAAAAAGTATCGAAAACAAGTTCTTTCGAACGTGACAGTACGTTGCAAAAAAGTATCGAGTATAACTTCTGTCGGTTCGACTCTTTGTCAGAAAAACAGTAGCGAAACAAGTTTGTCAGATGTCTGTACTTCGTTAAAAAAATATCGAGAGCTAATTTTACTGACCCGACTCTTAGACAAAAAAAAGTATCGTTCACCATTTGTAGCCGACTTTATTCTTGACTAATTTTTCTGGCTCTACTGCATATATGTAAAAAACAAACCAGTAATAAATAAAATATCAAGTTTTTTTTTTACTGACGCTACTAAAGGCATAAAAAAGTAGCGAAGCTTTGAATTTTTTCGCAGAAATGACTGCACGTTACAATTTATTTATGACAAAACTTAACACAAAAAAGTATCGGGAACAGCTTTATTTCTGACATTTTTTTTCTGACCCAACTGTAAGTTACAAATTTAGTATCGGATGCAATTTTACCTAACGATATTATACGTCCAATGCTTACCTGACGTGACTGTTAATCACAAACAATTATGGGATATAATTTTGAGTTACAAAAGTATCGGAAGTAAATTTCGCAAAAGGGCTATTGTATGCCGCATAAAAAGAATCGAGAACAATTTTCTTCATGTTCCCTTCATAAAGAAACGGTATCACGTTATAGTATGTCGCAAAACAGTATATAGAATATATTTGCATGGAGCGACTGAGATTATCAACAAAATTATTTACCTGACGCAAGTGTATCGGAAAGAATTTTCACTGTCGCAAATATACGTGGTATAAAAAGTGTCAAGAAAAATTTTTCTGAAAGCGACTGTGCGCCGCATAAACCAAAAAGTATCGGAAAGTTATTTACAACTGTTCTTTCTGGCAAAGCATCGGAATCTATTCTCCTCCCATTTTTGTACGCCGCAATAAGCTATACAAAATATTTTTTCTTGCAACGACTGCGCGTCTCAAAAAAGTATCGGAATAATTTTCTTTTCTTGACGCTACTATGCATCGCATAAGATTGTCAGGAAAATTAAAATATTATATAATATTAATTTGCAAAAAAGTATCGGACTGTCGCGACTATACATAGTACATCTACACGCCACTGCACGTCGCATAAAAAGTATCCCAATGGCACTGTACTTCCCAAAAACAAAAAAATAAATGAAACATTTCCGAAAACTATTTTCCTTTACTCGACGGTTTGTAGCAAAAAGTAGCGCGATCAGCTCGTTCAGACCCGACTGCAGACTTTGTATGTATGATACCGTTATTTTTAATAGATTTTTTCATGTTCAAACATTTTACAAATACTTTTTCTACACATCCTGTATATATGTGTGTATCGATGCATGTAGCTGATGTACTTCTATTTACTAACTCGACATTTATTTACAGTAAATAACAAAAATATATTCTCTATAATTTATTTGCATATATTTTAGACTTCTTTTAATAATGACGGAAGCATGATAAATACTGTACTTAATGTCAAAGTCTAAAATTGAAGAATATATTTGTATAGAATTGGTTATATATAGCTGTCCAACATTAACGTAAAATGCATCTTATTTAAATTGGGTAACTCAATGCAAAGTATCGATGAATCAAATCGGAGCTACTTAATCTTCATTCAAAACAAGGGCAACAGTAGGCGACTACTCCATGTTATCGTTTCTTAAAAGCACACTGGCCGGAAAATCCAACGAAGAGAACAGCTAAGTTCTAATAAATTTTGAATTAAAAAAGAAAACGGATAAAGGGCTGAAGCATTATGGAGGATTTTTTTTTCATTATTATACACAAAGGCTTCTTTGGAGAGCTCTTACGCAATTTTCCTTGAAATCAAGTCCAAAACCTTGATTTTTTTCTCTTCAGAATGGTCAATGTAATTCATTTTGCGAAACACCACAACAACAAAGTGGAAACATAATTTTAAGCTTGAATGTTTAAAAACTTCTTTTCGAATATTTCGTCTCCATTAGTATTTATTTATTTTTTTTATATGTGCGTATGTGTGAATGTGAATGTGTGTGTGTGTGTGTGTGTGTGTGTGTGAGTTTGTGTTTCTTCTTTTATTCTAAGTAAATTTACATAATTTTAAGTTCTCTTGCAGGCATTCAAATGTTCATCCTTGTTGTCCTTGTATGCAATTTTATGTTGACACTGCAATAATAACAATGCCAGAGTCAGGACACAGAGGACATGTGTTGGCGTGCTGGCAACACTAATTAAAACAATAAAACTCAATTTTTGTTGTTGTTGTGGTTGTTTTTGGTGGCGATGGTGTCAACTGCATTTGAATTCGTATGGCTGCATTTTACTTCGATATTCAGTTATGATGAAAACGAAGAAAAAAATGTCCTGACTGTTTTATGAGGAACAACAATATATTTTTATTGAGCATTAAATGTACATGTGGACAACTAAACTCGTTGACGATTTATCCTCGAAAGACGATAACTTTAAACAGTAATCGGTCTGAATATAGAGCACCATCTTACTTCTAGAAGTGTTCATAGTTGTGGAGCGAATTTTCCTTTTGATTTATAAGTTTGTAGTGAATCGTTTTTAATTGCTTCCGAAAGTGAGTCGCGATGTACTTTTTCATGTCAACGGTATTAATATGTTTCTAAAAGTTTAGTGGGAAATTAAAAGTGGATTTGGCAGCTTTATTCGCCTGTTCCTTTCCAGGAATAAAGCAATGCCCGGGTACCCATTATATGTAAACGCGTGGAAAGCAATCGAGATTAATAATGGATAAGAACTAAGGTTGAACATTTTTTTTTTTTGCAGTCCATTACTCTTTTTTTTTGCAGTCTCTGGCTTAAGTTTAATGCGAGCAAAGTCGCAGGCTATTTTCTTTTCAGTCAATCTCTTCCACTGTGTCTCTAACACTGTTTCACTTGCAATAAAGCGCATTCAATTGCATTGTGTAGGTGGATGTTGTTACTCTTACTGTTAGCTTTACCGTTACTTTTACCGTTACTGTTGCTGCCACTTTTGAATGCTTCTTTTTCTGCCTGTGGTCTTCGCTTTTACACACACACACACACACACACACAAACAAATACATTTAAAACAATAAAGAAACATGTTATTTTTCTATTTATGCAAAATTTGTGCAAGGTTAGCTTGAGAAGTTTCTTGCATGTCTATGTTAGTATATTGCACACAGTTAAGTCAGTCAGCAAAGGTTTCTGCTGAAAAAACACATTGAAAATATTTATAAAGAACATTGACTGTTGATGCTCTAAAAAATTAAATCCTCAAAACATTCATGGCAGTCCTTAAACGAAATCGTAGACATGCTGTTTATGCATACCCAGCATGCACGATTGTACACATACAAAACTGTTTGTGTGTCTTTGCATATTTGTTTGTATGTGTTTTCGAGTGCGTTTAACCATGTCAAAGTCATGCATTCATGGCTGTTGACAATGTTACAATACAATGTCCTTGTGCAGGAGCATAAGATACATATGCCATGCCATATACAAGCCCATGTGTCTATGCGAACGCATGTGCATTCAATGTACCGCACGTGCCTGTTCATTTGTCCACAAAACAACCAACCAGCCAACATGGCGTATGAGCAACGCATCAAAAATTTTAAAAAATCATCAAAGCATCATTCAACTATAAGGAAAAGTTCTACAGAATGTCACTTTAAAACATTTTAAATCAGATTGCACAAACACGACAATAACTAGGCATTAGAACTCTTAGATAATAGTAGGGTCGTTAGAAGGTTTAAAAAGGTTTCACATGTTAGACCACTCTCATAGATTTAAATACAATTTTGTTTTTTTTTTTTTGGATTCCTATCTACCACATTGGATCCGCTATTCTGAATATTTTAAAGCTGGCATCAGATTCGTATTCAGCGACCCCCCAACAAAAACCCACATTAATTTATCAAATTTATTATCAAAAACAAAAATATCCCGCCCGAACAGGGACTTGAACCCTGGACCCTTGGATTAAAAGTCCAATGCTCTACCGACTGAGCTATCCGGGCAATTAATAGCTGGAAGGCAAATGGCATATTGGTTTTGTGCAACTGCAGGTAACTGGTAAAAATAATGGTCGGAGACCCCCCAAAAGTTACCACTATTATGGTCAGGAGCGATAGAGGAGGAGTCGATATAACCATGTTCGTCTGTACGTTCGTAAGAACAAAGGGATCGCAGAAACGGTAATAAATAACTACTTCGTTTTTTTTTTTTGCTGTTCCGCATTATTCATCGCATTGACATTTTGGAAAGTCACAAGGGGGGAAAAAACAGATTTTTATTAGAGTATGAAAAGAAAAAACATATACACTGTTAGGGGGCACCCGGCGTCGAACCGGGGACTCTTCGATCTGCAGTCGAAAACTCTACCTCTGAGCTATACCCCCTTTTGAAAAATGACAAGTTTAAACGTAGTGTCTTGTCTCCTTTCAACCTGTACATTTATATTGTACAGAGTTGCCATTTAGACAAATTTTTCCAAAATATAATTACATAATAATAGTTGAATGTAATAAAACTTATATTTGCATAGAGTTGGTAACCCTGTTTTTCTTATGTGTTTCTCTTTTCAAATAATAGCAATCACATATAGTCGCACTTCTCTTACACATGCTGTAATACGTCTGAAAGCCTATCACTCAGCTTGTTAGGCCCTGTACCGAAGGTACAAGAGCCTATTGGGTTTGTGCAAATGTATGTAACAGGTAGAAATAATGGTCGAAGACCCCCAAAGTTACCCCCATTATGGTCAGGAGTCGATATAGCCATGTCCGTCTGTCCGTCCGTCCGTCCGTCCGTCTGTATGAACGAAAGGATCTCGGAAACGGTAATAGATAGAGACTTCGTGTTTTTTGCATTCGACTAGGACTGGTCCGGAATTTCACAAGTTTATTTTAAAATTTTGCCCCTCCCCCCCCCTTCCCCATAAAATCACCCCTTAGGGTAAAAATTTCTTCGCCACAAAAAAAATGTGTTTGGTCATAAGCTCGGGAAACATTTAATGTGTTTGTTAGGCGACCTGAACTGGTACAGGGCCTCTTACAGTCGGTTACGCCTGACTGTATTTTCTTACTTGTTTTCTTCTGCGTTAATTTGGTAATTTTCCAATTTTCCAAAGGCCTTTCGTTGACAAATTCTTTCATCTTCTCATCTTCCCTTTTGTGTTTGCAGTATGAAGACTTTTTAGATTAAAAGAAGTTTACTTGTTCACTGATGTTGCTAATGAGCTATCCAACCAAAATATCCTTCATTTAATCACTTCTGCGATAAATAGTTTAAGAAATTTCCAGATTATTAGTACATAGAAGCACGTAGTGCATAAAAGATATTCGCAACAGAATCGTTGGCATGCAGTTTCCATGAACTCAATGTCTCAACATTTTGAATTGCTGAAACGATTGACAAGTTCCATGTTCCAAGCGACAAGCTGGCATCCAAAAACTTTTCTGTTTCATGCTTGTAGCGCGGTACAGAGTTGTTCTACGTGTATATGTATATACCTACCATATACATCTATATATTTGTATATATAATAAAATGAGCAATACTGATTTGATCTGCTGCTGTCATATTTACTTTCCTTCACTCTTTTTTCCGTTTCCATCCATTTTTTCACCATTTTGCATGTAATTGTTATCGCGCGCGCACTGCTAACATTTTGTACTACTCGCAGGCTTACCATATCCTTATAACTCGCTGACTGGCCACACTTTTTTTTGGGTTTTGTTGTTTTTCTTTCTGCATACAACTCGTCGTTCTCGAGTTTAAAAATTGGCTTATGTCAGGACACAGTCTGCTGCGTTTTTCGCAAAAATTTCCTTCGTTCGTTATTTAAAGCGTAATAAATTTTCAAATGGTTTGAAATTGTTCGCACAATGCTCTCCAAGTTGTTCCCAGTTCGGTCTGTCCGGCTGTACGGCTGTCCGCCTATCCATTCGTCGCCATGTTCTCGCTCTTGTTGCGCACAAGGCCAGCAGCCTGTGCTGTGCTTGCTGCTGCTGCTGCTGCTGCTGCTGCTGCACTTTAGTCCTGCTATACATATGCCGTGTGCATGTGCGTGTGCGTGTGTGTGTGTTGGTATGTGTATGCTTGGTGGCACTTTGACTACCGCCATTAATGTGGGGCACAGTTGGACGTTTTAGTTTTACGTACGTTTCGGTTTAATATTTTCTGACATTTTTCCACCGTAAGTGTACCAAAAACGACTAAACGAAATGAAAAGAAGAAGAAGAAAAAAAGGAACCTATAAAACGACGAAAACATAACAGCAAATGCCGAGTTATCGAGTAAAATAGTAAGTGAAACGGGTCTCAGAAAAAGGGTTACAATGTGAGAATGAGTGGCAAGCAGTGGAGAGCTAAGTAGCACTGGCACTTTTATGTTGTATGTATTTAAGGACGGTTCCAAAAGTTACAATTCAGAGGATGCAAATTGGAGAAACTTCTAGTTACAGCTTGGCAGATCTGTTATAATCTCCTCTCTACTCTGTTATAATACTCACATGAAATGTTTTAAAACTATGTGCGAATTATAGTTGCTATTAAAATGTAAATGAAAAATTCATGCGTCAGAGTGCTAGAGTGTTTGACAGTAGAATCAGAAGACTCCGGTTCGATGCTGAGTGCCACCATAAATCGGTTCTATTTTTTTTTTTTTAAATTCTTAGTTCCCGAATTTATTTCTTTTTTTTTTTATAATTACTTTATATGCCTGTTAAATTTTTGGAACTTTATATTTCTAAGATTATTTTTTGTTGTTGTTGCGATGGAAATGTTGCATCGAAATGTTATCGAAAATAAAGCACATTTCTGGTGAATATAACGGTAAAACAAATTTTCATGTATAAAATGTTTACGTTTTTATTTTACTTAACAACGGAATACCCCACGTCTAAATGAAGCACTGTTTCGCTTAAATACGATATTGGAGTACAAGATGCCATATGATCCGCAGCTGATAGCACATTACACATCTCACCAGCAGTCTTTCGGCAAATATTAAACGGTGTCTATGGAAAGTAGGTACCGCACTAACCGAAGGAGATTTCGGAAAGCTTAAGTTCGATACTGGCTCTGACTTTTAAAGCTTATATCTCAAAAAAAAAAAAAAAAAATAAAAGCAGAAGCGTATATGGGATAAAACTTTTTCCAGAGACCCTTTTGCGAAAGTTTAGCCTGCTTAAGTCACAGCGAGTTTTAAAAAGTTTTTCGGAATAAAAAAAAAATAAATTTATAAGGAGTCCCCCGGCAATAAACCGGAGTCCTCTCGATCTACAGTCTAGCGAACGACGACCTCTGAGCAAAAATAATTGACGCATATACTTTTTCATTTAATATTGTATAGCAATTATAATTCGCACATAGTTTTAAGACTGCAGTTTAGCATTTATATTTTATTGCATACTTTTAGTTACGCTGGAGCTCCACGAGGGAGCGAGTTTTTTTGTTACGCAACTTTTAAAACAGATCTTGTACATATGAATGTATATATATGCATATATGTTAGTAGTATGTCGTTTGGTCTGAACTGCACTACTCTGGTCTGGCATTGCATTGCATTTTGCAACTGGTAAAACTTTTATGAATTTAATTTGAAACGAGCCCTCAGCACATGCAGCTAACCGAATGGCAATGAGTTGCAGCAGCAGCAGCAGCAGCTCCACCACCAGTCAGGAGCACTCAGCCGGTTAGTTAGTAAGCGAGTCAGCCGGTCGAGTCACGATTAAGAGACTTAATAGTGCATATAAGTAATGTTCGTTAAGCTGGGGCTGTAAAATCTTCATGTTTTCGTTCGGAATGTTTCAGCTTAGAAGTGCTAGAAACATTTTTAAATAAAGCCATTAGAACGTCTTTAGTTTGACTATAAATCCTTTTTATAATGAAAAATGAACCAAAAAAAAGACACTCAAAACTGACATAATTTACAAACGAATACGTTTTACTTATGAGCCAGCTTAAGTGCATCCTTGATTAAAAATAGTTCGAGTTTTACAGAATTGATGCACAGCTACTCAAGTATCCATTCTGCGTGTGCTAAACTGTAATAAAACGGTGTTTTAGTATAAAAATGAAAAAGTGCGCTGTAGGTTCGTATGGCAGTTGGTCCAAAAGTGGGCATGACATACTGTCTGAAAAATTCTAATTCTAAACTTGTTCCTTTTAAATAGTTTAGAGATTATGGAGGAGTCATTTTTCTAACCTACTTGGAGGCGATGAAGAGCACAATTCCGCCGAAAGAGAAATGACATGTAAGATATGGTCCGATGAACGCATACCCATTGACTATAATCTCAGTGTCGGAATAACTCTCCTTTCCATCAGATATAATATTCGCTCGCGCGCATTGTGTAATAGGCTGAAGCCATATATGGATTCACTGATAGGACCATATCACTGTGGCTTCAGACCAAAAAGGTCGACCAATGAACAAATATTGCTGATGGAATACATCCTACGCTGTTGGCCGCACATGACATTGATATCAACGGTACGCAGGAACAGCGAGTCAGCAAGGGTCTTGCGGTGAATGAGGACAAGACGAACTTTAATGCTGTAGAAGACTTCGTCTATCTTGGATCCGACATAGCCAGCAACAGCAATGTCAGCCTGGAGATCAGACGAAGAATCACGCTTGCAAATATATGCAATTTTGGACTGAGCAAGCAAATAAGAACTAAAACCCTCTCTCGAAAGGCGAAAATCCAGATCTATAAGACGCTTATGCTCCCGGTGCTACTGTTTGCCGCAGAGGCATGGACCGTGATTGTGTCTGATGAAACAGCGTTGGAAGTCTTTGAGATGAAGATTCTCCGCAGGATTTTTGGTCCTATTCGGCAACGAGTTTAGGTTCCGTATGAACCGCGAGCTGCATGAGCAATTCAATGAGGTTGACATAGTCCAGCGCATAAAATTCCAGCGGCTACACTGCGCTGGTCACCTCTTTCGAATGCAAGATAGTACTCCAGCATGCATGGTTTACATGGGGGACCAAATTTGACTGGTTTGACTTACCCAATTTTTGCAAAGGAAAGAGAGTAGCTTCTACATTTGCTTTGTTTTAAATCTTATTAACGAGTTCGAATAAGGCGGTTTCAAGCGAATATTATTATTATTTATGTATAATTTGAAATAGAATTTGCAATTTACTTTGCCACAGAATTGTATGGCGTTTAGGAGAGAGCAGCAGCTTGCTTTGCTTAACTTTATTTCATCAAACACTCAAAAAAAAAAAAAAAGAGAACAGCTTCATTTGCTTTGCTGTAAATATAATCGCTGACAAGAGAACAAACACAATTTTAAATTCCAAAAAAAAAAAAACAAGACAGGCTGAATTTAATTGCAAAATTATATTACATTGATTATTTTTATTTAAAACGGTACTTTCATACACGTGCACACAATTTCAAACAAGACATTTGCTTTGCATTTTGTTTTGCATATTAATTTACTTTCTTTGGCTTTGAATTGCAATAAAAAGAGAACAGTTTCATTTGATTTGCTTTCAAACAAACACACAAAAAAAGCCAAATTTAATTGCAATAACTTATTTTAATCGATTAACACTTACCATGCATAGACATAATTCACAACACAACACTTAGCTTTTTATTTTGTCAATTAAATTAACACAAATTAAAGTTTTTAATTAGTGACATTTTTAAATTAAATCTCTTCACCTTTACACCCACACACGCGACACGCATTCTACTTAAGCATAAACCGACGCGCAACTAACTCCTCTCATTGTCTTTGAATTCTTCTTCTGACACCTGTCATCGCATGAAACCGCAAAAAAACCAACAAAAAATCTGCACTCATTGGCCTTGAGCGGAATGCATGCGTTGATAACGAAAAAGAGTGAGAGCGTGCCAGCAACTATAAATTACCAAAATATTTGTAACACAAAAAATCAATGGAAAATTCCTTTGCAATGAGAAGAACAATTTGAGCAATAATATGAATCAGTGATGTAACTCGAGTAGAAATATGACACAATGCTCGAGTTGAAAAGGCATTACGCATCTTTAGTTCCGCATTACTTTCTACTCCAATTTGAATCTGTTTTCGAGTTGAAACATGAAAAATGATTAAATAATGAAATTTTATTTGCTTTAAAGTTGCTAAAAGAGTTTTTGATAAAATATACAAAATGGATCACATATGGCATGTTCTTCAATGATAAAGAAAGGGTTTTGTTGACGGTTTTTTAACTTAATTTCGTCAGTTCGAGATATGTGAGTTATTGGTGTTCTATTTTGTTGTATTTCTTTATAATTTCGAGTATTTGTTTGGAAAACTTTTCAATGTTCAAGGTTGTTGTTGCTTTCTGAAACTAGCCGAATATTATGGATGCTCTCTGCCTGTTATTCCGCAAAAAAGTTTTGTTTCTTAAAGCGTACTTTATTTCCAGGAAGGAAGTTTTCGGTGCTGCTGGCTGGTGTGGAGTGCAGGTGTTTCATGGGAAATACTTGCCTCGTAACAATAAAACAATAAAAATTAATTGCGTTTATCAAATTTATTCAATCGCATATGCTTAGTCTTTAATTTCGCAACTATTTCTTGAATATATTAAAGGGACAACGCGAACGTGCTGATACCGGCTCCTCGATGACTTTCAGCCGGGCAACTGCCTCCTCACTGGCAATCAAAGCGCTATGCGGTTGCAGACGCTCACGAAGCAATGGATCTTCGCGTATGGATGCATCAATATCCATCTGTATTGCGCTGCTACGAATCTGAAATGCAGTCGAAGTCGATGCACTGCTCTCTGTTGCATCGGTCGTGCTGGCGGTGGATGCTTTTGCAATCTCACGCGGCGTATCCCATATTTTCGAGGCCGTTACTGCGGCTGTTTGCCTAATCTTCACCGGCTTCGGCTCCTCTTCTAATTGTGGCCCATTTAACTGACTGCCACCGAACATTTGCTTGACATAAATAAATGCATTATAGAAATGTCCGCCAATGTGTCCAGTACTCTTCGATTGGGTGCAACAAGCGTCGTACTTCTCCCGTTTTGCTTGGGCTTTCGCGCTACAAATGCACAAATCAGACTTGGATGCACTCGGCTGGGTAGCCATTTGTATTTGATCAATATAGACATCGGTCAACTTATCCTCCGCACCGTTCATTTTGTATCGCACGCGTTTGAATTTAGTCAAAAAAAAAGTAACAAGGAAATGGTGAAAATATAGAAGAAAATTGAGCCGAAACTGTGCAAGCCTAAAATGAAACACCAAAAAAAAAAAAAAAAAAAAAAACTTTGAAATAAATTTCTATGTTTGACAGAGTCTACAGCAGATAAAATATGAAAATTAACTTGTGAAACATTTGGCAGACGCTTGCTACATAAATGGAGGGGGGAAAAAACTAACATTTTCAAATTTTCACATCGACGAGGCCGAATCTTTAATACGCTTTACATAAATAATTAATTGAGCAATCGTGCAAACACGACTGAAATACTCTCTCTCTCTCTCTCTCTCTCTATATATATAAATATAGGTTTTCAGAAGATGATATTAAGACCTATAAAATTCAAAATGGACTCTTTGCCTAATAAATCAGTCATTAGCCACAAACCCGGGGGGGGGTCAACAATAAGTCTAAGCGTTTTGGCCTGATATCGTTGGAGAATTTCAATATATTGTTGGCTTGCAGTGGGCTTAACATATGTCGATCGATTAAAAATAAACGAGCTTCCCACACTATTTGTACGTTGGGCGATGCTCGCAGTGGTTTTCCATCCTGACTTACTCCAATCTTTAATGCTTAATGCATCTTCACGCTTCACGCGTAACTATGTGCCATTGCACAATTTGTCAATGCGTTACAAACTCATCGACAAATTGATAATTCCAGTTTTTTGTTTTCTTTTAACTTAATGTGTAGTGTATAAGAGTTGTGTCACTGGAGCTTTCACATTAGTCACCATTATAGGATGCCACATAGTACATTAATAAATAATATGAACGCGACACAAATTGCAGCCAAATGCTGCAAATAACATGTGCCATATGCCACCACCATATACAGAGGCACCGAATTCGGCTCGATTGTGTGCTCCATCATTGCGCTATTTGCACCAAGAATAAAAAAAAATTCAATGATACTCGTTCATGTCGCGTATGTTTTTGTGTGCAATGAGGGTGCTCTGCGCTTCTTGATGCCTATGGCGAGTTGAATTAAAAGCAAAATTACTCATACTAGCAGAATGAGTAGACATGGGTCCAAATGGCCGGCGAAGTTGTTAGTCAATGAAGTGCAATCGCTGCAGTTGCTGCAATGTCAACTGTCCACTCAGTCAGTCCGACTGTTGTGCTCCATCCGGTTCCATATGGCAAGCAACTTTACACGTACATAGACGATCGTTTCGCATTTCAGTTTGATTCGCAATTATAGGTACAAGTATACAGGGTGCACCAACAGATTTATTCGATTTTTTTTTCTTTTGGGACATGTACTAGTCTAGCTTTTCTCTTTATTTATGAATAATATAAATCTCAGGAGCAGCCGATTTTTTCCTAGTGAGTGAAAATATTGATCAACATATTTGTGTTAAATTTTGTGTTGCGAACGAACTTTCGTTTCACTGTCATAAAAGGTGCACCTATGAATGATTGCAAGCCTAGCAAAGACCAGTCTCTCTCACAACTTCGAGATCGAAGGCAGAAGCCTAATTGGCCGGCGTCCATATCCGGTTTACCAGGCTTGGGAATCATTGCGATAACTGAGTAGCAATCATACCGCTGAATACTGCAACCTCACCATAGTAAGAAATGCACTCTCGATATAAACATGACCCTCGGTCTGTCTTCCAAAGAAATGTTGTCATTCCTGTGCACTCGCCAAATAGTTAATACTTAATGAACGTGTCGACCCTGCTCTGAATGGCTGACATACATATAAACCGGCTTATTGCTGCCTCCTTACTGACCCTCTTTTTTGTGCTAAATTTGAGTTTAATGCCTACAAAAGCACCCTGTATTTCAATTAAGTCTTTGAAAAGTTTGTCTGCTTTTAGGCTTGCGAAACATTAAACTTTTGCGCTTCGCTTTGCTCTGCTCTGCTGCTGGCTACAGTTGTTGCCATGTTTCCATTTGAATTGATTTAATGAACTGCGAGCCAATATAAGGACATTAAATTCGAAATTCGAAAAATGTGTTTTGCTGTTCAGGACTGTACAACAGGATAATGACATTTAAACGCAATGTAAGATACACCCAGCTGAAATATACTGCACTGCCAACGAACACTGATTACACAGACATTCGACAGCTTATACCAGCAGCAGCAGCAGCTGCAGCTACGTACATGGCTAATTAGAGTCTAACACTGATTGATATGGCCAAATCGTTCGAAGTGTTATTGTCAACTGAAAATTGAGGCACATATGTCGGCGCTTTGTTTTGAACGCCCTCTTTAGCTGTACGATGCATCATAGAAGTTTATGGTTTGGTTGGAGAGATCTTAGCAAGACTGTAGCAGTTGGTCTGCCTTCCTATATGCGGCCGAACGACGCTTGAAGGACACCTCAGTTAGTTTAACTACGAAAAAGCGCAGCATTTTGATTTGTGCGAATGAAATCTGGCCACAATTTAAGTTCATTACAAGTTACACAATTGAATTGCACCTAACTTCTTAAAAAAGGAGATGAAAAAAACATCACCCAATCAGAGCACGCACCATTAACGTTGAGAACACTCGTAGCTGTGAGTTTCGAGCAAGTTTCAACGGTCGCATGTGGGGCGATGCGTGTGTGGTCTGGAAACAAGCTTTAAATATAGCAAAAACTCGCTGAATCGGAAGAGAAATAAACGCAAAACTAAAGCAAAAGACGTTGCAGAAACTTAAGACAAAGTGCAAACATTTCCGTACGAAGTCAGCGTGAAATAAGAAGTACAACGTATATAACACACTACGGAAATGTCCGTCCGTCTGTAGCTAGTAAGTTTCGCCAAGTGAATTCGCCGCCAAGTGAAAGTTCGTTTATGGTCATGGCTCCGGAGTATTGTTTGCCAAGAGTCATTCCAACAACGTTGTCGTCCTGTTCTATCCTGTTCTGGTCCTTGTATTATACTCAATTGTAAAATGCTTTTAATTTGACTAAAAAATACTATACACCATGCAGACGTTACTAAGATGATACTGTGAAGGATTCAGTTGGACTCAGCTGTACATGTGTTGCTGCTGTTTGATTATATGTATAAATATATACATACATGCATGTGTGTGTGTGTGTGTGTCGTTTTGGTATGCTTCATATATATTTATATAAAGTTTTGTTACGCCAAAGTTTTTGAACTGAAACCGAAATGAAAAACTGAAAATCGCCAACGAAATAGTTTGGCCACGCAACATAAAAACTATTAACAACAGTGGTCGAACCCAGTTGGGTTTGGGCAGTGCATAAATGGGGAGGAGAAAATAAACATATACTGCTATGAAAGTTTGTGCTTGGCATAAACTTGTGATCTGCTGCTTCGTATGCCCGCCAACAACTGCTTACCGATTTTTTTTTTTTTTATACTCTCTGCATACATATATGTACGAGTAAATATCTAGTTTTTGCAAATATATGTAACTGTAATATTATAGACACTTCAGTATAAAGTGGAAATGATAGAACTAAGGAACAAATTGAAAAAAAGGGTAGTCCGATCGCTATTATTTGTAAAAGATGAAAATAGAAGCACATAGCAAAGGCAGTGTTACCAACTCTGTGCAAATAGTCTAATATTATGCAATTATATTTTATAACAATTTGTGTAAGTGGCAACTCTGTTCAATATAATTGTACACGACGTTCAAACTTATCGTTTTTTAACAGGGGGTATAGCTCAGAGGTAGAGTGTTCGACTGCAGATCGAAGGGTCCCTGGTTCAACCCCGGGTGCCCCCTTGGATTTAAGTTTTTATTTTTTTTTTTTTTTTAATATACATTAAATAGCGAGAAGGAATGGAAGTGTGCCTAACTGGAAACTGTACACAGTAACAGGATTCATATTTAGGAATCATATTTGCATTTCTTATGTTTGTTTCTGCATTGTCTGCTGTAAGATTCCATCGAAATTATTTCGAACTGGTTTACTTGAGACTGAAGAACTTTGTTCAATTTGGATTGAAGAAATATATGCCTAAGTTCTATGGCGACGAGTACGGTTTGTTGGCATATTTTCTAAGTCCAATGCGGTTTTGCTTCAAATCAATATCGAATCTGTCCATAAGCTCTGCAAAAAATACGCCTGTGATTGTTTTATCCTTTTTAAGGTAGTGTAAAGAACGGCCGGTTGTGTCCGGTCAAATGCTAGAATTCCTCAAATTTCTTAGTAACAGCATTCATAAATTTCTAATTCGCAGCCTCAGACACATTTTTTTTTTAAATTTAATATAATTTAATTTTTTTAATTCTTTATTTAGTTCTCGTTTTAAGAATAATCTTAAGTATATCGCTTCTTCTTGATCTCCGTGCTGCTGGTTACAAAACGAGGTTCAATGTTCTCCACGGCTGAGGTTTTAGCTACTATTTACTATAAAGTTTAAAATTCATTAAAACAAAATCATATCTGAATATATTTAGGAAGGTAATATTTAGACCATGTTCAGTGTATGTATCTTGTAGTCACGCAGAATCCCGTGTTTGCTTTTATCTCGCTTAAGCCGCATGCATGTACCGTAACAGATTTCTGCGTTGAAAATTTATACAAATATATAAAAAAAACAGCATTAAATTTGCTAAAATAGCTGAGCAGCATCGGTTAAGCGAGATTGCAATAAGCTCGTTTGGCGTTGACGCAGCCTATTAAAGTTTCTATTATTTTCACTGCTGCGCACCGCTTGCTGTGGATGATGTTGATGCTGTACGATTTTCTTGTTCTTCTTATAAATACATATTTATTTATTATAATTTTTATATTATTATTATTATTATAATGCTTTTTATTTTTAGCCATTTTGCAAAGTTTGACGTTAACATTGCAGCCAAGACCATACACTCAGGACAGACATGGCGTATGCGTAATATTTCATAAAATTTTTTTATTTGTACCAAGATTTAATGAAATATTACGCATACGCCGTGTATGTTATGAGTTGAAGTTGTGCAAGAAGGTGCCGCCGTACTTTACAAACTGGCGAAAAATACACACATACATACTTCTTATTATCTGCTTCAGACTATCTAAGCTGATGTGTAGCTGTACAAAAATTATGGCCAAACTGCTGAGAGCATGTTGAGATCTCTCTATACCTGGCCATTTCAGTACGTCGTCCTCTATTTCTTTGTCCGCTAATCATGTTTGAGACAACATATAAGCCATGCGTGCTGGAGCTCTTTAATCCATTCGAATGAGGTGAACAGCCCAGTGCAGCCGTTGGACTAGGACAACCTCATCGAATAGCTTATACTGCTCGTGGTTCATACGGGTTCTAAGCTCGTCGCGGACTCTAATAGAATCAAATATCATGCGTTGAAAGCGCCAAGCAGGGTTTTGACATCATGTATGGGACAACGCTCGTATAGACGTTCCAAGCGCTCTTAGAATTCATCTTTAATAGCGTCCTTTGGCACGTGCGCACAAATCAGGCTTATATAAAAATTTTTAGACTTGATGCGTATTACGGCTATGAATGTTATAAAGAAAAAGTAAAATTTTAGAACAATGTCCACTCATTGTGCATGCCAACATAGGGTTGCCAACACACAGAAATAATTTTGTAAAATATCTCTGTGTAACTCTAAACTTTTGTTGAACAACTATTAAAAGTAGAATTGTTACGAGTCACTTAGCCCTCGTACGTGCATTGCTTTCAGGATAAATGTAGATATCTATGCTGGCATTCAAGTACCCTCCATTTTAAATAGTTAGACACATGTAGCCGCTACACTGACCGCTTGTTCACTTTTAAACGCAACGCAGCTACGAATTGTTGAAAATAATTGATAGTTCATGTCAATGCTGTATCGAGTTGGGCTGGGCTGGGATGGCATTGCTGCATTGGCCCGTGTGTGCAATCAACTTAAATTGCTATTAAGTGCAACTCGTATCCTTTCGCTTACTGCGCTGCAACTCGATTTGGGTCGGTTCCACATCACGTTCAATTAGATGAACACTTATTGCGCTTTTGCGTCGCTGCTGCGGGCTGAAGTTGTACAAGCGAACGAAATTGGATGAAATGTACTCGTTTAATAAAAATAATTCCCAAGTGCTGCGACATACTTATAGACTCGAACAAGGACAATAATAAACTCACGCGTACACACGTGCACACACCGAGCGAAACGCATACAAATTCAAATTTAAATGTACAGCAATTGATTGATATAATAAAATATTAAGCAGCGGCAAATAACGGTTAAATTTTAGATCATTTAAATATGTCATTGTGTTAAGAGGGAAACATTTTTCGAAATTAATTTCTAACAGGCTTTAAGGCCTTTTTAATATTTTAAAATGTGAAGAAAAAAACAATTGCAAAAACTTTTTTAATAAAATTGCATTGAAGAGCAACGAAGACTCGTGTTTCGAGTTCAGACTAGCTTTCTTCTTAATTTTCTGCCTAACTTTCTTCTTCTTTGTTGAGGTAATATTAATTAATGGTAAAGCACAGAACAGGTTCACTTTATTGTGCGCAGCTGGCCATTTTTAAAGTTTTAAACACAAAGCAGCTATCTAACTCATAACTACGCAAATATTTGGTATGCATGCGAGTATCTGTGTATTAATGTATTGTACATATGTATGGATGTATGCATGTATGTACGTCGTACCTTCAACTATGTTCGTCAATGCAAACAGCTGTCGCTTACTTGTCGCACTGTTCATCGTCGAAGCTATACAAATCAAAGCCATCCTTGTTACTGGCATCGAGTAGGCACTTTATTAATGCAATTTCCGTCAAAGCAAATGTGCCGTAATTGAGCGACGCTGCCTTCCGATGATGGCACAGTACGGTACAGTTCGCCATGGTACGACACGACATGAAATGGAATGGAATGGCAAAGCAAAGTCACCCTTCAACCATTTTGTTGGCATTTTCAGGCATGATTACATATAGCAAACTCTACACATCACCCATCAAACTTACACTAGGAAATAATTTCCAACTTCGCCCATACGCCCCAAGCGCTAAACGTGCATTAAAATTATGCACAGCTTCACGGGAAGAGTAGTACATAAATGCAGTAGGCAGTAGGGAGGGCCTTCAATTACGTCTGAGATTAAATAAATGAAGTGTTTAGCTTGTATGTCAAAGCCATAGTTTGAAGCTCACAGCTTATTTACCACACTAGAAGATTCAGCTTTTGCTGTATCTAACGTTTCATATTGGCTAAATGTATGGAAAGTTACATGCATTCCTCATCGGATTCAAATAAATACATGCATATAATAAACAGCGCTCATCCAACTCTCCATCACTTTGGCCAGTGAAGGGAGAAGATTGGTTGATGTGTAGGACTTCACCACAGTTGGCTGTTTCCCTGGCTTCAGAATCATAATAATACTAGAAGACTTCCAGACTTTAGAAAAGTATACCCGCATTTAAGATGCTGTTGTATATGAGGACTAGCAGCCGCAGAGCTTGACCTGGTAGAACCAGGCGTTAGTGACACTCATGCGCTTAAGCGTGTGGCCGTTGTGGGCGTTGTCCCAAGTGCAAACACTTCTGCGTCACCAGCCTCCTGACGGGTCCCTTTTAGCCGATTTAGGTGAGACCTGAGACTTGTACCGTTAAGTAATTCGACACAGAGAGTTATTTGTGAAGGCATCGGTGTCCAAGTTGTCAAACGATTCGTCAATTTGATGCTCTTTTCTGCATGCCAGCGCCTTATGAAGCCTACAGTAAGTCTGCTGGATTCGGGCATTTCCTGTTCTAACATTTTCTTTTCTGACCTTACGTTTAAGGCGAAGGAGGTCCGCCATTAAAGAAGGTAGCAGAGGCTGAAGAGAAACTTGGGTACCGGAACAGCTACAATCTGATTTCGATTTGAAGACCTCAAACGACATTTTCATGGCAATATTAATGAAAACCGCCTGCTGATCCTCGACATGATGGGGCCTAAAATTTGCATACATTTTAGTACTATTTAACTTGTATTCATACGCTTTGCGAAGCACTCAGCGCTGTGGTTATTCCAATGCAAATTCATCAATGAAGCTCACTGCTCAAAGTCGTGAAAATCAGCAGCAGCAACAACAAATTGGATCAAGTGCACAATCATGTTTGAAAGGCGGCAATTTTCGTCCTTTTTTTCCGTTTTTAGTTTAGTTTAGTTTCCCCACACTGAATTGAAACTTTTATATGGTGCAATTGCCTTTTAAATGATTGCATTTCAAAAGCAAAACAAGTAAATGAAAAAGACTAAATCAAATTGTATGCAATGGGAAAAACATCCTTCCGTCCTTGGCAGCATGGCGAACGCGAATAGTTCAACTTATATCTTTTTTGAAAAGCATGAAAAGCGTGTGCATGCGAACGCTTACAATTTGCGGCACATCCATTAAGCTATGCGTTGGTAGTGAGTGGTAAGTAAAATTATGCCCTGTGATAGATGGTAATTGTCAGAAAGGAACTGCTTGAAAAACCACGGGCAACAGTATTCGACTTTAACAAGAGATCTTTGAGAACTTGTTATTACAATTAAAAATTAAATATCTTTTTCATAGTTTTTGCTAACCAAATTGTATCAACTTACCCTTCATCCTTTTAAATGCAGCACTGCCAGATTTTTCCCCTCCATTATTTAAGTTCTTATTGCCAAAGGGTGCACGTTTTTAACCAAAATATAAATACCAAAAGATTGTAATTCTTTTCACTTTCTTGGAAGGGTTTTCTTCCAAGCTACAATTCTTGTTTATTTTATTTCATTTTTTTTCCTTTCCTCCCACTATCCTTTACCAATTCTATGCTGAACTTCTTCTCTCTCTCTCTCTCTCTCTCTCTTTGCAATACTTATTTTATAGAAGATGCTTGAGTGTTACGCCCTATCAAAAGTTTTGCTTCTATATTTGTGCATATATATATGAGGCACTGCATAGAGAACCAAATTGTTTTATGGCGGGTCGTATTGGCACGAACCGGCAGTACTAGAAGTCTTTGATTTTTCTATATTTCATTCTTTCACACACAAAAACCCAAAAGTGTTCTATGGCGAGTGCTACTGGTACGACCCGCCAGCATCTACTCAAACCAAGGCTTTTTGTTGCTTCATAAAGAAAAAAAATTACCAAAAAAAAAACTTAGGGGGCACCCGGTGTCGAACCGGGGACATTTCGATCTGAAGTCAAATACTCTTGCCTCTGAACTTTACCCCCGTTGTTTAGAGCGAATTAAACTCAATATAAGACTTAATTAAAAAATAGTAGTTCACTTTAACTAATCTAACCAAAATTGTACGTGCAACCCTCGCATGTATAAACAGCAGTAAAACTAATTAAATAGACACTTGTTCGATTTAAACTCATTTAGTGCAACTGCCACTGGAAACTCGTATTCCGCTTGACTTCATTGCGGCGTCTTTGCTAGGCGTTTGTGCACTGCCGTTAGACCTTATAGCGGTACTTTTGTTTATGACCTACTGATTTTCTTGCTTTTTTCTCCTTTTTTTCGAATGCTTCTGTATTTATGCACTTTTTTTATTATGCGCTTTGCTGTAAAGCGTTTTTCGGTTTCGGTTTTGGCTAATTAAATTTTATGGTTGGTAATTCTGCAATAATAAAGCATAATAGTCTACGCAGAGAGTGTGAGTGTATGGGTGGTGGCGGCACAGATTCAAATAGAACTAAAGCCAAGTTGCAGTCGAAGTAAAATGTTCAAAATGTTCGTCGCCGACGTCGTCGCCTGCCTTTGCCGGTTTCCTGCATCCGCATTTCACTCGCATTGTACAGAAATGATTGCATACTTTCAGGCGGCGCACAACAAAATGGCGTCGCACGCGCGCTACAAATGCAACGCTGCGAAGTGAAGAAAAAAAAATAATAATAAGTACAAAAGGGAAAAAGATTGAATGAACGTGTAGCAGTAAGTGCGCGACGAAGAGAGAGAGGGAGCGAGCGAGCGAGCGGTTTGTATTGCATACGCAAAGTGCAA
Organism: Leucophenga maculata; assembly: GCA_035044805.1. Classification (NCBI taxonomy): domain Eukaryota; kingdom Metazoa; phylum Arthropoda; class Insecta; order Diptera; family Drosophilidae; genus Leucophenga; species Leucophenga maculata. Next base: position 1,258,157 of record JAWNNP010000387.1, read on the forward strand.
TGCAAAAAAATAGAATACGATTTTTTTCTTTTTGAGCGCTAAAAAGGAAACGCAAAGAAAACCCTCAAATCTCGTTTACAACTTGAATTACAACTGTGGGGATTTCAACAACTTTTAATTTCTATTTTTTTTTTTCTCATTTTTTCGCTCTGCACCGAATTCTATGTCGCTCGCCTTTTACTCACAACCCAGCTCAGTTACTACACAAATTGCATCTTAAGTTAGTTAAATAGTTTTTTATTTCCAACTCTTTTTTGCTGCTCCTTTTCTTTTTTTTAGTTGGCGCTTTTATTGCAAAAATTAAATTTCAAACATGAATGATTTCGATGGTTATACGCGACCAATGCATACGCTACAAGTAATAGAAATATTTGACCAAATGTCCCCAGTTTTTAGAGTAATCCGCAATGAAAAAAGATGGAAGGCTCGGATGGAACCGTATGATGACGACCCCCGCAAATGATATAAGCACCTAGATTTATCCCACTGGAAAAGAAAGTCGACGGAGCAAAAGATGAATCCTATGAGCGCTTAGAAATTCAATACGATTTCAACGCAAAATTGCAAAGGAAGGAATCTTTGGCCCAACCGTCGAAAAATTTAGTCTTCACGACACTACTGATTGTTCGTCTTTGCATGATGAAAACTATCACACACTCAAAGGTAAGAAAGAACCTTTTCGAACTCTTTGATACCAACACAGATTCCAGGCAGGCCGATTCGCTGTCTTGCGTTTTCTTCAATCTTCTGGTGGAATACATCTTACTACTTTGTCCGGATGGTATTGATATCATAGAAAGGCGATTCAGCATGGTGATATGGAAAAACGGTCTCGGCACATGGGTCTAGCGGTGAATGAGAACAAGACGAAGTACTTGGTGTCTTCTCGCAAGCCATAAACACTTTAGGACGTGTTTACGCGTGAGTTTACTATTATCCTTGTTCGAGTTTATAAGTATGTCACAGCACTTGGGAATTATTTTTATTAAACGAATACATTTCATCCAATTTCGCAGCAGCAGCGAAGCAAAAGCGCGATAAGTGTTCATCTAATTGAACGTGATGTGGAACCGACCCAAATCGAGTTGCAGCGCAGTAAGCGAAAGGATACGAGTTGCACTTAATAGCAATTTAAGTTGATTGCAGCAATGCCATCCCAGCCCAACTCGATACAGCATTGACATGAACTATGAATTATTTTAAACAATTCGTAGCTGCGTTGCGTTTAAAAGTGGACAAGCGGTCAGTGTAGCGGCTAACTATGTCTAACTATTTAAAATGGAGGGTACTTGAATGCCAGCATAGATATCTAAAGGCAATGCATGTATAGTGCCACGTACGTGGACTAAGTGTCTCGAAACAATTCTACTTTTTAATAGTTGTTCAACAAAAATTTAGAGTTACACAGAGATATTTTACAAAATTATTTCTGTGTGTTGGCAGCCCTATGTTGGCATTTACAATGATTAAACATTGTACTAAAATTTTACTTTTTCTTTATAACATTCAGAAGGGAGTAGAGCTTAGAGGTAGAGCATTCGACTGCAGATCGAGCGGACCTCCGGTTCAAATCCTGGTGCTCCCTAGTAATTTTTATTTTTTTTCTCTAAAAGAAATTATTTTTGCTTTAATCGTTTTTAAAGGCTTGAATCAAAATATTGAGCACAAATTCTTAGTATCAAAAATGTTGCGAGAAAAGTCGCTTAAAGGTACTTCAAAATTTAAATTTACAGTTATATACAAATTGATCCAGCAGGCCGCAATGCTGTGACTGCGGTACATCACAACCATCTGTCGCGATTTTCTGCATCTGCCAAAGAATGGGCATTATTTATATCCCAATTTTGAAAAACAGTCTCGGCTCATGGGTCTAGCGGTGAATGAGGACAACACAGGAATTGGTGTCTTCTCGCACGCCGTCATCGCCGTCATTTGCTGCCATAAAACTAAATTCTTTCCTTACAGCTACTCAGCCTCACTATAATGCCTATCCAAAAAAACATACAGTCACATTGTAGGGTATTTAAAATGCACTGAACGGTCGGAAAAAAAACGAAAGAAGTAAAAAAATGCTAACAGAAACAAACCGATATGGTAAGGGAACCATGTATAAATAAGTCAAGCTCTAAGTTCATTTTCCGGCAACCCGCAAATCCGGCGAAGCGTGTGATGCCATAAACCGTGCATTCGTCCGGGGAATTATTGTCGCTTGAAGCGTACAAAACGGAGCGCGATTCTAGCATTACTCGCGCTCTAAAGGACGAAGTGAAGACAGAATAAAAACAGAAAGCAAAAAAAAAATAGAAGTAGAAAACTAAGCAAATCCTGGCCGTGGGTAATGTGGAACTGTCCAAGGTTGGTTACTATGCACACGGAATGTCAACCAGCATGGAAAACCGACTGATGATGATGATGATGAAGATGTTCGCAATGTTGTTGGCAAAGCGGTTAAGCTTTTGCATTTTCCTCGGCATTTTTTCATACACGCTTGCTATCTCACTCGCTCACTCGTTTCGTTTGCTGCTCACCTGACTTAGCTAATGTAAAACGCCAGCGCGCTTCAATCTTAAAGCGTATTACGGAAGTGCATGGATAATGCTTGCATATATATATATCGTCCTTTCTCTACAGTCTACGCGCGCTTCAAAGGAGTGTAGTGCATAAAAATAGGGAGAAAAAAATGCGAGAGAGATGTAAGCAGAAATGAAAAAGCTTGTCGTCAGGTGTCGGACACTCTAAGCCACAGCGTTGCCATGCTTTTCTTGTGCTGCAGTGCAGTGATGCCTTTTAATTAGCGTAAGTAAGTGAAATCGAACGCTGTCCGCTTGTTGCGTATCTACTTTAAGTTGACTTTATTTGCACCCTACAATGTGTAAATTTCGAGGCAATACGATATCTGTGTAGAACAAGCAAGCATATTTAACTATTTTATTTAAAAAACTTTATAGAGCTTGCTAGTTTGACATATTATTTATTAAGTTGTGCCAAATTTTAAAATAAATACTTTAAAAAAAAAATATTCTGTTCTTGCAGTTCCAAATGTGTCAATTAGATTCATCTGTCAACTTTAATTTGCTGCAAACAGTAGCAAGGTGACCGCAAGTCAAGCTATATATCTCCGTATATATAGGAAAATAAAAATAAAATATTTTAGTAGCTGTCAGTTTTGAAAAATCTTTACACGAATATATCTTTTATTTTTGTTTAAGCCTTAATTTGCTTATGTAATGGCAGTGTCAGCTCTGTGTATTGTATCTCGTATATTTTTGGAAATAATATCAAGCAAAAGTTTTATTCGATTGCAAAAATGATGGAAAAAAATTGGCAATTTTGGGAGATTGAAGTTTACCTAGAACTACTTCACACAAACATGTACATATAATGCATTGATATGAGTATATTTGCATTAAGACGGACAATTGCACAAAGCAAGCCGTTGCACAGTGTGCTGCAATATTTATTTTTCACTTGAAAATGTAGACTAAATATTGTTTATATGAATTGGTGGTCTGGAATGAACTCTAAGACAACCATCAACCGGATGACGAGCAGTCTCTGCCAAACCTTAGAGATCGAAGGCGGGAGACTGATTGGCCTTATATATAATCCGGCTTATAGACTAACAATTAGGTGGCAAGGCTACAGAATTGAGGTTTTTCCTGAAAATTCTCTTCCTGTCGAGAACTGAGAAGGAAAGGAGAAATGCTGCTCTACTGCTTCAAATTGGATTATGCAGTGGAACTTCTGTAGGGAACTTCTGAAACCACTGGCAAGTAGCTCAGAGAGTTCATTCGGCAGTAGCGCAGGAAATTTGACACAGACTATTGGAGCGTTGAAGGGTTTGGAAAAGCGTTAGCGATACCTCACAAGAATATGTTTCTTTATAAACTTGCATGTAATTCTCTACCCGTCTCGAAGGACCAAAAATATTTACTTCAATGAAAATTCTCGAGCAAGTTCGATTTGGATGATTTTTGCATCGCAACGAAGTTTCCGTAACACTGTGCATAAGGCTTTTCCGCTTCACGCCCTGTACACACACATGCAGGCACGTCAGAAACTCACTACTAGTAATAAATATTCTCTGGTGTTGGACAGCAAACAAAATGCTTACTCGAAGCGAGCTCTGTCAACCGATGACGAATGCATTTTCCAACTTTCCCAGCTCTCCTACCAACTCATGCCAAAGAAACTGAGTGCATGAAATGCAAGTCGTAGATCCGAGAAAATGTCGAGAGTTGAAACGTTTCGTTGCCAACGAACGATTTACTTTGGAATTTATTTGCTTTTGCAATTTAGCATTAATTGCATCATAAAATGTTTACTTTACACTTTACGAGTTTGCATTTGGGTTTTGTTTGCAGTTCAGGATGTCTATGTGTGTGTGTGTGTGTGTGTGTGTGTGTGTGTGTATGTTTACTGGTTAGTTTACACCTGTAATATATTTGCCTGTTTGTATACGTAGACAAGCCACACAAGGACGCAGGACATTAGAAACTAACTTGGTACATGTCACAATTAAATAAGTAGTAAACATGTCTACATACCTGTTGAGAGCGTATTAAATTTTTATTTGCTTTTTGCCATTCACAGAGAATAACGCCGAGCAACTCCTTCTGTGGTAGTACAGTCTCTCTTGTGCATCGTACATAATTTGCTTTCGAAAGTAAACTTTTGCATAATTTATGTGAAAAAGTGAAAAGTTTTGTCATGATGGCTTTTTAATAAATTAAACCGTGCCGCAAATTGCATCTACTTGTCTGAATAACACATAAACACACTTAAACAATTACCAATTAGCATGCATAAATAAATTGTTTTCGCATTAAAATGATGCATCGTTGTTCCGTTGCAGTTCACACCATTATTTAGCAGGCAAAAGTCAAAAATTACTAATTACAGAAGTTTTGAAAATGTTTGAGGCAGCTTTTTTGGTTTTTTGTGAGTATTATTAAGTCTGCTGAAGACAGCTAGACAGACACCATTAAGTTTTTATATATATTGATCAGCATGAAAAGTCCAGTCAATGAATATGAAGTACTTGCAGTCTATAAGAGATAGAGCCTTCAAGTTTATATATTTAGATACACTCCGCTCGAAAGTATTCCCCCTCAGATATAATATACTTGTGCCAGCGCTTTATATCTTCTTCGAAGCTTTGCTGATATAAGGGAAAGAGTAATCTGTAATATCATAGTATACTGCCAGTTACAAGAAGAAAGTAGGGAGAGAAAAGAGTGATCGATATACTAGAATAAAGTGCACTCAGAACATTCGTATTCATTCGTTAATTTTTTTATTCATTCATGGCATTCAACTCGGATAGTGTTGGAAGTTCCAAAGTTAAAGTTAAAAATTGTTTCGAATAATTTATTTATTTATTTATTTAAAGGGTTCTACTGCCGATCAAATTCCACAATTAATTGTTTAAGAATATTTTTTATTTCGCTTTTAGATTTTATTACTGGTTGCTCTGCTGTTTCGAAAAATTTACATACGTGCATACAGTTTATATATTCTATTTTACACTTATTTAATATTTATTCGATATTGCCATGTAATACCCACTTAAATAAAAACTTCATGTTCGAGTGAGTTATGTAAACACAGACGACTTACTATTATTTTATTTTTTCCTATTTTTTTTTTTTTTTTGTATTTATTCAACGCAAAAACTCTTACTAAAAAAATAAACGCATTGACTCAATTAATTTGTTTGCTTTTTTGCATAAAAATTTGACTGGCAGTAAATTAAATAAGTTTTTATAGAGAAGCATGTACGCTACAAGTATACCCTAACTAAAGTATGTTAAGTTTGTGTAAATGTATGGGCATGGGATGGACAGCTTCGGCGTCTAACCACTCTACAACACTTCCTGTGGGTGTACTGGAGTAAAACCGCAGAGGTCGCACGCGAGACACCATGCACTTTATTTCGTTGATTGTTCACGAAACTTTTTGAAGCAACATAAAGTCCACAAATTGATGTCATCTTAAATATATATCGTAGGGTATTTCTTGTGAGGACTTCCCCAGTAGACACTTCTTCTGCGCCTGAAAATAATATAAAATAAAATATATGAAGACTTTATTAAATTATTATACCTGCTTGCTGAATGTTTTCCATTGCCTTTCTTTGAGAATCAATATGGGACCCGTAATGTTCATAAGAAAAGACTAACCGTTGCTAGCTCACAAATAAAGGATGCCATCCTTCACTCCACTCGCTTGTAATCCGATCGAGGGGCGCATGATGACCAAATGACCAAATCACGAAGTTGATGACCGATGAGCACGAAATGATGAACATATGTATTTATTGTTTAACAGCTGCTAACAACCTCAAAATGCAGTGTAGGGTATTACAAAATTTGCAAAAAAAAAGGTTTTACTTCTTATTTCAATATTATGAAAAAGTCAGGTGAAGAGCAAACAGTTTGCTCTACATTGTTGTACAATAATAAGAGTTTTTTGTTTTATTTTCGAATGTCGTTAAAGTATATTTTGCACAGCAGATTGCTGCGCAGCATTGCCCGCAGGAAATTCGCACTAAATCCTAGTCGCTGATATATAATGTAGGAAGAAGCTAAATATTGCGAATTGTCAAATTGGAAATTTAAAAGTTTTTCAATATCAAATTATTGTAAGTGTTCACTACTCGCTTCTTCTCTGTAGTGATTGGCATTTATTGCAACCACTTAGCATGCTTAGCGAATATTTTCATTTAATTAATTTAATAATTCATTCAGTTGAACGCAGCAAACGCTGCCAAATATATCAGAAAATATTCAGTTTAAAAATTTTTCTCGTGCTCGAGCCACGTGCAATTCATTCGGCATTTAATATAAGTAAAAATATTTTAACAAAATAGAAAGGAAAAATAGTAATTCGTGTAAATAATAATTATTCACGCTTAAACATGAAACTATCCTCGGGCGTTAAGCAACGTTTGTCGGCAGTGGTGGGCCTAGGTCAGACTGTTTTCCATTGGGGCTATGTGCCGCTCATACTTTATCTGGGTAAGTAAACGAAGTGTAGAAGAGGTAAAGGCCAAAGGTAAGCGTTCAGCATGTATGTGCACACGTTACGAGCATCTGGAGACCATGGCTATGGCTAACCTATCATCTCATTTTTCACTTTCTTCTTCAGGATTTACCAAGGGCGCTGAGCCTGGCATGCCACCACTTAGCTTTTTGAGCCTGCTCTGGCAGTAGGCATAATGGCAGCGCAGCTCTTCTGAAGAAATAATGGTTGCCTATGGATGATGGTCGGGCCCACAACTGTATCTGAAAATGGGCATTCAAAGCAAGTAAACGGGCAATCTTGGTTGCAATAAAATTTTTTGTTATGGCTTTAATTTTTGTTTGTTTAAAAATACAAGTTAGCAACTGCGCCACAGAAAAAAAAATGGTGTTGAATGTTTTTGCAAAGTTTACTTTGGTAAATCTAAGCTGGGAAATGTTCTGGAACAAATATTTCAAAAGAGCAGTTTTTTGTTCCAAAGCAATGCAATCCGATATAATCAACAAGGAGTAACCTTTCATTTTTTAAGATTTTTTCCCAGCCATTTCCATGGTGTTTTCTTGGCGCCATTTTAAATTTATTACGTATGAATGTTCTATTTGCTTTCAAGAAATAGAAAAAAAGACTTCATTTGAGTTTTGATATCTGATTAAACAGAAATTTTAATTTTTTTAAGTCATAATCTAATTGGAGAAAGAGCGTGCACAGTGCTGTGTACGTATTTTCGGTTCCTTCAGTCAGGACAACTGTTTATATTTACATATAATGTACGACTGCTACATAGTTGCATTAAATGTACGAGTATGTTCACGTGTATGTCTCGTTTGGTTGGTTGGTTTGTTGATGCAAAAGAGACAAATGTGATTGTGTCGAGTAAAAATTTATTTCCAGTTCAATAAAAAAGTCAAATTTAATTAATTTGTATGCCGATATATTCAAATTTGTTAGAGCGAGAGCGAGAACAATATGCAAATACGTTAAAAATAAACTTGCAAAATGTTTTACATTCATATTTATTTATTTATTTATTTTGACATAGCCATAGCAATGCATTCGGAATATTTATAATTTTTGGCACTTTGGTACACCATACGCCTTCTTCTCAGTTTTCTGTATGAACAAACTGTTTGTTGTTGTTGTAAATTTAGCTAAAAATGCCCTATTTTGATAAGCTTTATGAATTATGCCACGAAGTTTCTGATCGGACCTCTAAAAAGGCTAAGATCCATACAAAAAGTCGAGTCGAGCTCGATTGTTTGTCCAGTCTTAACTCCGAAACGACTGAACCGATTTCAATGGTAAATTCTTTTACAGTTAGAGAACTTTAAACATATTTAGAAAATTTCTATAAAATTGATTTAAAAAAATACTTTTAAAAATTGTTTAAGAACATCTCAATTGTAATGGAGAATATTCAGAAAAACAAATAAACCCAAATTCGAATACAAGCATTCGTTTGAAATATAAGTAGCAGCCCACGTAATATATGCCTTCTGCGGAGTATATTTTTCCACATCAATAGTAATAGCAGCTGTAGATCATCTAATTTAAAAGTGCTTAAAACAGTTTAAGTCTTTGTTGGTCCTCTAAGCAGTCAGGAAGAACATCATTCCCAATTGCAACAACAATGAACAAGTAGTTAGTTGCCAACACATCCCCTACTACTGCTTGCATATATGTATAGTATATAGTATACGAATATCCACTTGCACGAGTATAACTAGTTGCAGATAATTTTCGAAAGCATTATCGGCCAACAAGGAATCCTTGTAAAGGATATCTCAGCTGTCGACATGAAGACTTTGTTGCGCTTTGTTGTTCGTAGTTGGTAAAACAAGCGCTAAAGCATAATGAGCTTAAAATGAGCATATATACAGATACAATATATGTCTATATCTATATAGACAAACAACAACTAAACCGAAGAGCAAACAAGGATACAAGGATACGTGTACTGCATGCATAGCAGGGCGCATACTAAAGTTTGTACAGTTGGAAAAAAAAAATCAAAACAAAAATTTCCATGTAAAAATTTCGTATAGGGTAGATCACATAACACACTACCGTGTGGAACTTCAGTTGGAACTGAATGGGTGACTGACGTGCCGGTGCAAACTTTGACAACTATGAAGGAGCACAAAAATAATTATGGATTGAAGCCAGAAGAACGTGTTTGATCTAAGCCAGAACTCCACTATGCCACGCGCTGTCGAAGGCTTGTTGAACGTCAATGATGATTAGTCTCCATACAAAAAGTATAGTCAATGTAGACATCTGGTTGTTCATCTGGTTGTTCAAGTACTTGGAGGCTTCTTTTTATTAGCCCCCTCGTATATGTGTGTGGTACGGTAGGTCCGGTTCATTTCGTTCGCTTGTTTAAGTTAATGGATGCGAAGGCTTCCTAATGGCGAACAAATGCCGGTAAAACCAAACATAGACAATAACAATACACACACACACACACATGGGCATGCCAGTGAATATGCAGTTGTAACACATATTAGTATGTGTGTGTGTGTGTGTGTGCGTCTCTAAACTCACCACACTTTGTTGAATTTAGCTGCTTTACAGTTATTTTTGCAGTCTGCAAAACGAAACAAAATAAAACAAATATTATTCGCCATTCAGTTAGTTCCTCCATTGCAAACTTCTATGTACCATCTCTGGATATGCGATATGCGGTAAGCGTGCCACGGATCATTTTAAATAAACATGACCATACAATAATATCGATTTGCGGTCATAAAAATATATTTTAGTATCAATAAATAAAGTAACGTGCATGTGTCACTATAATAGCTTCATAAATTTTAATGGCATATGCAACGAAACTGCTTCACCAAGCGATGCTTTAAAGTTTATGGCGCACTGTCGTAAATATTCTTGAATTTATTTCGATGTATTTAGTTAGATTTAGAGTTGTTCATACAAATAAAGTGCAACACTTTAAAAGCATCAAGAAATATATTAGTCGGAGTCTATTTTGTTTTGATATTTTGCTGATAGAAAACAAAAAGCTAGCAAAAACTGTGAAATTTACGACCTTTCTCCGGCAATCGCGCATTACTTTGCGTACGCGGAGAAAATATTAGCCCCAGAGGCATATCCTAGCATACATCATTTTCACTTCACAACACTGCATTTAACGCACGGATAACTTACTATTTTCCGTTCTTCATCATCTTTTACCCGATAGAATCGGGTAGATTTACCGATTTGTCCAACTGATCCCCCACTTTGCTTGTGAACAAGGGTCATGTTATGGTCACTTAATAAAAAATTTCTTAAAATAAAATTGTGTGGGATGCTTAGTTTTATCACAGGCTACCTAAAATTTTTTTCTATATTTATCAGCATCTTGGTGACTTCCATACTCGCACTGAAAAGATTGGAAAATATTTTTTTTTGTTTTTATTTCAGCAGAAATTTCGTGAAATCAAATACCGATTTATGGAGAACTTCAACTGAAATTAATTTAATATAATTAATTTAAAAGTTCGAAAATTGTTGGCCAAGCAAAATTTGCTAATTTAGAGAATAGTTTTAGCTGAACTAAAAATAGAGAAATATAGAAAAGCATGTGTGAGTGAAATACGCTTAAAGCCGGGTTTTCAAAGGGTTTTTTTTTTTTTTTTTTTTTTTGTTAAATACACAAAAAATAAATTCCAACTTTTATTTAAAACTTTTGCATGCAATTCCGGCACATTTTGCCATAAGGAGGCGGCGTACTCGTAGAGGTGAGGATGACGATGATGATGATGATGATGGCGTTGGTGAAGCTGGTGTTGGCGTCTGTTTACGGATATGGTTAACAACAAGCAGCGGATGTTTTGCAAATTAAAAAATATCTATATATAATATATGTGTATATGGCTAAGGCTTATTGATTTAATTAAACTGCAACCAGTTTTTTTTTATGTTATCCTTTTTTTAACTGCATTTTGACAAATTGAAAAACCTTTTTCATTTAATTTTTTTTACGCGTAAAATATTGCTGGTGACTATCGAGTTGTAGTACATTTTAGTGTAATTGATTTGAATTGTAAGAGTAGCAAATGTTAATATTATTCTTTTTTAAGTTTTTGGAATAAAATGTTATTTTAATAAATACAAATAAAGATGAAGAGGATAATGCTAAACCTTTAACTAGTAGTATACAATAATATTTTTTCTGGCCACTTAGCTGTGGTCATCGAATACTTGACTAGCGTGGTTCTTTCTAAAGAAAACTTATCAAATCTTCTGCAAAACAATTTGGAACATATTTATGTTTAAGAGTGAAGAAAACGGAGCCAATCATGTTTTAGTTGAATCCTTTGACAGAGTGTGGCGCGCTGTTCTTTTAGCGAAAATCAAGGCTGTCCTTTCAACCCTTTTCTACTTGTGATACGGTCTTATTTGGAAGACTGACATTTTCAAGTGAAAGTGCGAGAGACGATCTAAACCGTTGGTGAGTTGGGACAGTTGCTGTACTCCTTGTTCACTGTCGATCTCCCTGTCCCCAATGAGTATAGAATGCCAGGAGTATGTCCATTATCTGGAGAATAGGGCCAAGCGATGGAATATTAAACTAAACGCAGGGATGTGCAAAAAATGCCGCCCCAGATTTAATCTAATTAGGCCCTGTACCGAAGGTACAAGAGCCTATTGGTTTTGTGCAAATGTATGTAACAGGTAGAAATAATAATCGGAGACCCCCCAAAGTTACCCCCATTATGGTCAGGAGCGATAGAGGAGTCGATATAGACATGTCCGTCTGTCCGTCCGTCCGTCTGGCCGTCCGTATGAACGAAAGGATCTCGGAAACGGTAATAGATAGAGACTTCGTGTTTTTTGCATTCGACTAGGACTGCTCCGGAATTTTACAAGTTTATTTTAAAAACTTGCCCCTCCCCCCCCTTCCCCATAAAATCACCACCAAGGCTAAAAATTTCTTCGGCGCAAAAAAAGTAAGTATGCCAGTATAGAGATATCGTCCTTCTTAGCAAAAATCCGAAAAGTTCATCAAAATCGGATAATAAATGACGATTTTATAAGCAATTGAATTTGAGCGACCCCCCTTTTCGTTTCATACATAAAAAAAATGGTTTAAAAGGCACTTAGTCGTGCAGTGAGAAGTGGTCATGTGTTTGGTCATAAGCTAGGGGAACATTTAATGTGTTTGTTAGGCGACCTGCACTGGTACAGGGCCTCTTACAGTCGGTTACGCCCGACTGTGATTTTCTTACTTGTCTAATATTGGAGTTGGCGATACAACTAATAGATGGAGATGACTGTAAATAAATTTCGAGAGCACTTATCACAATAATTTGTACAGTTTGGCAAGTTGAAAGGTGCGACATGATATGGTTATAAGATATATCAAGTCCTGATTCCCATCAAAATAAAATAAATGATGATGGAATTTGAGACTCGATACACGTTTATATAGCTAATTGGTTCTCTTTATTAATTATTTCCTACAGATACAAAATATTATTAAAATGAATTGCCTTAAAAACGTTACTAATGGCCAACCAAGCCACTTACTTCAGTATGCAGTTTACCATACACTCGAACCGTCGAGCATCCTTTCTGCTTATTGTTTTCTAAATTTTTTAACGTATATGAAAAAGTTTATTTAGAATTTCATTATGCTGTGTACTCATGCTTGACAAATAATAAATTGCATTTATAATATGTAATAATAATCAACATCAGCAGCTGGAGCAGCAGGACCAGCAGGACCAGCAACAGCGGCAACAGCGGCAACAGCGGCAACAGCAAGAAGAGCAAAGTCAACATCAACATCGAAGCCGTGATGAGCAGCTCCCTCTTGCTGTGCTCATTCGACGAAGTAATTTCACTTAAAAGGAAGACAGCATTTTTAAAAGGATAGAAGTATTCGTCAAAATGTCTACTGCCACTTAGCGAAATTTATTTATAAATAAAAAATTTTTGTTTCCTTTTTTTTTTTTTGCTTTAAATTTGAGGTTTTCAATTGAGGAACTCATTCAAAAGTTTCTGCGGATATTCTGCTGAATTCGACTGAATTGATTTGAATACTATGAAAATTTAATTTCTATTCAGTTCTTTTTTTTTTTTTTGTTTTTTCCTATGTGTTAAGCTTTTTACTGCTGACTTGCGGAGTAAACAAAGCAAATCGTTAGCAAATCGTCAATATAGCTGATTTCTAAACCTAATAAACCGCTAAACCGATCTCACCGCAAATCATATTAAGTATTGCATATTAGAACTGCGTAGTACTTTCTAAATGGTCTGTTCTAGGTGCCCTATTACAGCGCCAACATGGTGTTCCAATATGAAATCAAAAGTAGTCATAATTATTTTTAATAAATACATAAACATTCGATGATGCCACAATACTAAGTAGCGTATTTCATATTCAGTGCTACTGAAATTTTGCACATTCTCTTTACTCCATTTTTTTTTTGCGACTTTCTGTACCAATTGCCAGGATACTCGAGCTAGATAAGTACTTTAAACGTTTAGTTGAGTGCAACGCAGCCATTTCAAATTGAATTTCTTGTTGTTGGAGGAGCACGACAAGTTGACGAAGTCAGTAAAAGAAGTTTTATGGAAATTCAAGAGTCAAATAAAATCAAAGTTGAACTGCCACAACTGCTGCACTTGTTGTTGCTGTTGCGCTATGAAATTAATGAAGTGCAAGCTTTATAGGTTTTAAGCTGAAAAGGATGTAATTTAAAGTTGATAATGATGCTTCAGTGCGTTACAAACTTTGCAATAAGCCGTTAATATTCACTCAGTTTCAGCATACACTTTCGATTTTTATTTAATTTTTTTTTTTTTGCAGGTGTTTGATGTAAATAAGGGAGCTCAAGCGGTCATCACTTTGTTGTTTATTCAAGAAAAAAGTATTTCAGAGGATCATTAAGAGATTATTTTTGTTTCAATTGTTTCGGTTGACTCGCCGGTTAGTTCCGGTTGCCGTCATCTTAAACAAGATCCTTCGGAGTTTCTTTTTGTTCCGAACCGCTCTCCAACATATCCCAATCAAAGATGTAACCAAATCTAGCTTCCGGGTAACCGAGCTCAGAGTAACAAATACTGTGAATATACGTCGAATAGTTTGATAATAATTATAAGAAGTATATGAAACAAATACATACCGGAAGATCTGTCGAAAATACAAATAATCGGGTTTCTCCGTAAAACTCAAACGATGGCAAGCACTCATAAACATTCCAAATTCTTTCGGTGCATTCCCACATAACTCCTCCGCAGTTGTCGATAATTTAATTTCCAAAGTTCTTTCAAATTTCTGCAGTGTGCTGGGGCCTTTCACAAATATACTTTTGAACGAACATATAATTTCACGCCAACTATCTATGAAATAATAAAAAATTTCAAGCTGAATTTTAGGACTTAAATAGTAAAGAATTTGAAAACTGTATAAAAAATATGCTCTATGCTATGAGACCGCTATTCATGTGTATTAGAATGTTTAAATTTCCAATTTTGCTCTATATAAAGCCATTCTAATGTAGTTTTTGAAAGGATAACTCTTCACACGAACAAGTGACCATAACATGACCTTGTTCGCAAACGAATGATCATGATCATTTTTGGCAGCAAAGGACCAGCTAACAAAGCGGTAGACATACCCGGTTCTATCGGGAACAAGATTTTTTTTTTTTTTTTTTTTTTTATTTATTTGCAATCTGTCCGAGGACATTCAACAAATTTTTTAATTAAAATATAAAGAAAATTTACAGGATTGACAATCCTCCAGTGAGGTATGTCAATATAATATTAAATCTTAATTATTTACAACTTAGAATCTATGAGGGAGATCTAGTACATGATATCTTTTTAACCGGCGAGTATCTGCGCTATTGTCTAATAAATTTATAGCTAAAGAGTTTTCATGGTAATTCAGTCTGGTTATATACATTTCAGTACGTTTTCTTATTTCTTCAAGAACATAACATATATTAAGGTCTTTATGTATTTCGTAGTTACTTACATACCAGGGTGCCCTGACAATATTTCTAAGCGTACATGATTGGTATCTTTGGAGAATTTCTATATTAGAAGTACTTGCTGTACCCCAGAGTTGTAAGGCATAAGTCCAAACTGGCTTTAGTATGGATTTATACAAACGAATTTTATTTTCTAAACTGAGTTGAGATCGAGGTCCAAGAAGCCAGTACATTTGCCTCGTTTTAGCTTTCAGTTGGGTTTGTTTAGCCTTTATATGTTTTTTCCATGTGAGTCTACGGTCCAGGTGCACGCCAAGATATTTAACATTTTCTTCTTCTGGTATGGACAATCCATTTAGTGTAACTGGAGGGCATTTTCCACGTCTCAGTGTAAACGTTATTTGTACTGATTTTTGGTTGTTTACAGCAATTCTCCACTTGTTTAGCCATGTTGCAACAAGTGCAAGCTGCTCCTGCAAGTACTGCGAAGCCTCCACCTGGCTTTCACTACATGAAACAATTGCAGTGTCGTCAGCATATGTCGCAACATCAACATTGTTTGTTTTTGGAAAATCTGCTGTAAAAATGGTGTATAGTACGGGCCCGAGTACGCTTCCTTGAGGCACTCCAGCATTTATAGGGTACAACTTCGAGCATTCGTCAGCATGTTGAACATAAAATTTTCGGTTCGAAAGATATGATTTGAGCATTACAAAATAAGGAGCAGGAAGCCACTTTTTAATTTTATAAAGGACGCCTGCATGCCATACCTTGTCAAATGCTTGCTTAATGTCCAGAAATGTAGCAGCACAATACTGTTTATTCTCGAATGCATCTACAATCTTTTTAACAATGCGATGACATTGTTCAATTGTGCTGTGCCCCCTCCTGAATCCAAACTGATGTTCGGGTATGATATTGAAGTCCTCCAGATCCAGTAACATTCTTCTTAATAGTATCCGTTCGAATACTTTAGAGAATGTCACCAGCAAACTTATTGGACGATATGATGATGCATGTTTTTCAGGTTTCTTCGGTTTTAGCAACATTATTACTTCAGCGCATTTCCATTGACTTGGGTAATATTCTAGCCTGAGCATTGCATTATATATGTATGAAAGAAGTTTGATACATTTTGTTGGCAAATTTTTAATGGTGGTGCCATCAATTTTGTCGTAACCTGGTGATTTCTTTGTTTTTATCATACGAATTTCAGCTTGCACTTCTGCAACTGTAGTGGTCGTAACGGCAAACTCATTTGGCAGGCGGAGCTTAGGAAATTGTTAACCTCCGTCATCGTTTCTTGGTCACATTCCGAATTTGGTTGAAAAACAGAATGTAGATGTTTTGCGAATGTTTCTGCTGTTTCCTTATCACTTTTGCAAGAATTTCCATTGTTGTCAACTATTATGGTTTTTCTTTTGGCTGGTCGTTTGAGATATCTGGTTGCCCCCCAAAGGCTATAATTTAAATCAGAGGTATAAGGATTTAAATTTTTAAGATACTCCGATGTTGCAGCGTTTTTAATTTCCCACAGTGTGTCCTTGAGTTCTTTTGTAGCCATATTTAGTTGTCGATTGGGCTGCGGCTTACCTGCCACTTCTTGCGAAGTTTTCTTTTATTTTTAATTAATTGTCTCACTTCTGTTGACACATAGGGTTTAATTGATTGATTTGGGCTCGACTCTGGCGTGCAGTATGCTCCAGCCTCATGAATAGTTTTAGTGAGAATTTCTATGGCTTCATCAATTTCATCCCCAGATTTTAGTGATAAATTAAGGCGTGTTTTGGACTCTAGCCTGCTTTTAAAGAATGCAATATTAGTTTGCCTTGTGATAATTCTATACGGTCTTGGTTTCAATTGGACGTTAGTACCATATGTCACTATAAATGGAGAATGGTCAGAGCTTAAATCAAAACTTTCCACAATGCGGAGTTGGTGTTGCGATACTCCATTGTAAACGACAAAATCTAGTAGATCCGGTACTTTCCTGGGGTCTGTTGGCCAATATGTGGGTTTTCCGGTGCTAAGAGTTGAGTATTTATTATCTGCGATGCATTTGTAAAGCTCCTTACCCTTCGGGTTTGCAAGCCGAGATCCCCACCATTGATGCTTTGAATTGAAGTCTCCACCTACTAAAAAGCGATGGCCGAGACTTTGAAAAAATGATTTAAATCCATCTACTTTCAAAGCTGATCTTGGTGGAACATATATCGCAGATACAGATATTTCAGAATTCATACATTTAATTTTTATTGTAGTTGCCTGAATGTCATTTTCTTGTACGTTTCCTTGGTGAGAGTAAATAAGCGCGTTTTTGGCAATTATAGCAGCACCGCCCCTAGCTCTACCAGATGGGTGGTCTGATTTTATAATTTCGTAACCATTTATTTTAAAATAATATTTTTCTGTGAAATGTGTTTCCGAAATTAACATAACATCAATGTCATTGGATTTTAAGAATACAGTTATTTCATTATAATGATTGGAAAGCCCATTGGCATTCCATATGGCTAGACGTAGATCTAGTTGCATAATTTAGATACAATCTTAACAATCATTGTGAGAAGATTGTTTGTCTGCTCATACTGCTTTTCAAAAAGTTTTTCAATTCTGTCTAGCGCTGAAATAACGTTGTCTTCGGATTCACCTCGAACTGCTTGTGCATAAGTGAAATGGTTGTTGTTGTTTGATGAGTTCGTTGGCATTTGGGTATTGATGAACGAAGATTTTTGTGTATTGTTAAGTTGTGGTTTGGCTTGATTAGCAAATGATCGCCTACCTGTTTTCAGTTGCTCGTAGATTCTGCAACCCTTATAGTTGGCAGTATGGTTTTCTAAGCAGTTTGCGCATTTTGGAGGTTGATTGATTTTTGGACAATTCGAGCTTGGGTGACTTAAGGAGCATTTCACACATTTAAATTTTTTGTTGCAGTATGACTTGGTATGTCCATATTCTTGGCATCTATAGCATTGTACAATTTCATTTATTTTTTTAGGAGGTTCAACTGTCACAACCGCATTATCTACATATTTTAAATTATAAATTTCACAATTTTTGTTGTCCGGCTCAAGGTCTATGAAAAACAAATTCATTGGCATCTTAGTAATTCGACTTTTAATATTGCTAATGCCCCGCACTACATGACCCTTTAATTCCACAGCTGTTTTGATCGATTCGATTGGAGTGGAGAAATGTAAGTTTTTGATGACCGCTCTGAAAGCTCTCTCTTGCTTCAACTGGAATGTGTGGTATTTCGCTTTATCATTTTTTAAATTTCTAATAAGCTCTCTGTATTTCTCAGTTGTTTTCACCGTTATCCTTACTTGGTTGTCTCGTTGTGCTTTGTATGTAAATTCGTTGCTATTAATTTTAGATTTAATGTAACTCAACAGACCTTGAATATCGTTGACATTTGATATAAAAATTGGTGGAGGCTTCGGTGTATCAGGTTCTTCCAGATTGGCTCCTTTTTCTGTTTCCTCTACAGCATCGATTGTATCGCTTAGCAAAGCGAATGAGTTTCTTGATGTACTAGGTCCAAAATCTAAGGCCGGAAACTTTTTAATAAATTGTGGAGAGGTAGCGTTTGTCCGTTTTAATGCGCGAGGTTTGGAAGTGCATTGCTGCCATTTCATCTCCCCGTCATCGTCGTCGTCGCTCATGCTTGCTGTTTTAACGCAGCTTATTGTTAAACAATTTCAACAGTAAATCTATTTTTAGAATTAGCTGTTGTGTTTAGAAAATCTGTAATGCGTTTTGTTATTGTAACTGTAACTTTAAAAGCGAGTTTAATAAGGCACGACCGTTCTCAATAAGAGTTAGCTTGCGACTGGGAACAAGATGATGATGATAAATAGTAAAAAAGGCGCGACACAATGACAATTCGTGCAGTCACGCTTCATCGCTGGTCCGAGTAAGTTGTCCGCGTGTAAAATCGAGTTTTGTCAAGGGAAAATTAAGTATGCCGGCGCAAAGTGTTCCGCTTACTAGGACTAGCATCTTCGATATCGAATATACACCGCGCGGGACGTAGTAAAATATCATACACGCTTTCACTTGCTTGGTACTTACAGATCCACACACAAACCCATCTTTACAAGCACATCCATAGCACACGAAGTTCAAAGGATGCTACTCACATTGACTTACACGTCGGGCGCGTAGTAATTATCACCACAGCTGCATCAATACTCAGTAATATTATAAATTTATTTAATAAAACTTAACCAACACATTCTATTTTTTTGAGATTTCGCGACATTGCAGCAACAAGCTGGATAAATTTTCTGTAAGATACCTGGACCATCCGGCAAGCTATATCCCAGCTATATAACTTCTTTACAAAATATTACTTTTCTAAACTTTACTGTTAAATGTGTATTAAAACTACGGTTTTATTAAATTTAAATTTTTCCCGTTTTTTTTTCTCTTTTTTTTTTTAATTTCTGCTCGACCATTCTGACCAATTTATTTCAATTTATTGCATCATAAATATTCGAAAAACCAACAAACATTTATACGACATTTCGCAGTAGCTGAAAAATATACAAAATAAAATCGGTTTAATAGGCAGAAGCGAAATATGTCACACGAAGTTTTTGCTCTTTTTTTTTTTTTTGTCATTTTTTCCATTTACGATATTTTGTTACCACAATGTCACAAGGGTACGTCTGTCCGTCTGTCCCATTGTGTTGCACTATTTTGTGTCAATTTATGCATACATTTATGTAGAAACATGTATGTAGATGTATTTATATGCATGCATGTTTAAATATAACGGTATGCACAAAAAAGAGAGATTAAATAAAACCCGCGAAATTCTCCGCAAATATTTTAGCTGTAGAATGAGAATATATTTTCAAGAAAGTTTACATGCAGCATTGTATAGCAATAAACTCCAAAATATTTAATTTTGCATCTAGTTGCACTGCGTTATCAGCATTGATTGCTGCTCCCTGCCCACCGTTTTTTCGATATTATATCACTTAATTTGTGCAGGCGCAAGCTCAAGCATAGATATGCTGTTAGATCCATTTACCTCACTCTTGCATTATGCACGATTTATCAGATTTATGCATTAAATGCAAAAGGGATAAAGCTTAATGGTTGACATTGATAGGAGTGAGCTACGGAGACAATTGTTTCAATTTCATCTACAATTCTTCATTAGTTTACTGAGAGACATGAGTACAGCAGACTTTCTGCTTAAAAATTTCCCGAAACTGCTTATTTAAAGGAACTGTACGCTCTTAGAAATTCATTTGGTCGAGACCAACACCAGAGCGGGACTACGTTCAAAAATTTTCTAGATGGAATAAAACACAATTAAATTTTATCAAAATTTCATATTTTTATTCTTTTAAATTAAGTAAATAACTTAATTTAAAAGAAGGTCTAACAACTTAAACTTATATATAATATTTCATTCGTCCTCGCCCTCTTCGGCTAGGACCTTTCTCTTCAGGTCGCCGTTCTCGCTACTGTCCTCTTATTTAACTATCTTCCTTATGTTGCCTGGGTATTCTTTTAATCTTTAGCGCTTCAATCGTAATTGTCGAAGCATTCGTGACTCTGTGCTATAATCGTTTGGACCGTGGTGAACCCGTTATGTCCGCCAGTCGACAACGCGGTTTGTTCATTTCTCGGGCTACAGGTCATGCTGCTTTGGCATTTAGCAAGCAAACGTACTCCTCATTCCACGTCCTTGTATGAAAAATTTTATTGATATTGTTTATTCTGCTAGAAACACTAAATTTCGGTTATCTAACGATTATCCATATCAAATATTCAATTTAGGTACAGATCGGACCAATAGAAGGGGTTCTTGTATGAACATATTTTTTATTATTATTTATCTAGTAACGCCAAATTTGGTATATCTTGCATGATTCCTATAAGCCATATAAGCCAAGCAATCAAACAAATCCTTCGTAAATGGTATTCAGATGGTATCCAATGCAGCCAGAACAAGCACTAACACAGTGGTACTAATTTGAGATCCATAAGATTTTATGGACAAAAGCATATCAAAATTTTTTTGATTCTATGAAACTTCTACTTCATATCCTTGCTAAGCACCTTTTCAATTTTAGCGGCTTGAAGTGCGCTGAAAAAATTCGGTTATGTATTACAATTTAAATATGTAATCTATAATCTTAAGGATTCGTGGCGCAATCTGTCAAATTCGCTTTCCACGACACTTTAGATGTATTAAGCAAAAATTGGTCAAGAGCATCCTTTATCAATAATATACGCTCAATCATTTAATAAGTGATGTTCCAGCGTTACACCACATCCTGTTTTAAGCTATATTTCCTCGCTGATATCGAGTCTTTTATTTCTTAAAGCTAAATTAATAAAAACTTCTCGTTTGCGGAGAATTCTCGGCAAAATCAGCAACAAGCGCATTACTTCATTACATTATATAGAAATATAGACAATTTCCTCCAAAATTTAAAAATTTAATAACTTAATATGCTGCTGGTTAACACAATTCACATTAACAAGCGTTAATTGCTAAGCACAGCTCATCTTATAGTTTAGGGTTTAACAAATGTTAACTTTTTTTTGGTTTGATTTTGCGAGACAAAGGCTGACCATTGGAACCTGTGGAACTATGTCTTGCAAGCCAAATCTAAAATCTTGATAGATGAGCCGTAAGCAACGCAAGCTTTTCGAAGTACGTACATTGAATATTTCATTATGCACAAGAGTAGTCAAAGCCTTGGAGTCCTTGTCACCGGATATGCCCAACATACAAGCAGAAAAAACGTTTACGGTGTAAACGAAGTTGATCCAATAAAGAAGCACGGACGGCGACATACAATCGATGTGACCATCTACATGTTTGGTGAGTGTTTCATGGGAGATGGTGACGTGGTATTCTTTGAAATAGCAAGTGTGCTTATCAGCTGCCGGACGTCAAATGAAGTTGAGAGCGCCAAGTAAACATCGGAAGAGATACAATAACACCTAAGTTGGTGTACTCATCACGAATCAACTTTACGATTTGCCTTAATTAACCATTTTGGCAAAGAATGATTTCACCCAATTAGAGAGTCGCCAACATGTATTGTAGAAAATTTTAGTAAACATTTTTGAAACAATCGGCAACGGCTTTTGAAACGGATTTGCACCCATATTTACGAGGGTGAATTGTTTACGACAAATTGAGGTTTAGTATGTCAGATAGTTTCTCAGCTCGATAAATTTAGTACGTTCAGAGTTTTTCAATTTCTTTCAATGTGTTCTCATTCGATCCAAATATCCATTTTTTCAGGTTTGAAAACAGAAAATAGTCACACGTTGCTAAATCTGAAGATCATGCTGAATGCGCTGACAGCTTGTAGCCCAATTTATGAATTTTTGCCATGGTGACTACACACTTGTGCACCCGTGCATTGTCCTGATGGTACAGCATTATTTTTCTTCGCCAAATACGGTGCTTTCGGTTTCAAACTAATATCGAATCTGTTCAAACGATCTGAATTGTATACATCGGCAAACGTTTTACCCTTTTTTTTTTTTTTTAAAAACCGATGTAAAGGCATTCCAAAATGCATTGTCCTGTATGTAGACTCCCCACTGTCTGTATTGTTCTATGGTCGCTCATGTCGTTTGATGGACCCATTCGGATTGCAGCAGAAAATCGCCAAATACTCCTTTGAACGCTTTCGCATGTAACCAATCGCATGTCCAAATATTTCTGTAATCAGCTCTCCAACATCATTCGATCTAACGTGACGACCTTGAGTTTTTGGATTCATTATAATACTACTTGGACTTGCAAGTGTATTGCTGGAATTGGAATTGTAGAGACCTTTCTTCTTAGACTGCTGTCCGAGAGTTGTTGGGACTACATCAGCGCTGCTGTTGCCATTCGTTGAATGATGTTTGCTGTTAAACAAAAAAAAAAACTAACATTAGCAGAAGTTACGTTTAAATATTTATTAAAACTTACTTGGCTTAGTGATCCCGGCATCATCACTATACATCACCAACACTTATACTGCTGCTGGATGCTCGACGAGAGACGGTCCCAGAGTCTGCATAGTGGGTTCAAAAAAATGCTATAAAAATTCTTTCCTTTATTCACAAAATTGGCTAAATCAACTCATCTTATTCAGCTGACTTCGAATAAATTTATCGACCTATCATTGTGTACACTATCCAAAATGGAGAATATTTGACGACCTTTGTGGAAACAATACTTTTTTCAATGTTAATCTCACCATTGACCATTGTGAGGTACTTCTACATACAAAAGAATTTTCCTTGCATGCAAATTGCTAAATTATTAGTATATACGGCCCCACGTTGGGCGCCAATTAATAAAAATTAAACTGAACACTTATATGCATAAATGGTCATAGTTTTGTGTGCATTCATAAAAAAAAAAATATATATTGAGCCACGTTCGGCGAAAATTAGTTAAAATTTACTCAATATTTAATATGCACATATGTTTGTTCGTACTTGATATGGTACAACGGTATCATCGAACATATCTCAGCAACTATTGCCCGACAGAGACACGGATATGTTGTGCCTATGGGCTCCCATTGGATTCACCAATGCGTTACAAAATTTCCAAACTTTTAACAGAATTTTCACACAAATAATTTTAGATATTTTGAGTATACACTTTCCATACGAGTATACGGATATATATTTCGATAATTCTTTATACGAACATACAATTTTTTTTTTTTGCTTAAAAAAATATTGTATTAATTATTAACTTCATATTTATGCAATATTAATAAACTATGTTTATATATACACTTATTAACTATACTCTAGTACATAATTGAACTATGACAATTGATTTTTATATAGATTATGTAGTACAAAAGTTTTTATTCTTTAACAATATTCAGCAGTGAAAAGTTGTGTTGAACTTTATTTAAAAACATTAATTCTTTATATGGATATAGCAGAAGTCTACCATTAAGCAGTTCCGAACTTCGACAGCTCAAATGTATTTCACAAAACTTGTGTTCAACAAAAAGTTTCTCAATTTTCACCCACGGAATATATTACAAATTCTTTAAAAAAATTTTACTTCGATTGTGTAAACTCAATAAACGACGTCTAATAAATTTGAGTTGGAATTTAATCTAAATGAACGGTGTAAAGAAAAAAAAAAAAGAATTGTATCAGACTTTTTTTGCATTTAAATTTATAAATTATTAGTAAACCCCACGTTGGGCGCCAAATTGTAATTATATTTAATCAATAACATATATTTTATTATATGCTACGGCATCATATAATAGACTTATTTTACATCTAATTTGATAAATTGTTTGTGCGTTATAGTGCCTCACGTTGGGCGCCAATTAATAAAAATTAAACTGATTAATTATTAGTAATAAAAAATAAACTAGACTGATAAATTATATACGCAAATGGTCACAGTTTGGTGTGTATCATATGTTATCGAACTTTCATTGTATATAAATTTATATATTATTTGTAATATATGCTGCCCCACGTTGGGCGCCTATTTGTAAACATAAATTGATTAACTAAGAACTAAATTAAGTGCCGCAATGTGACAAAATAACATAAAATGTTTCCCTTTGATTTGAATTTGTTATTATTTCAGACAATTTTAAAGTTCTGACATTCTGAATGGATGATTTTAAAGATTTTACAAAATTTCAATCGATAAATCCTATTGTGCATATATTGTGTATATAGAGGTATATTGATTGATTTATATATATTTATATATATAAATATATATACTTAGCATAAGTTTTATATAAAACGAAGTATCTATGATGATTTTTATTCTACTGATTTTCAAATTGTTTAAAGCGCTGTTGTTCTTTGTTTGATGACGATTCTACGAAATGCGGAAGATTATTAGTCAAGAGACAAGTGTTTAATTTTTTTAAGTTTAGAACATACATTAAATTGGAATGTATGTGCTTAAGAGTATATATATATTTATAGCATATAAACCAGCTGCTGATGTGTGATTTTAAATTTACTTAAATTTTCTTTTTCTTACTTAATAAAAAAATAGTTTAACACTGCAGTTTAGTAAGTAGTTGTTGTTGTTGGTAGGTTCTAACTATTCTAGCATTGCAACATCGTTGTCGCCACTATCACAGTGTATAGCAGCACTCATTGGAGCTCCGTTAAGGCCCTGCTGCTTTATTTTCTTATAGTAATTATTTTGTTGCTCTGGTTTTACGTAAATTTCGGTCATGCAAAAATCATTCGTTTCGTACTGCATGTCACCGCCACCGTCAACGTCAACAACAGATGCTTCTCCTTCTCCGCCGTGTTCAATCTCCATTTTTTTAGCTTTATACGTTTTGAATTGCGTCAAAGGATTCAAGAGTGTCGTAGTTACTTCGGTGCTGCGGGCTATTGATTCATCAAACTGCTTGCGTTTAGTTAACACAGCACGCATAGCACGTGAACTGCTTTGGCCACATGCGCTGGCACGTTGCACCTTCAATATAGGCTCATATTCGTATAATTGATTAGAATAGAAACGATCCAAATCGGCTTTTGTATAGTACAACTTCAGACGGGCAAAGGCCTCACTAGGAAATAGAATAAGTAAAAAAGAGAGGTTTTATTAGTACAATCAATTTTATTAGAGTCATTAAGCTTCAAAATTTTTATTTTAATATTAGACGCAGAAAATTTAATATCGGTGGAACCTTAGCTTAAATAATATGCATTATTTTTCTGACTTCTAACTATAGTGTTCAAGGGTAACAAATTTAGATCAAAATCTACAAGACGCTGATACTCCCCGTCCTAAGGTATGGCTCCATTGCCAGACATGATTGGTGGTCTTTATACTATCTTTAAGAGTTGAGACCACCACTTCTATATAACAAAATTGCTTCAAAAATATAACATCATGGAGAAAATTTTGTAACAGCCATTTTCAATAAATTATATATTATATGAACACAGTCTGAATAGTATCTTAAAATATCATAGCATTTGTGACTTAAAAGTTTTTAACACAACCAATACTAATGTTCCTCCAGAACTGCGAATGACGTACATTTTCAATGCAGCAGGTACACATTAATCCAGTGTGTAATTGAGAATTCGACGTTCCTTGCGCTGATGCCTATAGAGGCTTGCGCTTGTCTTGACTACTATAAATGTGACACCACCTAGCAGCGAATGTAAGAATTGAATATCGATCCAAAAACTAAAAAATTTGCCAACGAGCACAGCAGACGAAGGTAATAGCAGTAAGAATGCAACAACATCTTAGGTGATCCGAAATACGAATTCCATGTTAGATTCGTCGTTGCTGGGTATGCCCAAGAACTGCTCCATGAACGTCCGCTCCCTTCGTATAAGTATTCGTAAAATTCGACGCCAATCTAAATAGTACCAAACAAGTAAACCAAAAAGTAAAGCCAGCACTCCCACTCCAAGTATCGACCAATATCCCACAGGAACTAACAACATGGGCAATAGAAGATTCCAAAGCTCACCCATTAGCATGAACAGTCTGTCAAAATAGCCGCTTGATGGCATCCAGACGATATATTCGTGAAGGCAATGCATACAAAAGACCTTCGCCTCCGTATTGTCCCTCTGTTTTATATCGATCCACTCACCTAAACAGTTTTCGTGTACCCATTTCATGGAGCCAATGCAGCGACACAGATTCTGCCATGTTGCAGAATGTTCCTCATCTTCAGTGGCTAAACAAATCCAGCACTGACGTGATAAATTGGAAAATATTTTGAAATCTGCATTTGCAGGAGTTGATTGCGCCATGGGTAATAATTTTTTTCGGTTTCGGTATAATAAAAAACAACAATTCAAGCTCCAGTCTCAATTTAGTCTCAAATTAGAGAGTTGACAAATAAATCAAATATGCTAAAGCGTTCAAAATTTAATTTTCCCTCACTTTGGCACTCAATTTGGAGACGAAGAAATATTACAATTATAATTTTAGAAAGCAAAACAAGTCCAAATATGGAAAATCCGCCCCTGCAACCTAGTTTTTGTATTATTCTGAAACTTCATTTTATATAGAACAAGTAAAAATATTATAGGTAATGGGATTGAATGCAGAAGTCCACAATAATTGGGTTAGCTATTGACTGGCTAAAAACTATACTTAGAAAGGTCCGACAGACCATGTAACAACTGCGTAACTTGAAAAATCGTTTGGGAAGTGTAAGCAATATTAGACCCACAGAAACATATTAGCAAAAATCTATTTTTTTCCTCCATAATGCACACAATTTAGATAATTTAAAACTATGGTTCCAACGAAATTTCCATATTTACTACTCACCGAAAACTGCTATCGTATTTGAACATTAGATACGCCACCACAATTGTGATGCATTTCTGTTCACCGCCATTGCAATCGATGATCAGCAGCTTACTGCCCGAACTTTGAACCTTGCGTATAAATTTTACTGCACGGTAACAATTGGGCAAAACGGTTGTCAGATATGCATCCTGACCAAAATTCAAATCAAGCGTTTTAAATTCTGGACCCAACTGCGGTTTAGCTGGCTGCGCTGTTGCTGAAGTTTTTGTTGTTTCCGAACCAGCACCGTCACAATCATAATAATCATAATCGAATCCACCAAATGCATGTGGCATCTGTGCAATCTGCTTGTAGACATGTGCCGGATAGTAAAGTTCCTGTATATGCTTATCGATGATAATGATATACTTGAAGCCATGTTCGCGTAATTTTTGTTCATTCCAGTTGATAAAGTCTTTCGTAAAGAAAATATCGGGCATTATTTGCTCCATGGTGGGTGCAGCATCTGACGTTGGAGGCAGCGTCGTAGCTGTAACCGCATTTCCAGACATTTCGGTATTGTGCGTGATATTATTTTGAAGCTGATTCAGCTGTCCGTACATGAATGTTGTGCTCTGGGCACCTAGTTTGGAGACTGTAACTGGTGCAGTGGTCTTTAAAATTGGCAGTGTCTGCAAGTAAAAATTTATAGAAATAGTAATAATTTTTTTCTTTTAAGTAATATTCGGAAGCATTTTTAAACAAGAGAAAATATTAAAAACGGTGGGTAGGAGCAAATTCGAGTCGGTTATGGTGAAAAAAAAAACGGTTAGCTTGTATAGAATTTTATTTGGATAGATTTAAGAAAGAAAAAAAAACGTTATTGTCCACCAAAACCCCGTAGACCCACCGATTTAATTGAACTGCAGGAAATTTACCAATCGATTATTGTTCACTAAAAAATCTAAAAAAGTGTAAAAATTTTCCAATCCTAATGATATATGCTAAATGGTTTGGTTTCAGTTCAAATACAGCGATCCGATTTATTGAACGATTTTCGTTCGTTTCCTTCATTCACAATGGTTACTCAATTGCATTCAAGTTATACATCATTCAATGAACGAGACCTATGATGATTATTCAATGTCTTGCGAAAATTTAATAGACCAATATGCTGCCGGTGAACGCAATTAGCGCTTGACGAGCGTAAAGCACTAACCAGCGCTTTTGTACAGGTTAAGGATTTAACATTTCATACTTTTAACAAATCAATGTTTTTGCTGATTAAGTGTTATTTTTTCGGTTAAAAAAACAAAAAGCAAAATAAATAGCTAAAAAGATGCATTAATCGTATGGTATTCGACCATTTATTTGCCTGAAATCTTCGGAGAAATACCCAAAAATAACCGCCGAAGACGATACACCCTCCACCATGACATTGCAAGAGTTGTGCACTTAAAATATCGAATTGATGGGTCATTCGCCGTACAATCCTGATTAATACTCAATGATTTCTTTTTATTCCCGAATGTTTTGGTGGTGACCAATCGGAGTGGAAAATGTGTTTCGAAAATAAGTTTGATAAATTTTCGTGGAGAATATTTTGAAAATCAATATGTAAAATATAAATAATGTCTCTCGTCTTGCCAGAATAAGTTAACCCGTTTAAGAAAAGGTTTCCGTTTATGATATCATGACTGAGTGACTATTATAATTGGTTAGAAAAATGGTTTCTCCATTTGCAGATAATACCGCATCGAATGCTACTAGGGACTTGACTTTTCTACCTCAAACATCTACTTCCGCTAATCATCACCTATACTATCAGACTGGTCTTGGGAAATAATAGATCATACTTAGAAGCCAATTCAAACTTTGGTACAGAAAAACTTCTTAACAACATTTTTGTAAGTGTAAGGTTTGTAGTGTAAAATTTGATTGAAAAGTAGTATATACCCATTGACAAGGCTGAGCTAGTTCGTTAAACACTTATTGTTCATGTTGGCAGACGGACATGTATATATACCGACTCGACTTTCGATGCTTACCCAGTATATAGTCAATGGGGGAAAAGTCACGATAAAACTCAACACTAATTGTCCTAATGAAAGCTCTTCGAATTGAATTCGCCTACTCCGTATTAACAAAACTTTGACATCCTCGTTGAATCTGCTATATATTTTGCACTTTTTGGCGAGCTTCTTCATATTTTTAAGACAAAAAAAATAAATTTAACTATTTTATAGAGTGAATAGGGTTTCTTAATTAAACTACATTACTTTGGTAGCCACCCTCGTTTATGCTTTAAGGAATTAATAATGTCTCATTTGTGACAAAATTTGTCTTTATCCAATTTATACATTTTTTTTACTTACCATTTTCACAAATCAGTTTGTTTATTTTTTTTTTTTGTTGTCTTTCTTCCTAACTCTCTTTCTCTGTCTCGCTTACAGTTGTAGTTGATTTAAAACTGTTGCCGCTTTGTTTATTGTTGTTTTTGCAATTTTCTGGCCGGCAGAAATTTTTGTTATTGGAAACTGTCGCCAGCTGTGCAGAAATTACTCGGCACGATCTCTGCCTCTCTCTGTCTCACATCACACACTTTATCACTCACAAACGCACACACACATGTTGCGCGCGTATATTTTTAATTTTTTTTGTTTCTTCGCGAGCAGAGGACAGCTTCTTAAAAGTTATAAAGCATTTAATTTATTTAAAACATTTTTAATAGATGAAAATTTCCGCGCGTTTATTCTTATCGCGCGCCAAATGTAAAAAAAAAACAATGCGACGAAATAGCGACGAACTCTAAAAGCAACAAAAACAACCACACGCTCTGTCTGCTCTGCCGCTTGAAATTAAATCCTTGAGCAGCTTTTTTTTGTCTTTAATTATTATTGAATTAGTTTGAAGCACAAAAAATTATTACATTATATAATTTGCATATGAAATTATAAATATTTTATATATATAAAAAATGCAGTACGCTAAATCAGACAGCGTCGTTGGCAACGGCAATGGCGGCAAATTTTTTTGCACAATTGTTTTTGTACGCTGTGTTTTGTGTTTATTTTTTTCGCACTTTTGGTTGCGTTTTTCTTATGCGCAGCTCAAATTAAAAAATAGCATTTACACATATATATTTGCTACAACTGAACACAATCGAATTATGTGTAATAAAAATAACGCAAACAAATTGATATCAAATTAAAAAAATAAACTTCTGCACACTTTTTCGCTTTTTTCCGTACGATTTTCTTCCGCAAAAATTCAAGCCATAACTATTTGCATGCAGCACACTGATTGAGTTTTTATGACTGTGTGTGCGTGTTTTTTTTCCGATGTCACGGAACCGTTCTGTATTAGTATGAAACGGTAAGTTTTTCCGATTAAAAATGAACCACTTAAGCAATTGGTCTGTTAAGTTTAAATAAATTTTATACAATTTGTATGAATATCATGTGGCCTACTATTGTATTTATTATTTTCTTCTTATTTTAGCTAAAAATTTCATATTTCGTATAATTTAACTTGACAAAATGTTTCACCTTGCTGTAAAAATAAGTATATCGCGTTGGATTCCGCATAATTTAACAATCGCCCAAAAAGTCTAGTTTGGAAAGAAATGCTGAAAAATTACGCTTCAAAAATTGCTTCAAAAGATCGTCATATGACGAATCATGGACAAAACAGAACATATGTATATATAAACAGTATGGGATCCGCTTTGCATCTCCTCGCCTTTAGCATAAATTTGTATAAACTTCGCACTCTCTTATTATTAAGGGAACATTTTCGTTAAAAAAATTAGGTGATCAAATTCCAAATCAAAAAGCTTTGTAAAATTCTAACAATGTACGTAGGTAATTCATCATTCATGCGTACATCAAAATCAAAAAAGAGGGGAAATGATCACGAAAAATCAAATGTGTTTTGATTTTGTCGCTGTGATCGCGATCACAGAGAAAACATGTCTGTGTAACGCATACATGCTTATTTTCACTAACACAATTTTATTTGATCGTGATCGTGATGTATCGTCTATTAACGCCTTAAGTCTTTTAATTTATGGATATGAGATACACACAACTTTTACGAATACCAGCCGAATTCTCATGCTGTTGAATATGTATAATCTATTTCATTTTAAAAAACAAAATATATAAAGAAATTCAAATAAAATAAAAAACTTAAAAAGAGACAGACTATTTCGTTCTCTTATATCCAAAGCAACATTAACTGTTTGAGAATTATAAAGCAAAAATTTTTATGAAGTTTTAATTTCTTCTTACTTAGACATGCACGTTTGCACAATATAAACAATTCAAATTGCTGCTCTCGAGTGTATTCGACTTAAATATACGCTGCACAAACTTGAACCTTGGTGATTTCTACCGTGGACGTAGTTCGCTCAGCGACGAATTCCGTGAAGGTCGTCCAAAATCGGTTATTGTGCCACAAAACATCGTTGCTGTGCATGAACTGATAATGCGAGATCGTCATGTGACATGACGTGAGATTGAAGCATCCTTAAACATTAGTTGCACCAACAAAAGTTCTCGACCATTTGTTTGCCTAAAGTCTTCGGATAAATTCGCAAAACCAAGCGCCGAAGACGAATCACCCTCCACCATGACAATGCAAGCTCTCACACTACGGCTCACACAAGAAGGTTTTTGAACACTCAAAATATCGAATTGATGGGTCATCCGTCGTAAAGAAGCTACGCCGAAAGATACTGTTGATGCGGAGATGTAAAAATGCTTCGAAAGTTGGTTTGAGCGAATGCAAAAGTGCATAAATTTTCATTGAGAATATTTTATTTTGAAAATCAATGAATCAATTTTCATTTAAAAAATTTATTATTTTCTATTTCTGAAATATAAAAAGTGCCCCTTGTAGAAAGTTTTTTAATTATGAAAAAGCTTTAAACGGTTTCCGACTTATAATACTGATAAATGCGGCAACTTCCTGGCCAATAGCTTAGTCGATGTACTTAACCTTTGGGTGCAGTATTAAAAAAAAAGTTGCTAATAGAAAATTCATTAAAGATAATATTTCAGACATCCAAAAGAATGGATAGCCGCCTTATAAATCTGTCCAACCTGCTGGGTTTCTTTACGAAAAAAACTTTCATTGTGATTTGGTGTGTCTTACTTCCATCCTCATTTAGATCTATGTATATTAGATAGAACTACAATATATAAATATGGGTGTACCTAGTTTAGTTTTCTTCTAGATTCTTAAGTTTTTGTTCATGCCCTAAAATTGAGTGAGAACCTCGCCTAATTTTGTTTGATGCGGTTGCTTTATGCTGATATACAATAATTAGTTTTTACTAGACTTCGCCCATTTATTTATTTATTTGGCTTGATTAGTTTAGTTTAGAGAAGTGTAACAATTTTATACAGCATATATATTTAAATACCGACTGCGCTGAGAACTTCGTTTCGAGTATAACCATATTTAATTGGCTTTGTTTTCTTATTGTTTTTCTTCTTCTGTTTTCTTTAGAGTTATTGTATTTTAGCAGGTATTTCGACACAAATAATATCTTCACCCTTCTGATCCTGCAATTCCCACTTGACCAATACAGAAACCTACATGTAAAAAAAAAACAATGAACAAAATTTCTGTTTTGAAAATAAAATAAATATTACCTTGGGATAGGCCTTCAATACAGGCAGCGATGCCTTGTAACGGTATGTTTCATCCTTATCCAGTGGGCATTTGAGACCACTATCAACGCATGCGTCGGGATTTTGTAAATGGAAAGGCATCTCAATGCCAAGCACCTTGCCATGCACAACTGTCATCACGGTGCTGACCTGTTCAGCTTTGGGAGTAAATTGTTTAATTAATAAAAATAATTTTGGAAGGAAATAAAAAAAATCTTACCAAGTGCAAAGTCAATGGATATGGAGACAGTGGTGTCACGTTTCAGTATGCATTCGGGCTTTGTTGTATCGCAACCGGAGATGACAACTTTCGTAAATTTGCCAGACTTGGAACCTGTAAGCAAGGAAATATAAAATTATAATGGAAAAAAAATACTTCTGATTGTATTGGAAATGTATTGGTTAAGTTTCTTTTAAAATCTTCGACTTCATTTTCAACAAGAAAGAACACTGCACATCTCGGAATGGCTCGCCTCCTTCTGACTGTTACATATGTACATTTGCACAAACTTACTATACAGGATAAAAAAATTAGTTTACTCTTGAGTTAAGACAAGACGAAATAATTTGACTACCTTGGTACGAAATAACAAACAAAAACAGTGTTTGTCTAGAGACCGGGCTAATAGAAGTAACCAAAACCCTCTCTCGAATAACGAAAATGAAGATCCACATGGCACTGATAGGCATCGATCCTGATTACATCAGAAGAAAGGGCGTTTGAAGTGTTCGAGAGAAAGATTCTTTGCAAGATTTTTTTTAACTTATTTGAGTTGGCGTTCAGTTTCGGTGCCACATGAACCGTCAGCTATATGAGCTATTGTGCGGTTGAGCAGCATATTGAAGCCCGCTGCCAGTAATTTCAAACTAAACTAATTTCAAACTGCTAAGCTTAATAAACCACAAAATAAAGTAACTTCATTAGCCTTCTCGCAGTATTCTCTAAAATATTTGAGCGAATATTTCTTAGGGACGATGTTAACGCCAAACATCATTGATGTCAAGTTGTATTGCTCAGCACAATGAATCGAACAAAATGGCCTACAGACTCAAACAAAAGTTGAGATGTGTTGGACATAGCAATACATTATGGATTTTACAGGAGAAGGCTACATATAAGGGACTTTCAGGATTGGTATTCTAATCCTGCTGCGATTACTATATATTCAAATATCCCTATTAATAAAAAAATAAACACTGATCTATTCAGATGCTGTTTGGATGCGAGATCAAGCTAAACATTGAATAAAGAAATGAACGGACTATTGGTGATTCTGATGAATGGCTTAGCAATAAAATTAATGATGTTGCTGGAGACTTTCTTCGAAACGCTGAACAAATTCATGGAATCCATCCTTCTCTACAAATAGTTCCAGTTGTACACTGAAATGGAGAATGCTGCCATAGTGTCAATCCACGAAATTTTCCCTATGTAGTCCGATGCTGATGAAGAAGCAATAGATCTTGCCTTTGTGGGTCAACATTAATATTTTTCCAGCTCTACTGTAGACGGTCTAAAGTTTCTTTGGCGGTTTATTTCCGATAAATGAAGCAAAAATGTAATTGAAGGACTTCAATGGCGATACGACTGTGGAAGGAGAAGCAGTTGACAATTTAGGTGATATAGATTTTAAGTCAACTGCTGAGCCAAATAAAGAAGTTCGTAAGATAATTAATCGTGTTGTTAATATGTCAGAAGTAGCTCTTCTCTTATAGATTTTCTCAGCACCAGTTGGAAGTATGACATCTCCAAGTATCCCATCTTCGAATAGTCTATAATCAGTGAGCATCTTGAGCTTAGTACGTACATTTCTTTATATATGGCCCCTTCAAGTGCCTCTTTAACCTCCATATCATTTCTTGTCAACCTAAAGAGAAAGCAAATAACACAGGAGTATTCATTGGATCTATTTAGGATATAAAACCGAAATTGTAGTCCTTTAAAAAAATATTTTGGTATTGGATGATATTGGTCACTGCCATGAGGATTATGAAGAATTTTTCTTTGGGAACTATTCGTTCAAACCGAATCCCGAACTGTAAACTACCTAAAATTCGGGATTCGGCTAATGACCTCAAAAAGGTAATACTCTTTTCATTCTGTTTGCAATTTTGATATATGCCTATAGGTTTGGAAGAAGAATGAAGACGTTGGGCTGTCATCGAACTAGGCAGGGACGAAACCCTTTCAGAATTCAATGTTCTGAAAAAAAAATATATTGACATCGATTGTACCAAAATAATGCATGAATGTACTAGCCACATGGGTGGTGTCGACCTTATGTATGCATTTAATGGGCGTTACGAAACTCTTGTCAAGTCTACCCAATACACAGATCGTGTGTTAGCACATTTGCTTGCCATGGTGAACGCTTATAAACCTCATCCCAAGGATTAGCCATATAAACTACCGAGCTTTTGAGACCTAGTTGAAAAAGAAAATTAGCTACAGTGCAAATTAATTCATTATGATATAATGAAACATTTTCCACAAGGTTTGCAAATTTCCTGATTGCCGAACCACAAAAAACATGCCGTACGTGCAACATAAAACTATGTTTTTCATGTTAATTCATCAAATGCCCTTCATTTAGACATAGTTGATTTAAATAATGAGCTGCTGTAATTGCAATTTTTTTATTTACCTCTTTAATATTTATTAGCTAAAGTTCATATTTTGATAAGATAAAACATTTATACGTGCAGATGATTCACGGCAACACATCATTATGGAGATCTAATATCGAGAAAATTGAATTTGAATAATATTTATGGATCTTACAAACCAAATGTGTCAATAACTGTTTCCATTTAATTTATTTTTATTTTCTTATCGATTTGAAAAATAAACAATTTCCTTTGTTTGCAATGCTCGTTGGTTTATTGTTTCCCATTTGCACAAAAACAGTCAGCCATGCGAGTAAATGAAAACAATTTGCGATGATGTGTTTAATGCCAAACCATATCGCGTTGATTTCAGTACATGTGTTCCTGATAAGCTCGACAAAACAGCGCACAACTAAAGTCATGTATTGTATGAATGTACGCCATATCGTATTGCACGATCCGATGACTAAGGTGCAAAGTTCCAATAATGGATAAAATTTACGGGTACGTGTATTTCGGACAACGGACTTTACATGTGTTCTTTTGTTCAACTAATTAATGTTAATCTTCAAAGCAAGAAGAAATGTAATACAATCTCGTAAAGCTGTTTAGTTCGGAGATTTGTTTTAATTTTTGCTATTCACAAGTGGTTTAGCCTTCAAAATGCAGTTGTGTAAATAGGCGAGTTTCCACTGTAAACTATGAATGAGATAAGTGCGCAAACTACCGGACTATATATGCTGACACCCTGCACCGTGCTCTATGCTGTTGGGTATATTAAAGATAAGAAAAAAAACAAAATTGCCTTAATAGATAAATACTTGACCTAACTCACTGACTCGAATATTAATAAAAGTAGTTATCAGCTGATATATCGAAAATAGTTATAGTGATGCGCAAAACTAATTAAAAGTTAATGGCTATCGTAATCGAACTGCTATCGACCTAGTTGTATTATATGAAAAAGCATTTTATTAAACTTTCGATGAGGATGATGTTGGAAAATCATCAAAACATGCAACAACTTTTATAGATAGTTTCTTAAGAAGCGTTGACTTTCTTTAACCAAAATTATTATACTCTGCAGATAAAATTTTTATAATTTTCTTCTTAAAGGCAGTATCACAAATTGCAGGCATTTTTATTTGATTGCTGATCGACAGACTTCCTAAAAAAATGTTCAGTAATACATTTAACCGCAGCTCAACAAGAATGAGGATTACACAATTTGAAGTTTATAAAAGATTGAGCCTTCAAATTTAAACATTTAGATTTTTCTAGTCCTACTTCACTTCACTTGTAATCAATCAATGTGCTTAAGTCACCTCCTCTCTCCACCTGCTTAGTTTTTGTATGAAAAAATGTTTATTGATGTTTTTTATTTTGCCAAATTTGATCTATTTTACATTAGACCTTATAAAATATTTCATTTAGCTCAAGCACTAATGACTAGAACCGGCAGCCCACACACAAATCTGTTATTACTTTCTGGGTTTTTGTATAAAAGAAATTTTCTTGCAGAAGAAAATCACACATATATTGGTTTGGTTTAATTTAAAATAGCAAATTTGGTGGAGTTCCAATAAAATAACACCACTGGATGAAGTAGGAATATGTGCGCTAGCTTCAAAGCGGGTACATGGTATCTCCAAAACAAGCAAACTTGACTAAAGCAATTGTTTCTTTCTTAAATTAACTAGAAACGCCTTTTTTGATTTATCTCACTAAAATCCGAATAAAATTTTCAAACTAATTCCAATTCTAAACACTTTAAGAATTAACTTCCATATATGTGGAAGTTTGTATATGAAAATCGTTTTTAATTTATTGTTATTTAAGTTAGAATCAGTTTAAAATATAGGATATCTCAAAGTCGATCACACTTAACAGCAGCGTTCTTTGTTATTTTTCTGTAAGCCTAACGTTCTATAAAAAAAAAATAGTTTTTATTTATTTATTTTTATTTATTTTCACCCCGGCTCCAGATTTTCTACACACATTCCTGTGCTACAGCAACACAGCTATGTCACTTTTCCTTGCGTTAGGGTTGATTTAAAAAACATTTATATGTACATATATATATATACATATGTATATAATAATAATAATGCACATACGCTTATTAGTTGACTATTTTTAGCTTAGTATCAATTTAGACAACGCTGCACGGCACATGGATATATATATACATATATATGCAGGGTATCATGTAGTACTTTGTTAACTTTTGCGGTCATGACATTAATTTCCCAAGATACAAAGTCAATTACAACAACAATTTATTTAAAATGAGCTCGAGAATATGAGATCGGATGCTCCATAATAATACAAATATTAAAACAAAAATAAAAAAAACATAAAATGCTCGACTACGGTATACCCTGCACGTTGTCTAAAATATTGATTTTGAAGGCTGCTCAACTGCATACCTGTAGAATAACTTATAAGAGCTGACAGTTTTAATTAACAAACAAAAATAATAATTTAAAAAAATATTAAGGACTGCTATATACGGCTCTACATCTATAAATCTCCCAGATTTTTTTGCAAAGCATGACTTCTTCTTCCTGTAACATACGCATATAGCCTTTGCCGATATTGTTTACATCGGACGCTTTAAAACTTACCACAATCGGTGAACTCCAAGCCACTCACTTCCGAATGGAAAATGCTGAGCACAAGTGAAATTATGAGCGCAATTTTGAACATTTTCACTTTCTTCGTATCTCGGTTTTTCTGCGTAATTAATTATTTCCTTTTTTCCGCTTTTACGCTTCACTTTGCTTGCTTCGTTTGCCGATTACCGTTTGTTTCTCGCCTATTAGAAGAGAAGAGTACTGAACGCGACCGCTGCTAAGAATCTACTGAAGCCGATTGCGCTCAAATAACGCTTTTTTCTTCTTTGTGCTTTTTATGTTTTTTTTTTTTTTCGTTTCTTTCTTCTGTTGCAAATAAAAAAGTAAACGACTAACAAAAGAGAACAAATCGAAACAGAACACTAATAACGCCCGTACGCCGTCCGCCCGTCCGTCCGCAGCAGCAGCATGATCAACCAATAAATCAGAACAAAAACAGCAAATTATAATGGCACAAAGTATTTGCATCTCTTTCACACGTACGGCAAAGAGCCATTAATTGAATAAGCGACAACGCGCTGCGACGCAGTCGGCGTAAAGAAGTCAACGAAATAATTATAAGTTAAACCATTTTTTTAAACTAATAAATTCCAATTTAAGTAAATATAATTTCGAGTAAAGATACCGACAGTTAAGTACCCTATCACTCTATAAAAAGTTGTGGGACCTTACGCTTCCTAAATAGTTTTAACTGTGAGTCTAGTAATTTCTGGCAAACAAGTTTACAGTTATTTTATAATCTAAGGAATAATAGTTTCGAAAAAAGATCTCCCGGTTTAAAATTTATTCCTTGTTCCTCAATTTCGATTTTGAACGAACTTGAATCGAACCATTTCCTGGCTGAAGTTCGTCTGTGAATTTCAGCTCAATCGGTTAGATGGTTTCACTTCCTATAAGGAAACATACATGATAGATACAACATTAATTTTTAGGCCCTGTTCAAGACCCTATTGGTTTTGTGCAAATGTATGTAACTGGTAAAAATAATGGCCGGAGACCCCCCAAAGTTACCCCCTTATGGTCAGGAGCGATAGAGAAGTCTATATAGCCATGTCCGTCCGTATGAACGAAAGAATCTCGGAACCGGTAATTGATAGACTTCGTTCTTTTTCTATTCGACTAGGACTTCGCCGGAATTCTACGAGTTTATTTAAAAAAATTTAATCCTTCATTGAAAAAGAAGAAAACAAAAGCAAGCATCCAACTGTAGAAACGCCGCGTTTAAGATCAAGGTGTAGTATCTGTTCCTAACAGCTTAACAGAAAATAAATCCTTCAACTGTAGAAACGCCGAGATCCTAGCGCCTACTAAAACAATAAAACCTGACCGGAATATGCCAGTCTTTATTAAATATAATATAGTAAAAAAAATAAATTTGTTCGTTTTGTGTTTATTTATTTTTTGCTTTTTTATTTATTTATTTACAGTTACATTGCCAACATAAAGTATGCCTGTGACTTTTTTTTATTATGCCATATACTCTGGCTTGTGAGGGGTATGGTTAGTTTCATTAATGCATGGAATAACGAAAATTAAATAAAATAATTCAAGTATAAATAAAGAATAAAAATGAATTTTAAACTAGCCGCACACATATTGGTGGCCAATATTAACTTAATGTATATCATCTATATAAGCGAATATATATACGAATTTACCAATGATACCTCAGAAAAGAAAGAATGCTTATTACATAATTTTTTTTTTTTTTTGAATAATAGACTTTTGCTTAAAATGAAAGAATCTGCACATTTGTTATTAAATCAATTAAACACAGCGACGGTAATGTTTAGCCGTACTTGTCGTCGTCGTTATCATCATCAACTTCAACATCATCCTTATCATAGAGCATACGTTACATACATTGTGCGGCCAAATCATTAGTATCTATACCCAGCATGGCTAACTCTTCCAGTTCTGCCTGACGTCGGTCTTTTTCGCTGTCTGTTGGTGAGGATGGTGGCTCTGGTATATCGCTGAGATCGCAGACAATGTGAGTGTTGGGCGATGCAACAGCAGCAGCAACAGTAGCAGCAGCGGCATCATCATCTGCTGCTTCATTGGTTGCAATTGGACTGCTATTGACCAACGTCAATTCTGTTGCACTTATCTCAACAAGTTCAACGGCATCTTCATCAATTGGTGGTGGTGGTGGTGTAGGCGGCGGCGGAGGCATTGGTATATCAGTTGGTGTCAGTTCCGCCGGTAGCGGTACAGGTGCAGGTGCCGCTTCAAGCTTTGCTGCCGTTGGTGTACCATTTACTACGTTGCCGTTGCTATTTCCGTTTGTTTGCGTGTAGCTACATTGCGATTCATCATCCATGCATACATCCATGCCTGTTAAATCTGTCGTCTCTGGGCTGTATACATGCGTAGTGGATAACTGCGGTGGCAGTGGCGGCTGCGTTAGTGCTACTATATGTATACCGTCGCCGTTGTTACTGTTGCTGTCACTATTCATATTCATATGCACAGCCGACGGCGTTGTTGACGGTATCTTCACCATATGTATGCCTTGCTTAGCTAAATTTTCCAAGTCCAATTCATTGTTGGCTTCATCCAATGCAGTTGTTATTGTTGTTACATTGTCACTTGTATTTGTTCGCGTCTCATGTTTGCTGTCCACAGCATCGTCACTTGGTTTATTTGTAGGAAATATTATATCCAATGCTTCAGCTAAATCTTTTGGTAGCGCACCGTCTTTTGTTGGCGCTGCATCAGCTGTAAGTGGCTGTGGCACATGTTCGCTATCGGTTGCATCGATGCCTGGCGGCAGTACATCTTTATCATCTTCATCGCTGTCTTGATTGTTGCCATCTAATTCGGTTTTATTATTGTTACTACCGCCGCCGCCGCCATTAGAACCACGTTCTACTGCATCCATATCACCGTCCATTGGCGGTGGTGGTGGTGGTGGTGGCGGACCATGTGTCATTAAATTAGCAAATTGTACAGGATCGGGCATAAGTTCATCATAATCGATAATCATGCCAGCTTCTGGATGAAAGGGGGGTGCATTGCCGTATACATCTTCCATCATTGCCATTTGTATTTGTGCTGCTGTCGGTGCTATCGGCCGCAATTGCGCTTGTTGTTGCTGTTTTTCATTTCCATTTACATAAAACTTAGCTAACTCGCCACCCACTGCTTCGCTGCCGGTGCTCTGCTTTTTGAAGACAGGCATTTTACCAATAAATGGCAATTTCTTGCCACCAGCCGCAACCGCAGCAGCCGATGCCGCACTCGCTAATGCCGCTTTAGATTTTGAGCTATCCTTTTTCGATTTGCCATCACTCGTCTTATTGTTACGTTGAATTGCTACGGTGCGCGGCCGAAACTCGGAATGTTTGACAATGGGCTTCTCCACGCGACTATGCATGCCAGCGCGACTGCCGGAACGTGTACGACTACGTGAACGTGTACGTGAACGTGAACGTGTACGACGTCGACGTGTGTCACGCGTACGGCTATGACGTCCACGCGCGGGTGAGCGGCGCCTACGTCCACGTGTGCGTGAATTTGATCTGCTACGACGCCCACCAGCTCCACCACCGCCACGACGATAGTCGTTGCGATAATCTGTGCGCCCACGACTACGACTACGCGTTGCACGACTGCTATTATTATTGCCACCACCTGCTGCGCTACGTGAACGACGTAGACGTTTCGAAGATTTTTCTTCAACTTGAGTTGATTTCATTGCTATAACATCGTCTACATCTCGTTTACCCTTCAGTTTACCCTTTAACTGTTCGAGTAGCTTCTTTTCACTCTCACTGATAACCGGTTGTACGGTGTTCCATTGCTGCATCATACTTTCATCGCGTCGTTTATCCTCCTCCTCAGCTTTTGTCATAACAGGCGGCGGCGGGACTGGTTTAATGCCCTCTTGTGCTACAGTCCAACGTCCAATGCGGCCTGATGCATCGGCGGCAGCCGAATCGGAATTCTCCTGTTTACGCATAGTAACACGTATAGAAGGCGCCGCTGGATTGCTTTGCTCTTTAATATTTGATGCTGTTGAATTTTCACGTGATTTCTTTGGTTTCTGTAACGATGATTCATCCTCTGAGGATGTAGACGATGAAGTAGAATTTGCTGCTGCAGATGACGTTTCTTTCTTATGTTTTTTAGCGTGTTTACGTTTTTTCTTCTTTTTATCCTTTTTTTCATCACTGTAAATAAAAATAGAAAAATTATTTGGAAGATTATTATGTATTTGAATAAAATGGAGATGTAAGCAAGTTGCGTTCAAAATTTTTGTTAGGCATAAAGAGAAATATAACAAAAAATATCGCAGAAGTGAACGAACTCCACGCCTAAGAAGACAGACTCGAGGGGGTTGAAATATATTGGAATTGTACGGATTGCATAATAGTTATTTGAAGAAGCAATAAGAAAGTCTAAAGATACAGACTTATAGGCTCTATCTTTTATTGGCTCCATGAACTTTTTGTGTATACAGACAGCCGGACAGACGGAAATGTCTAATGGATTCTGTTTCGCTTCTTTCTGCCTCTTACACATATTTTCAGAAACTGAATATACCCTTATACACTACACAAGTGGTTCTTAAACCAGACCCCTTTTAAGGTTATAATGACGTTGACCGCTCTGGGCGGCACAGACCTGGAAACCACTGCTGAAAACGTTGAAGCAGTGAAGAAAATGGTTATGAAGAATCGCAAATGGCTGAGAATGGCGACATTTTCGTATATTTTTTGGGTTGAAAACTGCGGCAGCGAAGAATTTTGACCAATAGAACCGCCGAATATATATCACCCAGGAGCTGCTGAATGTCGTGAACGACAATACCGATTTGCTCTATAGGATGAAAAGTTCTGTAAAATGCGATGCTTTTGCTCACGTACGGTGAAAAAGCAATCTTAAAGATTTAAGCCAAATAATTCAAGGCGATAATACACCTGCTCACACATTATTGCTTCTTCATGGTTTATTGGTCAAAAGCTACACTGTAATCATGCCTGAGCCAACATATTCACGCAGCGGACATAATCTAGACATATAATAAAATCGTATACAAATTTTTGTTTGTTTGTGCACGCATCACGCCTAAGCCCCTGAACCAATTTGTATGAATTTGTGTATAGAAATAGATGGGATGTTGAACCAGAACATAGGCTAATTTTCGTTAAAACGGAGGGAGCGATAACCAACTTCCCATATAAGCGATAAACATAATTGTTCATATTTTATCATCCATTTGAGATTTAACTTGGTGAACATGTTAATAAGATTAGAAGAAACAACCTTATTAATTATTAATTTTGGTGCGAATTGGAGATACCTCGGCAACCATAATAGCGATGAACAAAATTTATCATATCTTTGCATTCCTTTCAGGTTAGTTAGTTAGTTAGTTATATGGCCGTCAACCGTCTGCCGGTCATGGCCGCGTCCAGGAAGGCGCGCCAGCCTCCATAATCCTGTGCGCGCTGGCGCCAGTCGTTCTGAATGCCAAGTACGGAGAGATCTCTCCATACCTGGTGTTCAGGCATGAAGCCTAAACATGTAATATGAGGCAAAACTCTCAAAGACGTCCAATAAGAACAACGCACACACAGTGCAGTTGTCATACGCATTAGAGCTGCACTTGATAAGTGCA
This sequence comes from Leucophenga maculata, assembly GCA_035044805.1. Taxonomy (NCBI): domain Eukaryota; kingdom Metazoa; phylum Arthropoda; class Insecta; order Diptera; family Drosophilidae; genus Leucophenga; species Leucophenga maculata. Next base: position 1,301,935 of record JAWNNP010000387.1, read on the forward strand.
GCGTGTGTATTTTTAATCGTCATATTTTTAATAGCTCCATCTAAGCGTTGGTATGTAACACTTGACAAGTGCAGCGACTTAATTTCTGATGTACATCGATTTTAATAGCTCTTTCTCCGTTTGTCAAGTGCTACATTGACAAGTGCAGGGACTTAATTTATGATCAATAACGATTGTAATAGCTTTTTGTCCGCGTTGGCTTAATAGTTTCTGCTACGCGTCTTTTTACATTATAAATAGTTTTAGATTCCGCTGAGGTCTACAACCTCAGCGATAGCATTATAATAGTTTAAAAATAGAATAAGTTTTTATGAATAAAAAGGGAGCCGCTCGCGAGAGCGGCTCAGTCGTTTATGAACACTCAAAATAAATGTATCTCGTAAATGTATCTTACTATAGAGCTCTACATTTAATGGTCCTTCGAGCCGGATCTCGGTTTGACGCAAAGAAAAATATTAAGTGATATATTTTTGGTCTATCGAGTTAAAAACTACAGAGAGTCTACGATGACATCTAAAGTACCTGATGATCAAAAAGTAGTCAAGGTAGTTGCAAGGAGCCTTCCGAAGTTATCAAAAGCACCTGATGACGAAGTGAAAATAAATAAACCCATCAAGGCATCAGAAGTACTTGATAGCCAGATGGAAATTAAATCACAACGGAGTACCAGCCCAAAAAAACAAATGGTGGATCTTATGGAAAGAAGAGCTGATCGTGTAAAGCAACAAATGTGCATAATCAAAGACAGCTTGAAAAAACCAAATGTAACTGACCTCTTAAGGAATAAAGCTATATTAAAAAGCTATTGGTCTTCATTGGAGGACAGCCTAATAAAACTAGAAGTCAACTACAAAAAATATCCATCTGATGAGATAGATATTCTCAAAGCTGAAGTCGCTGGCCTTGAGGTGCTCATTGATCTTAGCATGAAAGAGCTAAAGAAAATTTCATTCAGGAAAATTTCATTCCCTGAAGAAGAATATGTGCAACTGCGACGCATTGATAATGAGCTCGAGGCACGTCTGGAAGAAGAAGAAGAACAAGCAAGGCTACGAATTGAGCTCCAGAAAATTACCTTCGGTCCCAGCAAGGAAGAAGAGGAAGAACAGGCAAGGCTACGAATTGAGCTCCAGAAAATTACCTTCGGTCCCAGCAAGGAAGAAGAGGAAGAACAGGCAAGGCTACGAATTGAGCTGCAGAAAATTACCTTCGGTCCCAGCAGGGAAACAGAAGCAGAACAAGCAAGGCTTCGTGAAGAGCTCAGTAAAATTACTTTTCATAAAATAGAATTTGCGCCAATGCAACTGGAGCCCACAAAAGGCGATACACCAGGTACGACGCTCATACCTCAATTGTGTAACCAACTGAAAGACACAGATTCAGTACCCTCTTTGACAATGGAAATACGACAGTCTGCCGAAACAAAACTGGCTGAGGTGCAGACAACGGCGAGTTCTTCCTCATTAATCGGGCTTTCGAGTTCAACAATTGCTGGTGTTGGCGTAAGGTCGGAGCAAGATATTGCAGATATTGATCTTGACATCCGCCTACCACCAAAATATTATAATCAACAAATTTTTACGCAACCGACACCGACTTCACCAACAGAAAAATGTGTCTCACTGGAGATTATCGACAATAATCTGTTGAAAACGAAACGTGCTGAATTTAGCGGACAATTGGCAATGGAAAAGCAAACGCTGCAGTTTCAGCAGCCAACCTACCCAGCCTGCGACTATTTATTCCAAAAAATAGTCAATAATCCCCCGGGAAGTCCTCACTTTAGAGAAGTGAGTAAATCTGCGAAGAAATACATGCAAGTCAGAGTAAGTAATGCAGCATACCATCATATTAACAAGAGTAAGATGGGATGGCTGAACTGGTGGTGGTTTGTAAAACGCCTCAAGCCCATCTCATACTACCGAACGAAATGGATAATTTCGCTTCCAATTGTCCCGAAGAAGACCAGAACTGCTGCATCAAATAAGGAATCCTACACTTCCGAGCAGCTAAAGCCGATTGAGCCCATTTGCTGTCTGCCGAGGATGAGAAAATATTTGATTTGCGTCCACCAAAGAAGCGTCGCAAGAAACCAGCTAAGAAGGATGCTGTTGGTGACGACTCAACCAAACGAGCTACTATTGCAGATGTGAGCAAGGAGAAGGTGCCGAAAGTGAAGATGCTGCTGATGCCGGTGATGAAACTTCAGCTCATGTAAAGAAAGACGATGCCAAAGGTGAAGCCGATTTTGCGGCCGATTTGACCATAAAGGGTGATGCTGAGACTACTATCATTATGAAGAGAGCTCAGAAGCAACAACTACTGGCTCTCACATTTTTCTGGCTCCCCGCAGAATGTTCAGGCATGAAGCCTAAACATGTAATATGAGGCAAAACTCTCAAAGACGTCCAATAAGAACAACGCACACACAGTGCAGTTGTCATACGCATTAGAGCTGCACTTGATAAGTGCAGCGTGTGTATTTTTAATCGTCATATTTTTAATAGCTCCATCTAAGCGTTGGTATGTAACACTTGACAAGTGCAGCGACTTAATTTCTGATGTACATCGATTTTAATAGCTCTTTCTCCGTTTGTCAAGTGCTACATTGACAAGTGCAGGGACTTAATTTATGATCAATAACGATTGTAATAGCTTTTTGTCCGCGTTGGCTTAATAGTTTCTGCTACGCGTCTTTTTACATTATAAATAGTTTTAGATTCCGCTGAGGTCTACAACCTCAGCGATAGCATTATAATAGTTTAAAAATAGAATAAGTTTTTATGAATAAAAAGGGAGCCGCTCGCGAGAGCGGCTCAGTCGTTTATGAACACTCAAAATAAATGTATCTCGTAAATGTATCTTACTATAGAGCTCTACATTTAATGGTCCTTCGAGCCGGATCTCGGTTTGACGCAAAGAAAAATATTAAGTGATATATTTTTGGTCTATCGAGTTAAAAACTACAGAGAGTCTACGATGACATCTAAAGTACCTGATGATCAAAAAGTAGTCAAGGTAGTTGCAAGGAGCCTTCCGAAGTTATCAAAAGCACCTGATGACGAAGTGAAAATAAATAAACCCATCAAGGCATCAGAAGTACTTGATAGCCAGATGGAAATTAAATCACAACGGAGTACCAGCCCAAAAAAACAAATGGTGGATCTTATGGAAAGAAGAGCTGATCGTGTAAAGCAACAAATGTGCATAATCAAAGACAGCTTGAAAAAACCAAATGTAACTGACCTCTTAAGGAATAAAGCTATATTAAAAAGCTATTGGTCTTCATTGGAGGACAGCCTAATAAAACTAGAAGTCAACTACAAAAAATATCCATCTGATGAGATAGATATTCTCAAAGCTGAAGTCGCTGGCCTTGAGGTGCTCATTGATCTTAGCATGAAAGAGCTAAAGAAAATTTCATTCAGGAAAATTTCATTCCCTGAAGAAGAATATGTGCAACTGCGACGCATTGATAATGAGCTCGAGGCACGTCTGGAAGAAGAAGAAGAACAAGCAAGGCTACGAATTGAGCTCCAGAAAATTACCTTCGGTCCCAGCAAGGAAGAAGAGGAAGAACAGGCAAGGCTACGAATTGAGCTCCAGAAAATTACCTTCGGTCCCAGCAAGGAAGAAGAGGAAGAACAGGCAAGGCTACGAATTGAGCTGCAGAAAATTACCTTCGGTCCCAGCAGGGAAACAGAAGCAGAACAAGCAAGGCTTCGTGAAGAGCTCAGTAAAATTACTTTTCATAAAATAGAATTTGCGCCAATGCAACTGGAGCCCACAAAAGGCGATACACCAGGTACGACGCTCATACCTCAATTGTGTAACCAACTGAAAGACACAGATTCAGTACCCTCTTTGACAATGGAAATACGACAGTCTGCCGAAACAAAACTGGCTGAGGTGCAGACAACGGCGAGTTCTTCCTCATTAATCGGGTTTTCGAGTTCAACAATTGCTGGTGTTGGCGTAAGGTCGGAGCAAGATATTGCAGATATTGATCTTGACATCCGCCTACCACCAAAATATTATAATCAACAAATTTTTACGCAACCGACACCGACTTCACCAACAGAAAAATGTGTCTCACTGGAGATTATCGACAATAATCTGTTGAAAACGAAACGTGCTGAATTTAGCGGACAATTGGCAATGGAAAAGCAAACGCTGCAGTTTCAGCAGCCAACCTACCCAGCCTGCGACTATTTATTCCAAAAAATAGTCGATAATCCCCCGGGAAGTCCTCACTTTAGAGAAGTGAGTAAATCTGCGAAGAAATACATGCAAGTCAGAGTAAGTAATGCAGCATACCATCATATTAACAAGAGTAAGATGGGATGGCTGAACTGGTGGTGGTTTGTAAAACGCCTCAAGCCCATCTCATACTACCGAACGAAATGGATAATTTCGCTTCCAATTGTCCCGAAGAAGACCAGAACTGCTGCATCAAATAAGGAATCCTACACTTCCGAGCAGCTAAAGCCGATTGAGCCCATTTGCTGTCTGCCGAGGATGAGAAAATATTTGATTTGCGTCCACCAAAGAAGCGTCGCAAGAAAACCAGCTAAGAAGGATGCTGTTGGTGACGACTCAACCAAACGAGCTACTATTGCAGATGTGAGCAAGGAGAAGGTGCCGAAAGTGAAGATGCTGCTGATGCCGGTGATGAAACTTCAGCTCATGTAAAGAAAGACGATGCCAAAGGTGAAGCCGATTTTGCGGCCGATTTGACCATAAAGGGTGATGCTGAGACTACTATCATTATGAAGAGAGCTCAGAAGCAACAACTACTGGCTCTCACATTTTTCTGGCTCCCCGCAGAATGTTCAGGCATGAAGCCTAAACATGTAATATGAGGCAAAACTCTCAAAGACGTCCAATAAGAACAACGCACACACAGTGCAGTTGTCATACGCATTAGAGCTGCACTTGATAAGTGCAGCGTGTGTATTTTTAATCGTCATATTTTTAATAGCTCCATCTAAGCGTTGGTATGTAACACTTGACAAGTGCAGCGACTTAATTTCTGATGTACATCGATTTTAATAGCTCTTTCTCCGTTTGTCAAGTGCTACATTGACAAGTGCAGGGACTTAATTTATGATCAATAACGATTGTAATAGCTTTTTGTCCGCGTTGGCTTAATAGTTTCTGCTACGCGTCTTTTTACATTATAAATAGTTTTAGATTCCGCTGAGGTCTACAACCTCAGCGATAGCATTATAATAGTTTAAAAATAGAATAAGTTTTTATGAATAAAAAGGGAGCCGCTCGCGAGAGCGGCTCAGTCGTTTATGAACACTCAAAATAAATGTATCTCGTAAATGTATCTTACTATAGAGCTCTACATTTAATGGTCCTTCGAGCCGGATCTCGGTTTGACGCAAAGAAAAATATTAAGTGATATATTTTTGGTCTATCGAGTTAAAAACTACAGAGAGTCTACGATGACATCTAAAGTACCTGATGATCAAAAAGTAGTCAAGGTAGTTGCAAGGAGCCTTCCGAAGTTATCAAAAGCACCTGATGACGAAGTGAAAATAAATAAACCCATCAAGGCATCAGAAGTACTTGATAGCCAGATGGAAATTAAATCACAACGGAGTACCAGCCCAAAAAAACAAATGGTGGATCTTATGGAAAGAAGAGCTGATCGTGTAAAGCAACAAATGTGCATAATCAAAGACAGCTTGAAAAAACCAAATGTAACTGACCTCTTAAGGAATAAAGCTATATTAAAAAGCTATTGGTCTTCATTGGAGGACAGCCTAATAAAATTAGAAGTCAACTACAAAAAATATCCATCTGATGAGATAGATATTCTCAAAGCTGAAGTCGCTGGCCTTGAGGTGCTCATTGATCTTAGCATGAAAGAGCTAAAGAAAATTTCATTCAGGAAAATTTCATTCCCTGAAGAAGAATATGTGCAACTGCGACGCATTGATAATGAGCTCGAGGCACGTCTGGAAGAAGAAGAAGAACAAGCAAGGCTACGAATTGAGCTCCAGAAAATTACCTTCGGTCCCAGCAAGGAAGAAGAGGAAGAACAGGCAAGGCTACGAATTGAGCTCCAGAAAATTACCTTCGGTCCCAGCAAGGAAGAAGAGGAAGAACAGGCAAGGCTACGAATTGAGCTGCAGAAAATTACCTTCGGTCCCAGCAGGGAAACAGAAGCAGAACAAGCAAGGCTTCGTGAAGAGCTCAGTAAAATTACTTTTCATAAAATAGAATTTGCGCCAATGCAACTGGAGCCCACAAAAGGCGATACACCAGGTACGACGCTCATACCTCAATTGTGTAACCAACTGAAAGACACAGATTCAGTACCCTCTTTGACAATGGAAATACGACAGTCTGCCGAAACAAAACTGGCTGAGGTGCAGACAACGGCGAGTTCTTCCTCATTAATCGGGTTTTCGAGTTCAACAATTGCTGGTGTTGGCGTAAGGTCGGAGCAAGATATTGCAGATATTGATCTTGACATCCGCCTACCACCAAAATATTATAATCAACAAATTTTTACGCAACCGACACCGACTTCACCAACAGAAAAATGTGTCTCACTGGAGATTATCGACAATAATCTGTTGAAAACGAAACGTGCTGAATTTAGCGGACAATTGGCAATGGAAAAGCAAACGCTGCAGTTTCAGCAGCCAACCTACCCAGCCTGCGACTATTTATTCCAAAAAATAGTCGATAATCCCCCGGGAAGTCCTCACTTTAGAGAAGTGAGTAAATCTGCGAAGAAATACATGCAAGTCAGAGTAAGTAATGCAGCATACCATCATATTAACAAGAGTAAGATGGGATGGCTGAACTGGTGGTGGTTTGTAAAACGCCTCAAGCCCATCTCATACTACCGAACGAAATGGATAATTTCGCTTCCAATTGTCCCGAAGAAGACCAGAACTGCTGCATCAAATAAGGAATCCTACACTTCCGAGCAGCTAAAGCCGATTGAGCCCATTTGCTGTCTGCCGAGGATGAGAAAATATTTGATTTGCGTCCACCAAAGAAGCGTCGCAAGAAACCAGCTAAGAAGGATGCTGTTGGTGACGACTCAACCAAACGAGCTACTATTGCAGATGTGAGCAAGGAGAAGGTGCCGAAAGTGAAGATGCTGCTGATGCCGGTGATGAAACTTCAGCTCATGTAAAGAAAGACGATGCCAAAGGTGAAGCCGATTTTGCGGCCGATTTGACCATAAAGGGTGATGCTGAGACTACTATCATTATGAAGAGAGCTCAGAAGCAACAACTACTGGCTCTCACATTTTTCTGGCTCCCCGCAGAATGTTCAGGCATGAAGCCTAAACATGTAATATGAGGCAAAACTCTCAAAGACGTCCAATAAGAACAACGCACACACAGTGCAGTTGTCATACGCATTAGAGCTGCACTTGATAAGTGCAGCGTGTGTATTTTTAATCGTCATATTTTTAATAGCTCCATCTAAGCGTTGGTATGTAACACTTGACAAGTGCAGCGACTTAATTTCTGATGTACATCGATTTTAATAGCTCTTTCTCCGTTTGTCAAGTGCTACATTGACAAGTGCAGGGACTTAATTTATGATCAATAACGATTGTAATAGCTTTTTGTCCGCGTTGGCTTAATAGTTTCTGCTACGCGTCTTTTTACATTATAAATAGTTTTAGATTCCGCTGAGGTCTACAACCTCAGCGATAGCATTACAATAGTTTAAAAATAGAATAAGTTTTTATGAATAAAAAGGGAGCCGCTCGCGAGAGCATCTCAGTCGTTTATGAACACTCAAAATAAATGTATCTCGTAAATGTATCTTACTATAGAGCTCTACACCTGGTCATTCCATCGAGTGCCCGGTCGTCCTCTATGTCGGCGTCCACCAATCAAGTTTGGGCCCCCCATGTAAACCATGCGTGCTGGAGCTCCTTCGTCCATTCGAATGAGGTGCCCAGCCCAGTGCAGCCGCTGGAATTTTATGCGCTGGACTATGTCAACCTCATTGAATAGCTCGTACAGCTCGCGGTTCATACGGGACCTAAACTCGTCGCCGACTCTAATAGGACCAAAGATCCTGCGAAGAATCTTCCTCTCGAAGACTTCCAACGCTGTCTCATCCGACTCAATCACGGTCCATGCCTCTGCGCCATACAGTAGGACCGGGAGTATCAGCGTCTTATATATCTTTATTTTCGTCCGTCGAGAGAGGGCTTTACTTCTCATTTGCTTGCTCAGCCCAAAAAAACATCTGTTTGCAAGCGTGATTCTTCGCCTGATCTCCAGGTTGACGTTGTTGTTGCTGATGATCTCTGTTCCGAGATAGACGAAATTTTCTACAACACTGAAGTTGAAATTCTCCATCGTCACTGCCCGTCCAAGACGCATTGACGGAGTGCGAGAAGACACCAAGTACTTCGTCTTGTCCTCGTTCACCGCTAGACCCATGAGCCGAGACTGTTTTTCAATCTCCGAGAACGCCTTGCTGACTCGCCGTTCCTGCGTACCGATGATATCGATGTCATCGGCGTAAGCGAGCAGCATCACTTCCTTTTGGAAGATCGAGCCCGACATACTCTGTATGTACGGGCATTGGCGTAGGATGTATTCCATCAGGAGATTGAAAAAATCGCACGATAGAGCATCGCCCTGCCTGAAACCTCTCTTGGTATCAAAGGGGTCGGAGAGGTTTTTCCCCACCCTGACAACGCTTTGTGTGTTAGATAGCGTCGCCATGCAAAGACGGACAATCTTTGCCGGGATACCTAGTGCAGACAGGGCGTCGAAGAACTTCGCTCTTATCGGCGTGTCGAAAGCGGCTTTGTAATCGACAAATAGGTGGTGAGTGTCTTTGTTGAACTCACGGGTCTTTTCCAAGATTTGGCGTAATGTGAATATTTGGTCACTGGTCGACCTTTTTGGTCTGAAGCCACACTGATATCGTCCTATCAGTGAGTCGGTATATGGCTTCAGCCTATTACACAATACGCCCGACAAAGTCTTATATCCAATGGAAAGGAGACTTATTCCGCGGTAGTTGGCGCAAACAGCGGGGTCTCCTTTCTTTAAGATCTCTAAGGGTCTCCTTTCTTAAAGATAGGACAGAGAACACTGAGATTCCAGTCATTGGGTATGCGTTCATCGGACCATATCTTGCATAAAAGCTGGTGCATACTCCTAACCAACTCTTCGCCGCCGGTCTTAAATAACTCAGCTGGCAGCCCATCAGAGCCTGCCGCTTTGTTATTTTTCAGCTTTTTAATAACTGAATCGACCTCGTAATAGTCCGGTGGCTCTACAATAGTGAATTGGGAGATTGGGATTCGTTTGCTCAAGTGCACATTGTGTGGAAAGTTGTTGACTGCCATACACCTGGGAATGGCCAACAATGATTCTTGTGTCAAACGGTCCAAGCAACTCACACGTCCGTTAGGACACGTATCTCCTGGGTAGCCTCTGAACATCCGTTCAGAGTTGAGCTAACGTGAGAAGGCGAAGGGGCCCCCTCTCCTTTAAAAAGGGGTTGGTGCGCTGGGCTTGGGACCCGCCACTTTAAAAAAAAACCCCCCAATGAAAACGAAAAGAAAGCCTCGGAACGGCCCCTTTGATGACGACCCCCGCAAACGCTATAAGGATCACGATATACGGATATGCACCTGGAATGTCCGCACCCTTAATTGGGATGGTGCAAGTATCCAGCTGGGTTATGTCCTCGAAAAATGCAAGGCTGACATCACCGCAATCCAAGAAATCCGATGGATAGGGCAGGGTTGCTCTAAAAAAGCATCCTGTGACATCTACTACAGCTGCCATGCGAGTAAGCGCGAATTTGGATGTGGTTTCGTGGTGAGTAGGAAACTACGTGGCCTCGTCTCTAGGTTCACACCTGTTGACGAGCGTCTAGCCGCGATACGCATCAAGGCTAAATATTTTTATATTAGCCTGATTTGTGCGCACGCCCCGACGGAAGAGAAAGACGACGATGCTAAAGATGAATTCTATGAGCGCTTGGAACGCCTGTACGAGCGCTGTCCCAAACACGATGTCAAAATCGTGCTTGGCGATTTCAACGCCAAGATTGGGAAGGAAGGAATCTTTGGCCCAACCGTCGGAAAATTTAGCCTTCACGACACTACCTCCAATAATGGAGAGAGGCTAATCGATTTCGCCGCAGGTCGGAACATGGTAGTTAGTAGTACCAGATTTCAACATCTTAACATCCACAAGGCTACATGGCTGAGTCCTGATCAAAAAACATGCAACCAAATTGATCATGTTCTGATTGACGGAAGGCACGCATCGAGCGTGTTGGACGTGCGAACGTTACGTGGTCCCAACATTGACTCGGACCACTATCTTGTCGCAGCCAAGGTACGCACTAGGCTCAGCGTAGTGCATGCCGCACGTTCCAACATGCAACGAAGGCTAGACGTCGGCAAGCTGCAATCAGAGCAGACCGCCACAGCCTTCTCAAACACACTCTCCCGAATGCTCCGGGAAACCTCTCCGATTTCTCGAGATATATGTGAGCAGTGGACACATATTACCCGCTCCATAGATAGGGCTGCCAAGGATGTCATTGGTTATATAAAACCTGTGAAGAATTCTTGGTACGACGAGGAGTGTCGCAATGCTACTGCAGAGAAGAACGCTTCCTATCAGCGAACTCTGCAGTCGGGAGCAACGCGAGCTGTTCGAGAGCGATATCGAGAGAAACGGAGAGAGGAGAAACGCCTTTTCAGACGCAAGAAAAAGGAGCAAGAAAGGCGGGAGTTTGAGGATGTTGAGATGTTCCGTAACAGAAATGAAGCTCGAAAATTCTACCAAAAGGTCAAGCGTCTGACTGAAGGTTTTAAGCCTGGAGTAACTTTCTGTAAGGATGAGAATGGAAGTCTGGTAACGGATGAACAGGAATCACTGAGATTATGGAGGAGTCATTTCTCCAACCTACTCGGCGATGAAGCGCACAATACCGCCGAAAGAGAAATGACACCGGAACCACCAGTTAATTCCTTTCAGGTACAGAAATAATATTTGTTATGATGATTAATACACTTATGTCTTTTTCTATAATTTTACTTAACATACCTCTTTTTCTTGCGTTTCTTCAATGAAGCTTTATCTTCACTTTGCTTTGATTTACTTTGCTGTTTTTCTTGTTCAGTTTGTGAATAAGCTTGATATGCAATTTCACGATCCTGTAGCCAGCGCTCTTCATAATTAGGATTTTGTTTCAGTATAAGCTACAAGAAATTAAAAGAACAAATAATGAACAACGAATTCAATATATAAAAGCTGATCTTCAAAAAATTAATTACCTCATATCTATGCGTATGCTTCTGTGATTTGAGATGCGCTGATGCGCAATGTAAGTCACCGATCCAAAAACTGCACAGTTTACAATACCAAGCTGAAGAGGCAACCAAAAATTCCATACCGCGCACTGGAACTCGCTTAACGGGTGCACCAACATACACTGGGAACGGCTAGTTCGAAATAAAAGGAAAAACAAGAGTAATTTTTAATTTATTTAATTTCATTAAATATGTATATATATAAGACATCGATATCGATCTCAAGTTGAATATGAAGTCTTGTTATTTGCTGAAGTTAAACTGAACACGGTGTGTCCATTAGTACCGCTCCTATACAAAACTAATTAAAGCAATTAAATTCTTATTTTTAAATAGACTCCTATTTAGGCTGACACCTTCTTGATATTGCATTCAATTGAAGGTGAAAATATACTCAAGGAAAATTGTTAAAAAATTGGATGCTTGCTAAATATCTGGCACAGTCCGAGCTCAACTTAATAATTATTTTTGAATTGGCCTATCAGTTAGACTAAACTTTAATATTGTCCAAATTGTAAGATACACAGATTTAAGGCTAGCTAGCACCTCAACTATCTATAAACAATACTAAATTGTAAAGAGAAACTAAGTTTCTGTTGCGCCGAATTTAACGTTTTCTCCTATTTTTTTTTCGTTTTTTACTTACATCATGATCAACATTTGCATGCCAAGGCGTTTCGATTTTTTCTTGATTCATATGCTTCTGCGAGTGCAAATGATTGAGATAATCACGTGCTGATTTTGGAAATACATTGCACGGTGCACACCAGTGCTGTTCGGGATCGAAAAATACATAATTGTGCGGCTGTGCCGACACGCTGTTAAAAGAGATAGAAAGCATATTTGTTGATAAAGCTCATCTAAAATAAATATTCCACCATACTTTTTGACCGCAACTGCTGCTGCTTCTTTTGCGCGTTGCTTTGTCTGCATAGATTTTATAGCACGATTCTTCAAACGACTTGTTGAACTATCATCATCATTTTCCGTAGATGTTTCTGATTCTGAAGATGACGAATCCGTTGATGATGACGTTGAACTGCTACTGTCCACTGAACTGTCACTAGTTGAGGGTCCAGTGTGATTTTTGTTTATGTGTTTGCCTCGGCCCTCTTTTTGTAGTTTCTGCAACAGCTCAGGCGGTAGTGTTGAGTTTTCCATAGCAGAATTACGTTGTAATGCTTGCGAAACATTATTATCATTATTCATGTTATTGTCACCGTCTTCATCATCATCAGTATCATCACTATCATCGTCATCATCATCATTATCATCGTCATCATCATCGTCATTGTCTCGTATAATTCCATTAAGCATATCAATGACATTTTCAATTGTATCCACTTTCTTTTTAATTTGAGCCTATTTTGGAGAATATATAAGATAAAAATTGTTATTAGTTTATGGGTATTACGACACTAACTGTAAAACCATTCATATTCATGTTTTCTTTAATTTAATTCCTTAATTCCCTCAAAAAGCAGAATCTTATCCCATAGATCAGTGATGTAATTATTAGCGATCAACCGATTGGCCACCCCTGTCATAGATGTTCAAGTTTATCTAAAGATTGAGCTGAATGCTTATCCAAATGTGAGAAGGCGACTAACAATCCCCTCTAAATAGGGGTTGCTGCGCTTGGAACGTTTATACGAGCGCTGTCCCAAACACGATGTCAAAATCGTGCTTGGCGACTTTAACGCCAAAATTGGGAATGAAGGAATCTTTGGGAAAATTTAGTTAAATTGTAGTTAGCAACACCAGATTTTAACACCTCAACATCCACGAGGCTACGCGGCTTAGTCCCGATCAAATTACATGAAACCAAATTGATCATATTGTGATTAATGGAAGGCGCGCATCGAGCGTGTTGCACGTGCAAACCTTACGTGGTCCCGACATTAACTCGGTCCACTATCTTGTCGAGCCAATGTACGCATTAGAAACATGCAAAACTAGACGTCGACAAGCTGCAATCACAACAAACCGTTGAAGCCTTCTCAAACACACTCTCCCGATTGCTCCGGGAAACCTCTGTCTTCTAAAGATGTATGTGAGCAATGGAAACATATTACCCACTCCATGGATGGAGCTGCCAAGCAGGTCATTGGTTATATAAAATCTGTGACTAATTAATGATATGACGAAATGTCGCAATGCTACTGCAGCGAAGAACGCTTCCTATCAGCGAACTGTGCAGTCCAGAGCAACGTGAGCTGTTAGATAGAAACGCCTTTTCAGACGCAAGAAAAAGGAGCAAGAGTTTGAGGATGTTGAGATGTTATGTGACAGAAATGAAGCTCAAAAATTGTATCAAAAGGTCGGTTGGTTGGTTCGTTAGCGAAACACCACGCAAAAGAAGAAATTTAAAATCGATTAGTAAATATCAACGCAAAAAAATTGTTGAACAGCGAGGTTGGTCAAAGGGTAATGCAACCATGGTATCTCCCATCAGAATTCGAATTAGTTGCAACCAATTCGCTATTCTAAATGATTTAAGCGGTGATCAAAACGGAGACTTTGAGGCTAAGGATACCTCTGAGCGGCCACCACCCATTTTTATACCAGCAGTTGGAGATATTGGTAAACTAATAAACATCTTAGACAAATTAGCTCCATCTATATGTATAATTATAAGACAGGTCGTGATAGATAAGTTAGAGTAATGGCAATATATATAGATTCCTATATGGCAATAATTAGGTACCTAAATGAGAAAAATAGAACTTTGTTATCAAAAATCTCCACTCAATAACGTCATTATCCATCATAGAAAGAAAATTAATTTTTTTAGGGTAATGTAAGAAATATAATGAACGCTAGAGTAAAGCTACTGTTAATGACATTACTCAATGCCATCGCTCCCAAATGTTCGATCATACGCACAGTATGATGTCAACTATTATCACAAAATTATGCAATTTAGCCTCAGATTAGTTATATGGAATGCTAATGGGCCTTGCTAGTCATGCGCCTGAGTTTGAATATTTTCTTACAACCAATCATAAAGACATAATGTAAGTCTCGGAGATACATTTTAATAGTAAATACCTTTTTTAAAATTAAAAACATTAATCTCATATTAGTCAAGTGCCAGGTAGCTGACAGAGCACATACAGGAGCGGCTGTAATTCAAAGATCCATTTTAATATATGATATATAGTAGGCTCCAGTTATCACATCTAAAATGCAAGCGGCATCGGTTAAAATAAAATCTACTCAAGGTGAGCTTACTGTGACTGCAATATACTTTCGTATGCACAAAGTTTCATCCCAACATGCCAGGAATTTAAGAAATTCTTCAACGGGCTATGCATGAATTTTTTGTTTGGCGGTGACAACAATGCTAAACATCCATTAGCCCAAAAGGCACTAGCGTTGTCAGGGTAAGAACCTCTCCCAACCATTTGATACCAAAAACTTCGTCTCTCTTGGATCCGAAGTGACCAGCAACAACAACACCAGCCTGAAGATCAGGCGAAGAATCACGCTTGCAAATAACATAGATGATATTTTGGGTTGTGCAAGGCAATTAAAAGCATAGCCCTCTCTCGAAGGATCCACAAGATCCACATTACACTGTTACCCCCGGTTCTATTGTATGGCGTAGAAGCATGGGCCGTGACTGAGTCAGATGAAATGCGTTGAAGGTCTTTGAGCGAAAGATTCATCCCAAGATTTTGGGTCCTTTTTGAATTTAGGTTCCGTATTAACCACGAGCTACATAAGCTATTCGGTGAGGTAGTCAAAGTCCAGCGCATAAAATTCCAGCGGCTGCCCTGGGCTGGTCACATTCGGTTGCATACTTGGCATTCATAACAATTGCTTAATGCAGCCATGACGCAACCGTAATGCTAGACGGTGGAAGGCAATCTAAGTAAGTATTTACAAATGCACAACTTGGACCTAGTGTCTTTAAGCTTATTAAGAGCATAAATCATACAAAAACGTATTATGTCATACAACAATGCGTGCTTCGCATTATGTGACATACTGCAGCTGTTGAATCTTCACATATATCGCTTAATGAAATTTTGTTAGTCCGAGCCAAGATTGAGCAAGACGCCACTCTTACTAAAGAAATCGGACAACACAATAATTTCGACATTTTTGCAATCATTCAGCTTATATTTTAAATACCTACTCAAGTCATCACCTTGAGCGAGAACCCTCAAATAATACAGTCATCTTTGAAAATCACGCCATCGTTTATGAGGAACTTTATGAGCCATTTTTATGCAATTTGTGGTTGATAACTATTCTGCTTTATTGCGAAAATTGTACGACGGTCGTATAGATTCGAGAAATGTAGCAATTACATGGCTTCAGGCACTTTTCTAAAGAGGTTTTTTAAAGTGTAAAGATTGCAAGGCACAGCACAAGTACTTCACAATCAATACATACCCGTAATCGATCATTTTCCTCAACGAAACTCTTTGTAGTTGGTGACGGCGGTGCTCCACCCGAGAGTAGATCATTGCGTTGCTCCTCCAGTACCTTCCATTCATTGCGCAATACTGTAACTTTTTTTATATAGTTTGTACGTTGCCTTTTCAATTCGTCACGTTGATTTTCAGCTTCTTGGGCGACGGCTGTTTGGTTTTAATAAGTCAGCAACAGCAGCAAAATCATACGTCATCATCCAATTCCAAATCCACAAAAGACAGAGTGAAAAGAGTAAAGATTAGAGAAATACGTTATTAGCTGTAATAACAAAAATTAATTTAAAATTTCATTTACAAAATGCCAAGTGCATTTCTCTTTAGTTACGCTGCTCAATCAATTCTTTAATTCTCGCGCGCACTCGCTCGCTCTCGCCCATTAATTTCTTATGAACGCAAACAGCCAGATAGATAGATAGACCAGACCACCAGAATTCGCAGTTGCAGTTGAGGATGGCTGTAGCAGGACAGCAGTCAGTCAAGGATGTCACTGTCGGTGCTGATGTGTAGCTGCAACCCAATCCTAATGCGTATCCTTCATCCGTATATATGTATGTTGGTATGCATGTAGTTCAACACACCAAATGGCTTCTTTTTTTGTTTTTTTTTTTCTTGGTTAATTACCAGCAGAAGAGCGTATTTGTAATTTGGCGCGTAAAATATTTTTTATATTTTTGTTCTTTTTTTTTTTTCTCTGGAGCAGTTTTTGTTGTTGGTTAATTATTTTAGGCTAACAAAATATTGTGTTGCAGTGTTGTTGTGTGCCATATAACAAATGGTTGCTTAAATCTATACATTTCGAATATTTTTTCTTTTGAAATTATCAGGATAAATAAATTGCACGCGAGCACACACACACACACATACACAACATAATTCGCGCATAGTATTTTGTAGAATATGACAATAGAAATATATATTATATAGATGAGAGTTTGGCTTGTGAATGAAAAATATATATATAACTGATTTGCATACCGTCTTGTGTGGCATTGTTTGCATCAAGTCCAGTTGAAGAGGTTACTAATGGTGGCGGTTGTTCCGATGGCGGTTGTTCCGTCTGTGGCATTGACTGCGTTGTTGGGCGCTGCTGTATAGTTGCTGCTGCTGATGTTGTTGGTTGCGTTGTTGCAGCGCTGGGATTAACAACTGCAACGGCGGCAGTTGGTGGCATCATTTGTTGCGCTGGTACTGCAGCAGGCGGTGCCACGTTTGTAACGCCGTGTTGTAACCAAACCTGTTGCCCATATTCTACACAGCGATCAAAGTAATAAAAATTTAATTTTAGTGCTAAATGATTGCTTTGTATTGTAACTTAAATTACAGTAACAAGTAAGAATAGCTCTGCTATTTTGGAATAGTTTGGTGCCTCTAATTCTAGTTTCTTTACTCAGCCAGTCGAACAAACGTATATGAAAATATATTATATCACAGCAGTGTGTAGCTAATTCTTGCTAATCTTCTTCAAAATCTAATCGTTCATACAGACAGACATGGTTTTACACGTATCAGTTTGCAATTACCGACATGTATTAAACCTGACGGTAAGACTTCTCACAAGAAAAGACTCTTTTCGAATTCGATATAAACCCAAATATCATTAAATGTTTGTCCACCGTAGCTCAATTGCTTCAATTTATAGCAGCCTGCAATGAGCTATTACAATTATTACAAATACAAAATATATACATAGCTTTTCTAACCATTTACGCTCCATGCTCCAGGTGTCGTATACGCTGTACTAAATTCTCCAGCCGGCGGAGGCGCTTGCATACCATAAGGACCCGTTGGAGGTGGAAAGGCTGTCTGTGGTGTAATGCCATATTGATGATTGTATACAGCATTACCATAAGGTTGACCATACATTTGTGGTGGCATTACATTATACGCTTGTGGCGGTGGTGCACCACGTGCGTTTGTATGCTGTTGCTGTGCCGGCATACGCATATTACCCGGTGGCGGTGGTGGAGGCGGTGAAGCAGGTTTCTTTTTTGGTGACCAACGTCCCGAATTACCGCGACGTGGTGAACTGCTACGTGAGTGCGAACCACTACGACCACGACCGCCACGATAACGATCACGCCGTCCACGACGCGGTGGTGAACGTCGTCGATCTGATGTACGACGTCTATCGTATCGGCGTCTGTCTGGTGAATAATAATTGCGATTCCTACGTGGCGAGTTGGAACGAGAACGTCGCCTTCGATGACTGGGCGAAGGCGGTGTACGTGCATTACGTGAAGTTGAACGATGACGTGCAAACGCATTTAGCGGACTTTGCGCACGTGGCGGTGTACGACGTCCTGTACCCTTAGTACCGTTATTTGTAACAGTTGCAACATCCTTATCCATGGATTTCTTATGTGACGGCGCTACAACGTCTGCAATATATTATATGTGTGCATTTTATAATTTTGTACATATACTACATGCATGTACATATACACAGTTATAAATAGATGTATATATATTTGTATATACATATAGCTGCTCAGTAGGCAATAACACTTATATTAATTGCCAATTATACTAACCACTGGAGTCCGTTCCATAGAATTCAGCACCCGGCGGGCCAGGAGGCAACTCCACTGAGTTACCCAAACGTCTGTCCGTTGGATGTTTCAATACTAAATCTTCCTCCATTTGTTACAGTTTTATGTTTGTACCTTTAATGGGAAAGTTTTGCGTTGATTTGTTCTACACTACTGAAAGTTTGCCGGGTTTTATTGTTTCAATTTCAAGTGTGACTTTACTTCGATTGCGAAAACATTTGGTGCCGCTTATTGTGGTTATGGTTGATATGATGAGGCGCATTTACGCGACGCTCCAGTGCCAAAAGTTTCTCGTTTTGTCCTTGCACTCGCAACACTTCCTTGGCAACAGATGTCGGCGTTGCAAATTTTTAACACCAGTGCTATAAAAAAACTATTTGCAATACTTTAAAACGTTTACTGTCAATGTAAGCGCTCCGCTGCTGAGATTCACAGCTGTACGTCGACTGGGTAATTCTTTTTATGTATTTTTTTTATTTTGGTTTTTTTTCATCTTCCACGCCACGAAAAACCAAGCAGTCAGCGGTGATCGCAACCGATAAAACAAAAACTAATTTTTTTGCGAAAAAATACTAAAAAATACCAGATAGTTAGAGCTGTACGTATCGGGGCGGATTAATGTCGATATATTGATACATCGACTGTAATATATTGCATATATTTATTTTAAAATTTGTATATATATTTTATATTTAATTTATATTAATGATTGAATTTCTCCATAAGCACTGTCATTTTTTGTTAGAACTTTTAGCATATTTCCGCTGTAAGGGAGAACATCCTTAGCAAAGTGTTGGAAGGCAAATTTATTTCGATACCAATTCAATTGGTCTTCGAGATCATTTCATTTATGCAATCCAATCTTTTTTGTATAGCTGGCCAAAGTGTAATCTTCACACAATGCCATTTCAATAGAAAACTGACTCATTAAAATTCGCAAGCTTTAAAAAATAAAACGAAGCAAATAATGTTTGACTGGATGAAGTTGATGATGGAAGTTTGGGCCTATAAATTGTAAAATGCCTATTTTCCCGTAAAAAAACAATAGTTAAACAGCGCTTTTAGCGAATAAAATGCATTCTTTATTTATTTGCAATGCAATACAAAAAATCGCTCATCACTAAGGGTAAATGGCAATATTTCTATCGGTCTGTTAGATAAAATCTAAGCGCAGTTAATATTTGTTGCTGCATTTCGACTTTTGATTGTTTGGACCTGCTGCTAAAATTATGTAGTGTAAATTAAATGTTATTAGTATAACTCCTCTATTTTACAAATTTATAATGGACGAATTGGACGTCTGCAACGAAAGCGTATATACGCTGCTTACTAAATTATGTACAAGTATTTCACTTAGCTCACAGGACTACGTGAGTGCGACAGATGTCTCAAAATACCGCAGCAAAGCCTACGAAATACTGCTGCATTCGCGTGCAAATGAAGCAAACTTTAGCAAAAACTTCATATACGAGGAAATAATAACACAGAAATTCTGTGCACAACTTGCTGGACGCTGCGACAGCAACATGCAGCAGCGCTATGAGCAATTGTTGCATTGTGAAGAAATGTTCAAGGAAGCTGAGCATTGTTTTTGCACAGAAAGCAGCATCGGAATTTTGTATATAACGCTGAAGCTTAGTGAAATTGTGGAGCCGACGGAAAACAAGTGCACAAAAAGTTACCGTTATGAGCTTTTAGCACCAGCACCATTCAGTATATATGGCAATTTTGAAGCTGCTATGCATTACTATCCAGACAATCGTAATCTGCACGATATATTGCATCCAAAGCCAAAAATGTTCAAGGGTATAGACCGTTTTAAGGCGGAGGCTACCAATAAATACATTTTTGAAGCAGATATGCAGAAGCGTTATATGCACGGCATATTACAGCCACAGCCTAAAATGTTCAAGGGTGTAGATCGCTTTGAAGCAGAGGAGGCACCATACCACATATACAACAAAGATTCGTTGAATCTAACGAAAAACAAAATACTAGAAAATAATGTTTTAAGTACTGCTTATTGGGCTACATCATCACACGCTCAAATTAGACCTAGTCATGCGGCAAATTTATGTGAGAAGAAACCAAATAAGTTGCACAAGGAACAACAGCGGCAAACAGAAAGAAGGCCACAGTATTATCAGCTATTAAGTTGGGATAACTTTGAATGCGAAGTTAATGCTAAAACACCGCATTTCATTTGTGATGCAAATGTAACACTTGAGCTGATACAGTTTCAAGAAGAGCATAATAAATGTGAATACGCGGCCCCGCTACTAATGACATTGGACGCCTTTATAAAAGATCTTAAGTGGCTGTCAAGTTAGTATATGCTTATATGACAAATTGAATTCTTTACTATATGTATTTAATTGCCTTTATTTTAGTTGGTCTTTCATCGGAGTCATTTCAATGCGATACAAATCATGTATTTAGTATGTTGGACAATGCAACGGTTGAAGGAATTTTGCCAGAAACTTTACATGCATTTGTTATGCCATTTATTGAATCTGGCAGCAGTTTTAAGCAGTTACAGGCAATGGCGTGCAATATGTGCTCGGATCATTGGTTGGATAGTTCCGCCTTTAGAGCTATATGCAATGCGGTAAATGACTATCTGACTATCTACAGTCAGATTGTGCTAGTACAGTATGCAAATACATTAACTTCACTCTATCAAAACATGGCCAGCATGATGCAACAAATGATAGAATTTGCAAAAGTAATAATTGAATATCCGGCAAACGATTTACAAAGAACTAATAAGTCTTCGTATCTGCTTGGCTATATGTGGCGGATGATGCAGCAATGCACAAAACGTGAAATGGTATCATTGTTAATATTTGTGCTGAAACGCATGTGCAAAAATTATTACAAGTGAGTAAAAGTTATTATAAGCGATACAGTAGTCGTAGAGTAATTCAAAAAACGTTTCTTTGCAGGAATCTACAGAAATGGATCTACCAAGGCTTACTCGTTGATCCATACAATGAGCTATTCATTTGTTATATCGACTATCCGCAGCAAACAAAATGTTTTTTTGATCATGCTTATTTCGTACAAGTTGACGATGTACCTGGCTTTCTAAGTGGTTGCGAACAGGCAATACTTAGCTGCGGCAAATACACCAACTTATTGCGCAGCTATAAACCAAAAGTAAGTGCAATAAAAGTAACAAATTAAAAATTACTAATGCTTTATTTCAATACTCAAACACAGCATGTACTATTTGACATAGCGTGGCCGGAATTTGAACTTTGTCTTAGCGAAAATGATATAATACCTATAACAGAAGCTGCTGCACGCTATTATGACCAAGCCAGTAAAGTTTGTCCACCGATCGATATGAAAACAATGTATGCAGCACGTGCTGCAGCCAAGCAACATTTTAAAGATGTTGTAAAACAACGTCATCAGATACATATCGAAGTCTGGGAACGCGAACAGCAAGCGCTACGTACGGGAGCACTCGGTAAAAAGAAGAGTCAACATGAACAGCTTGACTTGCAGCAAAAGGACGAATTGGAGCGAAAGTTAAGTGCGCGTCGCGATATAATTGTTAATGAACAAATTGTGCAGTCACAGCTAGCCAAATTGGAACAGGAAGCTTTAGAAAATGATAATGTAAATATTCGCGTACGTATTGATTATTTGCGTGATCGGGGCTATTGGTTGCGCGATGATATACGTTTGGCCACTGAACAAATCGAACGTTCCAAGCGTTGGGAGAGAGCACATACTGGCACGCCGAACAAACAAACAAACGAAATAGCAAATAGCACTGAAGCTGCTGAGAAAAATGATCTTGTAGTTACTGGCAGCTCGTCTACAATAATATTCGAACGCTCGCTTTCCGATATAATAAATTCTAATGAGCCAGAAATAATGCTAAGCGATTTTCAGAAAAATCGTATGCATATGTCAAAATCGACAGCATTTGACGAAAAGCGTGTTATGGCACGCCTACAGCTGTATGACAATAACACGAGTACTAGTCACTCTCTTAAGGTTCCAATAGCACAGCTGACACAAGCTGTATGTGATGCCGATATTAATAGGAATACGCTGCCGAAGGAGCATGAATTAAATGACGTACAACGTAATCGACAGCATATGATGCAAACAGATCTGTTCAGTGTTTATAATCGTGAAGGGGATATGCATTCAGAGCGTGCCAAACATATTGTTGCTGCAGATACTGAGCTTGCACGCAATCGACGACGTGTGCTGTTTAGCGAATATAATATACTCACAGGTAAAGAATCCGATTGCACAAAAACAGAAAGGGAGGCTGAACTGGAACGCAATCGTCGACATGTATTCACAACTTGGCCACCGCGTGAAGAAGTAGAAGAAGAAGTTGGCAAACATATTACAGAAAAAACCGTATCGTTGCCAGAACTAGGCATGCAGCATGCTGCTGCTGGACTTAGTATGCAATGCAAAGATAAATCATCTTTGGCCAATGTTAAACAAACAACATCAACGTGTTCAGCACTAGGCACGCACATTAAGCGTTTAGATACTGAGTTTGCGCGTAATCGGCAACGTGTGCTGGAAAGCGAATATAATATAATAACTGGCATGCAACACGCAGACGCAACGGAACTAAGCAGTCATAGGGAAGTGACTACTGCCGATGATACATCAATGTCTGCGAACTTAATACTACCACCGATTAGTGAGGACAGCGCTTATGGTACAGCACATTCAGCGGCAACAGTAAAAACAAAACATGCATATAATATCCAAGCTGAAATCACAGAAATTGACAAACCCATACTTGCTTCAGAACAATGCTCTAGTGGCATAGAAACCGATTGTCAGACGGAATCTAGCAGCAGCCGGACGCAAGATGATAAATCAATCTCTACGTGCTCATTATTACCTGAGGAAACTGAACTTAAACGTAATCGCCGACGTGTTATGGAGAGTGAATATAATATTTTTGCATACTGGCGACAAGGCGAAGGCGATGTCGCCGGTAGTCCACATAAGCAAAAGAAAGGCACTGAAGAAAACTCCTCAACAACGTTGTCAGAACTTGGAACACATGTAGATACTGAACGCGCACGTAATCGACGCCGTGTTATGGAAAGTAAATATGATATTATAACCAATGAAAGTCCCGCAACAACACGCAGTGTGCCAGGAATACTTCAATTAGCACAGCTGCAACCAACTACATGCAATGATTTGGATTCTATTACGCCAATGTCCACAACATCAGATACATCGTTTGTTACAGCCTGTGAAGAATTGGATATACACAATAATAACAACAGCAACGAAGAAGTAGCCGCAGATGCCAACTCAAGTGAGGAACTGGAAGCAAACAGTGACGCTGATAGATTATCGATCTGCGAAAGCTTAAAAACTGTTGCTAAATTACGCAAATATCTTGATACAACATCTTACAGCAGTGAAACACAGGATACGTTGACACAAGGTAGTCAGTACAGCTGGACGAGCACCTTACAAAATGATGACTACGAGACACCTTATAAATTTCGCTTTGATGCGAAACGGAAATCAGTATTTCGACTTGGCGAAGTCATGTTAACGCCAGAGGAGGTCAATTTATTAGACAGCAGCAGCATTGCTGTGCAGTTCAACGCAGAACTCGCACAGAAAAATTACTTAGACATTGTCGAAGTAAAGCAAATGCTACAGCGTTGTATAATGCTGCCACTGCAGACACATTTCTCGCTGGTGCGTAACGAAGTTATGCGCATATTCATCGATGATCTACACATTTACGAACAGTTTCGTAGCTTGCGCAACTATTTTTGTCTAATGGATGGCGAATTTGGAGAGCTCATAGTGGATGGCATCATTGGTAAGCTGGAGAATGGCGTAACGCCGCAGAAATTGTTGAACTATCAGACGCTGCATGCTGTGCTCGATAAGGCCATCTGTACAAGTACGGCGGGTGAGTAATGCCTTCATATATATATAATATATTTTAGTATAATATAATAGTTAATTAATTTTTTTGTTTTTTTTTTATGTAGGTGCTACTAAATACTCCGAACAACTATCATTCTTGGTACCCAACATACCGGATACGTTCAAATATTCATCACCGGATGTACTGCATGATCTTAGCTTAAGCTATCGCGTCGATTGGCCATTGAATATAATTTTAAATGCCGAAACGCTCGAGCGTTATGCAAAAATATTTCAGTACCTGTTCAAATTGCGTCGCATTAGTTATGTACTCGATCTAGCCTATCAGTTTTTAAATAAGCCATCGCGCTGTAAAACAGGACGTTTGCTGCTCACATCACCGCAGTATCGACACGTGCAGCTGATACGTCATAAATGTGCACATTTCGTTAATACGCTACAAAATTACCTGACCGCCAGCGTAGTGCAGGCATCGTGGAAGAAATTCAAAGATGCACTACGTTCGGTAAATTCAATAGAGACCTTGTATCAGGCGCATGTGAAATATGTAAAGGAAATAACCTTTCTCTGTCTGCTCAATCGAAAGAGTAAGACATTGTGCGAAGCAATTGATAATATACTGAAAATATCCTTGCGTTTCTATAAGTGAGTATATTATTATAGATTTGTATGTTTGTTTTTTTGTTTTAATTGAATTTTTCATTTTAGAGTACTGACATCCGCACAGTTCCAATTTGATGCCGTAACGAATGTTTATACACACAGTCGGTATCAACGTTTGGTACACGAGGAAACCGAATTCGAAAAGTTTCTCAAATACACAATTTACCTGAGTAATAAAGTAGTACGTTCCGGCTACCAGGAGGAAATACGCCAATTCATTAGCATACTAAATTTTAATAATTACTATAAAGATTAGTTTATGAGATAAATTATATCAAAACGAATCTCGCCTAATACTAACTGCTAAAAATTTAACGTTTAACGTGAAATAAGCATAAAAAGGCAAACATTATAAATCCTAACAATGCGGCAAAGAATAATAGACCATAAATATGAGTGGCACAATGAACAAGCATACACAATCAATCAATCAACAGCATTAACAATCAATTTATTCACATTTCACCAAGCATATGCCCAAAATGAATCCAAATGCATTCATATGAATTTAAAGGACTGGTAACTTGCCCACACTAGAAGAAAACGATACAAATGTTTAGCAGCGACTGCCGGTTTTTATTGTTGTATTTTATTTAATATTTATTTATATAATTTTTTTTATTTTTTTTTACTAATTTTTTGCTTGACGAAACGTCGAACGTTTCTTCTTCTAATTTAATTATAAAAATATTAATAAAAAAAATTAATGAATTTATTATTTTTATATTAAATTTATATAAAAATAGACAAAAACTGTAGACCGCAGCCTGTATTATTGTCCTAGACATGTCTGTCTGATTCATCCTGCGGAGAAGCTTCCTCTCAAAGACTTCCAACGCTGGCTCATCTGACTCAATCACGGTGTTCGCCTCTGGGCCGTAAAGTAGTACCGGCGGTATCAGCGTCTTGTAGATGTTGATGTTCGTCTTTCGAGAGAGGACTTTACTTCTAATTTGCTTTCTCAGCCCAAATTAGCATCTATTTGCAAGAGTGATTCTTCGCCTGCTCTCCATGCTGACGTTTTTATTGCTGGTTATTTTGGATCCAAGATAAACGAAGTTTTTTACAGAATTAAAGTTGAAATTTTCCATCGTCACTGACCGTCCAAGACGAAATTCAACCTTACATAAAGACCTTATTATGGCTACCATCTACAAAAAAAAGTCCTTCGAGGTTAGCTGGCACCCTTTCAAAGACAGCTGGATACGCCTTTGTATTTATGCTACAGCAAACGCAACAAAGCAACGAAAATATCCGCTACTTTTAGATAAAAAAAAATTGTAACGGATACTTTTGATGCTATGTCGCGTTTGCTGTCGCACAGGCGTCTGTAAGTTATTCCACTACTCCTGATATACGGCCGAAAAAAACATAATTTCTTGAATTTCCAAATGGCAATAACTGAAGCAACACGTATTTTATTTTCTGCTATTTGAATGTACATATGTATATAATGATATGCAATTGAATGTTTTACAAGTAACGCTTGTCACATTTAGAAAAATACATTTTCTTTACTTGCATACTTACTGAAAAACAGCGCATAGATTATAAATATATTTTAAATATGTTTTAGTTAAGAAACATACGATGAACAAAACACATTTATATTTTGCGGCCGCGTTCATAAATTCATGCAACTGGTCTGAAATTTACATAGATTTCGATTGCACCGGTTTGTAATTCATACCTGCATGCTTATCGGAAAATGTATACAAGCGGTACGATAACTAAGAGAAATCGACCCGATTCCACTGAGTTACGGTACAGCAACAACACATTCGTTGCCAGCTTGTTTTTTTTTTCGTGTGCGTATCGACAAAAAAACAGGGAAAAAGAAGAAAAAGTTAGCAAATCTCGCTGTGCAAATGTAAATAAATAAATGTATTTTTTTGTTACGGCTAACGTTGTTATATTATAATAAAAGTAGTAAATTCAAAAACAATAATAAATGTATTCAATTACAAAACTTAAAACGAAACCACACAAGTGCATTCGACTAAAGAAATTGCTTTGCTAATTTGCTGCTGCTTTTTCGTCGTCGTTGGCTTCGTCGTGCTACTCACACACACACACATGCATCAACATTAAATTTTCAAGTGAATATTGCCAGCCTTGAGAAACACCCAAAGAAGCAGCAGTAACTTCAATATTATTAATAATAGTTTCACTTATTTGTGGTAAGAAGAATTACTTACTATATTTCCTATTATATGTATGTATGTGTGTGTATGAAAAAGAAAAGTTCAATCAAAGACATTGTGTTTTATTTTTATTTATTTATTTTGCTCGTATTCAATTCCAATCGGTGGGCAGCTGTTTACAGTGAATCAACGGTGTAAGAGACGCGACTAATGTATATGTGTGCGTGTGTATGTATATATGTGCATGGATTCTAACGGAACTGGTGTGCTGTCATTTACAAATTGGCAATACACACTTGTTTAATGTGTATGACTTTAGTGTTGTTTTTTTAAATTGGAATTAACGTCATGGCTAACAGCTGCAATTTCATATGCTCTTGCTTCTACTTTACTGGTTCTCTTTCGCTATTTTTGTGCAAGTTTAGTTAAATTTTACTTAAAAATAATAGCTAATTTGGGCCGGGCTGCAGATTACTGCAGTCACACACACACAGATTTATACATACGTATATACGCATATATAATAATGAACTCCACACAGTGTGTGCAAAAGAGAAATATATTTTACATACAACTCATATATATTCATGCGTACGAAAGAATGCTCGTAATTATTGTTTAATGCGTAAATATTTTTTTTATGCTAATTAGACATAAATTTTAACACACAATATAACAAATGTAAACCAATTAAAAAAGGGTGAGAGAGAGAGAGAGTGACTGCAAAAGAGCGTGCAAGTATATTTAAAAAACCAACAACAATTACTTTGTGCATTATTTCGTATTAATATTGTCTGTACTGCTCTAACAAACGCAGCTTGCCTGTCTATCGACATGCAATATGTATATCGCATCGTGTCTAGTTGGTTTTTTCTGTGTTTGTTTTTGTTGTTGCTGCTACTGCTGTGTTGTGGATAAAGTCGCAACGAAAAGAAAGTGTTTTGATTATGTTTTGTTGTTGCTTTTTCTCTGCTCACTGCTATTGTTGGTTTACATTTTCCACACATTATGTTTTATGCGTTCATTCGTCAGCAGTTCATATCGAATGGTTATACAAAGTAATAACGAGTAAAAACAGTAAAGAAAAATGTGATAAAATGTTGGCACAAAATAGATAAAAACAATTATTAAATGCAGCAAATAAATATATATGTCTATATTTTTTTTATGTTATTTTTTTAAAATCAATTTATTGATTGATTTACTTTTTTTGTTAACAGCTGCAGTGACTTTTTTCTTCTGTTGCATATATGCATTTAATATTTTTGCTGTGCTGTGTTTTGCGTGAAATGTGTCTTTTTTTTTATTTTTGATAGCAGTTTTACTTAAATTTTGTATTGTTAGCGCTACGTGCAATTTGTGTTGTATTTAATTTTTCGTATTAAACTCGTCAGCGAAAGTTTCACTTAAATTTAAGCCCAAAGTTGGAGCTAATGTTGCACACAAGGCCATGCACCATAGTATGCTATAAAGTATTAAATAGCCTTAGTACTAAGTAACTCTTTATAAGTATATAATGGGTCTTTCAATTGTATATATGTATGTAGGTCTATATGCATACGTGTTGTGAAATTCGTTATTGCGTTTCAAAGTGGCTACTTCTGCAGTTTAAAAAGTTCTTTAACAACAAATAAAAAAAAAAAAAAAAAATCGGTGGAAACGTGCAGCGAAGTCTCAAGCACAAAGAAAAGTTTGTTTTTTTCGAAGGTGAACAAATGTAGGCACATTTTACTCTATTATACAGCGGAGCGGCATATTAAATTACTTGTGTTTCAAAAGCAGATAATATGTCGATCTAGTCGTGAGTCTTCACATCTAAAGGCAAGTTTTACCATGCCTTACAAAGTGTGCGAACAACGGTTTAAAAAATGTGAATACCAAAAAAAATAAAAAAAAAAACCACAGATCGATAACATTGTATTAAAAACAGATGTATAGGTATTTATTACATCCTGTGTCCTTACTAGCTTACTTAAATGGCCTTCAACCGTCGTTTCGTCATGGCTGCATTCAGGAAGACGCGCCATGTGCTGTAGTCTTCTGCGCGCTGGCTCCAGTTGTTTTGAATGTCAAGTACGGAGAGATCTCTCTATAGCTGGTCATTCTGGTCCGTCCTCTATTGCGTCGTCATCCGATTAATGTTGGACCCCCTATATAAACCATTAGCGCTAGAGCTCTTTAATCCATTTAAATGCTAGACTATATCAAACGCATCGAAAAGCTCATACAGCTCGCGGTTGATACGGAATCTAAACTCGTCGTCGACTCTAATAGCAGCAAAATTCCTGCGTAGAATTTTTCTTCTATCTTGAGTACTTAACGGAAGTACAAGACTAATTTATTCTTTAGTTTAGGTGCATTAAATGAATTGAAATATCTGAAGCATGATTACGGGTTTTTTGAACTATAGAACTAGCAATGATGTGTGAGCAGATCCTTTATCGTGATGCAAAACCATGTTAATATTGCTTATTGACCGTAGGAGCTTCTCTAGCGTCCTTGTTATCAAGCGTATTTTTTTCCATGGCTACAAGTGGTATTCGGAAGCGTGTGGTAGAACTTCTCTCTTCAGTCTTTCCAAGTTGATTTTGACTAGTTCCATTATGGTGACTCTTTTCAAAATTTAACGTAAGCAAGGACATCTCTTGCAACTCTTGAATTAAAAGCAAGAACTACAACGCTGGTACTTTTGTTTTTATTTTGTAAAGAAGGATTTCTTCCAGACAGAGCATCTTTATTCTTTATCATAATATATCAATTCTCTGTACGCTCCGGTAAGCGTGCCTATGCATTCCTATTCCAATTTCTATACATCTTATCTTTGATCTTATTTATGTTGGAAGACACGATATCCTTGTGCCGTGTTACAATGGTGTTGCCTAAAGCCAAACTGATGAGCAGAATGGCAATCTGGACGCCCAATTCAGGTAAAATTATATTATTTATTATTTGGAGAAAGTAGGTCGATCGGTTGAAGAGCAGTAGAACTAAGAACATTATGAAATAAGCAGAGACTACATTCGCCAATGAAATCACAGAGACACGGTAATACCTCAATACTTTGCTCACCATCTGTGAGAAACTTGAAAGAAAATCTTACGAAAAATTGTTTGTAGGAAGTCATAGACTCCATGTTTATGTATATACTGAGGTGAAGGAAATATTATTTTGTGACGTTTGTCTTAAAAAAAATTTTAGTTCGAGGCTTTTTAGAGTTCAGTGAACAAACACCATTCAATGGTTAGTTTTTATGTAAAGTGACTCACATAAAAGGGTTTATCCCACATACAGGTTTCAACAGACTGACGCCAAATAGTCAGTAGTCCTATAGCGGGTGGTCCATTGAAATTTTATTGATGATAATTTAATTTGGATTCATCGATTTTTCAATAAATCTAATAAATAAATAAAAAAAAAAAAAAAAAAGAGTCCATTGATGGTGCCGTTTCAACATCCTTTTCAAAGAGGAATTGCCTAACTTTCACTAGTTCGTTGTGGAGGGATTCCTTGTGAATATTAACGCTTATTGCTGGTAACTTCGTCAGTTCATAGTTAGACGATGTTGAAATTCTTCATCGTGGCTTGTTTGCCGGTGATAACTGAACTTACTTCTGGACAATTTAGCGCAACATATTCTGCATATATGGGCATTAGCGTAGTTTGTGCTCCATTCACAAATTTTAAAAACTAAAACCTCTCTTAGACAAAGGCTCGGATAGGCTCTTTCCTGCTCTGCTTCCTTTGTACTTCGTTCGTATCTGCTCTATAAACGAAAAATAGATGGTATATGTTTCTGTTAAAATTATAGGTCTTCTGCAGGATGAAAATAGTGTGAAAATGGTTCCTTGGTCGACCTTTTTAGTCTGTTACTGATCTATCACTGTTTCCGTATATGTCTCCAGCTTCATACACTTGATTGTAAGGTAAATTATTGCACAGTCTGCTTTCTTAAAGGATATTTTCATGGGAGCATATCTTTCATCGAAGCCTGCTATTTTGTTGATTCTTATAGCTTTTTAGATGTGCCTCATCACTCATTTTAATTTATGTAAATATTTTTATTTAATAATTTAATTTTATTTATACAGAATCTTTTTGCCGTATAAGAAGTACGCCGAAGACAACAAATAAGCCAAGTTGGAAAGAATACGAAAATAGTTAGTGCGCGCGTTATCGCTACCGCCACGCGGATCCATTTTCTTTTTTTTTTTTTTTTTTTAAATAAAGTCAGTTCGTATACATTTTAAAAAACAGCAAAAATGGATAAAATGCGGCTGATGAAGGACAACCGTTCCGAGATTATAGTCGGCGGGAAATATCGTGTTATAAGAAAAATTGGTGAGTTTTGGTTATTTTTTTTTTTTTTTTTTTTTTTTTAACCAACTACTTTCCGTTAATACAGGAAGTGGCTCCTTTGGTGACATCTATTTGGGCATTAGCATTCAGAGTGGCGAAGAGGTCGCCATAAAAATGGAAAGTGCTAATGCACGTCATCCTCAGCTATTGTACGAAGCGAAATTGTATCGCATACTGAGCGGTGGCGTTGGTATACCGCGTATACGTCATCATGGCAAAGAGAAAAATTTCAATACACTGGTTATGGATTTGCTCGGTCCGTCGCTAGAGGATTTGTTTAATTTTTGTACGCGTCATTTTACGATCAAAACTGTGCTGATGTTGGTCGATCAAATGATTGGTCGTCTGGAGTATATACACTTGAAATGTTTTATACATCGTGATATCAAGCCCGATAATTTTCTAATGGGCATTGGAAGTCATTGTAACAAACTGTTTCTAATTGATTTCGGTCTGGCCAAGAAGTTCCGTGATCCGCAATCACGTGTGCATATACAATATCGTGAGGATAAAAATCTGACTGGCACGGCACGTTATGCCTCGATCAATGCACATTTGGGCATTGAACAATCGCGTCGCGATGATATGGAATCGCTTGGCTATGTAATGATGTACTTTAACCGTGGCGTGCTGCCATGGCAGGGCATGAAAGCCAATAATAAACAGCAAAAATATGAAAAAATTTCCGAAAAGAAAATGTCGACACCCATTGAGGTGCTTTGCAAGGGCTCACCGGCTGAGTTTTCAATGTATTTGAACTATTGTCGCAGTTTACGTTTCGAGGAGCAGCCTGATTATATGTATCTTCGACAGTTATTCCGGTGGGTTTTTATTAATATATTATATTAATTTAACGTACAATTAATTTTTTCTATTTTTTTTTCAGTATACTTTTCCGGACTCTTAATCATCAGTACGATTACATCTATGATTGGACAATGCTGAAGCAAAAAACACACAAGGGCCAGCCAAATCCTACTATACTGTTAGAACAAATTGAGCCTCGTAATGATCGTGATAAAGATAAAGAGAAGCAAAATGGCAAGCCACTAATCGCTGACTAAGATTTAGTCTGTTAGTTATTTTAGTATGGAGTAAACAATACAAGAAACTACATAGCTGTGTGGTATGATTATGAAGAATCAATAGAGTACGCTAGCTGAAAAGAATGAAAATAATAATGAGAGCAAGAGAGATATGTGTATGGTGATGAATCTGCTTAAGACACATATATTAATTTAATTCAAATTAAATTTATAAAAAAAAAAAAAAAAAAAAAAAAAAAATAAGTTATGCCGTATAAAAAAAATTAAAAAAAATAATAATTAAATAATAAATAAACTAAAAAAAAATAAACCATGTATAAAACAAAGAAACAAACAGCAAAAAAATCTAGCATGCGCCGGCATATAATAAACAACATCACCTACAATTTGAACAAGACAGAAAATATAAGTTGTATATTAGTTTAAAAATAGTTACAGCAACAAAAAAATATTAATTTTATTAGTAATTATGTAAACAAAAAATAAAACTGCAGTTGGCAATTAATTACAACAACTTCAAACAAACTGAAATTACAATTCACCCTACACTTCACGCATACAAAACCCACACACATACTCACCTTCTCACATTAAGCAAAAATAAAATAAAAAACCAACAACTCACATAAATTAAACTAATTTGCAAATAAATTTGCATATTAAACATAAAGTTAAATGCAGTATAATTATGAATAATAATGTAACTATTTAATTTTTGAATTACATGCGTCTTAAAGCGCTAATTATGTTGAAATTAATTGAAGAGAAATTCAAATAAAACAGGCGTTTTTTAAGTGCTCTATGTGTATTTATTTTTGAACAATATAAAAAAAATTAAACTTAAATAATTGTTAAAAATGATAAATGCATTCAGAAATGCTTTTAAAGCAATTTACAATAAATGTAAACATTTGTATACTAAGTTTGTGTAAATGTGTGTAACACTTAAAAGAATGCAAAAAGGATCGGATTATATAAAAACTTAAATGCATTATATTAATTCATCGATAAAAACTTTCAAATTTAAGATGTATATTTAACAATTTATTGCTTTAGTTGTGCGCATAGTGAAGAAACGTGCATTGCACTGTTGCAGAGCTTACAACATGTAATCAACTTAGCCAGCTGTGTTGGGTGGTCTGGTTGGCCGGAGGATTTCACTACAATGCGTTGTTGTCGATCCTGCGAAGCGTTTTATCTATACATTATAATTTACGGCAAAAGTTGCTTTCCATTGTTTCGTTCTGTAGCTAAAGACTTTCTGAGCATAAAATTACAAGTAAGAATTACCATTTCGCTTAATTTGTTATCAGCTGGTTTTGCTCACCCATGTTTTTCTCCAGTGTTGTTTCTTGGGTAGATTTGAGGTATAATTTCTCGGCTGTTGTTGCTCGAAGCATCTGTGGTCTCAGCATCTTCAACGACGTTTCCTTACAAACAAAGATTCGAATTCTATATAGATATATGTCGGCTAATGATAACTGTTAAACTGATTGTGAGTTCTATTGTCTGTACATTTGTGTATTTTGCTGGCCGCAAATTTTGTTACATCAGTAAAGAACTATTAGTTTTCGCATAGGTCAAGTAACCACTCGCAATTGTTATTGCGTTGCTGCCCTTTTTAACACGCTTATATTACCTTCACCTGTATGTTTGTAACCGACTTATTTGAACTTGATTTTGACCCACTTTGAAAGGTCAGATTTAATTTAAACTTTCCATACTTATCAAGGACCGATGACAATACAATAATTCTATACGTTTATCTTATTATCTTGGTAAGGATAGCCAGGATTAATAAATTTATTTTCTTACATATCCTCTGTGTGAGAGATAGAGAGAAAAGTATGCGTGCGATCTGCGCATTCAGCATTGTTGTTGTCTCGCATAGAAAAGAAAACTGTGCGTGCGCTTCTACGCCTGCGTTGTGTCGATAGCAATGAACGCATGGGGTTGGGTATAGGTAAAAGCCCTATGTTCGCGTACACCTGTGCTCTAAGTGTGTGCAGGGAATGAACATCAGGCTTGTAACGGTTGCGACTACGATGATAAATTAAAATCTTAGCATTGCTGCTACACGCGGAGATTTTAAAAGCGTCAATGATTTGAGTGATCATTAAAGCGAGTTTCTAGTTTTTTTTAAACTATATTTATTTTGATTTTAAGTTCTTTAGAATCATTACGATATTGCCTTTTAGAGAGTTGTGGTTTATGGTATCAGCTGATTTCGTTGATATTTCTTAACATCATTTTAAAATATGCGCTTAAAAATAAAGTAATAACAGGAGTTACATTTAGAACGCAAGTGTTTCAATTTGATATTACAAATTATAATATTTTGAAGTTGCTTGAAAAAATCTATTGTTAGGCATCAAGCATTTGAAGTATGGGGATGGATGGTAAT
This sequence comes from Leucophenga maculata, assembly GCA_035044805.1. Lineage (NCBI taxonomy): Eukaryota > Metazoa > Arthropoda > Insecta > Diptera > Drosophilidae > Leucophenga > Leucophenga maculata. The sequence goes on from JAWNNP010000387.1 coordinate 1,336,799, forward strand.
ATCTGCTCTATGTGAAACAACATCGAAGACTTTTTTGACATAGAAGCATTAGAAAATATGAATAAACCTAAAGATATTTCTTGGGAACTTTTTTATTGTTACAACGTAAACTTTCAATTTCTGTACGGCATTTAAGATGCTTAAGGCTAATTGGTAACATAAAAGCGCTTAGTTGACTTAGTTGTCTATATATATATATATATATATATATATATATATATATATATATATATATATATATATATATATATATATATATACATTTTTACACAAGACAAACGTAACTATTTATTTATGAATTCTGTTAATTATGTTTTTCACAGCATGAAGTACATTTTTTTAAACAAGTTTCTAACAACAAATGCTGTTACATTTCGTTTGACATAGATTTAAATAAATTTGTATTCGATACATATAATATCGTTTAGACTTTCTCAATACCGATATACAGTTGCATATCGGAGCAGTACATTGCAAACAATCGATGCCCGATATGCGTACGACGAACTCAGTTCTTTTCGTTATTTCGTTATTTCGTTATTTGCAGCCTTCAAGCGAAGACGTTTTTTTCTTCTGTCCGTTTACGTGCATTTTAATTTTTGTGCAAATTAATTGCGTTTTACACAAATAAATTTTAGTTGCACTGAAATATTACTGTGTGTACACTGACGAAACTGTGAGTATTTATTTGATTAAGAAAAAAAGTTTATTAGCTTGCTTTTGAAAAAAATTTGCGCGCTGCAGCAAACAATTTTGTGCTATTGCAAGGCGTAGGCGTAAGTGTGCAGGTATAACTGTTTGTTGTGTTTGTAATTTTTTTTTTTTTAAATTCGGACGACGTACGTGCTGCGCTTTTCCACTGCACATTAATGCAGATATATGACATTAATTTTGTTATTTATACGATTACCGGCGTAGTACTGACCTGTGGCGTACTTTGACAAGTTTTTTTTGCTTTGCTGCGCAGGAGTCATATAAACAAACCACAACAAGTGGGCGGGCGGGCAGGAATTGTTGGCATTGAAATGTCCAAATTTGCACTGACGCACAGTAAAGACGGCAAATGTTGAAAGCCGTTGTTGCAATATAACAACATACAAGCGCATCTATCCAATCTTAAACAGTTAGGATTATTGTTGCTAAATACTGCTGCAACACCATCGATCATTGCCACATCGTTTCTAGTTGGAACAATGAAGCCAGCAAACACGGCTTCTGCACATCTCCAGTTGTAAGCTGCGAACTTAATCGGCGGATGACTTTGGCAAGTTTTGGCCAATCCACATCTACCTATACACATTTTGTCGCTAAGTTCTTGCTTAGTCACTAAGGGCGGAGTGAATCTTAAAGTTCAATGTTGATGGGGGACATTGCCCCACTCCCCAATTTTTTGAAAATTCGTTAAAAAATGTATTTTTCTACACAAGTTCGCACTTTCATACAATTTTTTTGTTTTATTTATATATTTTTTTATATTTAAATATTTTTATATAATTAGTAAATGAGTTCTAAGGGTCATAAGCATTTCTGATTACTAAAAAAACAAAAGAAAAAGAGTTATCCCCCCTTCGACGGTAGCTGGATACGCCCTTGGTTTACTCCATTGGCTGATAAACGATGTAAAGCAATTGTCGGAAATATAACTGCACTTCTTCCTTACACAACTTTTAATCTTTTTGAAAGTGGGAAGAGTCTTTGTAGCATGCCTTATGCAGTTACATCATTATAGATTTAAATTTTTAATTAATGCGCTGAGACTAGTGTTTTGGATAGAATCAATACTAAAGGCTTTGGCTTCACGTGTAATCCAATGAAATTTGCTATTTATATTGTAAATGTCTTCTTTTTTTTTTGTTAATATGTTTTATTATTTACAATCTGGCAGGCTTTAATATGGCTTTGTAGAGGCGAACTTTGTTTTCCAAAGTGGTCTCAGATTTTCGACTTGTCAACCAGGACATTTTTAATGTTTTTAGTTTAAGTTGTTGACACTTCGCCTTAATATGGTTTTTCCATGTTAGTCTGCGGTCGAGATGCAAGCCAAGATACTTCACATAGGTACTTTGCGGAATTGCTGAGCTCTTAAGTGTGACTTCTGGGCAATTACCTGGTCTTAGTGAGAATGTTATTGGAGCAGATTTCAGGGAGTTGACTTTAATTTTCCAGCGGAGGAACCAGGCTTTAATGAGGCTGAGCTCAGATTGAAGAAATTCGGAAGCTTCCTCTCTACATGAGCTAGTTGCTAAAATAGCTGTGTTATCAGCATATGTTGCAACAGTGCAGTTATTTGTTATAGGCTTTTTTGGTTTAAGGATCATAATGATCTCTGCACATTTCCATTGACTTGGGAAGTGGTATAGTCTGAGAATCGCGTTAAATATAAGCGTGAGAAATCGAATGCATTTTTGTGGTAGACTTTTTAAGGTAATGCCGTCTATTTTATCCGGACCTGGAGCTTTTTTATTATTCAAGCATTTAATTTCTGCCACAACTCCGTCATATTGAATATTACCAATAGGCAAGCTCATTTGACAGGGTGATCCAAGAAAGCTTTCCACTTCCATCTCTGCTATAGAGTTATTAATGTCATTTGGCTGAAATACAGAGTGCAGATTTTGTGCAAATGCCTCAGCTTGTTCATCACCAGATCTGCACCAGGCTCCATTGTTTTTACGAATAATTGTGTTTCTCTTTGCAGGTCTCTTAAGATATTTAGTTGCTCTCCATAAGTTGTATTCGTTGTTGCGAGAATTGGGGTCTAATCTTTTTAGATATGCAGCTAGAGATTCATTTCTTAAGTTGGACAGCAGTTGTCTAAGCTCAGATGCAGCTTTGTTGTATTGCCTTTTACCAGCAGGGTAGCGGGTTTCTTGCCAACGTTTTCGCAGATTTCTTTTGTTTTGTACTTTTCGTCGGATTTCAGTTGAGAGGTACAATTGGTTTGATTGCTGGTGTCTGGGAGCGTGATACGTATGTGTGTAGCTCGCTTTATGTATTTTATTTGTAAATGTCTCTACAGCATAGTCTAAAGTTAGTTTATATCTTTGTATTTGTTTAGTTATTCGAAAAAAGCGTCCACTTTCTTTTTAGAATCAAATAAATTCATCATGGCAATGGAAAAATTAAGCATGCTGAAGAACAACCAATCCGAGATTATAATTGCCGGAAAGTATCTTATTCTAAAACCAAAAGGTAAGATCTCAAAAAATATTAAAAAAAAAAGATTTTTTTGATTCAATTATATAAACTGCTCTCTCAATACAGGAAGTGGCTCTTTTGGTGACATTTATTTGGCAATTAACAAACGGACTGCCGAACACGTCGCCATAAAAATGGAGAGTACTAGTGCGGCTCTTCCTCAACTAGCGCACGAAGCAAACTTGTATCGCATACTTTCTGGCGGCGTCGGTATACCACGTGTACGTTATTATGGCGTTGAGCACAATTTCAATGTTATGGTTATGGATTTGCTTGGACCGTCGCTAGAGGACTGTTTCCAATTTTGCAATCGTAAATTTTCTTTAAAAACTGTACTCTTGCTGAACGAACAAATGCTTGCACGTATTGAGTTTGTCCACTTGAATAGTTACGTGCATCGTGATATCAAGCCGGATAATTTTCTAATGGGCGTTGGAAGAGAACGAAACAAACTGTATATAATTGATTTCGGTCTGGCGAAGGAATATCGCGATCCACTAACTTATGAACATATGAGCTATAACAGCAATTCACATCTGATTGGTACCGCCCGTTATCTCTCGATTAATGCACATCGGAGCATCGAACAATCGCGACGCGATGATCTGGAATCACTTGGCTATGTAATGTTGTATTTTCTACGGGGCGCGTTGCCCTGGCAGGGTTTACAAGCCAGTAACAAACCGCAAAAGTATGAACAAATTTTAGAAAAAAAAATGTCAACAACCATTGAGGAATTATGTGAGGGCTTTCCGGAAGAGTTTTCATTATATATGAACGGTGTTCGTAGTCTACTTTATGACGAGCAACCTGATTATATGTATTTTCGAACTATTTTTCGGTATGTGTTTATAATAATTTGTATCAAACTATTTATTTATATACATATGTATATTTGCAGTCTGCTTTACCATTCACTTGGTTATCCCGATTATATGTATAATTTATGCTACATGCATAATATGTTTGATTGGAGTAGTGGAAAGAGGAAGTCGGAAGAGGAAGAGGAGCCAAATCCTCTATCCAAACAATTAAAGCCAAACGAACCACCTGATTATTCTGATGATGATTCTGAATAAAAAGATTTTTATACCAAGCAGAAGAAGACGAGTGATAGGATAATGATGATGACAGTATATATTGGAAATGGAGATAATTGCGGTTGTTTGATAGCAATGATAATGACGAGAGAGTATAACAAAAAATCATATACTAATTATTTTTAATCTAAATGGAAAAAAATCCTAATTACTACTAAACACAAGATGAGCATTTGTACAAACCGAAATAAAAGTACAAGATATTTTTAGTTGACTAATTACAAGGAAGAATGTTTTGGAGATGCAAGATGATATGATTATTAATGATGATGTGGGTGTTTACAAGGAAGAATGTGCTGGAGATGAAACATAATACATATGTTTAAGGATGATGATAGAGTATAACTCATAGATTTTATATTTATTTTCAAGAAAAGAAGCAACTACGTAATGTCGAATAATTTCGAATTTAAACAAGTTTGACTATAAAATTTAAATATTTACAAGGATATATTGGAGATGCAAGATGATATGATTATTAATGATGATGCTGACATTACCGATGATAATGAAAGATTATAATAAATATATTGAATATTTGTTTTCAAGAAAAGAAGCAACTATGTATGTAATAGCGAAAAATTTAGTATTTTAACAAGTTTAACTGTATTAAACATTATATGTAAACGAAAAAAAGCTCATTTGGCGAACAACTATCAATAAATGCATCAACTTAAGTGTATTAAATCTTAAACCTTTAAATCTATTGGTAGCTCCAACTATTACAGACTCTAAACTCTGCTGTGTTAAGTTTCAGAATTGATAAAAACTGGAATTATGCTCCGTAAGGCTGTATTCCATAACCTAAATGAATGTATCAGTTTTATATTTGTACAATTTTACTTCGTGTTGTTGTAGCAGTTGCTTTTGGACCCTGTTTCGGCATTGGAATTGTCCTTTTCGAAAATGTTGCTTAGAACACTTATTACAGGTCCAATTTTATAATGTATTTCATTTTAAGCTTCTTAGTCTGCATTCGAATTCCGGCGTGCAATACAACTTCTTTACTTGCTGCCTTGTAAATATTTACACGAATGTGAAAGAGTGCGCTGATCAAAACTTTTCATTCGATTTCAGGCATGGCGAGCTAATAGAGCAGCTAAAATGTGTATGTTTTAAAAGATTTTTACACAAATTTATTATTTACGGAAGAAACAAATATAAAAATATATAATTTCATTTCATATTAATGCGTAAAACCAAGCAGACTAGCCGCAATTGCTTCGGTATCATTAAGCGTTAATTTGTCTGTAATTTTTAGTTTTTTATGTCGCGGTTCTACATTTTCATCGTCGCTGGCACTGCTGCTGCTGGCACCATTTTTATTGGCCGAAACATTAACATCTTCATCAACATTTTTATGCTTTTTATAAATCTTATCCGGATCGGGTAACCATGAAAGATCAACAGAATGCGCATCGGAATCCTCTGCTTCATCTTTCTCTTCTGCTGCTGCTTCGTCGCCGTCGACTTCGTCACCTTCCTCCACATCATCAGCCAATTTCTTTTTAAGTTTTTCTCTAGCTAATTTATGTCGCTTCTTAACCAGCTCACGGAAACGTTGCTTATCGTGTCTGTCCTCTTCACTTAGCAATTGTTTCGAACGCATAATATTTATGCCACCGATATCGTCTATATCAGACTCGTTGTCCTTTAGATTGGCCAACGCTTGCATTTGTTTGCGCGTATCAATTACCTCCGTACCATCATCATCAAAGGTTACCTTTGAGTTAACTTGCAGCTTCTTTTTAATGGCCTTTTTGGCCAGGGCTGCCTTTGTTACAAGCTTCTCGCGTTTGGGTACAACCAATGCTTCAATGTCGTCGTCGTCATCATCATCTACGCCCGCACCGGCGACATCATGATCTCGTCGTTTTATGCGTATAAAGTCATCATCATCAGATTCTGTGTCGCTGCTGCTGAGCGCTTTGAAGTCTGCTTGATGTTTGGAATTCAGCTTTGGCACGCTGCTAGCACTGCTAACCGAAGTAGCAGCATCCGAGTCGGAATCTTGCCCTTTTTTGCTATCGTCGTCTGGCGTAGCACCAGATTTTGCCTGCTTTAGACGCCACATTATACGCTCTAAAAAGCGTACACGCGGAGTCACCGCTAAGCCTAGTGAGTGCGCATATGCATCTAGATCTAGGCTCAGTACATTGAAAATGCGTTTGTTACGCTGTAGAAAAACAGATTTTACATATGCCAGAAATGCACGTTGCGCTGTTGCTTTTAGTTCATGAAACTGCGCCAGAAACGCTTCGATTTTTACACGTGGCGAGAAGAGTTTCTTTGGATCGATTTGTATGTGACGCACTTCGATTTTTTGCTTCTTAAGTTCTTCAAGCATTTGCTCCTCTTCGCTAGGCAGGAGCACAAGCAGACACTCACCACGTGTTTTGTTGCGCGCTGAGCGTCCGGCGCGATGTATATATTGTGATACATCTTCCGGACAGTCAAGTTGTACTACCCAATTAACGGCAGGAAAGTCCAGACCGCGTGATGCCACATCGGTAGCAAAGAGTACAACGTTACTTTTACGCACGAAATCCTCATATATTGCAATACGACGGTCCTGATGTAGTGTGCCGTACAATGCCAGTAGACTTGTGCCTGGGCGCAGTTTACAGAATATTTCATAAGTGTATTTCACCTGTTTACAAGTGCTCAAAAAGACAATAATCTTTTGCTTCTGATGATTCTTAATGAATGACCACAACATGGTTAGCTTCTCCTCCAGCGGTAATACAACGTAGCTCTGCTGTAATAGCTCCGGCACCGCCAACATGCTGCCGTCAGTGTTGTTAGCATTTAAGTGCTTGCTATAGCCTACATAGACGGGATCGTTTAAATTAAGACGCGCCAAATCCTGCACTGTATTCGTTTGTGTTGCAGAGAACAGCAGCGTCTGTCGTTGTGGCGGAAAGTTCTCAACTATTGAATTCAGACACTGTTCGAACCCCATATCGAGACATCGATCTGCCTCGTCGAGTACAAGCATTTCCATTGTTGTTGCATTGAAAAGCGGATTCTCATCCATGTGTTGCAGCAGGCGTCCGGGTGTACATATTAATATATTACACTGATCCATGCGCGTACGCTCAAATTTCAAATTCTTACCACCGATAATTAGACCAGCAGAGAAATCATGCTCCTTGCCGATTTTCTTCAGAGTTTCGAATATTTGATAGGCAAGTTCTCGCGTAGGCGAAATGATGATGGCACCAATGCCGTCTGTTCGCGACCACTTGGATATATAGAGATGTTCGATCACCTGTACAAAGAGTTTAAAAGTAGTCGTTATTTATTATTAGTGTCTATAAGTGGCATTTACTTACTGGTATTAAAAACGCCAGCGTCTTACCGCTGCCGGTAACAGCTGCGCCGAGCACATCACGGCCCTGCAATGCATGCCCAATACTCAGACGCTGCACCTCGGTCGGCGTTGTATACTTGTGTTCGTTGAGCGCTTTTAATGTTTTCTTCGATAGCGGAAAGTCGACAAACTTCTTAATATCATTTGTCACAATGTTGGCGTAGCTATTTTTAAGCTCTTCAATTTCAGCATCACTTTGTAGTAACTTCGATTTGGATATTTTGAATGGCGGTTTGACTCCTTTGCTGTGCGGTTTAAAGCCTTTGCCAGTTGGTTTTTTACCATTTCCAGTTTTTGCATTGGGCCGCTTACCTGGGCGTGTTCCTTTATTCTGCATGTTTTTATTTCTTTATGCTTTAATTTAATTTAAATTAATTCCGACTATACAGAATAAGTCTTCAGCTAGCACATGTTTTTTGTTGTTGTTTATTTGCTTCGAAGAACAAGACAAAAAAGTAGATGTACAAAACGGTATTTATTAGCACATTTGCTTTGCATAGGAATGCAGCAATCAAATCTTTCTTTGTTAGTACAGCATTTTTAACAGAATTTAAAGACGAATGAAAAGAGAACAAAATAGAGAATTTATTATAATTAAAACATAAAGCTCGAAGTGAGTTTACCATTGATCCAATGCGTATATTATAAATAAGTTTGGGTTCCATAAGGATACCTAAATCATATACAACCATCTTATATTTGATAGATTAAAATCACGCATGACAATAAGATGCTCTTTTTCATGTAGAAAAATAGCAATGTAAGAGATAGATTGACTTCTGCAGCAGGAGGATTATATGAGCAAGTAATGAATAGGTTAAAACTACGAAGAGAAATTTTAACGCATATAAATTCAATGTCCTGGTTTAGAATACTAATTTCATCGGTCATTAAAGATGAATTGACCGAGATTAGTACACCACCACCAGAGCGAGTGGGACGATCTTTTCTGAAGGGAACGAAATTATCACTAAATAACTCCGAATTAAGGTTGGGGGCTGAAGCCAAGTTTCAGTGAAGACAATGATATCAGCACTAAAAGAAAAACTATTGAGATACAAATTTCTAAACTTAGTTTTTAACCCTCTCGCATTTTGATAATGGATTAGGAAAGAAGTGGGACTCCGTTTTTTGACGCAAATGGTGAAACTTATACGGTAACTTTTCGATATAATTTGTAGTCATAAACAACAAACATCATACCCAAAAGTCTTAAACAACGCCATTTTTAAATATTTTTTAATTGTATGTAATAAAATGATTGGTGCAATCGAAATTTATTTTCGTTAGTACTTAAATTTAAACAATTAAAATAAAGTTGGATTATTAGAATTCACAATTAGAAAATGAAAATAATGCAAATCATTATTTATACTATTCATAAATATTCAGTCGTTTGTGATTCAGTTAAATATTAATCAGAATTATTGAACTTCTTTGTGTTTGGTGTCATTTTCAGTTAAAATTTGTATAGGTTTGACGCATGGTTCAGAGATAATATGATACGAAATGGCAAAACGCAAAAGTGAAACCGGGAACATATCTGATTATTCATACATATTATTCGTACATATTTCCATTTTTCATAGTATACCAGCCCTGTTTGTACAGCATAAATTCCAACATAGTATTGGCCAACACTACACCTTGCTGTTAGTACACGCTGCACAGCACTGCATAATTTCATATAGTTTGGTAATTGTTGTACGTTGCTGGCTGCTGTTCGCATTTGTATTGCCAGAATTATGTTGAAATACGTTGAATTTCTGAAATTGGCAACGCAAGATGTACCGCTTGCCGTCGCGGCAATCTACAATCAATGCTTTAAGCAATTGGTCACAGCTGATAATAGCACTAGCAGCGATGCCGTGGCGCAGACGTTTTTGAAGGATTTCGATGATGCTCAACGAAATAACAGCCAACTAAAAACGGAAACTGCTGATGACATTTGGATCTTTGGCTATGGTTCACTGGTGTGGAAGGCTGACTTTCCCTATATCGACCGACGTCGTGGCTTTATACGTGGTTACAAACGTCGTTTCTATCAACACAGCATCGATCATCGTGGTATACCAGAAAAACCGGGACGTGTGGTGACGCTGTTGCAGGGTGAGCCGCAAACAGATAGCGTATATGGTGTTGCCTACAGAATAGCGGCAGCACAAAAACATGATGTACTCTCGCACTTGGACTACCGTGAAAAGAACGGCTACGAACGTTGCACGCTCAAATTCTATGAATTTCAAACATATGACACAGCTGCGCCAGCATTCGATGTGATTATGTATGTCGCAACACTTACAAATGACTCGTATGCCGGTGCTGTGTGGCAACTGCCGCGTATTGCTGAGCAAATATTCAGCTCAGCCGGACCGAGTGGTTCTAATCGTGAGTATCTTTTCAATTTGGACATGGCTATGTCGACGTTATTTCCCGGCGCATTAGATGAACATCTGCAACAGTTGGTTGCCTGCGTTCGTGAGCTGATAGCACAAAAAGAACCATTGCTGTTGGAAAGTGCTTTACACAAAGAAATCAAAGCAATACTATTAAATTGTCCCGTTGACGTTAATCAAGAGGCTAGCGCTCATTGGCTATCAGATCGTTTGCAAGCCCTGCGAGAGCAGTGTTCACGCACTGGCTGGCGTGAAGCGTTCATTGCCAACGAACTGCAACAAATGACGCATGTAAATGGTACCAGTTGACTGCATTCCGGTTGGACAGAGTGTTTCATAAGTTTATTATTACTTATTTAATTATTTATGTAAACTTATTGTTTAAGTAGTCAATAATCTATATACTTATATATGTATCTGCAATATTAAAATGTGCTTTAAAAGCATCAAGTGATATGTTAAACTGTAACACAAAACAATGATATAATTTAAAAGATTCGTTGGTAAAGATTTTAGATTTTATTAGATTGTTTATAAATCAATATTTTGAAAATATAGTTTACATACCACAATCGGGGTCTTGTCGGTTTTCTAGGTAAAATAGCCACCTATTATTTTTAACACATGCCGCATACGTCTTCATTCAGCTGTGCTGTTGGCGTTCCTATTATCCAGCCTTATCAAGACTCAATATATCCTCCTTCATTTGGACTGCTAGCTTTACAACAGTTTTTAACGTCAATTTGCTTACGGCCAATTTTAAGCTGCTACATTTGCGCTGTCTGTGATAGTCAACAGCAACTCCTGCTGGGCTAAAATCTGCTAACAATTTTCGTGATTTGTATTGCCTGTCTTCAATTTTTCAGGCTGTATATCTTTGTACACCACTAGATCGTTCAGATTAGATACTTTATTAGAATCAAACAATTAAATTGCGAGCAGGCTATAGAATGAATTAATCAATGAACGCCAAAAATTACGCTGCGTATGCTAATGCCATGATAAACTGGATATCAAAACGTCAACATTGTTTCTTATTGGATAGAAAGCAGAGCATAAAAGTCACGAGGAAAGTAGATGATAACGCAGATCATAGTAAACTCGATGTTTGTGGTACGTAAACGATTTATTAATCTAAGCTTTTAAGCATTCTTACGCTAAATTACATAATTTTTGTTCTTTAGGATGAAGTTTAAGCCTTAGACGTAGCAAGCCAAGCTAAAGCCGTGATGCAACAGCGTAAACTGGCTGATTGTGTCCAAATAGAGGCAACACCTGGCTCAATGAGCAAAATTCAATTGTAAGTTTTTTTTTATTTTTTAAATACATTGCAATTTACACTTTATTATACTCTTTCAGTTTTGACACGAATTTTGTACACCTGGAAGTATGCATTGGCAAATCCATACACATTTTTTGTAACCAATCTCACATTCGCCTAAAAACACTGTTGTTTTTGTTATTGTAACAGTTGATAATTTAATGGAAATAATTTGACTGGGCACCTTTAGGGGCAAGCTTAAATTTTACTAAAACGGCGGCCTTTGAAGCTAAATCGCTACTGTAGGCAGCACATGGAAGCGAGAAAGCGTGCTATAATAGTTTTGGAACTAAAAGTAAGAGCGCTGATTAGTTTGATCTCGTAAACTCATGGTAGAAAAATCTTTCTTTTGAATTCTTGTAACGCCACCTGTTCATTTGATACAATCAGTCTTCATGCTTCTGCAACATACAGCAGAACCGGAATTATCTTGCTCCTTTTTGTGTCTTCTTGCGTTTCTCGCAATGTCTTACTCTGACAGTGGCAGTCTTCTAAACTACTACCTAAATGGGTGTTTGACTTGCATCTATTGTAAGGTTGACATTTTTATCGGCTCCAGTCGCCTACTTTTGACGTTTTCGGATACTATATGTGAGAATATGCAGAAGTCATTAAAGCAACAAACAATTGAAAACTGGGAATGCAATCATTAAAATATATATAGTATATACAGCAACAGAAGCTGACGGAACAGGAACAAGTCAACCTAAACCGTGCTATTGCCCAAATTAAGTACAGCGTTTTTGAAAATTGGGCCACTCGTGCGTATACGTTCTGTTGAAAGTATACAATGCCTGGTTCAGTAAGTCTGAAATATACCCTACTTTACATAAAATAATTTAACTTTTTTTTAATAAAATTTTTTCTTTCCTGTACAGTACCAATTGATAATGGCGCGCTGTATAGACAATGACGGAAGGACAACTTTTTCAAAGCATATCGTCGCACAAGATACGAATTTGCATCAATATTAAGTAAGTACAATATTATGAGCAGCATCAAGAGCAAACATCGCCTCCGCCGCATGTCTATCAACAACGTTTTACGCTTAGTAATAGTATAAATATATTTGATGCACACTAAGAGCAACTATTTTCACCAAGCTCAGGACATTTAAATCAATATTAATATACTACGATATTAGGTCTGTAGATTATAAAAGCGATACAAAACGCTTGTTTTGGTTTGCACAATTTCCTCAGTTATGACTTTTATACATTTATAAAAAAAAGTGGAAAAGGACTTTGTATAAATTTGTAGATATACGCCGTGTCTATCGAAATTTATTCATCTCTATTTATCTGTCAAAAGAATAAATCAAAAGTAATTCAAATTTAGAGTAGGCCTTGAAACTTCCATTGACATTTCGAACTGAAAATTTTTCTTAGTTTTTACTCGTTTGTGCAACTGCTCAGACGCAAATTGATGGAAAATAATTTTAGCTATATATATCGTGTCTCTATATCTTGTCTTATAAACGTTTTTAATTACAATTTTCTATAGTTTGTATATTTAAAGTTCAAAGCTGCATTCAGGTGAGCAAAAAAAATTTTTTTTATTCTTTTTGGTTTAAGCATAAAATTTTAAACAAAAAAAATTTTTTATAAAAGAAACTAATAAAAAACAGGCCCACTCTTTAGCATCCTTTTTTGTGCATTCGATACATATACCCAGCTACACCATTTGCGGCTATACTGCCGCCGTAAATGCAGTCTTGTGACTGTGCTTACGTCGTGCAGAAAAACGCCGGCCAAGGGTCTGCATATTTTCGTGTATATTTTTGTTGCGGCTTCTCCGCTTGTAAATCCGTTTCTAGCTCAAATTTCTGTAGCTCTTTTTTTGTTTTGGAATTTCTCCATAAAATTTTGAAATTTTTTCCATTGTCCAGTTTTTAACTAGCACAACACAATTAGCATATAACAGGTTTTCCCACAATTCTTCTTGGACTGCAGAGAGGAGAAGTGGGTAGATTTCAGAAAGCATTACAAAGCAAAAGCATCGAATATAAGGTGGTAAGTCGAAAAAAAACGGTTTTTCAATTTGTTTTTGTCTTTGTCTAATTTTCTATTTTATTTTACAGCACAAACCAATTAGAAAATAACAGTTTGAAATATAACAGTTTAGAAGTCCTTAGCTTGTTGTAAGAGGAGTGGTGAGTTTGCATAACATAATAGAATAATATATGTAATATAATACTAGCTATACCCGGCACGCTAACCTGCGTCCAGTGAAAACTTTTGTCAAAATGAATATTATATATATGTATGATTCCTATAGACATCGAAACCATACCCACTTTTCTAATGATCTTACTTCTACTAATCCTATTGACACATATACCAAATACCATTCCCGTACCTCAAATAAATGCAAAGATATGTCGAAATTCCTTTATCGCTTATATGGGGGATGGGGAACTGCGTCCTCCGACCTTAATCAATCTCATGATATGATTTTCTGCTTATCGCATTAAGATGTATACCAAATATCATCCTTGTACCTTAAATGGATGCAAAGATATGGCGATTTTTGATTATTGCTTATATGGGGAATGGGGCACTGCGTCCGCCGACCTTAATCAAACTAATGATATGATTTTCTGCTGATCCCATTAACATGTTTGCCAAATATCATCCCTGTACCTTAAGTGAATGCAGAGATATGACGAGTTATGTTTATCGCTTGTACGGTGGGCCGGACATTGCCATCTACGATTTCGACCAAACTCATGTAATCTTCTGGTCCCGTTAATATATAAACCAAATATCATACCCATATGTAAACTTCGTGCGGGAGTGACAATTTATATTAGAACAGATCTAGAATTGAAGATTGTTTACATCAGATGCTATGTACGTATGCAGGGATATATTTATTTGAGTCTTTGTGACTTTATAACTTGATTAACGAGATTTTCCGCAACATATATTTATTTAATAAGAAAGGGGTGGTTTCTACTGTTTTCGAAAACAATTTCTAATAATAATTTTTTTCAGTTGATACAAAAATGTTTTCTTCTTTTTCAAACCAGTTTGTATACCAAAAACATTAATACGCATTGCAAGTACAGTAAAACACCATCATGGCATCCTGTGAAGGGTTTTGCATAGCTGTAAGTATACAAAAAAAAAAAAAATGAATACCAAATCAGCTCATCGTTTGTCTAATTTTTTCCCTCATTTTTGCGACTAAAAGCCCGGCGTTTTCATTAAACCTGGTACCTGTACACGCTGCAAGTATTCTACAAACTTTGTGTGCTTCGTTTGCGGTACCCCCTACTGCAGCGCTGGTTGCCAGGTAATAGCTTCATATCAATCAAATTTTGCCATTAATTTCTTTCGTTTATCTAACGGTACAGCGTTTAAATTGGCCATCACATGGTAAATATTGCGAGCCAAGATCAAATCTTGTGAATGAATTGTCTTTTAAGCCGTCTCCTGAATATTTGCGAAAATTAGCAGAACACAAAGCGGCTTTGGCTTTGGCAATGCAGGTGAGTTATACATTTTTTTTCTCATTTATATATATAATAAAAGATATGAATAATTATGTTGTATAATTGAAGGAATCACAGCACAATGCCGTAGAGGAACCAGAAGCGGTTACAGAAGGGGTACCAGAAGCGGCAACAGAAGGGGTACCAGAAGCAGCAACAGAAGCGGCAACAGAAATGGCACCAGTCGCAGCAGCGGCACCAATCGCAGCAGTGGCACCCGTCGCAGCACCAATTGCAGCAATATCTCCAACGACACGATCTGCAGCCATAGCCTCAGCACACGCAGAAGCCGCAGCCGCAACACGAATTACAACCGAAGCAGCAGCAAAAGCGAAAGCTGCTGCAGCTGCGCACGCTGCCACTACGGCAGAACAAACTAAACAGAATGTAGAACGCACAGCTACTAAAAAGTTGGATAGTTCTACACAAACCACATCAGAAGTAACGGACATTTGTAAAGATCATGTACAGTCAACAAATAGTCTACCAGTGGAGCGAAATGCAGTTGAAACGGCAGTTGGTAAACATCATGAAAGAAATGCTAGTCAAATTGTGCAACAAAGTGCTTCCACACAGACAACCGCGGAGGAAACTTTTATTATAGCTGTGAAGGAAAGTTCGGCCACACAGACTTCTATAGAAGAAACGGCAATTGGTAAACATATAAGAAAGTCGAACACTAGTCACTGTGCTTCCACACAGACAACAGCAGAGGAGACTTTTATTATAGCTGTGAAACAAAGTGCGGCAACACAAACTTCTGTAGAGGAAACGCCAGTTGGTAAACATCATGTAAGGCGGAACATAAGTCAAGCGATGAAACAAAGTGCAGCCTCACAGACGAAGTTAGAAGATTCCGTAATTTTAGAAGTGAAAGAAAGTGTGGCCACACAGACGAAAGCAGAGACTATTATTTGTAAACATCATGTAAATACCATCACTAGCATAGCTGTGAAACAAAATGCAGGAACACAGACTAAAGCAGAAGGCCCTGCAATTTTGACTGTGAAGCAAAATGCAGGCACGCAGACCAAAGCAGAAGCGGTTATTTATGGACATCATGTCAAGTCAAACGATAGCCAAGCTGTGAAGCAATGTACATCCACGCAGACTTCCGGTGAAGACTCTGCAATTTTAACAGTGAAGCAGAGTGCAGCAACGCAGACCGAAGCAGAAGGCTCTGCAATTTTAACAGTGAAGCAAATTGCAGCAACGCAGACCGAAGCAGAAGACTCTGCAATTTTAACAGTGAAGCAAATTGCAGCAACGCAGACCGAAGCAGAAGACTCTGCAATTTTAACAGTGAAGCAAAGTGCAGCAACGCAGACCGAAGCAGAAGGCTCTGCAATTTTAACAGTGAAGCAAAGTGCAGCAACGCAGACCGAAGCAGAAGACTCTGCAATTTTAACAGTGAAGCAAATTGCTGCAACGCAGACCGAAGCAGAAGACTCTGCAATTTTAACTGTGAAGCAAAGTGCGGCAACACAGACCGAAGCAGAAGGCTCTGCAATTTTAACAATGAAGCAAAGTGCAGCAACGCAGACCGAAGAAGAAGACTCTGCAATTTTAACTGTGAAGCAAAGTGCAGCAACACAGACCGAAGCAGAAGACTCTGCAATTTTTACAGTGAAGCAAAGTGCGGCAACACAGACCGAAGCAGAAGCTGTAATTTGTGCACATTCTGTGCCATCGAATACGAGTCTGACAGTGAACCAACGTTCAGAAACAGCGCTAGAAATTAATCATGCGCCTCTATCGGATGCGGTAAATGTTATGCTACATACACTTAGAATCATTAAACTGGTTTTATCAGTTTATCCATGTTCGTCCGCCGGTGGCACTTAATATTACCAGTAGCGCCTAGGATAAAAGTTTATATTAAGTTTGTGTTTGATTGTCCGTATGAATATCGAGAATTTGAATCATTAGGCCAGCTACTTCTTTTACAGTTAACTAATATAATGAAAGTCCCTCTCTAAGAGGGAGCTACCTTAAAATCATGCTGCTCCTCATACGGAACTATTTTTGTTTTTCTTCTCATAAATATTCTGTATAGATCAATTATCGTATTAACAATCAATTTTTAATAATTGGCTTCCGGTTTGGAAGGAAAGCATTCAAATTAGCTAATAGTCGTGGCAATTTGAAGCACTTCTTAATATTGTCTTTCCAACGGTTAGCCTTCAAACAGTTTTTAATTATAACTGCTAAATAAAGGAATCTGTAAGCTCCTTTATTAACTGTAATCAAAAATTATAAAATTATAGCCTATCAAATTCCACACGCTACGTCCAACGAAAAACGGGTTCAAGGCTATTGTTTTGAATGTCGAAATGCTGTATGAGGGCTATATATCCTGTGCCCCAACGCATGTTGGAGCTTTAATAGAACAGATGCAGCGCTATGCTGAAAATGTGGCAATGCTGCCAAGGTACATGCCCAAGTAAGTTGAATATTACTTTTTATCTGTAATATTATTGAAACTAAAATTACATATATTTTGTTGGCTACAGGATACGGGATTACATTTTGGCGAAATATGACGGCGTCTGGCATCGCGGCCTAGTGTGTGGCATCGGCAAAGCAGACAATAAGACTGAATACACAGTTGAATTAATTGATTTAATGTATCTAATAACGGGTGTGCAATCAGATGAAATTAAACCGTGTCACGGTTTAAAAAAAACTGATTGCTTCACGAAACGTGCCTGCATAGCAGGTGAGTCATTTTATATACTTCTCTTACATATAGTATAGTAACATATATTGTATTAGAAATGTGTTATATAATATTGGTATATCCTGGAATGCATATATTACTGTTGAGCTGTGGAATCGTCTATGAATGTATAGGGATGTCTCCGAAAGTTTATGTATAGTATTTATATAAATATGCGCAGGGTTTGTGTTTTGTTGTTGGAATGTTTGATCTATTTACGAATATATCAAGAATTTTAAATATCTGCAAGCATAGCACTTCATACCATACCTTCGTGCAAAACTACTAGACATCAATCCTCCGTGGCTTCTGCCAGAAACCTTAATAAATACATCCCTTCGGTAATACCAGTAAACTAAACACACCTCTGGCATCTACACATAACACTTCCTCCGAATAAAATCACACTGCAAAACCACACCTTCATCTACACACTCAAGCGTGATTCTTTGCCTGATCTCCAGGGTAACGTTGTTGTTGCTGTTCATTTCAAATCCAAGATAGACGAAGTTTTCTACAACATTGATGGTAAAATTCTCCATCGTCACTGATCGTCCAAGACGCGATGATAGCGTGCAAGAAGACACCAAGTGTTTCGTTTTGTCCTCACTCACCGCTAGAAAGACAAATGATTTTCACCGGGAGGAATACCTAGCACAGACTGGGCGTCGAAAAACTATGTTGATATCGGCGTGTCGAAAGCGGCATTAGAATGGACAAAAGATCTTTTCCAGGATTGAAAATGTTTGAAAATGCTTCGGCGGTCTGTTGCTGGAGTGAAGCTCAGCTTGTCAACGTTTAGCTTTCGTTGCACGCTGAGCCTAGTGCGTACATTGGCTGCGACACGATATTGGTTCGAATCGATGTTGGGACCATGTTATACTATACGTACCCTCTTTTTTTTAATTATGATAGTTCATATTTTTTATGCTATTATTATATTTTATGCATTTATTAAACATTTTTCAATATTATTATTTTCATTTCAGGATTGCCCCCCGCCCCTCTGTATGATCATCATGTCCGTTACCTAAAAGATAGAATCAAATCCATGAATAATGTTATTTACATCAATGAGGTTACCTACCGGGGCGTCCTACCGTACATCGTCATTCATTGCAATGAATTACTGGAAAGCTTCAACGACTACTTCCAGTTGAATTAGGAAACTTCTTAGTAAAACAATTCTTAAAAAACTGTTCTACACGGCAGTTTTTCTTTTGAGATTTTTGAGAGACAGTTTTTAAATGAGATACAAAATTTATGGTTTGGCAACTAAACTTACACTATGCTACAAACTAACCACACAACATTCGGTCTTCCACATTTATATAACACATGGTAATTCGTCTGTCCGTCCGGCTATCTGTCCTTCCGTCCGTTTGTCTTATAGATCTAGAAACAGTTTCCAAGCTACTGCAAATCATCCTGCCAGTTCGTTTATTAAACGAGTTCTTAGAATTCTGGCTAAATACAAAATTATACGAAACGAGAATGGCAAGACAGTGAATATTACTGGCGAATGGATATTGGATTGGACGCTTTTTAAATTGTAAACATCATGATAAGTCGCAAAATATGATCAATATTTTATAACTAAGCAGTCAATCAATTCAACGAACTATCGCGAAATTCGAGCAGATCCGTACGTTTGCGAAACAACAGTAAGTCTTCTTGAAATTATGGCAAAATAGGAAATTTTACGAAAACAGAATGCCTAGACGGTTAATATTAATGGATGCAAATAAAACCCCGGAAACTACTTAAATATCATCTCTGAAGCATAATGACCCGAAAAATATGACCAAAACATGTTCGTTTTTATATTTTTTAACTAAGCAATCAATTCAATGAACTACCGCGAAATTCGAGCCAAGGCGTACGTTTGCCAAACGAGTAATTGAAAATATGGCGAAATAAAAAATCCGAAAAGATAATGGCAAGCCGGATGTAAAAGAAGCCGCGGAAACTAAATATCATCTCTCGCATATTGTCATATCTCCAGCACAACAACAAAACACGTATTTATTATCATTATATATTTTTTCCTATGTTCAGACACGCCTAAAATGAAAAGCAGGTATTTTAAGTGATTAAATGTATATACGTTTAATATATTTGTATATTGTATTTTATTTTATTAATATATTGCGATATTCAATTAAATAACAGAACAGATTTAAACACCGAGGCGCTCACACTCTACACAAAACTAGACCGTCTACGGCCGTGAGCTTGCTACTTCAGTGTATACTATATTCGGAAATCTATTATAATTATTTGCGAGAGTTGCTATAAACTTTTGCCTAATTGTTAGAAAAATGTTTTGCTGCTTAAATTAAACAAAAAAAAAAATTATAATAAATACCAATAAAAAAGAAAAATTTGAATACAATTTGAAAAGTTTTTACACTCTTTGGAATGCGAACATTTTTGATTTTTAGTTTTGAGTCGTTTACAATTTTAAAAATTTCTTGCAGTGTAATACAATATAAAGATATACAATATAAATATGTACTTAAGCGACATGAAGAACGTGGGCAGCAGTAAAAACCGTCATAATAATAAATTATTTATCGTATAGTGGCGCTAATAGTCGATATAGTTAATACAAATCCGAGTCAACGATAAAACTACAAAATTTTTTTTTTTACGCTTGAACATTGAACGCTGCAAAATTCTAAGCGTTTCGATATATATATATTTTTTTTCTTTTGTTGAATTTACTATTGTTCCTTTGTATTAATATTATTATTACGGATCGCTACCGCTTGCAGTGCAATTTGTGTCCTGTGCATGCGTTTATGGCGCGCGTATGATGGCCTCGTAAGCAGCGAAGATCATAGATGCAACCTCGACTGAACGCGATTTTAGACTGAGTGTAGCATCCGGATTACCTGGTTGCAATTTCAATTCGAGCAGCACCCAAATATTATTGGTCAGCTTGAGTGATTGATAGAGCATGTCCTGACCCTCGACATTGCGTTTAGCAATGGTGAAAATATTGTTTGTAGTCATTTTCGAGGCAATGCCATCGGTGGTGCCAATTACGCCGCTCAGACTATATTGTAGCTCATTGGCAGCCGGTATCTCTTTCCAGGTATTCAGAAAGACACGCTTATCCAGTTGTCCATCCTCGGCGAAGAGTACATTACCGTGCACCAGACATGCAAAGTAAAAGATGTCAATGTTGTTCTTGACTGCCACCTGTAGATTATTGAGCGGCTCCATGCGCTGTACTGGACCATGTGTGCCTAACGTTAGCGTAACCTCGCAACTTTGATTTGGTGGCAGTGGCGCGACTTGCAGCGGTGCCGATGGTATCATACCGAAGCTGTTTTTATTTAGCTGTATGGCAAAACCGCTCATCGGTTGCATGGCCTTGTTGGTGAATGTCATGTCCATGGAGATTTCACCATTACGACGCGAGAATGTGCCCTGTATCTCGAGACCTTTGCCCTTTTCGGCGGGCAACCAGACAACACGTGGTATTTGTACGC
Source organism: Leucophenga maculata (assembly GCA_035044805.1). Lineage (NCBI taxonomy): Eukaryota > Metazoa > Arthropoda > Insecta > Diptera > Drosophilidae > Leucophenga > Leucophenga maculata. The sequence continues at coordinate 1,357,902 of JAWNNP010000387.1, forward strand.
CAACAGTTAGTGAGGCTCCACCTAAGCCGAATATATCGCCGAGCAGATTTGCTGCGCCGCTTGATACCACATTATTTTCGGTTGGTCCACCACCGAGCAGTATATCTAGTCCACCACCCAATAGATCGACATTACTGGTCGCGGGCGTTGCGGCAGGCAAAGAGGGTGTATTAATATCCATTGATAGTAGATCGCCAATTAGTGATTCCTGATTGGGTATAACCATTGCTTCATTATTCGTTTCTGCACCATCGCCAGTTGCACCAGCGTTGGTTGCACGATTAGGCAACGATTTGCGCACGCCTGCGCCACGTCCCTCCACGAATGCGGTCGGGGGCTTGTGGTAGACACTGGCCAAAGAGCTTATATGACATATCAGTTCATCCAGTAGCGTAGGTTCGAGTAGATCAGTTTCCTCTGAAATCAATGGTTTATCAGCGAGCACCACCTCTTTGGCCGCAGCTGGATCAGTGGACAGCAGACGCCAATAAATGAAACCACGATCGCGAAGGTCGGGATTGTCCGAATCTTGTGTAGCCAGCGAGAGCACATGCTGCACTAGCTCTTGCGTGTCCGATGGACGTTTTAGGAACAGCTTGACCACTGCGGTCAGCAGCTGTAGCTGTACTTGTGCGTTTTCGTCTTGGAAACCCTCAAGGAAGCTGTCGAGTAACTCGTCAGCATTGTCAATGCGTTCGGCGTATTCACCAATGATCCAGACCATTGAGGCGCGTGCTTCCGGTTCGTCTAGTGTATCCAGATTCTCGCACAGCGTACTAATTATGCTCTCATACTTGTTGGGATATTTGCGGAAGATATCCTTAATGACAACAATCGCTTCCTGCACGACATAGTTCACCTTGGTCTGTATCAAGTCCAGCAGCGTCGAAACACAACGCTCTGCCGACGGTTCCACTTTAATGGCGCAGCGTCCGATGGCACGTACCGCTTTGCGCACAAAATCCACATCTACCTCAGTAGCGTACTCCTTGAGCTCGCTCAGCACTTGCGCAATGTTGCTCTGATTTGCCAGACGTATCATAATGTCCAGTTTCTCCAACTTGACATAAATGGGATCGTTGTACTTGACAAAGAACACTTTCATTTCGTGCTTCAGTATATCAGGACGTTTCTGCACAATGAGATTAATATTACGCAACGCTACATACTGGACCTCCGGCTCCGACGAGAGCAGTGTCACTAATGGCGGTGCCAGTTTCTTGGTCAGCGTGGCGCAGAAGTCACTATCGCTCGATAACATTTCAAGTAACTTCATCAGCACCTTGACGGCACTGAGCACAACGGCGGCATTGGCGTGTGCCAGACGCGGTGTGATACGTTCACAGATTGATTGTGCCTCACGCTCATCCTTTGGACTGTAATTGGCCAGCGAATCAAGTATGAAGACTTGACCCCATTCAGTACACTCGTTTAAAGCGGTCAGCAGCTTATTAATCGTCACCGAATTCATTTCGACCAACGGTTGACCGGACTGACTAGCCTCGTTAATTTCGCTCAGCGCTGCTACAGCATTGGCCACCACCATTGGATTTGAATCGGACAATAGATCTTTGAGCTGATCGAGAAAGCCTTGATCCTCGACCATTGAGGCGGAAATGTCGTACAGCTTGGCAACGCACACAGCTGCTGTTTTGCGTACATACGGATCCTCATCCTTCAGACACTTGCGCAATGGCTCACACAGATACTCGGTAATTTTGTCGACACGTATGCAGCCCATTGTACGAACTGCCAATGCACGTATCAACGGATTTGAATCTTCACAATCCTTTACGAACGTATTCACTGCCATTATAGCCATATCTGGCTGCGACTTGGCATAGTTCATTAAATAAAGATAGACGAGCTTCTTTAGTTCGAGATTATCCGTTTGCATGCAATTGACAACGTCCGGAAAGAGTGCAGACACGTCTTTCCCAACGGTCATGCTAGCAATGACCTTTTTTACAGCCTCCTTCTTCTTTTCCTTCTTGTCATTGTTCAATTCGGATTTTAGCTCGAAGATTTCACCCTTTTTGGTGGTCGTGAAGTACTTGGAGTCGGTCATTGTCACCACTGCGTGCGTGAGTACTGTTCTCCTTCGTGAATTAATTAATTAAAACTGTAAATCGAAACAAAAGAGAAAAGTTAGACTATTAAAAAGCTTGCAAAATCGAACATATAATCCAGCGAAGCAGTTTATGTTGGTACAGCCAGCAACTAAAAATTGATAGCACTTTATAAATATGTTGGACGGTTTTATTAAATTTATATTTTAAACTTTTTGTTGCTGCACCGTGAAGGGGCGTATGCGGCAGTACCGCCAACAACAACAATAAAGACAGTGATATTGCAGCAGTGCCTTGCGACGACGACTGTCACCAAAATTAAACAACTGAAACCATTATCAAAAAACCTTTTATTGTCACTAACTTACATAGTCTTATAGGTATTAATTCAAACACAGTTCAAGCGCAATTTTGTGTGCATCTATTTACTTTTGACAAGTAACTTGCAATTGACTATAACAATTTACTCAATTAAACTGAAAATTTACACTATACTCTGACGAATACCGATTTTTCTTGCTGTCGTCTGCCGTATGTACAGCTATTACTGTACAGATTGAATTGATTAGATTGCGAATCATAGCTGCAATAATGCAACTGTACAGCCGAAAAATTACTCGTGTAAGGCAGGCACTTCAATAAGAAAAAGTTGCAGTGTCAACCTCATACTATTGTTTGCCTGCTCATACTCATTTGAACTGAAAATGATGAATAGTTGCTTTTCGATTTGCACATAGACCGATTTTCTAATTGGAGCCATAATAGTTACAGGGTGACAGTTGAAATTTGCTCGAACAAATCTCTTTGTTTGAACATTGTTAACGAAATTATAAGTCTTTTTATCAAATGCGAAGATTTTGTATGCGTTAATTTCTGATTAGACTTTTTGTATTTATTTAAAAGAGTCACAGCAATCATTAAGATTTCTGTAATCAATTTCTGGCATACTTCATAGGAAATTGTAGCGAATATTACAAATAAACGAGATTTTTTTTGCTTAAGCCGAAGAATACGAATTTTAACCGCAAAAATGGAAGGTATGCACGCTCCAGCTGAACTGTCCCACGAGGAAGCTATGAAAATACTAGTACTAAGTTTACCTAAAGAGGTTGGCGAATGCTGCCGTAAGTGTTTTAAACATATATTACTTGATAGCGACTTAAAAGTATTGAAACATATTGAATTCTAGATTTCCTGAATTCACGCATCGAACAAATCGCACGCATTGAACGCATCTTTACCATATATGTCGATAGAACCGTATTTGCGTTCGTACTACCGATGATGTTACGAATGGTTAGAAAACTGCCCGCTATGTATGCCGGTACAGAATTTGCCGAAATCGGTGTTCCACTACTCAGGGATTACATTGTGCGTCGCAATTTAATCTTGCGTAGATATTTGACAAAAGACTCATTGGATCCATTCGTATTGAAATTGATAGACTATTTTATGGAGAATACAAGGATGTTTGAGATGATACCCAATTGGACAAGCTTTGTGACAGATGGACAAAGAACTCTACTGGATGCCTTAATATCATTGAAGCACATTGCAATGGAGCATCTAGAGAGGACTGCATTAGAGAATTTAAACAATGAGCGTATATTACACGCGATGTACCATGAAAACGCAGATGTTAAACTGGGAATTGATGGTAAGCATTAAATAATAAATTTGTTACTTTGAATTTAATAACGTTGCAACAGTTGTTATAACCCTTCTATACATTACATCAAATAATAAGTTTTGATTTGATTTGACAGCCAATGATTTCTTCCTGTTCCCGCAAGTTAAATGCAAACTGCGTTGAGAGCGGTTTTCGTGATGTTCCTCATTTTGTTATATTTTTATTGCAGTAACACAGTCTCTTTTGTCTAATTTAGCATATGTTTTCATTGGATAGCTTTTATTAATTAAAGCAACCTTTTTTTTTAATTTTAAATTTCAATTTGAAACTTGCAGCTGATTTGTTCATCTCAGAAAAAAGTATCGAAAATCGAAAAACGATAGCAGTCGGAACTAAGAAGTAATGGCTTCAGAAGCGCCACCCTGTGCAGAAAATATGAGCAATGATATCGACATATTTAACGGTAATGAAGTATTGGATTCCATTACAAATTCCGGATTAGCTCCCACAGCTGTTGATGAGGCACTCTCACGGCGATTGCATGCACTACTTCTGTGCACAGTGTGCAAACGGGCGCCATTAACACCATTTTACCAATGTCCGGATGGACATCTGATCTGTGCAGGCTGTCATCACGTCCATGTTCTCGGCACATCAGCTAATAATGAGCCAATGCATTGTACTATATGCGATAATTGTTTCAATGTAGCTAAACCGGTGCGCAATATAATAGCCGAACGTGTAAATGAATTGATTACGATTAGTTGTGAATTTTGTCTTGCCCGGATGTCACATGTAACACTACGTCATCATTACAAGCATCAGTGTCCAAATCGTCTAGGCAAGTGTCACTATGAAGCTGTTGGTTGCCAATGGCTTGGAACTTTCAATGTGCGAGATGAACATGTTAATGTCTGTCCATTCAAGCATAAAACTGGGATGGAAGTACTAGAGTTTTTGCATCGAAAACAAACGCGTGCGGAGAAAGAACGTCATGTATTACAGTCGGTTATTGGTATATTAAACAACAAAGTAATATATCGCTTGCTGCACCTAAAACCGAAGTCAGATGCAGAGATGTCAATATGTGATCAGTTCCACAGAGCGGGTTATTTTCAGGCTTTTAGCCACATCTGGTCAGTACATTTCAAATGGGTCACACACAATACAGCTTTGAATGGACTATCAACAATTGGCTATCGCCTAAAAATGCGTAGGCCAATTTTATGTTCTACGAAGATTACGCTTGAGATTACTACATTGGCGCCGGCGAAGTACGCAGACATCGAATTGCTACCGAATTTCATGCGTCATGAATATACCATGGAAAATAATATCAGTCCTTTTAATGTATTTCTGATCGATACGAAAGAAAACTGCAAAGTTATACTGCGCGACATAGGAATTTATATGCGCTTTGTTTTTTCTCATGTATAAGGCGTAAATGCTTCAATGTTTTGCCAAAAAAAAACATCTATTTTTTAAGATTGCATATATATTTTCAATTGTTCATATATTTTGTTGAATGTTTCTTAAATCGTTAATATACAAAGGCACACATACAACTATACAATAACCTCTGCGCTTTAATCTGCACATAATGCTCGTAACGCTTGGGAGTGCCCCTCGTAGGGCGCCAAACAATCACTGTTTTTCAAATTATCCTCTCGCTCTCTCGCTATTACTCAGTATTAATAATAAAAATTAAATTCCCATTTCAGATTTACGTATTAAACTAAAGAAACAGCGAATTAAATTCCAATGGCAAACAGCATCCAAGGACATTTATACGAAGAAAATCGAAAGAGACATGAGATTAACACAAATTCGTTGCAAAAATGTTGTTAAAAAAGTGTACGCGTCATGTATAAAAGAACAACGAAATTTTGCTAGATTTACGACTGAGATGCTCGAAGAACTGGAAGATGATATTGAGAAAACCAAAGTTTTAAATGCAAACGCCTATAAGTATAATTCGGAAAGCCTTAGAATTGCACGTGCATTCAAAACCAAACTCCTCCTACAGTATCAAAATTTAATAAAAAAATACGACAAAGTTGTCGGCGATTTGAAGACCGAGGAATTTTTACTAACCAAGAAGCTCGAGAATCTCAGAAAGGAGCATAGAGACTTCATGCGTTTATTTCGCCCAAAGTGGGAAGAGTACCAACAGATTATGTTATTCCGAGCCGAGCAAGAGCGACAGGAACATCTCAATCGTATAGCTCTATTCAGAATGACATGCGCTGCACGCAAAATACAAAGATATTGGCGTGCCTATCGCAAGGAGCAACGCCGTAGATCAAAATTGTATGCTAAAATGCAAAAGAAGGGCAAGGGAAAGGGCAAGTAGAATTACTGGAAACTTAGTTGGGTATTAAAAACTTAGTATATTAGTGAGGTTATATGAAAAGAAGAAAAAAACCACTCCAAAATATATTTTAATAAAAAAGAGATAGGTGATTCGAAACTTAAATACTGGATACGACAACACTAGACGGAATACACATTTTTTAGCTGTTTTCAAAATTTTAGCAGACTAGTGTAAACTAGCTAAAGATGAAAGCACAAAAACACTGTTTTTGAAGTCGAAACTTTTGATTTTAAGCCAGCAAAAAATTTACAAAATGAACTAAAATTTGTAGGAATTTAATGTGAGAGCAGCGACAGTTTATAAGAAGTTTAAAAAATAATGTTTATTTCCTATTTTTACCAAAAACAAAATAAATAAAAATATATTTATATAGTAATATAAAAATTGTATGGGAGTATGCATTATTTCAGGCGGTTTTTTTTCGAAAATGAAGGCTTTGTTGTGAAAAAATGGTTAAACATTCAATGTTCAAAATATTGTCCATCGGTCGTTTTTCCGCGATCGCTCTCTTCAAACGAATCAATTGTGTTCGGTAGAGGTCCTGTTTGATCGTCTGACCCGATTTCAAGAGCTCATAATACAACACACCCTTGTGATCCTACCAAATACAGGGCATTACCTTGGCGCCAAGGATGGCCCATGATTGGCCGGGCTTCACATACGATTCCTTGCGCTTGAAGTTATCGTAATGAATCCATGAATCACCACTGACAATCCGATGCAAAAATGACTTCCTTTTGTGGTGTTCAAGCAGCATTTCCGACAAGTAGAAACGGAGTTCAACGTCTCTAGGCTTCAATTTTGGATGAATCCCATTACTTTTAAACGTCAGGAAAAGGTTGATTGATCAACTCCCAAAGCTTTTGCAAATTCTTTTTGCGTTTGCCACGCATCTTCATCCAGCAACGTCTCCGATTCTTCATCTACAAACCTTTTCGTTCTTCGTTTTCTAAGTCGAAATTGCCAAATCACTTTTGGCACGTTCCATCAGCTTGGATGCATGGTCACCATAAACTTCCACTAAAATACAATGACTTTCGGTGGCACTTTTCTTCATGTTACAGTAATGAAGAAGAACTCGCCGCAGAAACACTTTCGTCATTTTCAAATGAATATAACAAGTTGCACTTCAACCAAATGATATATACTAAAAAATACCCGCATAAAAGCAAAAAGTCCTTGATCGAATTACAGAGTTACACACTCATATGCATTTTCATTTTCATTTCATTTTCCCTTTGAATTGTACATTTGTGGGCTTTTGTGTAGCAACGGAACTTCTCGCGCATTTTGTGAGATGTGACTCAAGTAATTTTGACTTGACCGCGTTTAAAGTAAGACGTACTGCAGTGCAGTTTTTGCATTTTTACATTGAAAAAAGCAAACAAAAAAATACAAACGCACAAAATGTTTATTTTAAATAAAAGCGAAAATAAACTTTGTAAATAAAATATTTAGTAAAATTGTGGCAGTGTATGAGTAAGAGTTAGAGCCAGCGAAAGAGAGAGTGAAATATAGTTAGTATCTGCGAACATTTCCTTTTTTCTGCTTTAATTTTTTTTTTTTTTTGCTTTGAAAACACAACAACTCCGCCCTATTCTTCTTCTTCAAATACTTTGCATGCCGAGCCAACAACAACAAACACAAAAAAAGAAAAAACGACAAAAACAATAGCAGTAAAAAAATATATAAAATAACATAAATCATAACAACAGTTGCAGCAACAACAAAAACTTAAGTTGCTAAGGGAAGGGACGAAAAGTAAATAAATAAAAATATGCAAAGCAACAAAACAAAAACTCAACGCCAGGAGCAAATTTTATTAGCGAAAATATAAAATAAATAAAAATAAATAAATGTTGTGTATAGAACAGCAAGCAGCATGCAAAATAGTGCAAAAATATTCAAGCAAAAGGCAAACAAATAAAAATATTTAAAAAAACAGAAAAAAAGAGCAACGCCAGTAAGTGAGCAACGTGTGTTCGTGTATTGGTGAATCGAGGTGGAAAGGGTAGCAATATGCATTCATTGGATGCCTATGATGTTGTCTATGATGGACATGACGATGTCAAGGAACAAAAAAGTATGGATTGGCCATTTTTAATAAAGGTAAGCCATATATGTATTCTAATATAAAAATGGCTGTTTGTCAGCTCAATTTAAAAATACAAATACATACATACATACGTTTTACAAACTTATTAAAAAAAAAAACCAAATACAAGCAGGCTCAACGTTGCTTAGCACTTCATTTCTTTTGCGGCATACATCAAAACATTTCATTGTTCCAAACATATTCTTTGGCTGTAAATCACCCTTCATAAAAGCAAAAAGTCCTTGATCGAATTACAGAGTTACACACTCATATGCATATGCTCACGAATTTAGCACACTGACAACATTCTTTTAAAATTCCATCTTCGCTCAGCAAATTAATTGAAACCAAATATTTTGCTAAGAGTGATGTTTATTAAGTACAGACAACCCCGAAATGGAGCTGGACACTTAAAATATAAAATCTTTTACTTTTTTGCAAAAAAAAAAAGAATGGCTTAATGCTTGGTAGGATATGCTTAGTTTCCTTTGAGTGCGTTTTAAATCATTTTAAATTCTTGTTCACAAATCGCCCTAATTACTGGGATTCAAGGCACGCACATGCTGCTTAATGAGATTGACATCCGTTGACGGTATTAATAGTGTACGGAGGATCATGCTGCACCTTTTTTTATCATCAGTTCCTCTTATTTTTTTTATTTCAACGAAATATTTTTATGCGATTAGTGTTCTGCTGCCTACTAGGCAACTTAATTTAATCGAAATTTAGAGAAGGGTCCCATAGCGAACTTAAGTTTGCCCAGTGTGGACAGTTAAGCTTGATGCTCGGAATCGGTTTTGTTGGGAGCTCGAGGTTTTTTTTGTTCGTGTTTATAGCATTTTGAAGGGTGGAACAAACTTTATGGTTTTGGTTTTTGGCATTGTTAATCTTCATCAGGGGGATGGTTAGAGGTCTGTTATGTGAGAGAAGGACTGGTCTGATGAATATGGTTGTGATATACTGTTTTCTGAACACTAGCGATGGAATGTCCGATTCGAAGAGGAGGTTGTAGGTAGGTTGGTCTTAAAAGAATCGAGATCAATCTAATTGCTGAATAATAGGTCGATTTTATTTTATTGGCTTGAGATTTGGGAGCGTTTCCATAGAGTTAGATGCCGAAGTCAATTTTAGCCATTATTATAAGGTTGAAGACTCTTAATATAGAATTTTTTTGCAGTTGCACTTATTATTGGCATTTTATGATGTTAAGTTTTTTGGATAGGGACGATATGAGATAGGTGATATGGTCATTCCATTTGTAACGCTTGTTAAAAACTATACCGAAAATTTGTAGTGTTAGTACATCTCAAATGTTTCTACAGAAATGAATGTGTTTGCATTTGGGTATGGGTAATCACATCATTCTAAGATATCACTAAGTAGTGGGTCTAATGAAACGGAATTGAGTTTCTTTTCAATGAAGTAGTAATCTGCATAGGCATTCAATTCGAAGTTCCTGTGGATGTGTAAAACACGGTTAAGCTTGTTGTAGGCTATTAGCAATAAAATGATGGAGAGGGGTGATCCTTGCGGGATTCCATTATGTAGGAGTTGTACTGAAGAGAGATGACCGTTATTTTTCATAGTTTTAGTTCATCAATTATTAAGTGTATGCCAATTTTATCGAAAGCTTTATTAAAATTTAACAAAACTATGGATATGTGATTCTTAGTGGAAAGTGAAGATGATATCAGATAGTCTAGCGCAAGTATAAAACCGATTTGCCAACTATCGATTGATTTGTTATAAGAAACAAACCACCATAGCCGGTTCGCAATAATTTTATCTAGGGTTTTGGCGAAGTAAGAATTTAATGATATATGTAGGTCTATAAGAGTTAAGTTTTGTTTGGTCATAGTTGAGTTTGTTTAATGGAATGATTTTGCTTAGTTTATAGTTCTGAGGTATATAAGAGATGAATATATTGTTGTAGTGGTCGATGAGTCTTGTTTTTACTGAAGGGTGTAGGTTTTTAGCATTGGGTAAGATACTCAATGTATCAAGACCTGGAGTATCGCCTTTAAGTTTGGAAAGTGCTATTGACAGTTCGATGGGGATACTTGCAGACTCGATTTGTACAGCTGATGGAGAAGGATTGTAGGAGTTGGAGAACGGAGTGGTTCTGTGTTTATTTGTGTGAGATATCAGTGGAAATACAGTGGATTGGTAAACATTTCTTTAATCTACAGAATGAGCAGATATAAGACCAGATTATTGTAGAAGGGGGGTTGGTTTTAATTTCTATGTAAATGCTTCTTAAGAAGAGCGTTTGGTTATCTTTAGTTCATGCTAAAGATAACCAAAGATGTTTACTCTGAAAATATTACTTTTTTAGAAGTGTCCATTGAATGTTTTTTTGTCGATTATTTACATCTGTAGTTACAAAGGTTATATACAGAGTTTTGGATTAAGGTTCAGCTTTGTCAATATTTTGGCAAGAACCGATACAGCAGGTCTTGAAGGTGGTGGGGTTTGAGCCTTCTTCTCGTCCCAATTCGGGGGCTAGCGGCTCTTAGGGCTGCAATACCTATTTGCCTAGCTAGGCTGTTTGGAAGAGATTCTACCCTCTCATTGTATTTTTTTGGCTTCTCCTAGATTCTATGTCCAATTTTAGGCACCTTGAGATCGCGTTCTATATCCCTGGTTTTCTTGTGCCAAGGAGCCCCTTTAGTGTTTGATGCACACGTTCCACTTCTCAGCCCATTCCTGGAATGCGTCCAAGTACTGATGAAATTCACTCGTGGCCTGGATAATGCAGCTGCTTTTTGTGATTCTACGCAGGAGTTTGGGTTCTATTAGAGTCTGCGACGAATACTATATATACGAGGTTGATTTAGCAAGCAGCTTCCTCAACTTTGTACAGTTCTTTGTCGACCACGCTCAAAAAAATATAGCCGGTCAAAACTAACAACATATATGCGAGCCATTGTATAATTCGAGACTCATAGTTGAATTGTACATTCGGTTCCACAAATTCGGACCTATCAGCCGTTTTAAGTATACTAGGGTCTTGTCCTTCTTAAAGCTATTGACTGTGGAGGTTAATTGTTCAACACGTCACCAATTTGTTGGTTGCTTCTGCGAAAAGATGCTCACCTATATTGTCTCGCAATCCTTCGGGGTCTGTCGGTGCTCTACTTGAATCTTCTTCATCACCAACTATTAGGTTCTCCGCCAGTCCATGTTCCCTTCAACGTAGATCTTGAGAAAGCATCGTTGCTAGCTGAATAATGCTTGCAAATCTTCGATGCGGCCTATTTGCTTGTCCGTTGGCATTAGTGAAAAGAGAGACAAATTCTGCAGCCCCGACATTAAAATCACTCGCAACAGATGTTGGATTATACAATACTTTCTGAACGCATCCTACAGTTTTTTGATATAATTATTGAATTGCTGCAGTATCCAGCTAGACGGAATGGAACGGCTAAAGCACCATATTGCTGCTATTTCTGCTCGAACATATTCCGATAAAGTTCTTGAAAGTTCTTGAGTTCTTTGTTAGTTTCTAATGAGCTGCTTTATTGGTGGTAAAGGATGACCAGCTATTAAACTCTTTTGTATGAAAAACTTATTTTTTAGAGTCAATATCAGCCTAATAATATGGTGACTTTTTATAGACGTGAACTTCACATATATACATTAATAGACATGTTCCCTTATAATTTGGCGTAGCGCCCATACAGAACCACCGCCTCTTATGGGGTGTTGTATGAAAAACTTTTTTTTTCAAGTCAACATTAGCTTAGTATTAGCGATACGTTGGCTTCTATTGACTGTGGCTTTAGATACTTCTAATAATAAGCGTATTCCAATTGGAGGTGGTAAAACCTCCACTGTTCAATTTTAAGTTTTATTTTTTAAGCATCGGCATAGGGAATTAAAAAGTGTATTAGAAAGTCGTGTAGTCACTATTGCAGCATTCTGTTGTTTCTTTTATCTATTTGTTTGGTGAAGTCACTTCTGGCGCAAATGCTCCTTCAGCGTGCTGCCCAAATTCCAAAATAATATTTGCATTTCATTTGCCTCTAATTTGTGTAGTTAAAAACTTAAAGCTACAAAATCAGAATACCAAATGTGCCAAGACGAGAAGTCAGCTTGGCCCATTTTTTACACTTGTGTGACTTGGGCGAACTAACTCAAAAGTGTACTTGAGCCATTCCTTAACATATATTATAAATGACGTCCCACAGATGCTGCTGACTTATGTGCTCCTTTTTAATTTTTTTTTTTTTTGAATTTTTTATTTTATATGCATCAAGGCCATTCCTAGAATTTTTTATTTGGCTTTGTGTGTTTGCTTTTGCTGAGGCAGTATGCCTGCCTGCATGGACGTCGTTTAGATGTACACGTTTGGCTTGTAAAAAGAGTGGGTCACGACTTTTTACACTCATAGAAAAATGTGCCTGAATAATTTACTGTCTGTGTACTGGAAAAAAAGGCTGCAATTTTCTTAAGACTTAAGAAAAAGAAGAGCATAAAAAGTTCCTGACGTATTTAGAGCGTAAATGAAGCCAACGGCATGACTAAGTTATTTTGTTGCATTTCTTTTTTTTCTTTTTTAGGGCATCTTGGAGAGTCCAACATGTACGCCAACGGCTCCAGACACGCTTGCTGCACTGCTATGGACAATTACGGCGGTATTTGGTATTGTCTACGCGCTGCTCGGCTATCGTTGCCTGCGCGCAGTTGGCTTTCTCAGCGGTTTACTGGTCGGAGCCAACGGCATATTCATACTGCAGGACTTTCAAATAACACTGCTAGGCAAGCCGGCCGATTCGGCGTTAGCAATTGTCGCAGGCCTAATTGGTGCCGTGCTTGGTTCAACATATCCTGTTGCATCGGTTTTGATAAGCGCCTTTGCCGGTGCGCTGCTTTCGGGTGCTGCAATGGCCGTTTGTGTGGCCACAATGCCGGACAATGAATTTGGCGTAAGTTTAACCATTTCATTATTTATTAAATATTTTAAAAGTTTTATTTTCTGTACATAGTACCGTGAGATCTATGTCGCTGTTGTCGGCGGTGCTGTCATCTGCTCAGTATTAACGCTCTGCTGTGTCAAATATGTCACAATAATAACATCAAGTGTTGTGGGCACTGCCATGATTATTGCATCTGTGGATTTTTTTGCGCACGGCCTAGAAACAATAAACTGGGTGAGTATTAAGTTTATAAAAAGAACCTATAACCGGATCGCCAACTCTTATAGGGCCGAATGTTCTGTGAACAATATTTCTCTCGAAGACACGCAACGCCACTTAATGCGATTCAATTACTGTCCATTCTACTGCGCCGGGACTATTGGCGTACTGTAGATTTTGACTTAAGTCATTTGCTTCCTGAGCCTATAATACCATCTATTAGGAAGCGTGGCTCTTCGTCTGATTCCCAGGCTGACGTTATTGTTGCTAGCTTTTCTGTTCCTAGATAGACGAAGTTTTCTACTACATTTAAGTTGACATCGTCACAGATGGTCCAAGACGTGCGAGAAAATACCAAGTACATCATTTTGTCCACATTCTTTACTTAACTCATTAATCGTGACTTGTTTTTGAATCTTTGAGCACACCTCAATGTCATCGGATGATGGAGCCATTCATTTCCTGTATGTATGGTCATTAGCTTAGACTGTTATCCATCAACAGATTAAAAAAAAAAATGAATAATACTTAATTATTTATTTAGAGACTAGCTTAGAGTTAAAACAAATGAGCTAGCAGGGGTATAGCATGGCTGCTGAGGCCTTCAGCTATACAAGTTATAATGCTGTTCTTATGTTGATCGATGGTACTTGCTAATTTTTTTTGGTTGGGAAGAATTAGTTAATTAGTAGTGACGTACCACCAAATTCTATCAGCAATAATTTTGTCCAGTACTTTGCTTTAGAAATATTGGTCTATACGAACTAAGATCAGATTTATTGCAATTGGGCTTAGCTACTGGGGTTGTTAGGCTAGCTTTGTAAGTGTGAGGTTGGGTGTCAATTTTTAATCATGGGGTAAGAGATGCGATCTTCACCAGGTGTTTTCTCAGACAGTATTTTCAGTGCCGATAGCAGTTTGATCGTGGCTATTTTGTGTTTTCAATAAGTTGGCCTGTAGGTGATGTCGTATTATTTAATGGCAGAGTTCTATGAATTTATTTGTGCAGGAATCTCACATATCATTTGGTAGGATGATTTGCCACACGCATACTGTTAGATTTATATCTCCTATACAAATGTAAACTTTATTGGGCATACATGGTATCTGCAGCCTTCTTTGCATAAGCATTAACTAACATACTTTAACACTTCTACTTTGCAGATACTCAACATGAAACCGCATCCAATGCCACCACCCTGTTACGGTGGCCTACTTATCGCTGCCTGGCCGGTATCCATCATCATAAGCGTTATGGTGCAGTGTTTCATTACAGCTTGGCGTGTGGATCATCGTAAACGTGTCTATATGCGACATAATCCACATCATGCACATCATCAGCCGCATCATCAGCCACATCATCACAATCCGCAACAAATGCCGCATCATGCACACGCACCCATGGGTCGTGCACCGTCACGCACGCGCGAAACACGTGAAGAAGCGCGCCAGCGTAAATTTCGTTATCTGTATCAGGTGCGCACAGCACGTGGCGACATAATATCACAGGTATTTCCATACTGAAGACATGCTATAGCAGCACTTAATAATAATGGGTTCTTCTCTGCAGAATTTTGTATCGGCACTACAGAAACGCATACAGCTAAGCGGCACTGAAACTCCATCGGAACGTTCAATCAAGACCAGCTCAAATGAACGCAACACCTTTCGCAGTGATCGTACACACTTTACGACCATACACGATCCGGATTCTGAATTGTGCGACAAGATCGAAATCGTGCGTGACATTGGATAACAAACAAGTAATAGTTACATGTAACTATATCCGTAAGGGGCTCAGAGCAAACAAATTGGTATGTGTGCGTTTATTATTTTTGTTATTTTGGGTTTATCTGTACGCATGCATGCATAGGTCGGGGGAATCTTTGAGCTCAACATACATATGTAGTATAGTTTTAGTGGACAAAATCTAGAACTTTAGATGGTGGTTTACATGTAACTATGCATTTAAATATGAAAGAAAAAAGCATTTTAAAGGGAACATCTTGATGTATTGACAAGTTCTGGTAAAAAGCACAGAACAGCATTAATTGAGAGAAGCTTTAAGTAAAGATTTAAGGAACAAGCACAGCATTATGGTGTATGCTGAAAATGATGAAGATTTGACAACAAGTTCTTCTTTTTTTTTTTTGGCGATACCAGTGAGCCTCGAAATATTACTTAATTAAGAAAACGGTTTGCTTGCAGAAGTGCAGAAGTATAAATATTTATATGTTCCGTAAGCTTGAAAACTTTGAATATTTTCTATTTAATGTTATTAATATTTTATTAATTGCTTTTGTGTTTTATAAAAGTTATTCAAAATGTTTGAATTTTACGAACGTATTAACAAGTTAGTTTTTATGGATTTAAGGAAGTTACTGTTTGTGTAGGACTTGCAACTTTTTATGTAGTTATATTATTTATTTATTTTTTTACAAATTAGTTACTATATAAAATATTACATCTAAACCAGGGAAACGAGTACCAGCTTTTTAGACCTACGGCGTTACACTACTAAGCAACAGTTTTTAGATAAAATACCGTAAAAACTTGCTTGTAACTCGTTTAATTTATAGTAAAAACATTAATGTAAAATATTTTTTATGTTATTCAATGTTTTTTTAATTTCGAAAAAAGCCTATTTTATAGTGTATGAACTTTTTACACTTTAAAAATTATTTAAAGGCTCCGCTCAATGTTCACGTAGTTATTCTTAATTATATTTTCAAGCCATGCTTGCATTTTCCCAAGTGGTTTGAAAAGTAAATTCAATATTTCACACAAATAATCACTTCCTGGCATTTAAAAGTCTTTTTGGTTTATTCTGTAATGTTTTAAGATTATTTTGATGTACTTTTCAATAATATTGATGCTGTTTTTAAATTTTAAAAAATTACGATTACAATTAACGATTTGCTTCGATCGATATCCGATAACAGCCGATGTGAAACATTTCGATTTGCAATGAAAATGTCAGCATGGCTGATAATTAAATTTTATTTTGTTTACAACTTTACACATATGAACTAAACATTTCAACAATTCAGAGTACAACAGAATTTTATGGTTTTCCATTGTTTATAAAATGGTTTTCAAGAAACGATGCAAAAGACAGTTTCTTAACTTAGTCAAAGCAAAAAAGGAATTTTCGCTAAAGTATAAAATAATTAAATAAACCAAAACAAGAAAATACTAAACTTAAAGTAAAATAGCATAAAAAAATACAATATAAAACGTTAGAAAGAAAAAAATGAACATCTAATCCATATACTTCCTGCAGCTAAACCAAAGCGAAGCGAATCTTTAGAATATAATTAAATACTTAAAACTTAATAAAAAAAAAATAAAAGAAAAGCGTTAATACACAATTATATCGTATATCACACAGCTCAGTTGAAACTGAATTTGTTTGATTTCTATGCGCACAAATGCCATACATAAACTTTTTCAAATTTAAATGTTACTATAAACCAAAAACTAAAAAAAGATACACTAAAGATTTAAACAGAAACTTATGTTAGAACACGCTAGTCAACAACACTCAATTCTATTTAAAGCAAAAAAAAAAAAAAAAACAACAAACTATTTGCCGAAAGTTACTGATTTATTTAACAAAAACAAAAGAAAAAAAAACAGAAAACAACTCACTGTGTTATAATTATTAAAAAATAAAAATTGAATATAAAAAAAATTAAGCAACAATAGGAACAAATAGTTATTTATACTGTACAATATGTACTCATAGCATATATAGATTTCAATTAAGAAAAATATTATATATATATCAAACTCCATTTGAATATGTAAACCTGTCTCGATATGCGATCTATCTATCTACTTATATTATATATTGTACAACAGTCAGGCTGGCACCAAGCGCTTTAAAGTTAAACTTAAAATTGCCGGCGTTGGTTTAACTGGTCCTAGATTGTTCCGTATAGCATTAATTTTGAGAAACTATTTCAACTTATTATACTATGTCATATTTAGTTAGGATCTTTTTTCCAAACACAAAAAAAGAATTTCTATTATTAAATAAGATGTGTTATTGTAAAAAAAAAAAAAAAAAACCTAAACAAAAAATGTGTTAAAATTAGTAATTTTCATACACTACAAGATACTAAATTTAATAATTTTCAATACTATTTTTATGCGCCTTACACAGAGTTTTTAAAAAGTACAAACAATCAAACAGTTCTAATTAAAAGAATTACCCAAGATAGTTTTAGTAAATAACTTTTAAAATTATTAACACCATAAATTCGCTTTGAATATGTCCGTCTGTCTGTCTGTCCGTATGCTCTTAAAGTTTCGACATTTGTATGCTCCTATCTGTTCTTCTTGTAGTTAATGTATGTGCCAAACGACAATACTTATGATGTGTTCTCAGTTCACCCAACACTATTAACATGTCTACCAATTTTCATCTCAGTACCTAAAATGAATGCAAAGATATGACGAATTTTATTTATCACTTATATGAGAGGTGGAGCATAGCTCCTTCCGACTTTGACCAAACTTAACAAGATTACTTCGCCTTATATACTTAGCATGTATACCAAATTTCATCCATGTACCTTAAATGGATACAGAGATACATTGAATTTGATTATATTCGATTATATGGGAAATGAAGCACAGATCTTTTCGAATACGACCAAACGTAACAGGCTTACTTCTCCCATTCGCGTTAAAATGTATACAATGGATGCAGAGATACATTAAATTTTGTTAATATTAGCGATATGGCGGGTGGGGCATAGCCCCCTCGGATTTTAACCAAACTTAATAGCGATTAACTTCATTCGATCCTAATATAATGTATTCCAAGTTTAAGAGACCAAACCTATGTTACCAAGCTTAAGAGACTTACTTTTTCCATTCCCATTATCATGTGCATCA
This sequence comes from Leucophenga maculata, assembly GCA_035044805.1. Lineage (NCBI taxonomy): Eukaryota > Metazoa > Arthropoda > Insecta > Diptera > Drosophilidae > Leucophenga > Leucophenga maculata. The sequence goes on from JAWNNP010000387.1 coordinate 1,376,113, forward strand.
AATTTCATCCCTGATTTTTTTATACACACACATATGCCTATGTTCCATTGACAGTCATTTAACCATAATTATTTGTATATACGTGTATAGAAATATTTTCTAGAAATTCTGCTGTGTGAGGCGTTTAATTCGGTTTCATCGAAGTTTACATTATTATTTTTCATATGAAATGTTTTGGATATCATATCACGGCGTCATAAATATTGTTTAGACATAATATTTATTGAAAAAAATCGACGGAAAAGTTTTCAAGGTCTTCATTATAAATACTTGAAAATGTTTAGCTATAAGTTTACCGTTTTTTTCTTTATTTATAAGTCATGTGAGATTTCTTAAGATGACAACTGATGTTTCCTTTTGAGTCTATACTAAAAACAAGTAGCACATACAAACTTATATACCTACATACATACATATATGTAATAAAAAAAAATTTAAGTATATTGAAGTTTACTTAGGTACACACATACACACTTATATAGAGGTACCTATTGATATTACATATACGTATATATACAAAAACCTATATGAGAAATGAGAAGAAAAAATAAAGTTAAAAAATTACAAAGTGCTGCGAAGAAAAAAATTCTATGTAATTCTTAAGTGATCTAGTGTATGCAGCTTATAAGTCTAAGCGAGTACAACACATCAGCGTGAGGACTGTTTAAAGCGTATTGAAACTGTTCAATCAGCATAAAACCCTCAATTTCCAAGCCTTATTTTGATTTAAAGTTACCACTCAGTTTTCCATTATTTTTTTTCTCAAGTGCCCTTTATATATGTAACAAATCTCCTACATCTATGTCAAATAGTTGTTAATATAAAACGAAATGAATTTTTATTTTATATATAACGCTCCAATTGCCCATTAATTCAAAATTCTCGTAGTGCCCTTTATTGAATTATTATTGAGCACATTGTGTTAACTTCATTTTGCTTTTCTCTTGAATGGGAACTTGTCAACATAATGTTCCAGTAATTTTTTTTCAAGTGCCCTTTATAACTAGCAAATCTCATACATCTACGTCAAATAGTTGTTAATAAATATATCGAATTGGTCTTCTATATATAGCGCTCCAATTGCCCTTTAATTCAATTTTTTTCATAATCATTGGGAAAATTTCAAATTGTCTAATTTATTTTTTTAACATGAAGTGGCCCAATACATACCTACAATCATTTACGCTAGTTCACTTAAAAATTATATATATATATATATATATATATATATATATAAAATCTGCAAAGCACTACTATGTTATTAAATAACTAATTACTGAATTTTAAAGAAGAAGAAAATTTGCATTTATTTAAAAAGCACAAGTCCTAAATTTCCGCTCCAAAACTATTTAAACAAATATGAAATTAAACAATAAATTGAGATCGTGGTGTAAAAGTTAAAATTGTATTTAAATAAAAAATTTAATGAGAAACGCAAAAGGAAACTGCAGTACAAAGTGCATTTAAAATTTTATTTCTATGGTGCAAAAAAAAAAAACAAACCAAATACTCTGCACACTAAAAGTAAATCCAAAAACAAATGAAACATTTTCAATATACTCGTATTTATTTAAATAGCAAACAAATTTTGTTTCATTGCCAAAATAAGCTAAATAAATAATTGGAGAAATGAATAATACAAAAATGGAAAAAGAAATATATATATTACAATAAACTTTAAAGAAAATATGACTTCAACAGTTAAAGACTGGAGTTATATGTATAAAAAATCGTAGAAAAAAAATATAGTAAAAGGCAAAACAAAAACGTTACACAAAAGTTTATTTTTTTAATGCATAAAGAAAATACAATAAATGCAGAAAGAAAAAGAAAGAATAAACATTTTAAAAATTATAAAACATAATAAAACTAAAGAAAAAATAATATATATATATATATATATATATATATATATATATAATATATATATATAATGCTGAACAAGATAAATATGCACGCGATGCCAATTTTAAAAATAAAAAAAAATTACATAAAATTAAAATAACATAAAAATAATAGATTTTAAATTCAATTGATTATCTGCAAACAAATAAAAAACAGAATTATTTATAATTAAAAACTAAAAGGGATTCACACAAAATCTGTATGAAAAATAAAAACCAAATAAAATGCCACTTAATAAAATTATAAAAACAAAGAATATATATGTACTAAGTGAATATAAAATGCAATATATATAGAAATAAAAGTTTGGCGAGTTGTTTTTTCGCAAGCCGTACAAGTCAGTTATAAAAAAAAAAGAAAAACTAAAAACCAAATTCAAATGCAAAAATATTGATAATATCTTCAAAATGTAATTTAATATAAGAACTACAACAAATTAAGCAGGCAAATAACTAATTTTGTTTTAAACTATGTGTTGTATGTAATGGGTGTTTCAATAGATGCACACAATTAAATTTTCGTAGCATGTTTAATGTGGAAAAAGAACTTTTAACAAAGATTCAATAAAAGTGTTGTATGCTCAAAGTCTTAATACACAAGCGATTCTCTAACAACTGAACTGTGACAAATTTTAACCGTGAAGTTTGTCTGAGAGATTGCTCTTAGATGCGAAGGTTTCACGTTCTGTTGTCAAATTCATTACAGTTCGCGCTCATTATAACTTAGTGAACTTCTCCAGATCAATTAGTGTCCTGAACTTCCAACGCAGAACTCTCAGACACTGAATCATTTTTCATTAAAACCTTTACAAATGCTTTTGAACCAGTTCTATGGTTTTGCTGCGCCTTGCAGTCCATCAGATTTTGTAAATTTAATTAGTTAAAATTTACTTTATTAAAATTTATTAAAACACCCATTACATACATATAAAAAAGAACAACAAATAATAATCAAATACAATTTTGTGCATAAACTGTTGATCAAAGAACACCATTGAAATATGACAAAATAAATAAAAATATGTTGGAGTTTCTAAAATTTAATTTGAAAAATTTTTCTTTTTACCATTTTTTTTATGCAAATAAAATTTACAAAAATTTAAAAATCACATTTGCCCAGTAAAAACATTATTTTGAACAGATCAAAACCAATTTAAATAGATTGAACAAACATATATATTGTATATAAATCGGTACATATGTATGTATATAGTGTACCACCTTATATATACTAAAAAAAAATTAATAGCTTAAAAATGCATTTACCAGAGACAAAAATTATAATACTTCAAAGAATCAATTGAATTATAAAAAAAAAAAAAAAAAAAATAGAAAAAAAACATTTTCACGACACATAAAAACAAAAGAATAATTTTTAAATAAAAAGTAAAACATAAAATTTCATTTGTTTTATGAATTCAAATTTCAAAGCTTTTTCTATTTTTTATAAAATTTGTTAATGTTGAACCAACTCTAATTCAATTTCGATGGACGTCAAATACAATCAAATTATTAAAACTCAAAAAGTCCGAAAATATGCGAAAAAAGCTCAGATCAAATTGGGCTCTGAATGTATGCACCCATTGGAGATAAAGTAGTTCCTTAGTCGTAAAACTTCTTCGCTTTTGTATTTAGACACTATTTCAAAGGTTTCGATTCCAAAATGTAATATTTGACTAGTTATGATATGTTATGTGTATTGTTAATAATTTTGAAAGCATGGTTTTTTTTTTTGATTGTGGGCCGCTTGTTCTTGCCTAAAGTCAGCTCTGAATTAACATAAAATTTCAGCTGTTAAATCTGTTGTGTCGCCTCAAACATGTTTGCTTTCACACTAAGTTTGATACAACAGCTTTTTAATGTTAACAACAGTTAACTGTTATTTAACAGTTTCTTAAAATTTTTGCTTTCAATTTTACATAGCGCTATCACTTTATCTTTTGTGCTTATCCTTTTATAATGTTATTCTATTTAAATAAATTAAAAATATGACAATATGTCAAATGTCTGGCCCAGATCAGCCATATATAAGCTATAGTATTTGATATTGATTATGTTAAAATAATTGAGTTTTTCTCTATGGACACGACTTCGATTCGGCTATTCGAAGTCGAATTCGAATTCAGAGCGTCGGCTAAACACGAGCTTTATAAGCAGGTGCACTGCTATAGTCCGGCCAGAGTTTACATTCGACAGTGATAAAGTGTTTCGATATCTGTGTTCACTACGCGCAAACAGATCAATTAATAGTTCGAAAGTGATAGAATATCTTCAAATCTTCCAACCAAAAATTTTAATTTAAAAAAATGGCTTTTAATTACTTACCAAGAGATGAAATGGGTAAGTTAACGAATTAAGTGAACTCAAGTTGAGACCTTAAATTAAAAAAAAAAAAACAAAACAAAAAAAAACTACAGTCGCAATACGCAATAGTGACTTCGAGTGGGCGCTATTTCGACAACGCATCGGCAAGGGCCACTGCCAAGTGCTATTCCAAATGTCGAAGCGACGCACCAAAGCCCGTGCAAAGTGGCACGATGTCGTGCCAACGATGTTCATCAGCATTGTTTGCCTGGCATCGCATAAATGTATGCAGTTCGCTTTGGTGCTGCTCAACGATATGTTGCTGGAGGATCGCAATCTGACGCAGCGCGTGCATGATTATGCCGCATATAAAAAGATGAATATGTGGCCGCTTTTCAATAATCTATTCAAACGCGGCGATGAACTTGTGTGGCAACTGGCAGCGACTATCATTGCCAAATTGGCATGCTGGGCGCCCAATAATCGGCTCAGCGGTGACGATTTAAATGTTTATCTAAACTTTATGATTGAAAAACTGAACACCTATGTAAGTCCTTGTTGGTAGGAGGTTGTGTTATTCACGTAAATGTTTTTTATAGTGCAAGGCATATGAAGCGGATGCAAAACTTTTGCAGGAGACGTCTCTAATTGAGCTGCCAAAAAAACCAAAATTACGTACGAAGCGTTCCAAATGCCCTTGTATTACGGTGCTAATGGATGATGTAAATGAGCTGCAGAAAGTAGGTATATTTGGGAGAGAGCGTAAAGTGGACGAAGAACAGGAGTTGGAGGAGCTACGGCCAACTGAGAAGAAATTTGTTTTTATAGCTCCTATGCCGGTATTATATACAAATTATTTGCAACATTTAAGTTTAAATTTTATTAACCGTTATTACATATATTTATATATATGTATATGTTAGATCAATCTAGATATGTCCGTTCGTATGTATGTCTGTCCGTCTGCAGCAAATATTTGTTGTCAATTAAATATATAAGCTGCTCGATATGTATGTTTGTTTAGCAAAAAAAAAAATAAAGTTAAAAATTTTGCTCGTTGAAATATGAGCATTGATAAATAGAAACAAGTTCGAATGCTGCATTTATACGACTTCAAAATTCCCTTTTTTGCATACCAACGCAACAGTATTACGTCTAATCAGAGCAAAAACCGGTCTCATACAGGTTGCAACATAAAATGTAATGCATGGTGCAACATATTAGCAATATGACATCGAACATGCTCTACAACTTGTGTTTGCACTTGTAGAGACAATTTGGCGCATTTTTATAATTTACCAAAATTTCGCATCTTCAGCATTGATCGGTTAATCGACTATATGGAACTATATAGGAGTGGGACAATGTTATGTTCAGGCATTTCACCTTTAATATAGGAAACAATGTAGGGTAAGGAAAAGGGATGGAGAAACAGAGATTTTTACATATCCGATGCAACAGAAGCGTTACATTTTTCGTGACGATTTTTTATTTCAAACTGTTTTTAAACATGAAGTAAATAGTGTGCCATGCTGTATTGTAAAATTTTAGTTCTGGAGAACTTTGCATGAACATCGACAATATTTGGATTATAAACTCCAATTTGAGGATTGTTCAGAAAACTTTATTATTAGGCCCTGTACCGAAGGTACAAGAGCCTATTGGGTTTGTGCAAATGTATGTAACAGGTAGAAATAATGGTCGGAGACCCCCCAAAGTTACCACCATTATGGTCAGGAATGAAAGAGGAGTCGATATAGCCATGTCCGTCTGTCCGTCCGTCCGTCTGTCCGTCTGTATGAACGAAAGGATCTCGGAAACGGTAATAGATAGAGACTTCGTGTTTTTTGCATTCGACTAGGATTGCTCCGGAATTTCACAAGTTTATTTTGAAATTTTGCCCCTCCCCCCTTCCCCATAAAATCACCCCTTAGGGTGAAAATTTCTTCGGCACAAAAAAAATTGAGTGTACCAATATAGAGATAACGTCTCTCTAAGCAAAAATCCAAAAAGTTCATCAAAATCGGATAATAAATGGCGATTTTATAAGCAATTGAATTTGAACAACCCCCCTTTTCTTTTCATTCATATTCGCGCAGTGAGAAGTGGTCATGTGTTTGGTCATAAGCTCGGGAAACATTTAATATGTTTGTTAGGCGACCTGAACTGGTACAGGGCCTCTTACAGTCGGTTACGCCCGACTGTATTTCCTTACTTGTTTTTCAAATTAATTAATCGCAAAGTGGGCCGTGCGTTTGTTTTGGAGGCTATATATTCATTCGGTAAATATGAAGTCTTCATAACTAAATCTGGTTCGATTTCTCGATTTTGCTTCCAATCGTTCGCATGATCATGAATATTTATTTTTGTATAGGAACTCTTTTTATTTTCATACTCCGTGACATAATTTACATAAAACAATCTTTCGAATATGCATTATCCCCACTAACCATCTAAGTTTCTATATGTAAGAAGTTTATTTATTAATTTAAGATTATCTCTAACACACATCTTCACAGAACAAGTTGTATATAGAGTCCACTATGTACAGCCTGCAGACAGTTCTACGTGTTCACGATTATCGCATGGCCTTTCTAAAACTCGGTGGAATCAGCGCAATAATGAATATACTTTGTTTGCGTGTCACTTTTCAGGTAAGTCAACACGGTTTGAAATAATAAACTCTACTTTCACCCACGTTCTTTGGGCTGGCAATAATCTTAAATTAAATATTCTTTTTCATTAAAAAAGCGTCTCTCTTACATATATCAAACCGATATATTCGATAACAAGGAATTTTCCGAATATATCAAAGTGATATTTTTTCTCTTTGTTACTAGTTTGTATAAAAAAAACTACATAAATGCTTTAACAACAATTTTAGGTTCAATATCAATTGATATATTGTCTATGGACAATCTCCTTTAATTCGTCGGTAGCATGCAAGATGAACGAGTGCGGCGTAATATCCGTACTGGCGGACATCATGAGCGACTGCGCCAAGGAGAAAGTGTTTCGCATTATACTTGCAGTCTTTCGCAATCTCATACAAAATACGCAAGATTTGAATATATCCCATGAGCATAAAATTGCTATGGTGTACGCCGATGTCTTGACGCACCTTAAAAGTCTGGAGTGGACACGTTGGGATGACTTGGATATAATCGAAGATGTCAACTTCCTCAAGGCATGTCTAACTAACACCATGAATGAACTGCGTACGTTTGATGTGTACGCAACTGAGATACGTAGTGGACGTCTCGAATGGTCACCGGTGCACAAATGGAAAGAGTTTTGGCGCAAGGATGCACATCGTTTAAATGATAATAATTTCGAATTGCTGCGGATGATAATATATTTGCTGGAAAATTCCGAGGATCCAATTGTACTGGCCGTGGCATGCCATGATATTGCCGAGTATATATATCATTATCCTCATCACAATCATAGCAAACAGTATGTGAACCAATCGTTAAAGCTTTCCAGTTGCAGTTATTATTGCTTAACCTTTTTGTTATAGAGTACTGGAAGAGTTGAATGGAAAACGCATCATCATGGATCATATGTTTCATCCGAATGAAGATGTGCGGTATTATGCGCTGTTAGCTGCACAAAGGATTCTTCTATACATTTCGGATAGTACGACCAGGTACTTGACACAGAGTTTTACTAGTAAGACGGAAGAGTTGATCTCAATTGTAAAGTCGAAAAAAGACGCCTTTGAACCGATTTTATACTAAATATATTTCAAATCCTTTACACATTATTATGTTAGTCGATTTATTTGTAAACACAATTTGAGTTGGAAAGTAAATTCCTATCACTATCCTTCACAAAGTGTAGTGAGATTGTAATGATACCAAAACCTGGAAAACCTGTAGAACTTAACAAGTCATATCGCCCAATAAGCCTGCTGCCAGTTTTCTCCAAAGTATTCGAAAGATTACTTATTGGTAGAGCACTGCCTGCCGCTATTGGATAGACGCAAAATTATCCCAGAACACCAATTTGGAAAAAATATTTGAAATTAGCAGGCCTTGGTTTAGCTGTAATTTTGAACTAATTTATGTTTTTTCGTCGAAGCTAAAGATAAGTAGTAAGTAAACGAGGTCAACGTTCGAGACGTGAAAAAAAAATTAAATTTTGTATAGACATTCGTACATTATTGAGAAGTTTTCACGCGAAAAAATACGTATCTTCATTTGTTTAAAGTTTTGAGGGCAGATTAACGGTACGCGATCGAGAGGAGAATATGATGCCCACTTTGGTGGCCATACTGCGCGTGCCATTCGTGTTGGTTGTCGATGAGTTACTCAAAAATCATTTGGGACTTCATCAAGCGAATGGAGCAACAGCTGCAGCGGAGAGCAACGGCAGCAATTGTACAGTAACTGAAGCCAACGCTGTAGGTATAACTAATATCGAAGCTATCATGCTGGGCGTAAGTTTCTTGAAGGACCTAACATGGCTGAAATTTATATTTTGTTTGCTCGGTTTCTGCTTTGCGCTCTGCGTGTTTACGATGAGGACGCACAATCTTATCAAACTGTACTCGTACGTGACTTCACTGCTGCTCATCTATCTCTCCTTCTGCACAAATGTCGTAGTACACGGACTAATGCACCGAGTTTCCTGGATAATGGAGCTTGATCTATCAAAGAATATACTGCGTCCATTGGATACTGACGATGGCATTGTGTTACTACTGCCGTACTTGCTTGTGCAATGCTTCGCGGGCATCTTATACAGTTACATACAATACGGCAAAAGTGTTGAATCAATGAAGCAAGTATTGTTGGTCTTTACTAGTCCCATGCTTATGGCCATCTTACCGCTACCAACATATCTGTGGCCATTCTTACTGCTGCTCGCTGGCCTTACACTCACAACACTAACATTTATGCTGCTGCAGCAGGGCGCTAAGAGCGCGGCCAAAATGCTACAAAGTGACATACAGTTTGCCGTGAATTTCGTCTCCAATATTGGTTTGAGGGTGTTGGTTGCCATCGAATGGCAGCGTTTGATGATGCCAAAAGTTTTGCGCATCTACTGGATTATAAAAATTATGCAAGCGCTCTACGCCGCAATGGCTGCGGATGACATCGCAGCACTGGAACTGCTGCCCACCGTACAGACAATGCTTGTGGATGCCTGTGACACAACCATTGCCATGCTAGGCATGACTGCAGTCATCTCATGTATTTGTCGTGCTTTCGGAGCATTTCTTCAATGGTATATGCTGCCTTTTGATGACAATGTGCCGAAATTCTTCGGCACTTTCTCAGCGCTATACTTCGTTGCACTTGGCGTGCAAACGGGCCTAACGTTGCTGCCGCCGGATGAGCGCTTTGCGTGTTTGTGCCACAACTTGTGTCTACTACTGATTGCCTTATTGGATTGTGTGCAAACGCATGTCGAGAAGATATTAGTGAGTCCAGCGAGAAATGGACATGCGCGTGCGCTTAAGATGTGCGTGTTTCAACTAATTGTGTGCAGCGGCTTGCTCTATGCGCTCTGGGCAAATCAAGCGCCGTCGACTTGGCTGTTCACGGCGACCGTACGCGTTGTGGAGATCATGGTGAAGGTGCTCGTTTCGGTGACCACTCACAAAGCACTCTTGTACGAGGAGTGCGATGAAAACTTGGAACACAATTTAGATGATTTTTTGTACTATGTACGCGCTTTGGCAAAGTCCTTTGAAGGTTTTTGTGACATTTTGTCATTTCTGTGTGCTGTCTGGATATTTTGGTATGAGTCCGGCGGAATTCTAATTGTAGCCATGGCGTGTATACAAGCATATTTTTTTATTTGGTGCAAGGCGCGTCATGGCTGGTCAGTGTTGTTGGAGCGACGTTCAGTAGAGCACATGATGATAGTGCTGCCGGAGGCAACAGCGGCGCAATTGCAGGAATTCAAGAATGTCTGCGCCATATGCCATGCTGAAATGCAAAGAGCCAAGGTAACCGGCTGTCAGCACTTTTTTCACGCTCGTTGTCTGCGTGAATGGCTTTATGTGAAGAGAAGTTGTCCATTATGCAATGGAACTGTGATGCCCACGGCCAGCAAGCCCGTTGCAGAGCCACGTTTGGAAGTAAATATTTTAAGCTTTGTAGTGGAGAAGATTGAAATTTATATTTTTTGTTTGTTTATTTTTAGGCTGCTGTAGCTACTACAGCAACAACTACAACAGCATCCAGCAATGGTCCTGCTGACTCGACTAGCTCTGCACCCTCTGCTACTTCATCGACTTTAACTGTGGGGAACACTTCCGCTGCCAGTAATACTCAGCATGCCATTATTTTGGCGCCCGGCATGGACGCACTGGATTAGTGCAGCTCCGTTACGCCTAGACCGCCTTTGCAAAAAAAAAGTATGTACATATTTTTTAATAAATTTTAGTAGCGTTCAAGTATTATGTAATGCGAAGAGGGAGGGAGGGAGGGAGGGAAAAATTAACAAAATGGCAGCTAAGAAATAACGCGATATACGAGCCCCTGTAGCTAGCTTCGCTACTGTGAATTTCGTTGGCTAGTCACTCTATCATCATGGACTATCATGAGCTGTCTTAGGTCTCCTGAGCTTGTTTCTATTTGCTTACCTTTCTGAAGTCTAGAATACCGTGAACAGTGCATTTCAATGAGTATTCAGAACTGATCTACAAGACTGGAACAGCTTTCGAATCATACAGACCAATCAATCTGCTATCAACCGTAGCAAAGCTCTTCAAGTGATGCCTCCTAACGAGAATACTTGCAGTTGAGAAAGTCAGCTTATCTCAATATAAGGCAAGCCTCCGATAAAGTGTGGCGTGATGGCCTCCTGTACAAGCTCGGGGGTCCACATAACATTTATTTGTTCCAATCAAAGAAGCGATACAATTTGTTATTTAATGCACAAATTTTATTTTTTTGATTTCAATTTTGAATCTTTGGCTTCAAGGGCTAAACGAAAATTCAAAAATTTTGTATAGCTTTCCGAATTGTAGAGAAGTATTCGTTGTGTGGCCACAATCGCTTGAAAGCGCACATTTTCATTCGAGTGAAACATGTGATTCATGACGATGCGTTTACCATTCAACTCTTCTAGAATTCTGTACGAAAAAAAAAGAATTAGAATAAAAAAAAAGCATCGAAAGCATCTTCTTCTTTCAGTTTGTTTACTTACTGTTTACTACGGCTGTGGTGAGGATAATGATTCATGTACTCGCCAATGTCATTGCATGCCACTGCCAGTACAATAGGATCCTCGGACGTTTCAAGAAAATATATGAGCAAACGCAACAATTCGTAGTTGTTCTCTGTTAGACGATGTGCATCTTCGCGCCAAAATTTTGTCGATTTATGCACCGGTGACCATTCGAGACGTCCACTATGTACCTCAGCTGCATACACATCAAACGAACTCAGAGCGCCCAGCGTGGAATTTAGACGTTCGCTGAGAAATTGGATGTCTTCGAAGATATCTGCGTCACTCCAAGATTTCTGCGCTATACGACCAAGGTGTTTCAGCACTTTTGCGTGTACCATGGCAGTTGCATGCTGCTTGGATACACTTGAATCTTTTGGTTTCTCGATGAGACATCGAAAGAGTGCGAGTACAATGCGGCAAACTTTCTCCTTGCAGCAGTCGCTAATGATGTCCGCTAGTATGGGTATGACGCGGAATTCGTTCATTGTGCAGACCACCCGTGGATTAAAGGAGAGTGTCCAAAGGCAAAATATCAATTGATATTGCAGCTAAATTGGATGTTGATAAGAAATATGAGTACTACTATTAAAGGGCAGGACAGATGTCTGACACAATACCGCCGATAGAGAAATGACACTGGAACCACCAGTTATTGATGGAACTATTGGTGGACGACTAAATAAAGGACGACCACAGGGAGACACCAGCACGTATAAGACCACAGCAGCTGGTGCGCCTTCCTAAATGCAGCCGAGGCTGAACGACGGTTGACGGCCACCTACGAATTTCGAGTTGGTTAAAAATGATATGTGATGTATCGTTTGGATTGTTAAGGCTATGAATGTTACGACGGGTTTTTATACCCCAGGATCGCTTGATACTGGACTATATTTTAGGAGTAGTAGTATTTGAATTTATTTCGGCTGTGACACTTTGTAGTGCTTCTAGGTGCATGGAGAATCTCAATAACGAAACATGGAGGCCCTTCTTACAAACATATGCATATCGACTCGAATATAAATGATGTAAAAATTGTAATCCATTATTGGCTTAAATTAAAATATTATAATAAAAAATTCTTCGACTTACTTGAAAAGTGATTCGCAAGGAGAGAATCCTCATTAAGGTATTGATGCCATCAAGATTTTTGAAAGCCATGCGATATTCGTCAACACGTAGCATAGTCTCCAAGCAGTATACAGTCGTCTCTATATACAATTTGTTCTGTGCGGATGTGCCATGGAGATAAGAAGTTAATAAAAAAAACTGTTATTTAATGTTCAGTTGTTTATTTAGTTTAGTTAATAAATGATTAAGGAGGTTCCTTTTAAGTGAACTAATCCAAAAATGCATAAAATTACAATCGAAGAGAAGTGGCATGAAGATATTATGAGTAAACTTCAAAAGCTTTTGCCTAGAGAAAGTAATTAACTATTGGGACCTAAAATAATTAATGAGCGTTTTACAGAAGAGGCCGCCAATAGTATATGAAACATTATTGTGACTGAGTGTCAATTGTAAATGCGCACCTTTGGCAGCTTTTGCCATTCGCTTGAAGGAGATTTTTGTGGAGATGTTTTAAAAAATGACACAGCATCTCCTGCTGCTGAGTTCAAAGACATGCTACACGCTTAAAACGCACAATTCTTTGAACAGAAGTTGAAAAGGATGGATCTCGATGGTGTGCTAGTTAAATCCGAGGAAGCACAGGTTTACACTGTTTTCACTTGCTGACGAGAATGACGTGGTCATAGTTCCTTGAAGTCCCTCTTCAAATGGTCATGTCAGAATTTGTCATAATACCTTAAAGGTATCTAATTGACGTTAGTATTTAATGCAATACTAAGGATGCAGAACTTCCCTAGCAAGTGGAAACTAGCGTGGATCACTATGATCCATAAGCCTGGCAAGTCTGAGGGTATTGCTAGCCGTTATCGTCCAATAAAGCTTTTAACCTACCTGTGAAAGGTTTTAGAACGAATCCCTTCAACTTGATAATACAGTCTTACTTGGAAGACCGTAATTTTCAAGTGAAAGTACGAGAAAAGCTCTCAACTGTCCATCCCGTGAGCGCCGGAGTACCACAAGGAAGTGTGCTGGAACCGTTGCTTTACTCCTAGTTAACTGCCGATCACCCTGTCTCTGATGAGGATATAATGCCACCAGAGAAAGTTATGTTGGCATCTGACGCAGACGACGCAATGCCCTACCACGCCAAATGCGAATACGATGCAGCAGACGCGGTGCAGGAGTATGTCCACGAGCTTGCGAATCGGGCCAAGCGATGGAATATTTAACTAAATGCAAGGAAGTGCAAAAAATGGCGCCCCAATATTGGCTTAACAATATCGCCCTTGATCAGGCAAAAAAGGTCAAGTACCTATGGTTGACGCTGGACAAGAGGCTTACATTTGGACGACATATCAATAATTTAATATCTAGATGTCGTAGACTAAGGCAACTCCTTTGGATGCAGAATAGAAGGAGTAAGCTAGTTTACAACTGTGCGGTGACTCCTATTTGGATAAACGCGAAACAAATTTGGGGCATCGCAGCCCAAACACACAGACAGCGAATCTAAAAACTACAAAATATAAGTCTTCGTGTGATTACAGAGCGTCCCTGGCACGTCCCCACACAAGCCGTTACATTTTGTCACATAGGCGTCCAATAAGAAGATTAAGAAGGGCAAATATTGGAGTCGGCGCTACACCTAATAAACGGAGATGACTGTAAATAAATTTCGAGAGCACAATAATTGGCGATTATAATAGAAGGGTGCGACATGATATCCTATAACCGATATATCAAATCCTGATTTCTATCAAAATAAAATAGCATAAAAAAAATAAAAAACTCCTTCAAATAAAGCAGCCATTAAGAAACACAAAACTTCATTGCGGAATAGCAGGCAGAGAACGTTCATAACTTTCCCCCAATTTCAGAAACCAACAACAACCTCTCCTACATTGAAAAGTTTTCCAAACAAATTACGAGATAATATTGACAAATAACAAACCAGAACACCAACAACTAACATATTTCGAACAAAGAACATTTACACCCTTAACAAAACCCCGTCCAACTTCTTTTATTATTAAATAAGAAGATGCCATTCACCAACTTTGAAACAATTAAAATTTAAATATTTAATTATTTTTCTTGTGTCAACTCGAGAACAGATTTAAATTAGAGAAGATAGTAAGTAGTGGTACTTAAAAAGCGTAATCTCTTCTCTTCCAATTTCCATTCCAGTCCCATCACTGCTTCATATTGCAAAATAGATCTTGCACTCTTCTCATTGCATAGGAATTTTCCATTGATTTTTTTTTGTTACAAATATTTTGGAAATTGATAGTTGCTCAAGGCAATGAGTGCAGATTTTGTTTTTGTTTTTTTTACATGCAATGACAGGTGTTAGCAGAAGAGCTCGAAGAAGAGGAGTTAGTTGCGCGTCGGTTTCTGATTAAGTCGGATGCGTGTCGCGTGTGTGTGAAGTAATTTAATTTAATAATGTCTTTAATTAAAATAGTTTGTGGTTAATTAATTGGCTAAATATATAGCAAAGTGTTGTGTTTTAAATAATGTCTAGTAAAGTGAGTCTAAACTGGTAATCGATTAAAATAAATTATTGCAATTAAATTTGGCTTTTGTGTGTTCGAAGCTTTTCATTGCAATTCAAAGCCAAAGAAGGAAAATAATATGCACAAAAAAAGCAAAGCAAATGTCTTGATTAAAATTGTGTGCGTGTGTGTAAATGTACCGTTTAAAATAAAAGTAATTAATTAAATACATTTTTGCAATTAAATTTGGCCTGTCTTGTTTTTTGTTGGAGTTCTAAATTGTGTTGGTTCTCTTGCCGGCGAGCACAAATAAAGCGAAACAAATGAAGCTGCTCTCTTTTATTTTATTTTTTTTTTTTTTTTGTTTGATATCTAGTTTGAATTTGCTTTTGTGTTTGATGAAATAAAGCAAAGCAGTGAATTGCAAAATCTATTTAAAATTATTAAAGTTTAAAATAATAATAATTTTCGCTTAAAATCGCGTTTTTCGAACTCGTTAATAAGATTAAACAAAAAAAAGGCAAAAAAAACAAATGTTGAAGCTGCTCTCTTTTGAGTAAGGTAAGTCACTACAATTTTACACTACTTCTTTCTTCTTTAAATTCTTAAAATTTGAACGAACTTTTTTATTGCCTTGATTTTGTGTGCGCTGACGCTAGTTGTTGTTGTTCATGGCAGTAAGAGATCATTCCTTTTGTAAAAAACTATATTGTAAATATGTATGAAATTGAAATTTCTCGGGCTTTCGTTAGATTATTTTATACAACTTTTGACGTGACAATCTTATAAACGTCTTTGGAAGCACCGCGATAGTATTTTTTCAACATATCTTTGCTTCAAAGCACAAGAGTCTTTTTTAGCCCTGTACCTATTGGTTTTGTACAAATGTATGTAACAGGTAGAAATAATGGTCGGAGGCTCCTAAAGTTACCCCCATAATGGTCAGAAGTGATAGAGAAGTCGAAATAGCTATGTCCGTCCGTCCGTCTATGTGAACGAAAGAATCTCGGAAACGGTAACAGATAGAGACTTCGTTCTTTTTGCATTCAACTGGATGCCGATTTTACGAGTTTCTTTTATATTATGTTTGCTAGTGTATTCTCAAGATAAAAGTATTTAAGAAATAAAAGCTATAAAATATAGACTATAAAGCATAGGTCACTCAAATTCAGATATTTATATTTTATATTTTAATTGAATAAATAAACATACCGGCATAGGATTTTGATAAACCAAAGGTTTTCCATTTAAATTTAAGACCTTCATTTCCTCTTCAATTTTATTTACCACTCTCGTCTTCCTTCTGAATAGCTTTAGCTTGCGTAGCTTCTGTATATCGTTCAATAGTACAGTGACAAGTGGACAACTGGAACGTTTGCGCGTGATTAGTGGCTTGTTCTTTACTGGCTGGTCTATTGATGCAACCTCCTCAATTACTTGTGCATCATCCTCATATTCCGTGGACTAAATAGATCGATAGATAAATCAGAGATATTGGTTTCAAAACGCTTACACTTTCAAAATTGACTTACATAATTGTTTAGTCGTCTATTCAGAAAGCTTAAATAAAAGATTAAATCTCTGCCGCGGAGCCGATTATTAGGTGCCCAGCATGCTAGTTTGGCTATGGCAGCCGATGCCAATTGCACCACAAGTCCATCGGTACGTTGTAAGAGATTAAGAAATGGGCCCAATAAGTATAGACCTTTAAAAGCGGCAAATTCATGAAATCGCTGGCTGAGATTGCGATCCTCCACCAACAGATCGTTAAGCTGCACCAAAATATACTGTAGACAAATATTCGATGAAAGCCGGGAAATGCTGATGAGCATCGTTGGAACGACATCGAGTCCGTTTGCCACGCCCTTGCTGCGTCTAGTTGAAATTTGGTATAACACCTGGCAGTTGCCTCTTCCGATTATTTGTCTATATAGTGACCACTCAAAGACACGATTGCGTATATTGTCTATAGTAATAAATGTATTAAGATAATTAAAAAGAAGAAGAAACAACGTACAAGATCAAATACAGGATATGTAAACACAGTGAAGTTTGACTCTCCAATGATTTGGAGAATACCCACTTCACCATATGACTGCAGACGACGAAAAAGAAGAAGACGAATAATTGCAGAATGGTTATTATATTATGAGACTAAAGTATTAAGTATTATATATATTAAAGAAAACAAAAATATTACCACATGGAATCAATCTACTCTCAAAGACTTGATTAGGCATCTCGATCTATTAAAAAAATGTGAAATACTGGCTTGCCGTTTAAACGAGAACGAAAGCAGTTTACCATGATAGAAAGAAGCATTTTGAAATAATTCATATGGTACTACTGTTCAAGCCAAAGAAAAGCCTTTTAAAAGGTGCCTGTGGTATTACCCGCGCACCACAGATAAATGAAGCAAACAATATAACATTGTATCTTAACAGGCCAATGTTCAGGAAATTAAAGCCATTTAATCGTTATTGACGGAAAATAAGAAAAATCAACAGAAATTATATCGCACTGCTTGAAATATAAAACCGAACTGACGGAGCTAATCGGAATGTTCAAAGCTTCACTCCACTTGAAATTTGGTTATTTTTCTTACTCACGTCAACCGCCAATACTGATAAAACTATTTTCTACCGAAAGACCTGCCAACAGCTTGTATAGAAGTACAAAAAAAAATAAATAAATAAATAAAAATGTTAGATATTTTTCTTTAATATATATTTCTCTGCACTTAAGCACATCACATACCCAATGTTTCACTTGATAAATAATTAATCGACATTTTACAATTTCTTTTAGACAACTTCATAAAATATTTCTGTAAACTGTCGCTAAAACTCTTAATATTGCATCCATAAGCAATAACAAAAATTGTATCTTAAGCCAGTTGATTCGCCACCATCAAAGTCGATGAATATTTCAATGAGCGAACGGATTGCGCGAATAATAACAAAGGATCGTGGACACAAATTCAGTGTCAAATGTAGACTGAATCTTATAATGTAGAGCTGGGTTGTATATAAAAATCGTATATATCTTCGTTACAACTTATGAAGCTCGTATATAGCCGACGATCTCAATTCGAACACAAGCGAGCTTATAATTGCCGAAACGAAGTCACATGTGTGTCTTGGATTGAGTAAAAACTAAAATTTTTGAGTAAAATTTCAATTGCATTCTGTATCACTCTAAACTGTTTTAGCGGAAATGAGATTGTGGTGTAGTATCAAAGCCTAAAACAGATATGTCCGTTTGTCTGTTGAATTTGAAAAGAATTTAAAATGGAGCATATACAGCCATACAAATTGTAGGTTTATTTAGTATATTGACTCTTAGCAACTTAAATTCAAACTTCAGTAAAATCGCACATGAAATTTTTGTATGCGAGGGGCATAAAAAATAAAATAACAAAAATATTTAAAGAAAATGGCTTTATTGTTTTTAAAATATTCTCCATGAAAACCGATTTTCCACTTCGAGAGAGGCACCTCCAAAACATGGGTTGTGAACGCATCAAAAGCATCTTCGAGCGTAGATAAACGTTAACCACGCAGTTTATTTTTGATGTTTGGCAATAAAAAGGAATCATTTGGTGATTTGATGAGGGCTGTACGGCGGGTGAGCCATCAATTCGATATTTTGAGTGCTCTGTTGTGTGCCCTGTTGTATGAGAGCTTGCATTGTCATGGTGTAGGGTGATTCGAGCGATTGTAAAATTATGCGGAATTCAACACGAACAACATATTTTTTAATCCAACGAAAACCTTCTTTTGAAATTTCCAGTTTTTGGCCAAATTGATTTTTTCAACTCACTGTACACAACACAAATAGCGCTTCTACATAAAAATGTTGTGACTCTGTCTCTTTTTAAGTTTTTTATTTTATTAGAATTTTTTTATGTTTTTTTTAATATAAAATAG